>CADEHL010001079.1:0-600000 GCA_902827135.1 Harpagifer antarcticus
TTCCGTGATGATTTCTTTAGGTTTTAAACAATTTGAAAAAGAATAGAATAAGCAAGTAGATAAAAGATTAATCTATAGTGGTTAAGGAGGGTTTTCCTGTTTTGCTCATTTGATTTAGAACTGAAGTAAGGAAGCATAGTGTTTTATGAGAACTGTCATTCCTCATGGGTTTTAAAGATAAATCATCAGTTTTATGGACTTTGATGAAGAAATGGATCATGGTGGAGAATGAAGACCTTTTTGGTTTCAAATTAAAGAAGATTTTAAAGATGAAGTTTATTTTATTTTGCTGACTAGAATTTTAGAAGCAGGACACCAACTAGACAAAAGAGATTTTACAATGTAGTTTTACTACTTTTAATAAAGTAAAGAATCTGGGTAAACTACTACCATTAGTTTGTTTTAACATTCACATGTTTCAGCATTCCTGACCATATAGACACTCAGCCGTTTTATTTTGTAACCCTTTGGGGGAGAGATTTAAATTGAGTTTTTCTCCAGTAGCTGATTTGCTGTGATTACAGCAGCACTGGATAGTATGTGCCACCTTTGGGTTGTACTCTGAATCAGTGTGTTAGTGAAAGGTTGCTCACTACAGAAACAGAAGAACTGTGCAAAGAACGCATCTCTGAGGAGGTTTTGACATTTTGCTTGTGCCTCATTGTCAAGGCAACAGTGGTGTGAAGAGGAACTGCAAGTGTTTGGGGATTTCTACTGTCCAGAGGACAACATGTGTCTGCTGGTGGTAGCACATTGATCCAGAGGTTCCTTCCCCCTCAGGACATCCCAGTGCCAAACAAGAGTTTCATTGATCCAACTAACTACAGCTGCAGAGGACAACGCATCACTGACTGTTCTCATTATGACAAGATCTTGAGACAGGCTTGTCTCAGACTGTTCAGACTCTGAAGAACTTATGCGATGATTTGACAGCATAACTGTGCAGGAGTTTTCCAGAAGGTGGTGTAGAACAATATGCTTAGTGTTTAGATAAGAGGCTGCTTGTTTAAAAGATGGTCTGGAATACTGAAAAGATTAAAGTTTATTATTCTTGTTTAGCAAACAAGACACCTGATTATTATGTCACACAGGAAAATCTTGACATAGAAATTAGCTATGAGTAAGACGTGTGGTTTTTATACCATTGTTATCATGAACTAAAAATAAATAGGGAAATAGTATCTGGTTAAAGATGAATGGATTTCATATCCTAGAGAAGGTTGGTTATGTTGTGAATACTTCACAAGGTATTTACTAATGTATTTTGAAGAACAAATAACAAGGACACGAGTCCAATTTTGTTTTGTTTTTAGATTAAATTGTCCATTACCAAAACTGTTCACCTTAGGTCTAGATTTGGACTTTGATAGTAAAGGAGTATGTAGGCTTATTTTTGTACATCTGACCTTTTTAAATATGTTGGCTATTCACTAGATAGACATTTGTTAAGAACATTTCTGAAGACTGAATATTTGTTCCATTTCTAAATATTCCTATTTAAAAAAGTAATTTTAGAGTAAAGAAGGCTGATGCTGAAATTGGAAATAATGTGGGGCCTTCAATCACCCATTGTAATGGTGCATATTATTGACGACCAATAGGGAGGAGGGGTCACTTTACCCACCCTGCTGTGGTTCTTAGGTCTTACTTGCAGCTTCACAGGGAGTGCAAGGCATCCGATTATGAGTTTTAAAGACATGCTTCTCCACCTTCAAAGGGACATCCATTTCTACCATAGGTGACAATTCCTAAATTCAACTACAAACCATTGATGAAATGACTTCTGTTTTTAAATCCTTGGTAAAGGAAGGAGTGATTGTTACATATTCGGACACCCAAGGTTCCACGCACTGTTAGGGAGGTTAACATTGTTCTCTAAGTGGACCAGATTTGAAGATAAATGAATATGAGTTATGAAATACATTGCAGAGCTTTACAGATCCCAATAATGGTTTGACTCAAGATAATAATTATATGCACACGTTTCTGAAATAGATCTATTAGACATTTTAATATAGATTAGGTGTTAATAAACTGCAGTAGTAGTACTATAAGGAAGTGACATTTTTTGGCTAACACTTTTCAGGGAATGTGGGGAACAGCTGTTCTGATGAAAAATTAGAGATATCTGGAAAATTGTAGTTGTAATCATGAA
Source organism: Harpagifer antarcticus (assembly GCA_902827135.1). NCBI lineage: Eukaryota > Metazoa > Chordata > Actinopteri > Perciformes > Harpagiferidae > Harpagifer > Harpagifer antarcticus. Next base: position 2,156 of record CADEHL010001079.1, read on the forward strand.
TTAATTAATGATGGCGCTCCATATATATGACAGATTTTTGTAGACAAAGGATACTGGCCTATGCTGAAATATCAAAGTCTCTCCAGAGCACGACACATGGCCAAAAAGACTGAGACCAACTGACCTTTGACCCTGACCGACAGTGTAACTTGAGAAGACACTGTCAAGGACTGACTCTGGGGTGACTCTGACCAAGACTTGACTTTACAACCTGACAGTGTGAGTGTGAGTGTGAGTGTATGTCTGCATGTGATCAGTGCAACTGCATGATTTAAAACAATGACTAATCAAGCATGTTTTTGGACTAACATATTATTTTGGAGCTCCAAGGGCAACGAGAGGTTTCCTACAATTCCACAAAAATTGGAAAGAATCAGTGGCCAAGGGGCTACTGTGAGAGATGTAATTCCAAAATGGAATACTGAAGAAGTTGACCTGTGAGTAATGTTTCAACAGGTATTAGAGTAACAGAGGTTTGAAATGTACAAAGAACATATTACAGTTAAAGCTAAAACATAGTAATGTAATGAGACAGAATTTCATTTAGACAACATCATGTAACTATCCTGGTAAAGAAGTAAAAGCCATAGACTTTATTGTTTAGGTCATTATGGGGATATACATTTAATCTAAATTCATGATAGAAAGACATTTGATGACAGTTTCTTGGAATTCTGGATTCATTTTTTCAGCTTGATAATATCTAAGCACTGACAGGTAGAAGCAGTATCACCAGGAAATCATTCACTTTGTCAGTATCATGATTTTGGTTGTTTTTGAATCCATAACATTAGTGTGTTTCTTTACCAGAAACATTAGCAGTTCATATTTGATTTAAACTTTAAATGGGATCTCAGGGATTTCATTTAAAAATAAACACAGACGCTTGTCAGAAATTCAAAGCTATTGAAATATGTTATTTGGTTCACCTAAAGATGTTGGGGTTTTATTTAGTTGGCACAGTCCAAGTATTAAGATTCTGAAGCTGCACTGGCAGATAGGAGGTCTACAATTAATTTAGAAAACCTGTTCACAGACGTCTGTTGTTTTAAGACACCCCACCAACAGGCTCCAAGCGACTTACGCAGGGGTGGGTCAAACAGCGGAGGGCCCCGGAGCCCTGAGCGTAGGCTTGAGGGATTTGTATCAGATTTCTCCACACAGGTTGGCGATGCAAAAAGGGGGACCCGAGACGCAGGAGGCGGACACAGCGGAGTTCGTCTGGCTGAAGGTCATCAGGACAAAGTGGCTCAACCCCAGGTTCTCCGGCCCTGACCGAGTGACCCAGCGGATCTCTCATGTCGTCCGCATAGGAGGAAAGGGGGACAGCTCGTACCACGGGAGCCAGTGTGCGGCGGGGAAACCACCTGCTAGGACCGGGGACGACATCAGGGCGGACGTGGCCCGCGCAGAGGAGGTCGACTCGGAAGCAGCCGTCAGTGGACTGGAGGAGCAGGATCTTGAGGACATCCCTACAGCAGTCGACTCGGAAGCTGTCATCAGTGGACTGGACGAGAACGACCCTGAAGACATCCCTACAGCAGACTACTCGGAATGTATATTGATGTTCTTATAATGAAGTCCTATTTTCAGTAGAAGTACATTTAGCGCAAATGGTCTTTTCTTCCACTTGACATGTTAATAATCAGGAGGTGGTTTTTGGGCTATTTTGTGAGTAGGTAAGGATACAGGGCCATCTGTGATCTCTGCGTTAAGTAAAATAATTACCCATTGATAAATGTTTCAGAGAGTCATTTTGGGCTTTCAAGGGCAGAACTCAGTAGATTGTCTGTAAAAAGTTTTCTGTATGATCTGGACGCTTAAATTAATGAGAGAAATGTATGTGCGTTCATTTCAAGACTCCTAAAGAGCTGGAGATGAGTGGGTCACACAATTAGAGAGACAATGGTCGTTCTGATTCTGGGTGAGCTGACTTCGGAGTGGAAGGGAAGTTCAGAAATGGCCTTAGGGTATAGGAACAGTTAAGCTTTGTTGGTTAGCGGGTCCTGGGGAGGTCATGAGATGAAGACTGGTAAACCCCAACAAATATGGCTTTCTTAGAGAAAGACATTTGACATTCACGAGGGACTGCAGGATGAGATGTGTGTATTCATTATGCTGAGCAATACCGGTGTTTGTGTTTTATTGATTTAAGTTTGGAATAATTGGTTTAAACAGATGTGTGTGTTAAAGATCAAATGCAAAGCTTCCAAATATGCTATATTTTTATAGAAATGTTGTTTTTAAGACTGCCTGTATTTCTTATTTAATTTAAATCGAGATAATACACCCAAAAAAAAGCTTTTTATTGATACAAAACTCGACCCAAAGCCGTCTGAATTTCTGACATGTCATTCCCAGCAGCCTCCGCGCGCGTGACGTCACCGTGGCCAAACAGTCTCTGGGCCAGGCAGTCTCGTTCACATGTCAGCGGTGTTTTTCGAAAAGAAAACTGAATTATATCCGCAAAAACATGGGTTATTGTTGTGCTTTCGGATGTACGAACGGTGCGGGATCTGGGAGAAGTTTACATGCATTTCTCCAAGACAAAAGCATCCGCCGAAACTGGATTTTTTTAGTGAATCGTGTTGGCTGGCAGCCGACAAAATGGAGCAAGTTGTGCTCTGACCACTTCGCGTGGGATGCATACGATGTTGATCCTGCCATCGTCAAGTCTGTTGGTGGAGAAGCATTAAAAGTACATCGGAGGCTGAAACCCGTATTGTTAGTAGGCTCCACCTGTTGCTGCCTGCGATTCTGCGATCTGCGATCTACGGAGGCCTGCTCCCACCTGTAGAATTCGGCTGCACTGGAGAGGTTTTTACCCCGGAGTCGTCGCGGAGAAACAGAGTGGATCCACGCTTCGGGCTTGGCCTGCTTCCACCGGGCGTGTACTGCTGTACGGAGGAGGATTTTACCACCGCTGGGGCCTGCTTTCCACCTGTCCTGGCCCCGGGGATACCACGGAGGGACCGGAGCGATTCCACGCTGCTGTTTTCGTCTGTCCTTTGCTGCCGTGCTGATTTACTCCAGGAACATCGCGGATACTGTGTGCTGGTCTGGGAAAATGGCCCATATCGGGATTCTGCTGTGCCTGTTAACTGTTTTGGACTATGAGAAGATCTCTAGTCATTCTGAGAAGTCTACTGGATTCAGGTCCCATATTTGAGCACAAAAAACAACTGAAAGAACGAAAGAGCCGGGCAATGCAGAAACGCCAAAGAATTGAGGTAAACAACTTTTGATTTGATTTCAAAGCGCACGGAGCACAGCAGATAACGCAGATAACGGAATTGCAGTTGTATTGCTTATAGAGGTGGGCACCGTTAGATTCTGTGTCTTTACGATCATAAACAATGTGTTGGATGTGGAGCTAGGATAAGTAATAAGGGAGCTAGGAATGATTTTCGGTGCAGTAATAGGTTAGCATGTTTCACTCGGGGCTAATTCAGAGGCTCACATTGTGTTTTTTTTTCTTCAAATAAATGAAAAAGATCAGTTAAATGAGTTTTTTTTTAAAGTTTTTTTTCACAACAGTTGTATTTGGATGGAATGAATACCTATAGTGATAATTCAAAGTAATACAATTATTTTTACAGTGAAAAAGTTGAAATGGAACTTTATTTTTCTAAACCTCTCTAAAAAGGTCAAATTTCACTTGTTTTGCATCAATCTTGATACAGGGTACTTATTATATGTTATAGTTTGGATTCCTAAAGCTTTTAATCTACTAACCCATCATTCAAGGGTGGTTTTCACTATAAGTAATGGGTTTTTTTTAGGCGGACATTAGAATTGACATGTTTTTACTATGTTCCATCTGAATTTACTTTAAAATAAAAAAATCTATATTGATTCTGACACTTCTACATCCAACAATTAATTAAGCCCTTTTACAACTCCAGATCTTGGGTGGCCTCCGACTCAGAATCAGACATTATAATGAAACTAAGTTGTACTATCGGCGGAAGCAGCTGTGAGCGATAAGCCAGGTGGAAATATGTTTGGCCACGCTGACGTCACGCGACGCCATCTTGCGGAGACAAGCGGCTGAGAAATAAATCGTCTGACTTGGTGTTGGGGGTTGAACAAAATAAATATTGCGCATTGCCAGACGCATATTATCTCCGATTTTAATACTGCAATATCTTAGATAGTGTTGTAGCTATATGATTTCGATTTTACTGGCAATTATAAAAATATCTTTGCATTTGATCTTTAAAGATGTTTTCGGGGGAATGTGTGTGCGTTCTGTTAAAGAGTCCTCTGTCTGTGAAATGATATGACTCCAAAGCATGACTGTGGGACTGCCTAAGGGTAGACACACACACACACACACACACACACACACACACACACACACACACACACACACACACACACACACACACACACACACACACACACACACACACACACACACACACACACACACACACACACAGTAAGGAGATGGAATCAACAAACTGCTGACTCATTGCCTAGGCAAACCGGCCAAAACTCCTCCCCGCTTATGTTTATAAATACTGTAATATTCTTATGCTCAATGCTCTCTTCCTGACTGACTGTCGTGGTATGTATGTGACCCGGGTAGGAATTGAGCCCGGAGTACTGTTGCAGAGTGCTATGTATGGTGTATTGTGTTTTACCATTAAAGCAGATTATTGTTTAACCCCTTATCCTGGCTGTTTTGAGTTTTCCTTCTTTTAAAACAAACTCATATAGGATCGGCGCGGAGCAGAGATATCTACTCCAACACTACTGAACATTAACAAACTGGATTCTGCTGTAAGAAAGCTGTGAAACTTTACATTAAACTTGGCGACAACACTGTGACACACCGCTGCATGTTTATGTGTAATTCTCCCTTGTTGGAGACGAGAGGGTGGGGGCAGTGGCACTGCAATAAGCTGTAAGCTAACGTTAGCAGCCACCTGTTAACCTGTAAAGCCCGATTGTCCCACCGGTCGCAACATCTTGCAAGAAACAGCATCTCGGGGCTTCTTAACATTTAACAACCTATTAATGATGCTTACCCACGGGAAGAAACTTACGGGAAGAAACTCAGCTAACTGACGATATTAACCATTTTTACCTAAACTAACCACAAGTCTAACACCAAGCAAATCAACACTTAGCGAAAACAGCTAAAGGGGCTAACTTTAGCTTTAGCACATAACTGGCAAAAGCGATCTTTTCTACTTCATGCTATCTGCACAAACGTATCATATGAAAGCTTAAAGTATATGTCTTATCACTGAAAACTCACTGAACTAGAAGAAACGTAACCGTAAATAAAAAAGTAAACTTTCACAGACTCAAGATTATCTAAATTCATGTTAAACTCCATTACAGTTGCAGGACTCACCTGATCTTAAATCTTCCATTCTCTGTTGACGTCCCGCTAATCATATTAAACGGGTAGAAATAAAATATCAATCCAAAAACTCCTGGAGCAGACAGAGTGAGCAGCTGCGCATGGAGACCATGGATGTATAATAATAACTGGATACAACGTGGGAGGCGGGGCCTCATTCATTCCTATGAGAGTTGCTCAATGGCGCATGATGACAAAATGGCCCAACTTTTGAGAGCGAAACGTCACAGATTACCTGGCATGCCTGAGATGTGCACTCATAGAGCATGCGCAACTTTAACCACGCCGCCCAAAAGGCTCGTTCGCATTAAGCACGTGAATTTGCGTACACGTAACAGCACCGCGCGTTCATGACAGCATGGTACTGGATTTATATTAACGAGGCGGCAGTTAGCAGCTAGCAGCTAGCTAGTAAATTATGCTAAGTTACACATCAATGGTTATGTACTTTTATATTATGCTGACATCAGGATCTAGTGATATCCAAGCAACAGAGCTTCATTTAGCATGATACTTGTGTGGGTTGTACATGAAACCACTTGGTAATATATAAAAATGTATACATGTTGAAGCCTGTTATGATCAATTGTGAGTTAAAACCTTATCTAAAAAGTAAAGCTGATGATGGATTACTGTGGTGGAGTTAAAATAACAATAGCCTATTTCTTTTTGAAATGTGATGGAGTAAAAGGATAGTAACTGTGATTATTCATGTTAAATAGCCCACAAGTAACTAAAACAATTGCAAGTGCAATAAGAAGCTACAGGAACGTTAATCTACGTCGCTAATATTAACTTTATTTAATACAACATTTACGGTACAAGATTTAATCATACAGCCCATGTAGTATAATATTTTACAAATGATGAATTACAGCAAACATGTGCAATATATCCATTAGTACAGCTCCGTGGGCTGGCAGTAAGGGGTCCATTCTTATTGTGCATCCATGGGTAAAGATCATAGATAAACGCATGTAGTACTGAACATATAACATGAACGTGCGCGGGCGTTCATAATGCCGAGGGAAATAACTCTCAGAATAACGTTATTAGCACATTTTACAACTTGATGTCCGAATGTTTTTAACAAGGGCTATACAAACGTTCATACTGGGTAGTTTAAAAAAAATTATCAAACGATTTACAGACCACTCTTTCCCAATGTAAGTCAATAGGAAAAAGTGTTTCGGGGCCCAGCAACCTAACAGAAGTGTAGTACCGCCGTTTGGCCACATCGAATATTTTCCTCTGAGTCCGGCACACTTCCTGGGGGCTTTTTACAGCAGGCCAGGGGGTTCATTTCACAACGGGGGTGCATAATTTGACACAACACCGGTACTGGAGGAGTGAAAGGCCTGAGCCAGAGGGTGTTTCTCAATGTCGAGAACGCTTGCTTGGTAGCACATGTCACTTGCTTCAGAAGCGAGGCAGGAATACTTCCTGGCATTCGGAAAACGAAGAGTGGAACAGGCGAGCAAGTGTGCAGGTGTGCTTCATATGAGAGGCCCCGCCTTACAATTTCCACCACAGATATGGGGAAATTGGTCCGTGCGCAAAGCATTGTGGGGATTTTAAGACGCGGAGTCTACACATATGCAGCCTCGAAATTTCTCCCTACGAAGTACGCAGGGCTTGGTATAATTCCAAGTATCCTGGACATTGGAACAGTACTTCGGCGGGACTCGATGACGTACGTGCTACTTGACCGTCGGCTGAAGTCTTTGCGGTGTGTTCCAGTGTGACTGTTGGCCAAGACGCAGGAGACGTGAGGCGACACAGCAGTCGTGTTCCGTCGGGACGTGTTCTTTGGTGTCAGCTTGGTGTGTAGGGGCCTTAAGACGTTTGTGTGTTGTTCTTTGTGTCTCTTCCTGCTTCCATTAAGAGTGATTAATGCTGTTTATAATCAATGACCACAGTCCGTCATCATGGCCTTTCTTATTACATTAATGAACCGAATGATCTCTAATAACTGTCTCATTATCAGAGTGACTCACGGTACCTGCTGAAAGAGAAGGAAAACATGTCATGTGATCTCTGACATCATCACTGTCAGAAACTGAGAACATCTGGACGATAAATCATAAGAAAACATGGTGTAAGATGTGTGTGCGTGTGTGTGTGTCTCTTGCATAACAAGTCCCGATGCATTATCTGTCAGATACAGTCCCTTTATGATAAGATATCACACACACACACACACACACACACACACACACACACACAATATTTTCCTCTGAGTCCGGCGCACTTCACTTAAAATGCCCAATCACGGTTGAGTTATTTCAAATGTATCATTTTTCATCTGTCCATCAAATATCCCAACTGCCATTTCACCTCTGGCTGCTGTGGAGACTGGATGTGTCAGCGGAGGAGAGTCTAACACTAAGTTAATACAGGTAAGTTATAGACAAACAAAACGTTTTTAACAAAGTGAGCAGATATACTGTCATAATGTGAGCAAGCTAGGGGTCTAAATAAATATGTTTTAACTTAAATAAATATTTTTTGCCAATGTTGAACAGCTAACTATTGTTTGAATTTAGCTGCCTGGATGACAATTATTTTCCTTTAGGCCGTTCTTCTTCTTCTTTTTTATTATATTTTTTTTAAGTTAATGTAGCTTACACTCTTTTCTCTGACCGTCATTCTTCAATCGGCATTATATTGATAGCATTAGCAGGCTAATCTAAATGTAATCTAGCTACTGTTGCAGAAGGAGGGGGGTGTTTTTTAGAACCCACCTTGTCTCTGCATGTCTTTTGGCGAAAGGAGCACAATCATAACAGGAGGGAAATCATAAAAACACACCAGGATGCCAGGTTAAACAATAATCTGTTTTAATTAAACAAGGTAATAATAGAATGCAATACAATATAATTATAGGAAGTACTTCCTGCTCTTGTTCTCGTGCCGTTGAGATCCTTCGGTCGTTCACAGCCAGAGAAGAGAGAGCGAACTTAATGCAAACTAACTTATATAGCCCAAAACACAAAAGGGGCTGACTCGAATGCTCCTTTTCCCCAGGTCATCTCATTGGGAGATTCAAAAAAGATGGCTTCTCGTCTCGTTAGTTGATTGTGTTCACCTGTGGCCCTTGTGTTTTCTCCTCCCTCCTCACCTGTGTCTAGTTAGTTGATTATGTTCACCTGTGGCCCTTGTGTTTCTCCTCCCCTGCCCAGCTGTTTCTTGTCTGGTAATTATCCCTCCCTGTATTTAGTCTTGTCTCGTCCTGTGTTCAGTGTTGGTGCTTCTTTTGTTTGTGACCTGGTTCACCGTAGAGTGTTTTGTTTGTTAAAGTTATATGTTAGATAAGAGCCCTTGCAATAAAGGTATTATCAAGTGTTATCTGCGTTTGGGTCCTACCTGCTTCACTCTGCGCTATCAGAAAGCACCAACCAGAAAATGGGCCCAGCAGATCCGTTCGAGCTGGAATTATTGAATTTTTCCTTTTTTTTGGCTAACTGCTCGGATCGATGGAAGAGAGCACCCGGAGTTCAGCAGCGAGAGGCTGTGTTGTCGGAGGCGCGCCAGATGGCTAGAGAGAAACCAGGTTTGGTGAAGTTCTTACCTGGCTGGATTTCAAAGATCCTCCCGGTGTGTGATTCCCGGCCTGCTAGCCCCAGGCATGCTAGCTCCCTGCCTCCCGATTCCCAACCTGGCACCATACGCCTTGGTGGGTTCCGTCTGGAGTCAGCCCCGGCTTCTTCCCCATTTCCTGCTCCTGTCCAGGATCCGTTCTCGGGTACTCGTCTGGCTTATGGAGGTCCACGGAGTATTCAGGCGGCTGCTAAAAGGTGTCGTCGCAAGGCCAGGTTAGCCCGAGCCCTAGCAGCCATGGTTCCGGTTACAGTTCCGGCCCCAGCAGCCATGGTTCTGGCTCCAGTACCGGCTCCAGTACCCCTGGTCGCGACTCCAGTTTCGGCTCCAGGACTGGCTTACCAGCCAACACCAGCTCCTCGTGTCCTGTTGGCTCCCCAGCCAACTCCAGCTCCCCGTGTCCTGTCGGCGTACCGGCCGACTCCAGCACCTCGTCTCTTGTTGGCTCCCCAGCCAACACCAGCTCCTCGTGTCCTGTTGGCTCCCCAGCCAACTCCAGCTCCCCGTGTCCTGTCGGCGTACCGGCCGACTCCAGCACCTCGTCTCTTGTTGGCTCCCCAGCCAACACCAGCTCCCCGTGTCCTGTCAGCGTACCGGCCGACGCCAGCTCCTCGTGTCCTGTCGGCGTACCGGCCGACTCCAGCACCCCGTGTTCTGTTGGCAAACCAACTCTCTCAAGTTTCCCCTCCAGACACTTCTCAAGTCCCCTCTCAGGTCCCCTCTCGAGTCTTTTCTCGTGTCCCCTCTCAAGTCAACTCTCCAGTGTCCTCTCGAGTCACCTCTCAAGTTTCCCCTCAGGTCTACTCTCGAGTCCCCTCTCAGGTCCCCTCTCGAGTTACCTCTCGAGTCACCTCTCGAGTTCCCTCTCAGGTCCCCTCTCAGGTCCCCTCTCGAGTCTTTTCTCGTGTCCCCTCTCAAGTCAACTCTCCAGTGTCCTCTCGAGTCACCTCTCAAGTTCCCCCTCAGGTCTCCTCTCGAGTTCCCTCTCAAGTCCCCTCTCAGGTCCCCTCTCGAGTTACCTCTCGAGTCATCTCTCGAGTTCCCTCTCAGGTCCCCTCTCAGGTCCCCTCTCGAGTCTTTTCTCGTGTCCCCTCTCAAGTCAACTCTCCAGTGTCCTCTCGAGTCACCTCTCAAGTTTCCCCTCAGGTCTCCTCTCGAGTTCCCTCTCAAGTCCCCTCTCAGGTCCCCTCTCGAGTTACCTCTCGAGTCATCTCTCGAGTTCCCTCTCAGGTCCCCTCTCAGGTCCCCTCTCGAGTCTTTTCTCGTGTCCCCTCTCAAGTCAACTCTCCAGTGTCCTCTCGAGTCACCTCTCAAGTTTCCCCTCAGGTCTCCTCTCGAGTTCCCTCTCAAGTCCCCTCTCAGGTCCCCTCTCGAGTTACCTCTCGAGTCACCTCTCGAGTTCCTTCTCAGGTCCCCTCTCAGGTCCCCTCTCGAGTCTTTTCTCGTGTCCCCTCTCAAGTCAACTCTCCAGTGTCCTCTCGAGTCACCTCTCAAGTTTCCCCTCAGGTCTCCTCTCGAGTTACCTCTCGAGTCACCTCTCGAGTTCCTTCTCGAGTCCCCTCTCAGGTCTCCTCTCGAGTTACCTCTCGAGTCTCCTCTCGAGTTCCCTCTCAAGTCCCTTCTCAGGTCCCCTCTCGAGTTATCTCTCGAGTCAACTCTCCAGTGTCCTCTCGAGTCACCTCCCAAGTCAACTCTCCAGTGTCCTCTCGAGTCACCTCTCAAGTTTCCCCTCAGGTCTACTCTCGAGTTCCCTCTCAAGTCCCCTCTCAGGTCCCCTCTCGAGTTACCTCTCGAGTCACCTCTCGAGTTCCTTCTCAAGTCAACTCTCCAGTGTCCTCTCGAGTCACCTCTCAAGTCAACTCTCCAGTGTTCTCTCGAGTCACCTCTCAAGTCAACTCTCCAGTGTCCTCTCGAGTCACCTCCCAAGTCAACTCTCCAGTGTCCTCTCGAGTCACCTCTCAAGTTTCCCCTCAGGTCTCCTCTCGAGTTACCTCTCGAGTCAACTCTCGAGTTCCTTCTTGAGTCCACTCTCCAGTTTCCTCTCAAGTTCCCTCTCAAGCCCTCTCTCGAGTCCCCACTCAAGCCCCTACTCATGTCCAGTTGGAGGTCCCGCAGACTAGCCCTCTGCCGGGGGTCCTGCCAACCCCATGTCTTGTCCAGTTGGAGGTCCCGCAGACTAGCCCTCTGCCGGGGGTCCTGCCAACCCCATGTCCTGTCCAGTTGGAGGTCCCGCAGACTAGCCCTCTGCCGGGGGTCCTGCCAACCCCATGTCTTGTCCAGTTGGAGGTCCCGCAGACTAGCCCTCTGCCGGGGGTCCTGCCAACCCCATGTCTTGTCCAGTTGGAGGTCCCGCAGACTAGTCTCCTGCCGGGGGTCCTGCCAACCCTTTGTCCTGTCCCGTTGGAGGCCTCGCCGACTAGCCCTCTGCCGGGGGTCCTGCCAACCCCATGTCTTGTCCAGTTGGAGGTCCCGCAGACTAGTCTCCTGCCGGGGGTCCTGCCAACCCCGTGTCCTGTCCCGCCGACTACGCTCCTGCCGGGGGTCCTGCCAACCCTATGTCCTGTGCCGTTGGAGGTCCCGCCGTCTACTCTCCTGCCGGGGGTCCTGCCAACCCTGTGTCCTGTCCCGTTGGAGGCCCCGCCGACTACTCTCCTGCCGGGGGTCCTGCCAACCCTTTGTCCTGTCTCGTTGGAGGTCCCGTCGTCCACCCTCCTGCTGGGGGTCCTGCCAACTCCTGGTCCTCTTCCGTGGGGGATCCTGCCGAAGCCTGTCCCGCCGGCTCCGGTTCCTGTCCGGCCGACACCGGGTCCTGCCCGGCCTCCGGAGCTGTCTGGTCTTCGCCCTCATGCTCGGCCCCCTGAGTTCGCCCGCTGTGGCCTTCGCCCCACCATGGACTCTGCCTTGCCCCCGGGCCGTCCGCCCGAGACCCCCACCTTGGACTCTGCCTTGCCCCGGGTCGTCCGCCCGAGTTCCCCACCTTAGACTCTGCCTTGCCCCCGGGTCGTCCGCCCGAGTTCCCCACCATGGACTCTGCCTTGCCCCCGGGCCGTCCGCCCGAGACCCCCACCTTGGACTCTGCCTTGCCCCCGGGCCGTCCGCCCGAGTTCCCCACCTTAGACTCTGCCTTGCCCCCGGGCCGTCCGCCCGAGATCCCTTCCTGGTCCCCTACTGGGCTCCTGGGCGGTCAGCTTAGTCCCGTCCTCCGGACCCCCTCCACCCACCCTGTTGGACTATGTTGGATTTTTTGTTTAGGGACGTCTGGAATCCGTCCCTTGAGGGGGGGGTTCTGTCACGGTTGTCATGCCAGGTCACGGGTCTATGTCTAGGTTTGGGTGTTTCCGCTGTCCTCTATGTCATGTTTTCCTTCCGTCGTTAGTTCCCTGGTGTGTCTCGTTAGTTGATTGTGTTCACCTGTGGCCCTTGTGTTTTCTCCTCCCTCCTCACCTGTGTCTAGTTAGTTGATTATGTTCACCTGTGGCCCTTGTGTTTCTCCTCCCCTGCCCAGCTGTTTCTTGTCTGGTAATTATCCCTCCCTGTATTTAGTCTTGTCTCGTCCTGTGTTCAGTGTTGGTGCTTCTTTTGTTTGTGACCTGGTTCACCGTAGAGTGTTTTGTTTGTTAAAGTTATATGTTAGATAAGAGCCCTTGCAATAAAGGTATTATCAAGTGTTATCTGCGTTTGGGTCCTACCTGCTTCACTCTGCGCTATCACTGCCTGGTGTATCCATCCCCCATAGGGCAATAAAAACTGTTATTTGGCAGAATTTCTGAAAAACACTCAGTGGGTAATCTTTTCACTCCAAACAGAACTCACAAATAGCCAAAAAACCACCCTTTTGATTATATGTAAAGTGGAAGAAAAAGACTATTGCGCTACTCTACTTTTAAGAAAAAAAGGAACTTTGTTTGAATATATAAAAAACCTCTCTATATTTAAGAGGAAAAATGTACTTTGTTCCTTCAACTATGAACACACAGGAATGTATACAACCACACATATATTAGTGATAACTTGATGTAACACACCTCTTATATGGGTGACATAAAAATGAATATACCAACAATACGCTCTATCAAACTTTCTGAATCACACAATTCCCTCTTTTGGTCTCCCACCTTAAGAGACCAACTTACACAAGACACTTCAAACATAACTACTGTCCTTCCCTTCCACTGTGTTCGTTCCCCCGCATTATATTTAAAGCCCTTTAGACATTTGGAAACAGCCCATCACAACAATTTCTTATGACAGTGGAGAGGGAGATCGACACCTGTTAACAGACTGCGTCCTTGTCTGCCGTGCCACCCTACTCTTCCTCTCCCTCCGAGACATAGGCCAACAGGGGCATTTGATACGGAGGGGGAGAAGCAGCTTTTCCTTCAATGGTGGAACTGATTAGTCTGATACATAATGAGCGGATGCACGGCACACAACAACACCCACATGTTATTAAAATGGCTATAAAAGTAGCTACAGAAATAAAAAGAGACATTATTAAACCTTTCCATTGCCCAAACATGTTAGTGAACCATTCTTCAAGGGGATTGTGTATCCCTGATTGCTCATGCATAGTTTTCAAATCAAATCAAATCAAATTTTATTTATAGAGCACATTTAAAAACGATGTTTGGTCGAGCCAAAGTGCTGTACATGTAATAAAAACATTTTACTGCAGTGCAATTGTAAAAAAGACAGTCATTTGGCAACAGCAAATATAAAAACAATACACAGGGAAATGTCAGTAGTCGTGCTCCGCTCTAGCTAGAAAGCCTGAGAGAAGAAGTGTGTTTTTAGATAGGATTTAAAAACCCCTAGGGTCTGGGCCGACCTCACATGGAGGGGCAGAGTGTTCCAGAGCCTCGGGCCAGCTGCTGCGAAGGCTCGGTGCCCTCGTGTTTTGAGCCTAGTCTTCGGCACTACCAGCAGCAGCTGGTCAGCAGACCTTAAAGCTCTGGCTGGGGTGTAGCGCTGGAGGAGTTCAACTATATAGGCCGGAGCCAGCCCATTTAGAGCTTTAAAAACAAATAAAAGGATTTTAAAATCAATTCTGAACTGAACTGGAAGCCAGTGTAGTGAGGCCAGAATTGGGGTGATGTGGTCGCGCTTTTTGTGTCCAGTCAGCAAACGTGCAGCTGCATTTTGGACCAGCTGCAGGCGTTTAATTGACGCGTGGTCCATACCCACATACAGAGCGTTGCAATAGTCCAGTCTCGAGGTCAAGGCGTTGATGACCCTTTCCATGTCTTTAAAAGATAAATAGGACTTGGTTTTGGCCAATAGTCTTATTTTAAAAAAGCAGGATTTGACTACGCTGCTGACCTGCTTATCGAATTTAAAAGTGTTCGTCAAGGTCACGCCAAGGTTCATGACCGAGGGGAGGATGTTTAGTTGGAGGGAGCCCAGAATATCAACCTGAGAGGCTGGAGGTTGTGGTCCAAAAAAGATGACCTCCGTCTTGCCCTTGTTAAGAGTCAGGAAGTTGTTGCTCAGCCAGGATTTGATCTCCGTTAAGCAGTCCATCAACTGCTGTAGTGACTGTTTGATGTTTGCTTTGAGCGGGAGATAAATCTGGACGTCGTCAGCGTAGCAGTGGAAGGGAATATTGTGTTTTGTTAGAATAGAACCTAGGGGCAGTATGTATAGTAGGAACAGGATGGGGCCCAGAATCGAGCCTTGGGGGACCCCACAGGTAAGAGGGGCTTTGGCAGAGGAGAAGGCACCTAGCTGCACTGAAAAGCTACGGTCCTTAAGGTAGGACCTGAACCATGCGAGGGCAGAGCCTGTGATGCCAGCGGACTGTTCAAGCCGTGACAGCAGGATGCCATGGTCCACGGTGTCGAAGGCAGCTGTCAGGTCCAACAGCACCAAGACAGCTGGGCTACCTGAGTCGGCGGCTAGGAGCAGATCGTTAAAAACTCTTAAAAGGGCTGTTTCAGTGCTGTGCATGGGTTTGAAGCCAGACTGAAACTTTTCATGGATGCCATGAAGGATTAAAAAAGACTGCAGCTGGGCGTAGACTACGCGCTCCAGGGCTTTTGATAAAAACGGTAGCTGGGAGATGGGCCTAAAATTTGCGAGAGTGGAGGGGTCGAGACTTTTCTTTTTAAGTAGTGGGGTAACCACGGCATGTTTAAAGGCAGCTGGGACACATCCTGAGGTAAGAGAGGTGTTTAAAAGTAATAAAATACTTGCTCCAACTGAATGAAAAACCTCTTTGAGAAGGCGTGAGGGAATGCTGTCCGAGGAGCAGCTTGTCGGTCGCAGGTGCTCCACTATGTCCGAGAGAGAAGAGAGGGAAATAGGCTCAAAGTGGTCGAGGACAGCAGGGCACAGAGAGGGAGCAGGATCGGGGGTAGCACTAGTGTGAGCTAGCCTAAGAGCAGATATTTTTCCAATAAAAAATTTAAGAAACTTATCGCAGAGAGCAGGCGATGGCACAACAGAAGAAACATCACGGGGATTAATGATGGAGTTGAGGACATTAAAAAGAACCTGAGGTTTATGGCTGTTTTTAGAGATGAACAGAGAAATGTGCTCTGTTTTGGCTGCTTTGACTGCCGTCTGGTAGTCAGAGAGGGAAGCACGAAGGATTTCCAGGGAGACATGGAGTTTATCCTTTTTCCACTTTCTCTCAGCACGCCTGCAAGCGCGTCTGAGAGCACGAGTACAGTCATTGAGCCACGGTTCTGATAGAACTTTGTTGCGTCTAAGCGTAAAAGGAGCAACAGAATCCAGTATTGGTGTGCATGTCAAGTCAAACATAGAGAGAAGCTCATCAGCATTAAAAGCACAGTCCACATCTAATTTACAGATAGGAGAAGCATTAAAAACATCAGAGAACTGTGAGGCAGTCAAGGGGTTAATCGAACGCAGACGACGCGCAGGGGCACGTGATTCGACTCCTGCGGAAGGGATGGAGGTTGTAAACAGAACCGGTAAATGGTCTGAGATACGCGTTGCTGCACATATTTCATCCACAGATACAGACAGTCCAAACGACAATACCAAGTCCAAAGTGTGTCCTTTTTCGTGTGTTGGGCCAGCCACGGACTGAACAAGACCAAAAGAATCAAGGAGATTTAAAAAGTCCCTAACCAGAGGTTTGGACTCACAACACACATGGACATTGAAGTCTCCGGAGATCAAAACACGATCATAATTCACCATGATCCCGGACAGAAAGTCAGAAAAGTCATTTATGAAATCCTTATTGTGCTTTGGCGGACGATACACAACTGCGCAGAGTATAGGCGAGGCCGGGGTCAGTTCAAAGAGCTGCAACTCAAAGCTAGCATAGCTAGTGACATGGTGTAGCAATCGGCACTGGAGGCTAGCTCTAAACACCGAAGCTATGCCCCCGCCATGGCCGGTGGCACGGGGGGAGCTGAAGAATGTACAGTCAGGAGGAAGAAGATCAAAGAATGATGTGTACTCGCCAGCGTGTGCCCAGGTCTCCGTCAGGAACATGAAATCCAGTTCACGGGAGGTGAAGAAGTCGTTCAGCAGGAACGTTTTGTTAGCTATCGACCTAGCATTTAGCAAAGCCAGACGTAGTTTTTGCTCCGGGCTTGCCGACGGTGTAGATCGTCTCAGCTGACGAAGATGTCCGTGGTGAACGCCGCGCGGGCCGGGAGCAGTCAGGCGGGCAGGAGTAGCTGCCAGTCGGACAGGAGGAGCAGTCAGTCGGACAGGAGGAGCTGCCAGCGGATCCAGCAGAGTCCGTAGCTCCGGAAAGACAGGGCGAATCCACCGATCCCTCACATGGCGTGCAGCGGGAGGGCCATGACATCCGAGGCGTGGATAGGTCCCGGAAGAAGCCGTCAGGTAAGCTTTTAGGTGGACCAGTGCACCACCACGCTTTCCCCGTCGTCTGAAGCGCTTTCGGCGAGGCAGGATGCGGGGCAACCGGCGCAGGTAGGTGGGTATATCCAACAGAAGAGGGGGGGGGGGGACGATTTTTGGTTGCCAGATGTGGTTTTGGGCAGCAGTATCAACTCCAGTGAGGGTCTGAGGTGGAGGAGAGCTTGGCGATCATAGACGAGCAGAGCAGAGACATTCTGACAAACATAAAACAAAAACAGGAAAGCTATAGGTAGACAGCTGAGCGAGCGGCGTGCCGACACAGGCGCCATCTTGAATCACCTGTTTTAGATAGGATACGAAGACCTTCTAAAGCTCTAGTCACGGAACCGTCCGGCGCCGTGTTGTTGGGAATAAACGTACAGCACATATCCTTGAACATTGAGCAAACACCCCCTTTCTCCGCCAGAAGCATATCCAACGCCATCCTATTCTGCACAGCCATAAGAGACGTTGGACCCAATTGTTCAGCCTGGCCTTCTATCGCGTCCCTAGTGAGATTGGCCAATCGGAGTATGTTGTAATGTACATAGTTGATCCTTTCTACATTTTTTATAGGGGTCACAGGGAAGACGGCAGAGATAACTGGAAGACTTTCAAACCCTGCAGCTATTTGGTCAGCTAGTTTATACTCATTAGGGACCCCTCTTGGGACTCCTATGGAATCGATGTAGGTGGGAGAGTTGAGGGATAAATCAAACGTGTTTCTGGTGTCCCTTTTAGCCAGTACATGTAGGGAGATTTTAGGGTCCGTGGGCACCAGTTTTTCGCCTAATAACATTAGGGGTGCATGGAGACGCACCATAGCACACAATCCTGCAGATAATTCGGGGATACGGGTATAGGTCAAAACGTGGAGTTTTTTGGACCATGGTGAAACAGGTATACCCACCGGTGCCTTTGCTAGGAGTGAATAGGCCTGTCCTAGTATCATTATCAATTGGAGGGAAAACATTGGCTAGGGTGGTGCAGTTAGGAGGACTAGCCATCTTGGTCAGCTGTAACATACAGTTGTAACCCCAGGTATCTGTGGGAAACAGGGGCGCAGGGTCAGTGAGTAATTGCGGGCGGGCCGTGGCACAGGCTAGGCAATCCCCTGCCATTTGTTCTTGGGCTGTTCGGGCAACCCATTTTAACCATAGATTGTCATCTGTGTATCCTGTGGCCATTTAGATGACGTCTAGAGGTTGAAGTTGGCTATAATCCCCCGTACATTTATCTGTGCATGTAATTTTAGACAGGTATATAACCTTAGATCTTGCCTGAGGAAGGATTTGCTTTACCTGTGGTATAACTTTAATTTTGAAGAGGCCTTGTGGCGAACCCCTTCCTGCATGTACTGCGAGGACATAAAGTCCAGCGTCGGAGAGCACGACATTTTTTAGCGTTATGAGTACCGGATTACAAGACCTAGCGGAGCACGGAGCGCCTGGGTCTCTCCTGACCACTTTCATTCTATATTTGAGGGATCTAACAATTTCCGCTGATCGGTAAGGTGGCATGTATCCCCAGTCATCAGGACCCGAATTTACTATGACACCGGCCCAGGACTCACAGGAGCAACCATAGGTGTATTTGACGAACACATGAGGATCGCCTTTGATTCTAACTGTACTGCCTTGGTAAACGTAAGGACCGCCTTTGACCTTATCTTGGATGGTTCTGTTACATACCGCTGGGGCTAAGCAGACGTATTTGGCTAGGCTGGAATAGGTCCTGTCGAGGTTTCTGCAGGGGGCTATTTTGCACAGGTCGATTTGTATTATTCCATCACTACCTTCTTGGAAAGAGAAGATTTGTTTAGGAGACATGGTGGTAACTACTACTTTATATTTGACCCGTTTGACCCTAGTTACGAATTCATCTGGCGGGGAAATTGAGTCTGGGTGGTCAATGGAATCACATAAGATTAATATAATGGCAACAGTCACAGTAGAAAACAGGGCTAAGCCTGTGCAACATTTCCAGTTCTCATACATGGTTATGCTGTTAGGTCCAATTTTTCTAGAGTCAGTAAAAAACGTCTATGCTAACGTATGGTATTAAAACCCAGGTTATTCAGAGTGCGGTGGACCAATGGGTCCTTCAACCTTGATTTTTTTTGGGTTACAATGTACATATCGTAGGGTGAACAAATACAGTATGATTCCTAATAGTAGTAGCGACCAACAGGTTATCAGGAAATTCAGGGCTCCTTCTGACATTTCCTATTCTTCTCTGAAATGTCTTGGTCTTTGTGTCAGCATTACACGAGGTCATTAAAACGTAAAAAATAAAAAATCCCTTAAATAAGAGTTAATAAAAAGTCCCTCAAAAAATGGGTTGAGACTTTCCCTGTTACTTTTCCTGCTGCTCTTTCCTCAAACTGTCCCTCAGCTGTTTGACCTACTACTGCGTAGGCCGCTTGAAGCCCGTTGATGGGGTGTCTGAAACAACAGCCGTCTGTGAACAGGTTTTCTGCATGTGGCATCGGCTCGTCTCTGAGATCTATTCTTATCTTCACATCCTGGATGATTCTTTCCTCACACCTATGGGGTTCTCCGCTGGCAATGGTGTCTGCGCTGTTAACTCCTTCATGTGTGTAGGTGATGTGTGCTTGTGTCAGAGTTTTCTCTAACCTGGTCTGTCTTGTGGAAGTCATTGTGAATGCACTTGAGTTCACAAAAGAGACAATGCTATGTGTTGTCAGTACTGTCAAAGGGTGTCTCATCACAATGTGTGAAATCTTGTTTAAGATACGTGCTGTACCTGCTGCATGTCTTGTGCATGGAGGTTCTCTGTTCTCCACTCTGTCCAGTGTGATACTAATGTACATCAGTATTGCCCTACATCCCCCCTTTTTCTGAAATAGAATACCATTTACTGTGTTTTCACTTTCAGAAATATCAAGGAAAAATGGCAATGCATAGGATGCAGAGGCGAGAGAGGTGACCTGGGACATGGATTGTTTGAGAGAAATGAACGCAGCTTCTGCCGCTTGTGTCCAGTTCAGTGTGGCAGTGAGATTGCGCATGCCCTTCTCATTGATCAGTGTTCTTAGTACAGCTGTCCTTAGGTTATACTCTGAGATGTAGTGTCTGCTGTAGCCTGTGAGACCCAGAAAAGATAGCATGTGTTTTACTGTCTTGGGTTTGGGGTGATGTAATATACTTTCTTGATGTGCTGCTGACATGCCTGTACCTGCTGGAGAGATAACTCTGCCCAAAAATGTCACCTCTTTACGGGTGCATTGTAGCTTTTTCTTGGAGACCTTGAACCCTGTTGCGTGGAGGCGAACCAGTAAGTTCCTGGTGGCCTCCAGGCAAGAGGCTGCAGAGGGTGCAGCAATGAGAAGGTCATCTACGTACTGGATCAATACCACCCCCTCTGGCAATGAAACGCCATCTAGCTGTTCCCTGAGTATTTTGTTAAATATTCCTGGAGACAAACTGAAGCCTTGGGGTAGTCTTGTGTACTGTAGTTCCCCCCCCCCCATTGTAAATGAAAAAATAGGTCTCATACTCTCTGCTAGAGGTATGCAGAAGAAAGCGTTGGCCAGGTCAATACAGGTGAACCATGTATGTTCAGGTGAGATATTACAGATAGCCGTGTATGGGTTAGGCACTGGTACCAGAGCTGTAGTGGTGATAGCATTAACGGTTCTTAAATCATGAGCCATCCTATACTCCTCGCTTGGTTTTGATACCGGGAGTATTGGAGTATTCCACTCGCTTTTTGAGGGTTCCAACACCCCCGCACTCTTTAGTCCCTCAACTACCTTGCTGATACCCCCTTTGGCCTGTGGTTTAACAGGGTACTGTGATAGATTTATAGGTACAGAGCTGCTCACCTCAAATGTTATTGGTGTGGTCTTTGAGCAGAAACCTACGTCATGAGAGTCAGATGACCACAGGTCAGCTGGGAGGTCACGCAACATGTCATCAGTGAATGAATGGTCAGTCCTCTCTTGACCATGATGTCTATCCACTTCATGTCTCTCCATGAAGATGCGTTCTTGAGTGCAGATTTTAAGAGCATAAGCTTTGTGTGACGGAGAGTATGTGAGTGCTGCTATTTGTTTTGGTTCCCAATCTTCGACTTCTAGCAGTGTTTTGACCAGAGGACCAAGTTCTTTAGCCTCATAGCCCTTTCTGATAGCTAATGAAATGTGTGGTGTAGCTTCAGCTTTCATACGGTACCAATAGAGTTGTTCATCAGTGAGTTCAACAGATGCAGCCACCCCCGCTTGTCCCACAAATAAATTGGTTGTGGTTACGTCCCAAGTGGACAGAGCCACCTCTTTGTCATATCCACATGCATAACTTTGGTCGTCTTTTCTATCATAATTTAGCGTCAGATGGGGAAGGTCTGGAGGGGAACCATAAGGCCTGAGGAGGTTAATCCACGGCTTCCATTGTTGAAAAATGGAAAATAGTCCTGGTGTGTTGTCTTGGGGCCGGTCGAGCAACCCCCAGTATATAGTGGCATACTGAGTTGCATCTGTTTCAGTGGATTTGCCCAACAACATCTGAGAACCTGGCTTTATGGTGGATATTGAACAGTTGAGGCGAGTGCCGTCTGGAAACGATATTATCAGTCCATCGGGGGAACAGAGGATGGAGGCATTAGCTTTGATAAGAACATCCCTTCCCATGATGTTAGCCGGACTTTGGGGTGCCAGAATGTATTGATGGAAAAATATCTGGCCTGCTATTTCGGTGTTTAATGGCGTAGAGAGCGGTACTCGCTCTATTTCTCCCGAAAACCCTATGACTGAGACATTATTACTTGAAATGGACGTGTTGAACACGGGAGAGTTGATAGTTGAATATCTCGCTCCTGAATCAACAAGGAATGGTAGCTTCGAGTTTTTTACAGTCATGTCTATGTATGGATCCGCCAGGCCCGTACATTCTGGGTTCCCTGGGCGACCTCATTGTGGTGGGTAATAGTCTTGTCCGTACTGCACAAACTGGCCATAGGGGGCGGCCATCGCATTGGGTGCAACGTGACCCTGGTCTTGTTGCTGGGCTTGTGGGGCTGCCTCATGGGGTTTCTGGAAATACTGCACGCCCTGCTGTGTACCCTTGTCCATGCCCTCTCTGTCCCCCTTGTCCCCACCCTCTTTGTGGTGGGGGCCCCTGTGGGCATCGCCTGTACCAGTGGCCGGCCTGTCCACAGGTGTAGCACACCTGCTGCTGATATTGGTTCTCTCCTGGAGGTGTTCCAAACCCTCCTCTACCTCTGGCTCTGCCTCTGAACCCGCCCCTCTGTTGCTGAAAACTATTATTGTAGCCATATTGGGGCTGGTTGTAGAACGGACTTTGGTTGGGAAAACCCCCTTGTGGGTGTTGCGGTCTCGGTGCCTGTTCTGCTGGCTCCACGGGATGAACAATCAGCTGTTTGGCACTCTTTTTCTCATTTTGAACTGTTTTACCGGCTATTTCGAGCTGAGTACGGAGTAGTTGCACTCTCAACTCTTCTTCCTCGGTTTTATTTTTAGTGAGTTGTTTGTTAAATTTGCCTAAATGATGGGCCAAATGGCGCTCCCATGTCTGCGTGTTTAGGTGATCTGCTTCTGGGTTGTCCTCCATGAGAGCTTTAATCTCGGCAGGTACAGCTGCTAGTATCGCTTTACGGAACATCTGCACATGTTGGTCATTATTTTCTGGACTATAGTCAGTAGCTATTGTGTATTGTTGGCGTGACCTGAGCAACATGGTTGCTGCGGCCTCTCCAGGTGTGAATGTGAAAGACAGTGAACCGTAACCTCCTCCTGTCTGTGGGTAATGTTCTCTCATTGCCTTGCTAAGCAAGCTGTGTATATCGTTGGAAGAGATGGGCTTGCCATCGCTCATTTTTCCTGTACCTGATCTTCCCTCAACTCTTTCTACCTCATAGCTGGAAGTCTGTTGTGCTAATATCCTCCTGAAATCTCCAAGGCAGATTGTTTGTCCTACTGACATATCAGCAAACTTTCTCATCCAATGTCTCCCTCCCTCAGTAGGTAGCGGCATCTTGTCCACTAGTGCGTGTATGTCTCCTAGTGTGAATGGGTGATAAGTGATATTCCCACTGGGGAGAGCCACTAAAGGAGCCTGTAATACCGGGGCCAGAAAGGTATGAGATGTCGGGTTGCTCAAGGTGCGATGGGATCTTAACATCCCCCGGGGGAGTCCAAGCACCTGTACATCAGTCAATTCAGTGATTGTCCCTTCCAGAGATATGCTCTTAACCTTTGTCCTATTTTTTCTGCAGTTGTCCTGTTCCTGTTCTGTTCGCTCTTGCTGAGCAGTGTTCTGATAGCCACCTCTATACCCTGCGTGTTCTGCTTCAGAGTAATACTCACTCTCCTCTACAGATGCTCCTCCCCTACTTTTTTTTGCATAGTGGGTCTGGGCTTCTCTACTCCTAAAAGGTTCATCACCTGCCTTTTCTCCCTCATCGGAGCCGTCTTGACTGTCGCTCTCTATTTGTCTTCTATCTCCATTTCCCTTCTGATTCTGTCGTTCCTCTTCCAGTCCCAGTAATTATTCTGCCCCCTGGTGATCGCCCCCCTCTCTCTGCTGAGTACCCCCACTCCCCTCGTCTCCATTTGTCCCATCACTTCTTCTCTCCTCTTCCTTTCTTTTCTTGTCAGAGTCAAATCGTACTCTATCCTCTCTGTCCCTCTCCTCTTGGCGTTCTACAGTGGTGAGTAATTCTGTCTCTGTGGGGCCGCTCTTGCGTCTTGTAATAGCGGTACTCCTTAAAGGAGTCAATGAAACCTTTCCCACGATTGTAAAGTTCCCCCCTTTATCACTTGCTTGTTCTTGGTCTGAGTTATAGCCCACATTGGTTAGTGGCATCTGTAGATTAGACATGGGGTGTGTGCCTGAGACAGGGGGAGAGTAAGGGGGAGGTTGTTTAAATGGAATAGTTAAATCCGGGTAAATGAGGGGGGAACTGAAGGGGATAACCGGATCCTCTATAGGTCCTGTCTGAGACCTCTCTTCTGAGCCAGCTTTTCGTACAGTGCACATGTCCTTTACAGCACTGCTGAGAGTTTGGCTCCCCATGTCTTCCCTGTTTGAGGCAGAGGTTTCCTCTTTATTCCTACTCTCATAACCCCTGACACGTTCTGTAATAAATTGAAGTATTTGTTCATCTGTAGGTAGTTGTGCTGACACGTGCGTCCCAATACTGTCATGAGGAGACAGGAAAGCGCTAAGGTGTTGAACCTCCTCTCCCTTGGTCGGAGTGTGGACCGCGACCAGGACTGGGGGAGTTTTGGCTGCAAAGGGAGTCACAGCTACACCGTTCATGGCGAGTGCTGCATTATGACAAAGCCTCCGCATTTTGTCTACCTCCTCCTTCTCTTTGTTTAGTTTTGTCCAGCCTAATAATCCGTGCTCCTGTTTGTTTAGGTCCCCAAGTTTTTTTACAAGCTGTCGTTCATAAATATTCAGAGCTGAGCTTAAAATTCCTAGAGTGTCATCTCCTCCCACTCTGTCTTCTTCTATCATTTTTTTATGGAGGAACCCTAGGTCGGCACAAGCCTTCTTCTTGTCTCTCTGTTTTATTCCACTGAGAATCAATCTTTCAGCCTGTCCCCATTGCTCTCGGAAACTGCCGGGAATTGGGACGTGTAAATCATTTTTTTTAAACTGTCCCTCCATGGTGATTATGTTATATATCTGACTAGGTCGCTTTGTGTTCAGTGGTATTTATTAATATAATGGACAATACTTGTCGTTACTCCTAACGTAGTTAATGTATTTATTTAACTGCCCTGCCCTTAATCCAAATGTGTAAATAGTTTGAGTGTAAAAGCACGTATGATACTAACAATGGACTTGCTTATCAAAAGGCAGTTGAGTAGCACTTGAAATGTTTTGGCTCTATAAACCCAGATATATTTTAATGATCTTGTTTTGTTTTTGATTGTATGTTCCTGGTGAAGCACACTTATTGTGAGTCGTTCTGGATAAAGGCGCCAGTGAACTGTAATAATACAAGAAATTACTACCAAATAAGTCCAGCAGATGGCGGCACCTCCCCAGGAATGAAATTCCACCTCTATGAGGGAAAAAATACTTGCTGAGAACAACAAGCTTCAACTTCGCGTCTTTATCTGACCTATCTATTAGTAATTATTCACAGAAAATGATTCCCCGTACAGTCTATCCAGCTTTTATAATGCGATGTTTATTTCAACAGATAACGTGACCTTTGGACGCGCTTCAACACGGCTTTTCAGCTATGTGGCATCCACATGGAGTCGAAACCCAGGTCAGCAGAATCTCTTTATCGTCACGTTTAGCCTTCTAGATTAACCCAACATAACAAGAGAACGAGATTCCGGTCGTTTCAAAATGGCTTTTTTGAAATTTGCGTATCTCCTCTTGGATTTGATCATATAACACAACTGCAGATTTCTAAAAAACTGGAGAGTATTATTCTGTTTTGTTCTGGATGGAATCTTTTTAAAGAACCACTGAACTTCCCCGATGAGTTAGCCGTCTCAATTTCTAAAAAAATCACGGGGCCTTTCACCTTTGTCTTCTCATCGCTTCACGTGCAGCTAACGAGTCAGTCGTGTGATTCTGAAAAATCCACGAGACTTCTAACTGTTGCTTTATTAATGTTATGGTTATCTATTTATGCTAAAAATATGCATTGCATCCTACCATCTACTATGACTACGACACTGGGAAATATTATATATTAGACAACTCTAAGAATTTGAATATAGCCAAATCACAGATTTTGAGTATAATGGGTATCCGTGCTTACCTGATATTTTGTATAGAGCTCTGTATTTAGTTGTCAGAAATTATTTCGAGGTACCTTCCCTGGACAACTTCGTCCACTGGCTGCTGATGCGATCTCCTCCCGTGCTCCCACTCGCCTCACGTCGGGACACACCACTTGTTGCAGAAGGAGGGGGGTGTTTTTTAGAACCCACCTTGTCTCTGCATGTCTTTTGGCGAAAGGAGCACAATCATAACAGGAGGGAAATCATAAAAACACACCAGGATGCCAGGTTAAACAATAATCTGTTTTAATTAAACAAGGTAATAATAGAATGCAATACAATATAATTATAGGAAGTACTTCCTGCTCTTGTTCTCGTGCCGTTGAGATCCTTCGGTCGTTCACAGCCAGAGAAGAGAGAGCGAACTTAATGCAAAACTAACTTATATAGCCCAAAACACAAAAGGGGCTGACTCGAATGCTCCTTTTCCCCAGGTCATCTCATTGGGAGATTCAAAAAAGATGGCTTCTCTTAGCGAATCAGCGCGTGCCAGCGGGGGTAATAAACTTTTGTTTCTGAGCTGATAATAAAAAACATCTGGTGTCCGTTATCTCATTCTTCCTGCATAGATTTTCACCCCCACGCCTTTCTACACATTCCAGAGGCTTAAGTTCTGTTCAACTGATACCCTCTTTGCTCATAGAAAGATAATCTTTACATTTCTCCTATTTCCAGCTTTTGTTTACACACTGCTATTATTAATACAACGTAATTAAACACACATATATAAAGTAATTAAACACACATATATCATTCAAGATATGTAGACTTACTGGAGATCTTAAACAGAATATGTTCTCCTTCCCCCACCCAGTGTCTTCTCCTGCCTAGTGTATCCATCCCCCATAGGGCAATAAAACCTGTTATTTGGCAGAATTTCTGAAAAACACTCAGTGGGTAATCTTTTCACTCCAAACAGAACTCACAAATAGCCAAAAAACCACCCTTTTGATTATATGTAAAGTGGAAGAAAAAGACTATTGCGCTACTCTACTTTTAAGAAAAAAAGGAACTTTGTTTGAATATATAAAAAACCTCTCTATATTTAAGAGGAAAAATGTACTTTGTTCCTTCAACTATGAACACACAGGAATGTACACAACCACACATATATTAGTGATAACTTGATGTAACACACCTCTTATATGGGTGACATAAAAATGAATATACCAACAATACGCTGTATCAAACTTTCTGAATCACACACTACTTTGGCTAGGTTTCATTGTTCGGCCAGACGTGGCGGGAAATTAAGTGCGAGGGAGAAGACTGATAGAGGCTGCGTTAATATACAGTCTCTTACAGTGCAAATAAGTAACTCAGCACGAAAGTTATTTATTAGTAGTAAGTGCACACTACAGTTGACCTGTTTCTGACTAAAAACACCAGCCACTACTCTATACTTGCAAATATTATATTGTGTAGAAGGGAGATTTCATATCTGCCTCTTGTCGCTACGGCAGTTCTACGCCGTGGTTCTATTAAGCATATGAGCAGGGGTTACATTGACCATAGGACGATGCTCTGACGTCATCACCCTTGCAAAGTTAAAAAAAACTATATGTTAAAACTTTACTTTACAGATCTCTGTGACCGGATACAGTTTTTCAGCTTAGTGAAAGTGTGTCTGCTCCGATCAGGAGCAGGTGATGATTCAATCGTTTACAGTAAAATGTACAGCATATTGGCCATCATCTCGCAGCCCTACAAATGTAATGATATTTCCACACAAATGTTCTTTAGCAAGTGTGCAGAGCAATTTTGATTTCAAATATAAATGTGAAGGTTGGATATTTGTAAACATTTTTTGTGGATACATAAATAATTTAAGATGTAAATTAATTCCAATTTATCTATAGTACATTCTATTTTTGTTTGGTCATTTGGTGGCATCAATGTGTGCATTTGATACAGATAATGGAGCAGTTGCTTAGGGCCTCATATACAGCATAGCCCTTAAGGTCAAACCATGAGATACCAAACCTCCACACAGAGCCCCCCCGCATATCAAATCCCAAATGTAACCCCTGCATATGAGTCAATATCAGCTTAAGATATGAAAATAAACTCCTCAGCCTCTGTATTAAATGGGGTGTAATTAGTTTAAGAATTGAATTAAATATAGAGTTTCTGTCAATAATTAATGTACATTTTAACAACTTATTAGTTTTGTTTTGTATTTCACATGATGATTTGGAACCTCTTGTTTTGCAGACTCTTTTTCTGAAACATTGAATGCTTTTTTTTTCTTGTTACAGGTGCATGCAGATATTAAAAGCTGAAGCAGGTAGAATAGCTGAGTGTTCCAGCAGTGGGCTACAATGGAACATGTTACGTCAAACTTTGATTGCCGCTCATGTGGTATCACTCTGAAAACTGTTAAGAGCTATGTAGATCATCAGATTTTGCATAGACATGAAGCAAACACGTACTACCCATGTTGCTTCATAGACTGCAAACAAAAATTCATGAAGTACACTGCCTTAAAATCTCATGTATATTGTTCTCATAACAGACGTGTTTCACAGGTAGATGATTCACATAGATCATTTGTATGTGAGGATGTGAATTGTAAGAAGCAATGCACAGATTTACAAGATCTTCTTGCACACCTTAAAGTACATATGAGTAAGAATGAGTTAGTACATTGCCCATTCAACAATTGTAACACGGCCTTCAAAGTGAAGTCGTCATTTACAGCCCATGTTTCAAGAAGACACATACATGAAAGTGATGTAAATACTAGAGTAACATACTCTGAGCCATCTGCGTCATCTCAGATTGTGCCCAATGAAAATGAAACTAGAATGGCCCAAAGTGAAAGTCCGTCTCATTGTTGAGGAGATCAATAGTCTAAATGACATTTGTCATCAGCACACACAGGATTAAAGAGACACTTCGACTGAGTACTAACATGTCAGATATTGAGATCGAGTCAGTTTTTGACAGTATTCAGGATTTAGATTTGCATGCCAGGTGTAGCATGCCCCTTTCCACTGAATACACCTGAAGGCAGTATTTAAAAAAAAACTTTGGCTATGTTCGCCCAGTTGATATTTACCTGGGAAAAGAGACTGTCATGCCCAATACGTACCTGTTTCAAACACGATAACGGCAATCCTGAAAGATCCTATTGTGTTGAAAGAATGTGTTGATTCTCAAACTCGTCCAGTTTCAGATGGCATCTTGAGTGATATTTCTGATGGTTCAGTCTTCAAATCGGCTAGGGCCACGCCCTAGCCGATTTGAAGACGATAACACAAGTATTTATTCTCCTATTTATTAGTATTTTGTATCCTCTAAAATCATATTGAGTAAGTTATAATAACAAACGTAATCTTCTGTAGGCAAGTGCCGTTTTTTTTATCTTTTGGGATTTCAGACTATATTTATCCAAATAGTATTTTCTCATCCTGAATACTAAATTGAGATGATTTTGTTCTAACTATGTTTTCTTCTTTACAGGCCAGCACCTCACATGCTACCAGCAGATTACCTGTGATGATAGATTCTGCATGTCAGACTGACCCACCCAAGTACCGTACTGTTCGTACACAGCTATCCTCGAGGACTCTTGGTTCACATCGAAGTACAGGTTAGAAGCACGTTTTTCAAATGTTCTTTGGATACATCTTGACATTCTGATGTTGTAGCCTTTAATTTGTGTGCTTCTAATTGTTGTAAAATATTTTTGTTTTATCTTTTGTTTTTAATGTCAAATACAATTATGTTACAGCTGTCTGCAGGTATGTTGTTCATAAAACATATTACATTACTCCTCTATATATATTTGTAAGGGACAACTATTGAATACAGGATGTTGTCAGACACAATCTATAAAGCATGACAATTCAAATATGACTTTGATTTTCAAATTCTTAGGAACGCCGGCCTTTCACAAGCTGGAGACAATTCTCTCAACCAAGAGGATTTTGAAAGCTGTGGCCAAACTCAGCCCCCACCAACAAGCCACTACATCCACTGGAAACCCTCTGTATATAAACTGCAGTTCCCAAAGGCCAGGAAGGGAGAATGCAGAGCAAAACCAGTAAAGACTGACCCCACATTCCGTAAGTGTTTAAAATATTTATTATACAACTATTTACAAATATAAAATAAAAAAATTAGAAAGAACTTTCAGTTTTTTACATGCATATACTAAACCACATTTTTTGTTGTGCTTTTGTTAACATTGCACAGGCTACGTGGCCAACTTGATGGACCTCATCTTCGACCAAGTCTTTGTGGACCCTGCACCATTCACACAGGAGCTTCTGAAGATACCCATCCCAGAGGACCTGTGTTCCCAATATGAGCGACCTGACAGGGAGGAGGTCATCGCCGGGTATGCTACACGGTTCAATTTGGCTGCTGTCTGAACCCAACATAGACATTTCACGGATCAGGAAACTCCTTGTGAATCCTGAGGACAACGCAGGCCGGAATCACCACTCTGATCCTGCGTCCAAGGAAGCCCCAGCACCAGCTCACAAAGCTTCTGTAGGCTAGATACCTGTGACGCCTGAAATCATACAAAAAATATTTAGTGTCATTTATACAAAATACAAGTACATTTAGTTTTTTTTTTATGGGTTCAAAGAAACGTTGATTTTGACAATAAAGTTCCGAGTTGATATCAAATGTGTCGTGATTATTCATGTTGGGATGGGTAAAGAATATTCTGATTTCAAAAGCATAAGGTTGTGTGTGGACTTTTTTTGTCGTACACATGGGTGTGTTATGCCATTGCTGTGTAGTATATAATAGTACATGTACAATGACAGAATGAAAGATTGCATAAAGCCATATACACCAGTATTTATTTCCATGAACAATATTAGCATTCGTTTTACAATTTCAGTCAAAACAAACAAACCACTCACTGCTCTATTTGCCTCAACTGTAGTCCACCATGTTCAGCTCTGTAAATATTCAATGCATTCTGCAGGGAGAACACATTCAGGCACACAGGCTCCAATCCAGGATGGTCCACCACACAGGTTACAGAGTCCTCAAGTTCCTGCATGCGTCTTGATAAACATATATTGAATGACATGTGAAAAATGTATTCTCTAAACAGACAACTTCAAAAAGGTAAAAATGTTACCTGTGGTATCTCCATGCAGCACACATTCTCCGGTGCAGAAGGCATCGTGGCGCAATTTACACATGTACCCCTTTAGAAAGAAGTCAATAACTGAGCTTTTAAAAACACATGAAACACACATTGCTGACAACTGAGGTGTTGTTGGAGTTATACTTGTTATCACCCTAAGTTATTGAACTTTCCAACGGTTGTTGCACGATGTTGGAAGAAAAGGACTGTAAACTATTAAACGCAATGAGTCCATTGTATATATGCTGAAAATATGAACGTCTCCCTTTATAAATATATATATGTATCGCTGTTTTTGCGTTACAAACTCTAAGTTACAAACTGTACACATTGCATTCTTGCTAATTAGCCAAAATATGAACGGAATAAGTAGCAAGCATCGTAATAGAGTAAAAATAAATAGGGACAACAGCTTGTCAACTAACCATTCAGAAACGTCCTGCTGCAACCGAGATGTTTGCACCTCCACCAAAACCTCCGCTGCTTCAGGGTCAGTTTCTGGATCAAATTGATAATATGCTTGAACACATGCATTGCTCTGAGATGACATGTGTATTCCACACTCGTAATCACAGCAAGCATGGTAACGTGACTCTCGCCGGCTCATGCCCCCCTCTTCTGCAGGGGGGCGTGGTCAGCTGCTTGCAGGGGGCGTGGTCAGCTGCTGCTCAGAATTTTCAAAGACAGGTTTGGAATAGTGCGAAAATGAGCGAAACGAGGCATGGCTAAAAAATGATCTGTTTAGTATTTTGAAAAATAAAATGTATAAATATACCTTATATAGGTATGGTCATACACTATATCATTTAAATATAGCATGATAGGTCTCCTTTAATATTGTTGAGGCTGAATATCTTGAAACAAGAAAAGCATTGTTTCCTTCTGAACGTCTTAAACCAAAACATCACTATCTTCTCCATTATCCATCATTTATCCTGAAACTTGGCCCCCTAATATGGCTATAGACAATGAGATTTGAGAGTAAACACTCATATTTCAAGAGATGTGTGAGGAGGACACAACACTTTAAGAATGTGTGCCTGTCCCTTGCAAACCAGCACCAACTCCTCCAAACAACCCTCAGCACAAATTCCTTTTTTGCACCAGTGCTGAGTTTAAAAAACTCAACTCCATATCATGCTCACCTGTATAGCGATGTGGTGCGCAATGCAGTTGAAGCATACATGGACACAGAACCTGATTATGTGTCCATTGAGGTGAATTTGAAGGGCACCCTTTACAAGAAGGGATCTTTTCTCTGCCTTGAACGTGAGTCTGATGAGTCAATCAAGTCCGGACAGAATGAGCTTGTTTTGATTAAAGATGACAAAGAGGTGTGCTTTTTGGTGACATCACACACTTCATGTTATTTACCAGAGTATGGACTCTATGAAGTCACAAAAGCAGCCGAGGCTATGCACTGTGTAAATGCCAAACACTGCCTGGATTTCTACCCATTGCCTCTGTATAGTCTGAATGGACAGAAAGTCATATCCCTTAAGCACAGTGTTGTTGAGTGTTGAGGTCTACATTACAAATGTATTGCATTAACCCAGGTGATATAAAATGGTGTTGTAATGTATTTACTACACTCAGATATCTGGTGGACAATATCTCATCTCTTAA
Organism: Harpagifer antarcticus; assembly: GCA_902827135.1. Lineage (NCBI taxonomy): Eukaryota > Metazoa > Chordata > Actinopteri > Perciformes > Harpagiferidae > Harpagifer > Harpagifer antarcticus. The sequence goes on from CADEHL010001079.1 coordinate 34,511, forward strand.
AGTCATGGAGGAATGGACAAGTGGCCTAACCTCGTCCTTCAGTTCTGTATTCAGCCAAGAGGATGTCGTACGACTACTGGGGGTGTTCGAAAACCTTGGAGTCGGTTCAACTGAGGACTTTACGTATGTGGAAGCAGATGACCTTGCAAAGTTCCTGAAGCCAATCGAAGTGAGAAAAGTTATGGCTTGCATCAAAAGTAAGTAAAAACAATAGCAATATAGTCTAGGGGATTGCAGAAAAATCGTGCAAATGATGATACAAGCATCACATTTGGCACACTTGTTCTCCAAGTGGTACTAATCAAATCTGCCTGATTGGCCAATTGAAAATCCAAGATGGCGGCCATTTTCCAAGATGGCCGCCAGATTAGCCGCCCGAAAACCGTAATAATTCGGCACAGAAAAGGTTAATCAAATTTTAAAGGTCATAAATGGATGCGATAATTTAAGACCTTTAATTTGATACCTATTTTATGGGTCTACGACCACAGGAAATACTTTAACCCATTGGGAACCATTGTCGACTTTTGTCACCATGAGTATTAGTCTCTAGGGCAGGGGTGGCCAACCCGCGGCTCTATTATTATTATTATTAGCTAATTTCCGATAGCATAGTTAGCTTAGCTTAGCTTACACATTGAAATAACACACAATTAACCACAATTTCATTCTTAAAGTACCGATACTAATGAAACGGAGGAATCAAAACGTTTTTAACGGCAGGGTATCGCGATACCTTTCAAATATCGGTACACCGTGCAACACTAGTCAGGACTCAGGAGTCAGTGGCTCTCCCCAAAACGCACACATATACAATTCAATATGAACTGAAGAGCCGCATGAAACTAGGCAAAGAGCCGCATGCGGCTCGAGAGCCGTGGGTTGGCCACCCCTGCCCTAGAGACTAATACTCATGGTGACAAAAGTCGACAATGGTTCCCAATGGGTTAAAGTATTTCCTGTGGTCGTAGACCCATAAAATAGGTATCAAATTAAAGGTCTTAAATTATCGCATCCATTTATGACCTTTAACATTTGATTAACCCTTTCTGTGCCGAATTATTACGGTTTTCGGGCGGCTAATCTGGCGGCCGTCTTGGAAAATGGCCGCCATCTTGGATTTTCAATTGGCCAATCAGGCCGATTTGATTAGTACCACTTGGAGAACAAGTGTGCCAAATTTGATGCTTGTATCATCATTTGCACGATTCTTATGAAACATTGCTGTTATCTGCCCCACTAGTGGGGATGAAACATGTGCAGCAGTGTTAATGCTCCTTGCAGATTTCCGAGAGAAACAAGAGAAGATGCTTGTAGCTGTTGACGACACTGCTATTGCAAGTGAAGTTGATGTCAAGAATCTGCCCTCAGCGCCTTGCACGCCCCTCATCCTTCTGCTCCTTGCTTATGTCATCCTCTGTTCTTCTTTTGTCCCCTTTTTTCTATTTTTAATCATCTGTCTGAATTATTATTTAAATGTTTGTCTTTACTAAGGTAATGGGTTAGGAGTGCATTGTACTAAATGTAATACATCCATAGTTAAACAATACTGCAATACAAAAAAACAGGGCATAAGAAATGGTGTAACAACATATTCTGATTTTATTTTTACTTGACACAATTTTATATTTTGCTGTTCAGACCAAATATAGGTTTTTCAGAAATGAGGTCCTAAAGCAGTGTTCATAACACAACAACCTATTTACTGGACATGATCATCTGAATGCCTGTTAACTGTTTACAGGTAACAGCCCACTAACTGCGAAGACATTTATGGTTGCAGTGGACCAAGTTATCGTCAACGAGCAGCTTCCCATCTTTACCAAAGCCTTACAGTTCATGTTCTGCTCATATTATGTGCAAAACATTGACTATCCTGTGGAGATTGCTGCTACACTTGAGTTCTTGCAGAGGTACGTATTCAGCAGGAGTGTAATGTAAAGACAATTCTTTAGCCTATGTTGTCTAGAATTTCTTGAAACAACATGGTCTTTGTCTTTACTTCCTCAGACTTCTTGGCTCTGAAATGACATAAAACATGTCATTTCAAACTGAATTGAGAATTTTCAAATATAATCCATGTCAGAGAATATTTTAATCCGATCTCTTTGTGTCTTGAGTTTCTCAGCTTTTCTGAGAAACCTGTCAAATTATAAACATATGCTTTGTGTTAAGTCGCAGCTCCTATCTGTAATGTGTGGAGGACACAGGTCAAGAGGTCCTCTGCCTTCCTGTGGGGGAGAAGTTGGCTCATGTCAGTTTGTAACACAAACTGGTCTTTGTTCCCATGTCTGGTAATAATTAAGCTAGGAAAAGGCGGGCTTTCTGAGTCCCTCCTTTTCTCTCTAACAGATCCATGTTTAACTTAGAGTTTTCAGAGTTTGCAGGGTGGCTTACATGCAAGTGCGAAATACTCTGTGACCTCTCCGGCCGTATTATACTCTCAATAAATATCAGTGTTTGACTAAAGCTACTCCTGCTTCCATCCTTTCCTGAGCCTTGGCTCTGCATTGCTGCACAGAAGTTTTCTCCACAAATTGGCGTTGTCGACAGGATACCAAAATATTTTCAGAACTGGTAAGTGTAATTTCAAATCTATATTTGGACATTGCCTTACCAGAATCTGTGATTGACGATATCATAAAAATTACCTGTGAAACTTTTTGGTTTCTCTACTCTTTACATTTGGGGGTTTTAATGATAACCTGGGGAATCGGTGTCTAAGGGACTTTGTCCTTGCCGATTTTCCCTGTGACTGCTGCTGGGGCATGTGCCTTCAGAGCAAACACAGCTCATGTAAAAACAATAAGAATATTTGGGGGTAATGATAACCTAGGAATATCGATTTTGACTGATTTCCTCTGTGTGTGTTTCTTGGAATTAAATTACCAGACAATTACACACAGCAAATATTCGGAGAGACCTTAAAGAGAGCATCAGTAAAGTGGACTTCTGCATTAGGAGCAATGTGATAGATTTGTATTGAAACAAACCGCCGAATTCTGGAGGTTTCAGCGGTCAACCGGTTAAATTAACAGCAGGCATCACCTCGGATCTGCCTGCTGCTGCTGCAGAGTGTGATTTCACCACCCCCTGCGGGGGCCGCAGGCAAAGAGGAAAAAAAGCACAGAGTGTCATATATATTTTCCTCAAACCATTGCCGATTTTTTTTTTTTAAAAAGAAACAGAACGGTCTAAAAGCATTTCTTTTTTGTCTGCGACCGTCTTCTACTATTTTGCTGGCAAGAATGGGGCAGACAACGGAGTGCGTGTGTCGCCTGGCGCGCCGCAGTTTCCTACTTGCTGGAGAAGCTGGGTGTCTCCCCGGGGTGCACACAAAAGAATATAGGTGAATTGGTCATTAATGGGAAGGGTGGTATGCGAGAATGTGACATATCGCTGTGTTTCATTCGTTGTAAATGAACTGATGGGTTGTTAAATTTGGCTATTGTTGGAGAAGAAAGGGTAATGGAAAATAAAAAGTCTATGCTCTCCGGATCGGGGAGGGCAAAGTACCACTAAATTGGCATATTGATTGATTGATTGAAAAGTGTATTAACAGCTTGTATATTGGGTACAGTACAGTACAGCTCAAAACATACAATTGTTAAGGGGATGCAGACCAGAGAAAGACTTTCGTCTTGTTTACATCAGGGTCCCCCATTTCCAATTCATCATATCATTTAAGACATGTAAGACATATTTGACAAACAGATGGGTTATTTACAATTTAGATACAGGTGGTTTTTTACATACAGATTTCTTATTTACAATTTTCATTTAAGATTTCGTTCTAATACATCCTAACCGGACATTTGAGACCAACCAAGTCTACAGATATACAGTTAGTAACAGAGTCTAAAATGCGAGTATATACATAGATGGGAGGGGGAAGCTGTCCATTGTACGACAGGTTGAGATTTGTACCATTACCGGGGCCAGTTCTGCAATGCTCTCCCCCGAAGGTGCTCTTTAAGAGAGGCTTTGAAGGTAAGTACAGTTTTACTTTCCTTTACAGTTGTGGGAAGAGCGTTCCACCTTGATGTGGCATAATTCGGAAACGTGTATTCCCCCTTTTTTGTGCCAAATCTGGGTTTCACATGATTTGTGGAGCTCCCTCTGGTGTTATGATCATGGTATTCCTTGACCTTTGGGAAGAACTTTGACATGTACATGGGTACCATAGAGGTGTAGTGGATCTTGTAGACCCGGCCCATTGCAAGAAGCTGTACTCTGTCGTCTACTCTAAGCCATCCTAGGTTGTCAAAGTGGGCAGAGGTGAGGCGGGTTCTAGATGAAAGGTCAAGCAGTAGTCTGACCAGTTTATTTTGTGATGTTTGAAGTTTTATTTTTAGCGCCTTGGAGGTGCTATGGTACCATGACGTGCAAGCATAGTCATAGTACCCTTGAATGAGGGCTCCTGCCAGAGTCTTCAGGGTGTTTTTGTTTACCAGAGAGGAGATCCGGTATAGGAATCTAGTTCTTTGATTGACTTTTTTTATTACATTGGATGCCATTTTGTCACAGGAGAGGTTTGCCTCAAGAATAGATCCTAGGTATGTAATTTCCTTCTTACTTGTGACAATAATGTCGCCCACTGCAACTGAAAAGTCGTGGGATTTGCTGAGATGATGTTTTGAACCGAAGAGAATGGACTCTGTTTTACCCAGGTGTAATGATAATTTATTATCGGCGAGCCAGGTGCAGATTCTGCCGAGCTCGGAGCTGAGGGTTTTTTCAACCTGCAACCTGCTCCTGTCCGAGACCAGCAGTGCTGAGTCATCCGCGAACAGGAACAAGTTGCAGTCACATGCTGATGACATGTCATTTGCATAAATTAGGAACAGTAACGGACCTAATATGCTTCCTTGTGGAACACCACAGCTCACTGGGAGGGGGGGGGGGGGACAGAGTACCGTTTACCTCCACCATCTGTTCTCTCCCCTCCAGGTAGGATTGCATCCAGCTCACCGATAGTTTATCAAAACCAATTGCTTTTAGCTTGTCAATCAGAATGGGGTGATTGACAGTGTGGAAAGCCTTTTGTAGGTCCAGCATCACCATGCCGCAGTACTTGCCCTCGTCCACCTCTTGTTTGATGTGGTCGCTCAAATAAAGAAGGCATGTGTCAGTGGAGTGGGATGTTCTAAAGCCAGATTGAAATTCATAGATTAGTTTCTTTTCCGCGAGGTACTTTTCGACCTGTTCATATACCAATTTTTCCATGACTTTCGAGATGGAGGTAATTATAGAAACAGGGCGGTAGTTGCCTGGGGGGGGGGGGCTTTGGTCAGTGTTTAGGGGGGGGCTTTGGTCAGTGTTTGGAGATGGAGGTAAGTATAGAAACAGGGCGGTAGTTGCCTGGGTCCAATTTGCTGCCCTTTTTGTGCAGGGGGGTTACTCTTGCAATGTTGAAGTCTCTGGGTACTTTCCCCTGTTTTATGGAGAGGTTAATTATGTGAGCTATGACTGGTGAGATGGCGGTTGCTGTGTCTCTGAGGAATTTGGAGGGGATATTGTCGTGGCCAGTGGCCTTGTTAGGTTGGAGGGCGCTCAGTTTAATGAGTACCTCTGCTGTTGTTACCCTTGCTAGACTGAAATCATCTTTGCGTACCCCTTGGTTTTTGTAGTAGGTCATGATGTGATCTACTCCAAAAAGCCCTGAGTGGGAGGGTCATTTATTTACAAGAGTTGTGGCTATGTTTGTGAAAAAATTGTTCTTACTTGGTACTTGGCCACATCCAGTTTGTCTGTGATGAGCCTGTTATCTGTCTTTATGTTTAAGTTCGAAAATCTCGTTTTGAGTTTTTTACTGCAGCCAAGCTGGTTATTGAGTAATTTCCAAAGTTCACGGGGTTTATTTTTGTTTTCCTTAGTTTTGACATTGATGAAATTCTTTTTGGCAGTTTTGATCATGGAGCTTACGTCATTTCTTAGTCTGTTTCTTTCAATTTTTAGTTCAGTCACGTGGGCCTGGAGTTCACTGCTCGTGCTTTTGGAAAGCATTGACTGACTTTTATGAAACTCAGAGCATTTTTTGTCTCTGGTTTTCATGGCGGTCAGTATGCCGGAGTGCATCCACGGCTCAGCGTGATTTTTTATCCTGGTTGTTCTTAGGGGGGCCAGATCATTGAGTATTGCAGAGAATTTGTTTTTGAAACCAAGCCATGTTTCTTCAACTTGTGTACCACTGAGCTCATCCGACCAGTCCAGGCTCTCCAGTTCTAGGTTAAAGGCCTCGCTAGAGTAGTTTTTGAGGTCTCTAGATATGACTGTTTTGTGACAGCCGGCCCTTTGTTTTAGCTTTTTGCGGGTACAGAATATCATATAATGATCACTTAACCCGCATGCTATAATCCCTTTACTGGAGATCCTGGACTTGTCAGAGGTCAGAATGAGATCAATGGTAGTTTGTGTTGTTTCACATACCCGGGTGGGTTGGGTGATTAGCTGGCTGAAGCCGTGCAGATCACAAATCCTACTGAAGGACTTGAACACGGACGTGTCTTTACGTTGCATATCCGTGTTCCAGTCTCCAACAATAATTGTCTCTACATCCCCCACACCAGCCAAACACCCATCTAATGTATCATAAAAGTCACTCTGTTCCGGTGGTCTATAGATTGTCCCGACTATTACAGATTTAGCATTGTCAAAAAGAATTTCAACCCACACAGATTCAATATTTTCATGATGCAGGTCAGTACGGTTTTTGAAATTGGTGTCTTTATGTATGTACATGCAGACACCACCTCCATTCACGTTCCTGTCCCTTCTCACTACAAGATAATCTTCAATTTCAATCTCTGAATCTGTAATGGAATTGTCCAATTTGGTCTCAGAATTTTTTTTTTTAAATGTATTTAACCTTTATTTAACCAGATAAAAGCATTGAGATAGAATCTCATTTGCAATGCTGACCTGGCCCAGAAGGCAGCAACGTTCCACATAACACAAACATATAAAATACAGAGAACATAACTAAGAAAACAAAAGACAAAAAAGCAGTCACTACATTGTGCACATTAGGACAGTAAGAAAGGTGCACTACTTATTACTGCAAGAGCAGCTGGTCGTAAGGACTTAAGACAACTTCAATTTAAAACAGGCTATAGAGACAAGTGCCCTCAGTTTGAGGCGTGATTGAAGGTCATTCCAAGACCAAGGACCATAATAAAAAAGACTCCTTTTCCCAGCCTCAGTCCGCACAGCAGGAACCTGGACCCGTATCCAGGCACTGGATCTGAGGTTGTAAGAGTCACAAACTGGAGCAAATCTGGCACATATGTACAGTGGAAGCTTTCCTAAAATGGCTTTATACATTAATAAAAACCAATGCCGCATCCTACGCACAGTAAGTGAGGACCATCCAGTCAGGCTGTACAGTGTGATGATGGGTCCTATAGGGAGCATCTGATAACGCAGTGCAGCATGGTAGAGTGGGTCAGGTTTGGCCAACACAGTGGGACAGGCAAATCTATAAATGGTATCACCGTAGTCCAGCTGGGACAGGAATAAGCCAGAGACCAACCTTTTACGGGATGAAGTTGAAAAACAACATTTAAGTCTGAAAAAGAAGCCAAGAGTGAATTTCAATTTCTTAGTTAGAACTTCAATGTGGTGTTTGAAGTTCAGATTACTGTCCAACCAGAAGCCCAGATATTTGTAGGCATCAACCAACTCAACAGAGACACCATCAAGGGTGTCAATGGAGAGGCAAGAGGACGCTGACTTGGGAGCAAAAAGCATTGCTTTAGTTTTCTTACTGTTCAATAGCAGTTTGGAATCAATAAGTGCATGCTGCAGCGTGATAAAATCAGATTTTAAATTGGAAACGGCCATATCCAGAGAAGGAGCATATGAGTACACAATAGTGTCATCAGCATACATATGATAGGTAGAGAATTGCATCTGATTACAAATATTGTTTATATGTAATAAAAAGAGCAAAGGCCCCAAAATAGAGCCCTGTGGAACTCCCTTCTTCAAGGTGACAGGGTCAGAGACAATGCTACCCAACCTGACACATTGAGTACGGTCGGTTAGATAACTCTGAAACCAGCAAATGGCATTATGACCGAAACGAGACATCAACATAACATTAGACATAATGTGGTGATCTGTCAAATGCTTCGGCTAGGTCAATAAACAATGCAACACATACAGATTTGTTATCCAAATCAGCCTTAATATCGTCTAAGACTTTCAGACTGGCAGTCACAGTACTGTGCTTTGATCTGAATCCAGATTGCACAGGGTTAAGGATATTGTGTGAATTTAAAAAAAGTTTTAGCTGAGTAGAAACTAGGGACTCAAGAATCTTTGATAACACAGAAAGATTTGAGATAGGACGATAGTTATTTAACTCCGTGGGATCACCAGCTTTCAAGAGGGGCGATACCAGAGCTTGCTTCCACACAGCTGGCGGTGTGTGAGTGGACAGGGAGAGATTAAAAATATCAGTTACTGGTTGTGCAATAATCTGAGCTGCAATTTTTAAAAAGAACGGGTCGAGGCCGTCAGGCCCGGCAGACTTTTTAGAATCAATTGATTGCAAACCCTGTAAGACTTCAGAGACCAAGAAAGAAGCTAAATCAAAAACAGGGGAGTTCATCTCTAGACTAGGGCTGTGAGTACGACCATTTAGAGAGTCATGACTTTGCTCATCAAACATGTGACCAGTCTTTTTGAAGTGAGCATTGAAAGCTTTAGCCATACCATCTGAATCTGAAATAAAAGAATCACTGACCTTCAGTTTTTTTGGGAAACTAGAAACCTTTTTGTTCTGAAGTGATTTAATTGTTTTCCAGAACTTAGAATGGTCATTAAAACAATCAGTGGTTAAGCTCAGATAGTAATCAGCTTTAGCTTTTTTAATAAGGGCTGAACATTTATTTCTGAGGACACGAAAAAGAAGCCAGTCATCACTAGTGTTAGACTTTCTAGCTAAGGACCATTGCTTATTTCGATCATGGATTAGATCAGATAGTTCTCTGGTAAACCATGGAGTGTTCCTATTCTTAACTCTGAATTTTCTAAGAGGGGCATGTATGCTTGCCTTACCATTCAAGAATAGCTGCCTGAGTTCAGCCAGTTTGTGTCTCAGGCTGTTCGTGTTCAGATGAAAAATATGTAGTCCATTTTTGTTGCTTAAATGCACAATGTCGTCAGCTTGCAGATATTTGTCTTTGTCCGTTACATCAACCGGCTTGCGGCCTGCCGTGGTGTTAGGAGCGGTGGGGTGGGGTGGTGGGGGGGAGGGGGGCTCCATTGTAGCTTTAGCCGTTGATATGCTAGCAGGGTCGCTAACAACATGGCGGATATTTGTTCCCTCGGATCTCGGTTCTCTTCCTCTCGTCACTATAGTGGTTCCTCTCGTCACTATAGTGGTTGTTGATTGAGAATAAATTAGTTATTGCTCTTCAACAGATTCCGTTCTTAGCACTTGTACAAGTATATATGCGTAAGAAGGCACTCATATTAAACAGATATTTCCCTACCCACTCTGAAACCTCTCTATTCGGATTAAAATAAGTTGGATGAGCTTTGCTGTCACGCTGATGTTTATTACGAGTTCATGTTTGTTTGTCTAATTGCAGTGTTTGTTTTATTGTACTAACCGTTAAACATGGGTAATACTGTCTCCACAAACGATTCAGTTGGTAAGAGGATAACGAATTCACGCACCAAGACACCTTCTAAAGATCCAATTACAGACAGCCACTACACTCATATGTTTTCCCCAAATATGCCGTCTGGAATTGTCGGAAGAAGCTTGGATTGGTCTAAAGTTATGCCGTTTACCTCGTTACTTTGTGAACACTCACAACAGAATAATCAGAAAGGGAAGACTCAATTTGATTGGCCTTTAACCGGTACTTTAGACATGGGCGTGTTGTAGCAGGCATTTAAACTTGTTGAAAATGATCCGAATCCCTCCTGGGACATAGGATACATGAAAGAATGTGTTAAAACTTGGATGTTTATTGCAGAGAAAAGAGGATATAATGAGCGAAAGAATGAAAAATCAGTCGGCGCCGAGCGAGGCTCCATTGAGCTCAAAGCGTTGATTGATCGGGTTTCTAAATGTGCGGCGAGTTGTCATTTACTTAGCCTAGAGGCTGCTTTTGATGTTAAATCAGAGAACATGTCCAGAATTAAGGAAAGACACGGAAAGGATGTTGCAGCCATTGCTACGTCAGTCATGTACGATTGGTTGAAAAGACAAGGAAAGTCTCCCACCCCCTCTCAGCTCATTTGCATTTTAACAGACGCTGGGCTGCTGGAGGAAAAGCAGGCTGTGTCTCTCTGTACAAAAATGATCCCCGCGACAGAACTCTCAAATCCTGTTGCGAGAAACTCCGATGATGATCTGTTAATGACAGCTGCAGCTGTCATGAATGAAAATAGGTTGAGATATCAGCCAGGACATTATAGAGAACTAGATTTGGGGCAGCAGGAGCAGAGTGTAGCGGAGAATGAAGGGGATTCTTCAGACTGCAGCCCGTTAGGAACCCCCTCTCCTTTTCCCCGCCCCTCCGTTTACACGATTACACAGGGACGCCGTACGGCGGCAGTTTTCCAAGGGCTGTCCAGCGTAAAATGATCACGAGTACGCAAACATCTCAGAATGATAATTCTGCTGAAACTGTGACCACCCCGAAAATTCTGATAGGAGAGGTTCCAATTTTTAAGCCTTGGACACCCGCTGAGGTCATTGATGTCACTAATCACGCTCCCAGTCCCACTAAAAGCCCAGATGAGTATCTGTCGTGGTTGACTAATGTCTGCTCAGTTTATAACTGTTTGGTTCATGATGTTAAACAGCTGATAATCCTAACATACAAGGCAGATTGGCCCACGTGCAGAGACGAGTTTAAATTTCCTGAGTGTACGCCTGCAGGTGATTGGCCTCCGGCACAGACGCACGACATGTGAGTAGTGTTAATCATACTGTTTCAATCACATTAGTATGCATAGAAAGTGACAGGTGACACGCCCCCAATTATGCAAATGAGCTAAGTCCCGCCTCCCCACGCCTCCCATTGGTCGAGAGCTTTTTATGAGAGCTATGTCCCGCCTCCCATTGTTTGAGACCCTTTGATGTGAGGGGTGAAGGGTTATAAAGGGTAGGTGTGAAAAGCCCCCCTGTGGAATGCCTTTGTTATCTATTTCTTTGATGTATTGATTAAGGTAGTCTCTTTGAAGTTAAGCTGTCTGATCCCTCAGGGGGTTATATAATCTAATTAGCCTTTGCTGTTTTGCCCTTTGATCTTAATCTAGGTATTTTTATGAGTGAGACATGGTTTGTTATCTATTTCCTTGATGTGTCGATTAAGATAGTCTCTTTGAAGTTATGCTGTCTGGTTATCTAATCTAACTAGCCTTAGATGTTATGAGCCTGTGATCTTAATTTAGGTATTTTTATGAGTGAGACATGTCTCTCTGAAGTTAGGATGTATGCCCGCTCAATGTGCCAGGCCACCCCCTCTTCTCCACCCTTGCTATGCACGGAGATTATGGGGTGAAATTAAATGAAGGTAGAATTAGGCTCAAAACTAAATAAAAGACAGTAATTTCCACTTACCAAGTCACTTTTTCAAAAAAAGAAAGAAAAAAAAAAAAAGAAAATGGCCGAAATGAGACAACAGCCATCCGTCCGGGGCTCCAGTCAAGAAACGAATGCCTCCGCTGTGCTGGGGTCAGACGTCTACAGCCAGAGATCTGTGCACAAACTTCTCCTGTGTCTCTGTGACCCCTACCTCTGAGACAATTAACACACACACACACACACACACACACACACACCCACACACAGAGTTGCCCTTTGATGTGGGTAGAGATAAGAAATCCCCTGGTTAAACACATGGATAAAAGCAGAGACATGACAGCCCTCAACATAATAAGTCCCCCGCCCTCCCCCTCCAGATCATTTAAAAGTGAGAACGCCTCAATGATATTCGTTGAAACACTAAACATGGATCTGAGAAAAAACAAATCTCCCCCCGCGAGTTGCAGCCTGGAGCAAACGCCTGGAGGACCACAGACCCCTCCAACAATATGGACCCCCGATCTCGACAGCTATATGGCGGGGATTGATATTACTGAATGGATGAATGTGTGTGAACCTCCATCTACGCCATCCGAGTCTCCAGAGGGATCAACAAATTGTCCCAATTGCCCACCAGTAGGTCCTGATGTGCCGTGCTTTTGCCCGCATCCAGTGAGTGATGACGCAGAACGTGTTCGGACAGCGGCATTTCTGCATACGGCAAAAGCTGTCGTAGTTCAGCTGCTAGATAGGGTCCTGCATCTGTACAGAAAGGAAAAATGTTGTGGATGTCAAGTCGACCATCCTAGTCAAATGCAACACGAGTTTAAAACAGCCACCCTACACCTTTTTTAGTTGTCCTCTCTAAATTAGATGTGGGGTTTTTTAAATGATTCGTGTTAATTAAGGGCTATTGTTATTTTCAGACCATATATATATATATATAAACCAATCGGAAGCTGACGGTGTTTGGCTGCAAGGCAGAAGCCATATCAGTGGATACATCCTTAAAGACTGCAGCACAGAATGTATAATATGTCAGAGCGACCCGCTGGCTGTGTACCGTCTGTTTGATGATTGTGATCAACCTTAATTAAATGTGCTAATAATATCTTTGTCTCAGTTCATTTCAGACTGCAACACACGTACACAAAACAAAACAAACTACTTAGTTGGGTTATAAAAGAGTTAGCTTATTAATTCTCTAAGTTTAAGTCAAGTTGTACATCATAGTTCAGATTACTAAGATAATGAAGCTTCTATTTACGTTGCCATATGTATAAAGTATCTACATACGTGTATTGTAAATAATCAAAAGTTTTGACTGGTAAGATTCTCACTTTTTACAGAGAGCTCCGCTCCCCCTCAACATAACAAGTCCCGCCCTCCTCACCAGATCATTTAAAAGTAGGGATGGAAATAGGTGAAAAAAGAAATGCGCTCAAACTAAATAACAAGCCAGTCATTTACACTCACCAAGTCACCTTTTCAAAAAAGAAAAATGGCCAAGAGATGCCTAGATATGGGTTTAATCAGCGAGACCCCTGTGACAACCTACAGCCATCAGTCCGGAGCGCCAATCAAGAAACGAATGCAGCATCTGTGCCGTTTTCAGACGCCTCCAGCCGAAGAACTTCATGAAGAATGGACTATGAAAAATGGCGATGTTTGGGGTTATGTATTCAACTATATGGCGAATGAACTGCATTTCTACAATCTGAAGAATGGAGAAACGTATGGACCCCGCAGTGTTAAAGCGACACTGACCTCAACAGATTGGGCTGTGTTAACTCTGGTGTCTTACAGAGATCTACATGCAACCACTGTATCGGAAGAAGTAGTGCATCGAGAAACCATAGTGGAACCAGCGGTGTACAAGATATTTGTAAAGAAAAGCAAAGAAACGCATACAGCATGCGAGATCAAAGAAGAGTTTTCACCGCTGTCCCTCAATGTGAAGGAAGAAGAAGAAGGAGATATTCCCCCACCGCCAGAAGTGAGAAGAATCCTGACAAGCACCGTATGGGAAACTAAAAGCGGACCATCGGGGCGGTGGTATTACCGCGCAAGCCGTTTGGTGACGCTGGGGAAGGACCCCTCTGATGATTTTGTTTTGGAGTATTTCAACTCTACATGCGGGGTTTTTCAGACATCCTTTCGGGTGCCTCTGATTGCTTGGCTGAAAATGATTGATGGAAAAGCTACAAAGCTTAAAGAATTTTTTAAACAGAGTCAGACATCGATGGACATTATAAAGGTGAAAAAGACTCTCACTTTTGCAGAGGACTCCGTATCCCACTCAACATAACAAGTCATACCCTCCTCATCAGATCATTTTAACACTAAGGACCCCTCAAAGAAAAGCATTAAGTTTTCTACCTAGGTAAAAGTTGTTACGAAAATGTGTTATCTCTGTATCAAGAATGATGGGTTTAAAAATGAATCTTGTGAAAAATACCAACGCTGTGAGAGACGTCATAAAGACACTCATTTTAACCACAGTGTTTGTTCTCTACAAATGTTTAAAGATTGTTACAAAATGTAAAAAATAAAAAAGGTATGGAGACAAAATTAATTCAGGTGACTCTGTCTTTTATCAGGAAAACAAAAATATAATACAAATGGTTTAAGAGGTCAAATGTAACCATCTTGGACTTAATATTCAAAACAAAATACTTTATCTGAATACATTTTCTTTTAAACGCACTTTTCGAAATTATTTATTTATTATTTCAGTGGAACAATCCAGTTTCTGTTAACATCAATGCTTTTTCTCTTCTCTTGTGTTACTAAGATACTTTTAGACCCACTTTGGCGTGTGCAACACTTAACAACTGGTAGAATATGAAGTACTTTTGTAAGGATTTTGTTTTTAAATGGCGTTTTTTTTTTGTTTTGTTGTAAAAACACTTGTTCAGTTAAACAAGGTTTTTTCTTTTTCTGATAACCTTACATATTTTTAGTTATTTTCTACTACCAAGATACTTTAAGATACACCTTGATGTATGCAACACTTAACAAAGGGTATAATATGAAATACTTGGTAAGGAAGGGGGTTTTTCTTTAGGGGGTGCAAAACTTTAGAAAGGGGTAAAATATTCATTAATTGTAATGAATTGAGTTTTCTTTTTCTTTTTGATTTTCAACATACTATTTGTACACAATGACTTTTTCCATATTTCTGACAAAACTATACTTTTTGACTTTTTCTGTAAAATCTTGACAAAACTATTACTTATTCTTATTTTTGACCTATTGCTGCGTGGTTGGAAATGATAGATGAAAAAGCTACAATGCTTAAAGAACTTTTTTAAAAACTCTCAATTCTATAAATGACTCCCCCCATCTTTAGGTAACTTTTTTTTGAGAGAATTAAGCATAAATATGGGGAAATCCTGGAATATCAGATACAATTAGCATCTAACCAGAAGTGCGAATGAAGCAGTGAACTGCAGTATATTTGATATACATATATATATAAAATATATATAAAAGGTTATGTTAATATTGATCAGCTGGTCAGAAACTTGACTCCATAGGAAATATAAAAAGATATATGTTGAGCGTGATCATAACTTTCCATTAGCACAAAGTTTCAGATCCGCTGTTGCAGGTTTAGCCATTCAGTCAGCCAGGTGTAAAATATGCATTTATTATCACTTTTTCTATTTGGCCAACTAGTGATAATTAAATTATACCCTATTTATTTAACTATGTTTTTTCTCTGCTAACAATGCTTTACTTAAAACTGTAAATATATGGGATGATAAGGTCGTTTCTATATCTAAACACCTTGGTGATAATCATACAAATCCTTCAACAAAACAGGTCTTTCTGCCGAAGCGTTTACAAATGAATGAGAGTATATAATCCGCCAGCAGTGACATTTTGTGGGCATCTTTATCCTTACTCACAGTTTCTGCCATCAGCTCATAACTGAGAGCAAATAATAATGGACTAAGACCGTAAGAAACCAGAAGAGATTCACAATTAAGAAGCTGGAAGGACTTCAACAATCAACTTCGACTGATTCATTATCAAAATAGTTGATGAATAATGAAATAATTGACAACCAGTCGATTCATCTCACAGCCCAAAGACCGTAGCTCGGCTGCTCCCCCTTACATGACCCAAAAGATCTCTGAGCTGCTGCGTCTCATCTTGTAGAACAGAGGACTATTTTTAAGTAAATACATTATAGGGTTAAAATAAGATATATATGTGGTGGAATTATTTTAAAACAGCCACCTTACACTTTTTTTTTTTTAGTTATCCTCTCTAAATTAGATGTAAGGGTTTTTAAATGATTAGTGTTAATTAAGGGCTATTGTTATTTTGGTTTATATGGGGATAGGAGTTCAACTTTTTAAAATTGCACAGGATCATTCTAAGAAGAGTGTGAGGGCTAATGAGCCAGCACCATACCTCCTCTATGCATTTTGTTGACCTGTGTCTGATCTTGAAAAACTCTGATAAGTATTTTCTTTTATTTTAGTTTATAATATCATGTAATTATTAAATGTTTTTTTTTTTTGTTTGTTTTTTTGGTAGGGGTTAAACTAGTATATTATGTGGATAGTATATTATTAGATACTTTAAAATGTTATGTTTTTCTGTTTACACTAGAGACCCTGTGTGCTGAAATCTACTCAAACAGAGTACTGCATGGTAGTGGTCTGCTTTTAAACACAAAAGTGTATCTTTCAGTAACTTTCTCAGAGAATGTAAGCATAAATCTGTCAATTGTTCAAAACAGCCTTGTTTCACTGGAATAACCTCAAAATCACAAAATACCATTAAGTGTCAGAATCCTAACGAAATCTAATAAAACAGAGTACTTTCATGGTAGTGGTCTGCTTTTAAAAAGAAAAGTGTATCTTTTCTGTAACATTTTGAGAGAATTAAACATAAATCAGTCAAATTTCAAAACAGCCTTCAATGAAATAGCCTCAAAATCACAAACTGCCATTAAGAGTCAGATGCTTTTACGAAATCTACTCAGAGTACTTCATGGTAGTGGTCAGCTTTTAAACACAAAAGTGTATCTTCAGTAACTGGTTGAGAGAATTAAGCATAAATCTGTCAAATGTTCAAAACAGCCTTCACTGAAATAGCCTCAAAATCACAAACTGCCATTAAGAGTCAGAATCTTAACGAAATCTACTCAAACAGAGTACTTTCTACAGATGACTCCCCCCACTCAACGCAATAAGTCCCACCCCCACTCAGCAAATCATATAAAACTAAGGATCCTACTAAGACGACCGTTGAAAACTAGGCATGGATCTGAGAAAAACCAAGTCTGATGTAGCCTCCCCTTATTATCACCAGGATAAAGGATATGGGCTTAATGACTGGATGTTACAAAGTAGGGGAGAGGATGTTCCCGAAGAAGAGCTCTCCTCTATATCATATCCATGTAAGGTCTTTAGGACAAAAGAGGACCATGATAACATGACATATGAAGAATATCTTTCTTTAAAAGATGGTATTATAGATAACCTTAATAGAAACAGTATATCTCATACCACTCGCCAAGATCGCAAACGACAATTAGCAGAAAAGAAAAGAAAAATTAAAGAAAACCGAAGAAAAAGAAAAAGCAAAATGAAAAGGAGAAGAAAAATGAAAAGCAGACGCAGAATGCGAATGGAAAGAAATGGGGTAAAAGGACGGAAAACGAAAAAGACAAAAAGAAGGAAGGTGAAAAGAAAAAGGAACAAAGTGAAGAAATGTCAACTAGAGGATGGTATTGTACAGCCATTACCGGATCATAATAATCTTATAGATCAACTACCGCTAACCGACTGCTGCGAATGTGTTGAGCAAATACCAAAAGCAATGGCAGAGCTTTGCTTCAATATAATGAGAGAAAAAGCGCGATACTGTGGAATTGCCCAAATTGGCGACAGTGCCAGAACACGTATTAAAAGACTGTTGGCGGATCTCTATTCTAGTATCGGTTGTCATTACATCGAAGGATACGCCAAAATGTGTGACGACATAGACAAAGCTTTTGAAGACAATTATATGCTACCTGTCCTTACAGCTAAACAAATCCTACGCCAGGTATTCAACAGACCCCAAGAAGCACAAGAAGCCCCAGAAAGGATTACATTCAGAGCTAATAATGGTGAAACCGAAGAAGAAGCAAAGCAGATTATAATCGTTGCGGGTGAAAGGATAGAGAATTTGCATGTGATGTTAATGCATTTATCTGATATAAGAAATGCATTCGTTTACTTCCAAAAGACTCCTAAACATCTACTTGGGCAGTGTGAATTGAACGATAAACCGATCACTGTCAATGAAACGCGGAGAGAAGCAGCAGTGCAAATCGTTAAGTCTATTACCTTGTATGCACTACGACATTAACTTGGTAAAATGTGTGTTTTTATGAAAATGTGTTGAAGGATGTGTTTTCAATTAAACAACCATAACAAAATGAAAATGTGTTTTTTATTTTTGCTTTCGTATATAGTAATAGTATTGTAAACGAAACATTTAAAGTGTATCAAGTGCTCTCATTGTACGCTCTGTTTTTTTTTTTTTAGATGCATCTTTGTGTCAAAAAACAGAGCGTACAATGAGAGCACTTGATACACTTTAAATGTTTCGTTTACAATACTATTACTATATACGAAAGCAAAAATAAAAAACACATTTTCATTTTGTTATGGTTGTTTAATTGAAAACACATCCTTCAACACATTTTCATAAAAACACACATTTTACCAAGTTAATGTCGTAGTGCATACAAGGTAATAGACTTAACGATTTGCACTGCTGCTTCTCTCCGCGTTTCATTGACAGTGATCGGTTTATCGTTCAATTCACACTGCCCAAGTAGATGTTTAGGAGTCTTTTGGAAGTAAACGAATGCATTTCTTATATCAGATAAATGCATTAACATCACATGCAAATTCTCTATCCTTTCACCCGCAACGATTATAATCTGCTTTGCTTCTTCTTCGGTTTCACCATTATTAGCTCTGAATGTAATCCTTTCTGGGGCTTCTTGTGCTTCTTGGGGTCTGTTGAATACCTGGCGTAGGATTTGTTTAGCTGTAAGGACAGGTAGCATATAATTGTCTTCAAAAGCTTTGTCTATGTCGTCACACATTTTGGCGTATCCTTCGATGTAATGACAACCGATACTAGAATAGAGATCCGCCAACAGTCTTTTAATACGTGTTCTGGCACTGTCGCCAATTTGGGCAATTCCACAGTATCGCGCTTTTTCTCTCATTATATTGAAGCAAAGCTCTGCCATTGCTTTTGGTATTTGCTCAACACATTCGCAGCAGTCGGTTAGCGGTAGTTGATCTATAAGATTATTATGATCCGGTAATGGCTGTACAATACCATCCTCTAGTTGACATTTCTTCACTTTGTTCCTTTTTCTTTTCACCTTCCTTCTTTTTGTCTTTTTCGTTTTCCGTCCTTTTACCCCATTTCTTTCCATTCGCATTCTGCGTCTGCTTTTCATTTTTCTTCTCCTTTTCATTTTGCTTTTTCTTTTTCTTCGGTTTTCTTTAATTTTTCTTTTCTTTTCTGCTAATTGTCGTTTGCGATCTTGGCGAGTGGTATGAGATATACTGTTTCTATTAAGGTTATCTATAATACCATCTTTTAAAGAAAGATATTCTTCATATGTCATGTTATCATGGTCCTCTTTTGTCCTAAAGACCTTACATGGATATGATATAGAGGAGAGCTCTTCTTCGGGAACATCCTCTCCCCTACTTTGTAACATCCAGTCATTAAGCCCATATCCTTTATCCTGGTGATAATAAGGGGAGGCTACATCAGACTTGGTTTTTCTCAGATCCATGCCTAGTTTTCAACGGTCGTCTTAGTAGGATCCTTAGTTTTATATGATTTGCTGAGTGGGGGTGGGACTTATTGCGTTGAGTGGGGGGAGTCATCTGTAGAAAGTACTCTGTTTGAGTAGATTTCGTTAAGATTCTGACTCTTAATGGCAGTTTGTGATTTTGAGGCTATTTCAGTGAAGGCTGTTTTGAACATTTGACAGATTTATGCTTAATTCTCTCAACCAGTTACTGAAGATACACTTTTGTGTTTAAAAGCTGACCACTACCATGAAGTACTCTGAGTAGATTTCGTAAAAGCATCTGACTCTTAATGGCAGTTTGTGATTTTGAGGCTATTTCATTGAAGGCTGTTTTGAAATTTGACTGATTTATGTTTAATTCTCTCAAAATGTTACAGAAAAGATACACTTTTCTTTTTAAAAGCAGACCACTACCATGAAAGTACTCTGTTTTATTAGATTTCGTTAGGATTCTGACACTTAATGGTATTTTGTGATTTTGAGGTTATTCCAGTGAAACAAGGCTGTTTTGAACAATTGACAGATTTATGCTTACATTCTCTGAGAAAGTTACTGAAAGATACACTTTTGTGTTTAAAAGCAGACCACTACCATGCAGTACTCTGTTTGAGTAGATTTCAGCACACAGGGTCTCTAGTGTAAACAGAAAAACATAACATTTTAAAGTATCTAATAATATACTATCCACATAATATACTAGTTTAACCCCTACCAAAAAAACAAACAAAAAAAAAAAACATTTAATAATTACATGATATTATAAACTAAAATAAAAGAAAATACTTATCAGAGTTTTTCAAGATCAGACACAGGTCAACAAAATGCATAGAGGAGGTATGGTGCTGGCTCATTAGCCCTCACACTCTTCTTAGAATGATCCTGTGCAATTTTAAAAAGTTGAACTCCTATCCCCATATAAACCAAAATAACAATAGCCCTTAATTAACACTAATCATTTAAAAACCCTTACATCTAATTTAGAGAGGATAACTAAAAAAAAAAAAGTGTAAGGTGGCTGTTTTAAAATAATTCCACCACATATATATCTTATTTTAACCCTATAATGTATTTACTTAAAAATAGTCCTCTGTTCTACAAGATGAGACGCAGCAGCTCAGAGATCTTTTGGGTCATGTAAGGGGGAGCAGCCGAGCTACGGTCTTTGGGCTGTGAGATGAATCGACTGGTTGTCAATTATTTCATTATTCATCAACTATTTTGATAATGAATCAGTCGAAGTTGATTGTTGAAGTCCTTCCAGCTTCTTAATTGTGAATCTCTTCTGGTTTCTTACGGTCTTAGTCCATTATTATTTGCTCTCAGTTATGAGCTGATGGCAGAAACTGTGAGTAAGGATAAAGATGCCCACAAAATGTCACTGCTGGCGGATTATATACTCTCATTCATTTGTAAACGCTTCGGCAGAAAGACCTGTTTTGTTGAAGGATTTGTATGATTATCACCAAGGTGTTTAGATATAGAAACGACCTTATCATCCCATATATTTACAGTTTTAAGTAAAGCATTGTTAGCAGAGAAAAAACATAGTTAAATAAATAGGGTATAATTTAATTATCACTAGTTGGCCAAATAGAAAAAGTGATAATAAATGCATATTTTACACCTGGCTGACTGAATGGCTAAACCTGCAACAGCGGATCTGAAACTTTGTGCTAATGGAAAGTTATGATCACGCTCAACATATATCTTTTTATATTTCCTATGGAGTCAAGTTTCTGACCAGCTGATCAATATTAACATAACCTTTTATATATATTTTATATATATATGTATATCAAATATACTGCAGTTCACTGCTTCATTCGCACTTCTGGTTAGATGCTAATTGTATCTGATATTCCAGGATTTCCCCATATTTATGCTTAATTCTCTCAAAAAAAAGTTACCTAAAGATGGGGGGAGTCATTTATAGAATTGAGAGTTTTTAAAAAAGTTCTTTAAGCATTGTAGCTTTTTCATCTATCATTTCCAACCACGCAGCAATAGGTCAAAAATAAGAATAAGTAATAGTTTTGTCAAGATTTTACAGAAAAAGTCAAAAAGTATAGTTTTGTCAGAAATATGGAAAAAGTCATTGTGTACAAATAGTATGTTGAAAATCAAAAAGAAAAAGAAAACTCAATTCATTACAATTAATGAATATTTTACCCCTTTCTAAAGTTTTGCACCCCCTAAAGAAAAACCCCCTTCCTTACCAAGTATTTCATATTATACCCTTTGTTAAGTGTTGCATACATCAAGGTGTATCTTAAAGTATCTTGGTAGTAGAAAATAACTAAAAATATGTAAGGTTATCAGAAAAAGAAAAAACCTTGTTTAACTGAACAAGTGTTTTTACAACAAAACAAAAAAAAAACGCCATTTAAAAACAAAATCCTTACAAAAGTACTTCATATTCTACCAGTTGTTAAGTGTTGCACACGCCAAAGTGGGTCTAAAAGTATCTTAGTAACACAAGAGAAGAGAAAAAGCATTGATGTTAACAGAAACTGGATTGTTCCACTGAAATAATAAATAAATAATTTCGAAAAGTGCGTTTAAAAGAAAATGTATTCAGATAAAGTATTTTGTTTTGAATATTAAGTCCAAGATGGTTACATTTGACCTCTTAAACCATTTGTATTATATTTTTGTTTTCCTGATAAAAGACAGAGTCACCTGAATTAATTTTGTCTCCATACCTTTTTTATTTTTTACATTTTGTAACAATCTTTAAACATTTGTAGAGAACAAACACTGTGGTTAAAATGAGTGTCTTTATGACGTCTCTCACAGCGTTGGTATTTTTCACAAGATTCATTTTTAAACCCATCATTCTTGATACAGAGATAACACATTTTCGTAACAACTTTTACCTAGGTAGAAAACTTAATGCTTTTCTTTGAGGGGTCCTTAGTGTTAAAATGATCTGATGAGGAGGGTATGACTTGTTATGTTGAGTGGGATACGGAGTCCTCTGCAAAAGTGAGAGTCTTTTTCACCTTTATAATGTCCATCGATGTCTGACTCTGTTTAAAAAATTCTTTAAGCTTTGTAGCTTTTCCATCAATCATTTTCAGCCAAGCAATCAGAGGCACCCGAAAGGATGTCTGAAAAACCCCGCATGTAGAGTTGAAATACTCCAAAACAAAATCATCAGAGGGGTCCTTCCCCAGCGTCACCAAACGGCTTGCGCGGTAATACCACCGCCCCGATGGTCCGCTTTTAGTTTCCCATACGGTGCTTGTCAGGATTCTTCTCACTTCTGGCGGTGGGGGAATATCTCCTTCTTCTTCTTCCTTCACATTGAGGGACAGCGGTGAAAACTCTTCTTTGATCTCGCATGCTGTATGCGTTTCTTTGCTTTTCTTTACAAATATCTTGTACACCGCTGGTTCCACTATGGTTTCTCGATGCACTACTTCTTCCGATACAGTGGTTGCATGTAGATCTCTGTAAGACACCAGAGTTAACACAGCCCAATCTGTTGAGGTCAGTGTCGCTTTAACACTGCGGGGTCCATACGTTTCTCCATTCTTCAGATTGTAGAAATGCAGTTCATTCGCCATATAGTTGAATACATAACCCCAAACATCGCCATTTTTCATAGTCCATTCTTCATGAAGTTCTTCGGCTGGAGGCGTCTGAAAACGGCACAGATGCTGCATTCGTTTCTTGATTGGCGCTCCGGACTGATGGCTGTAGGTTGTCACAGGGGTCTCGCTGATTAAACCCATATCTAGGCATCTCTTGGCCATTTTTCTTTTTTGAAAAGGTGACTTGGTGAGTGTAAATGACTGGCTTGTTATTTAGTTTGAGCGCATTTCTTTTTTCACCTATTTCCATCCCTACTTTTAAATGATCTGGTGAGGAGGGCGGGACTTGTTATGTTGAGGGGGAGCGGAGCTCTCTGTAAAAAGTGAGAATCTTACCAGTCAAAACTTTTGATTATTTACAATACACGTATGTAGATACTTTATACATATGGCAACGTAAATAGAAGCTTCATTATCTTAGTAATCTGAACTATGATGTACAACTTGACTTAAACTTAGAGAATTAATAAGCTAACTCTTTTATAACCCAACTAAGTAGTTTGTTTTGTTTTGTGTACGTGTGTTGCAGTCTGAAATGAACTGAGACAAAGATATTATTAGCACATTTAATTAAGGTTGATCACAATCATCAAACAGACGGTACACAGCCAGCGGGTCGCTCTGACATATTATACATTCTGTGCTGCAGTCTTTAAGGATGTATCCACTGATATGGCTTCTGCCTTGCAGCCAAACACCGTCAGCTTCCGATTGGTTTATATATATATATATATGGTCTGAAAATAACAATAGCCCTTAATTAACACGAATCATTTAAAAAACCCCACATCTAATTTAGAGAGGACAACTAAAAAAGGTGTAGGGTGGCTGTTTTAAACTCGTGTTGCATTTGACTAGGATGGTCGACTTGACATCCACAACATTTTTCCTTTCTGTACAGATGCAGGACCCTATCTAGCAGCTGAACTACGACAGCTTTTGCCGTATGCAGAAATGCCGCTGTCCGAACACGTTCTGCGTCATCACTCACTGGATGCGGGCAAAAGCACGGCACATCAGGACCTACTGGTGGGCAATTGGGACAATTTGTTGATCCCTCTGGAGACTCGGATGGCGTAGATGGAGGTTCACACACATTCATCCATTCAGTAATATCAATCCCCGCCATATAGCTGTCGAGATCGGGGGTCCATATTGTTGGAGGGGTCTGTGGTCCTCCAGGCGTTTGCTCCAGGCTGCAACTCGCGGGGGGAGATTTGTTTTTTCTCAGATCCATGTTTAGTGTTTCAACGAATATCATTGAGGCGTTCTCACTTTTAAATGATCTGGAGGGGGAGGGCGGGGACTTATTATGTTGAGGGCTGTCATGTCTCTGCTTTTATCCATGTGTTTAACCAGGGGATTTCTTATCTCTACCCACATCAAAGGGCAACTCTGTGTGTGGGTGTGTGTGTGTGTGTGTGTGTGTGTGTGTGTGTTAATTGTCTCAGAGGTAGGGGTCACAGAGACACAGGAGAAGTTTGTGCACAGATCTCTGGCTGTAGACGTCTGACCCCAGCACAGCGGAGGCATTCGTTTCTTGACTGGAGCCCCGGACGGATGGCTGTTGTCTCATTTCGGCCATTTTCTTTTTTTTTTTTTCTTTCTTTTTTTGAAAAAGTGACTTGGTAAGTGGAAATTACTGTCTTTTATTTAGTTTTGAGCCTAATTCTACCTTCATTTAATTTCACCCCATAATCTCCGTGCATAGCAAGGGTGGAGAAGAGGGGGTGGCCTGGCACATTGAGCGGGCATACATCCTAACTTCAGAGAGACATGTCTCACTCATAAAAATACCTAAATTAAGATCACAGGCTCATAACATCTAAGGCTAGTTAGATTAGATAACCAGACAGCATAACTTCAAAGAGACTATCTTAATCGACACATCAAGGAAATAGATAACAAACCATGTCTCACTCATAAAAATACCTAGATTAAGATCAAAGGGCAAAACAGCAAAGGCTAATTAGATTATATAACCCCCTGAGGGATCAGACAGCTTAACTTCAAAGAGACTACCTTAATCAATACATCAA
The DNA here is from genome assembly GCA_902827135.1 of Harpagifer antarcticus. Lineage (NCBI taxonomy): Eukaryota > Metazoa > Chordata > Actinopteri > Perciformes > Harpagiferidae > Harpagifer > Harpagifer antarcticus. The sequence goes on from CADEHL010001079.1 coordinate 59,552, forward strand.
AGAAATAGATAACAAAGGCATTCCACAGGGGGGCTTTTCACACCTACCCTTTATAACCCTTCACCCCTCACATCAAAGGGTCTCAAACAATGGGAGGCGGGACATAGCTCTCATAAAAAGCTCTCGACCAATGGGAGGCGTGGGGAGGCGGGACTTAGCTCATTTGCATAATTGGGGGCGTGTCACCTGTCACTTTCTATGCATACTAATGTGATTGAAACAGTATGATTAACACTACTCATGTGGATTCAGAACGTCGCTGCTTTGGCTATTAGAGCATGCGCTAAGACTCACACAGATTTTTCCCAAGTGATGGCTTGCATACAGAGCCCAACAGAAACTGTCCCAGAATGTATCCAGCGTTTCATGACAGTGTGAGATAATAATGCGGGCATTAAAAGGGAGGGCAATGGTTTGTTCGCCATACAGAGCTTGTTACATAACTTAATTCCAGAGATAGCTCAAGCCTACATGATGGCGACTCCTGACTGGCAAGTTAAAACCTGGAAACTAGCCACAATGCGTGCCCTGCATAGGAGCCAGATATTTCTGACCCCCAGAATTGCCCAGCTGCTGCAACAATTGCCTCAAAATACACAGGCTTATCAGGGTGCGGATAACTCCCAGCAGTTTCAGGGACAAAACCGCACACAGCAGTATCAAAATCAGGGAAGTTCACAGGGTTATCAAAACAAGAGCAGACAGCAGCAGAACAAACATTCCAAAAAGTTGATGCCATGTCACGTTTGCGGTGCAACGGACCACTGGGCGGGGCAGTGCGAAAAGAGATGGGGAGCTCAGCAGAACACACAATCCTTGCCTGCTCTCCCCCAGCCCCCCAGGCATCCTGCATTATTGCCGCCCCCACACTATGATAGACAGGCTCAACATGGGCAAAACGGTCAGCAAAGTGGATTTAATAGAAGATAGGGGTACCATGGAGAAATAGGATCAGATTCACAGCATTTCCCCATTCAAGCAGCAACAATTCGCCTTTCCAATAACCCGCGTGAAGATCCGATTATGCCCGTTGATTTTAGTGGTACGACTGTAGATATTTTGATTGACAGCGGCACCACATTGTCTGCAGTACGTACTAAGGAGAAAGTGTGAGAAGCAACTAATGATTTTGTTACAACAATAGCCGTTTCTGGCATTCCTATGTCCGAGCCAAGCGGCAAACTGTGGGGTCGAGCCGTGAAGCCTATACGGAAGTGCCACACACTGCAGTTCATATATTGGCCGATAGGCGATGGCTGCAGAAAGGAGCACTCTCCATAGACCCCCATGTTAAAATGCCCAACTTTACAGCAGAAAAAAACATGTTTCTACCCCTGGCTCCATACATTTTTATTATCGATATAGTTAGATTCCACCTTCATGATTATGGATCTGTGAGTGAATTGTTTTCTAACGCGACCCTTTTATTTATATTAGGTCTTAAAGTTAGTGCACACATTAGGGCGTGGTCACGTTGATTGACAGATACGTGCCTCACTGTCAGCTAACAGCAACTTGTCCACTCTGCTAGGCTACAACCATAGAGGCTACAACGTTAGTTAGTTGTAGTTACTGTACTTGACCCTTTAGCTGTGTTCGTGGTGATCGTGCCTGTTAGGGAATATTGTTACAAATACCAGATAATTAAAATGTCGTGCTGTGCGCTTGAATGTACTAACAGAACTTCCAAGAAGTCTACTTTCAGCTTTTTTCGGTGAGTAAAATGATAATATTATACATGTTAACCCCGTTAGCAGGTGTTTGTGTGCTTGTTATGTAGCTTATTAGTCAGCTAAGGACGTAACCCTTTATACATATATACAGTTTAGTTTATGATTCAGCCTTGGGTAAGACTTTTATACTATATGACTATGACGCCCATAATGCTAAACGGGAGCAAATGTGAAAAGGGGACCCAAAATTATCCCAGTGGGGCCGCCGGAGTCCTCGCCGCCGAAGCTAACGGGGCTGCAGGGGGCTAGCGCGTCCCGGCCATAGGTCCCGGCGGCCGTAGTTAGCCCCCTGGGGCTCCGTTAGCTTCGGCCAGCGGCGGAGTCCGGCGTTATAACTGGAGATCAAGGAATGCATCGAAATGCGGACTTGGTTCGCCTGCAGCCCGCTGTAGTATTAGCTAAATAAATGATGTTGAGCAAGGTTTATTAAGCTGAACACCGCCACAATTATTCTGCTATGTATCGGTACTTATTTTATTTTATTAACGTGTGAATGACAAGCATTAAGAATAATACCAAATAGCTAATTATCTTGCATATTGTCTCGTTTGATTATGAATGTAACGTTTATATAGTGGAACTACACTGTTTTATCAAAAACCAAAGTGCCACGCAGTGACTTGGTATGCATGTATTTCAGCAGGAAATGTGCAACCTCGATGACATTTACCAACACAGACTATATAGAAATATTTGTAAAGGTTGTTCCTTACTAAGTGAATATGGCATTAACCCTCCTGTTGTCTTCGGGTCAAATCTGACCGATTTACTACTTTCATCAATCATGTTTTACATTCGATTGCATTAAGGCTTTATGATATCCTTCACAGTACACATTTGAACAATCCAATTATGGATGATTTAGTCAACGTTGTATGCTGGGAACGAGGAGCGGTGACTGCAAGCTGGGTTGTTAGCATAGACTGTTGTTAGCATAGGTTGTTAACTTAATACTGAGAGCATGTTAGCTTAGCTTCTTAGCCTGAGCTAGGTCTGGAACGTCACGCTCGTTGGCAGCAGGTCCCGCCCTGTCCCGCCTCGGCTCCACCTCTTTGCCCTTATTTGGAGAAGGCGGGAGTTAGACTCTGACGTCACTGTCGAGCCGTTAGTAGCCGACTTCGCCTACTTAGGGCTTCACTGCAACTCTGCAGAATCCTATGGGTGACGTCATGGACCCTACGTCCATTTATATATACAGTCTATGGTCCGAGCCCATTTCAGAGAATACTAATGTTTCAATCGATGGGGCAAATGTGCAACACTCTTTCATTATTTCAGATGGAAGTCCTATTAATGTAATGGGCAGAGACTTACTTTGTAAGTTACAGGCAACAATACATTGCACTCCAGATGGATTGTTTTTGACTATTCCTGACAGCAAAGTCTATCAAGCTGTCCAATTCATTCAATCATCAAATCAAATCAAGTTTTATTTATATAGCACATTTAAAAACGATGTTTGGTCGAGCCAAAGTGCTGTACATGTAATAAAAACACTTTACTACAGTACAATAACAACAAAAGACAGTCATTGCAACAGCGAATATAAAAACAAAACACACGGAAAAGTCAGGAGTCGTGCTCCGCTCTGACTAGAAGGCCTGAGAGAAGAAGTGAGTCTTAAGTGTGGATTTAAAAACCCCTAGGGTCTGGGCCGACCTCACATGGAGGGGCAGAGTGTTCCAGAGCCTGGGGCCAGCTGCTGCGAAGGCTCGGTGCCCTCGGGTTTTGAGCCTGGTCTTGGGCACTACCAGCAGCAGCTGATCAGCAGACCTTAAAGCTCTGGCTGGGGTGTAGCGCTGGAGGAGTTCAGCTATATAGGCCGGAGCCAGCCCATTTAGTGCTTATCATCTCAAGACAACCTTTATTGTTGGTCATTTCCAGATTTCAACATGATTTCTGTTTTCTCCACAACAGGGATTCAGAAAATTGCTAGCATTTCCCCTATGTGTGCTTCCTTAATGTCTCTTATGCGGCCTGTGTTTAATTGTCATTCATTGTCAGGAGTCATAATAATACTAATAGCTTTGATTTATATAGCGCCTTTCAAGGGACCCAAGGTCGCTTTACAAGTAATAGGGCAAAAACACACATAACAAAACAAAAGTCAGACAGACAAAACAACAGATTGATTTAGGGGCCGAAAGCCTTGGCAAACAGATGGGACTTGAGGGCCTTTTTGAAGGCGTCAAGTGTGGGGATGTTGCGAATCTCCGCAGGGAGAGCGTTCCAGAGGGTGGGGGCTGCCACACTGAAGGCTCTGTCCCCGAAGGTTCGCAGTTTGGTGCGGGGGGTCGTAAGCAGGCCAGAGTCTGAGGACCACAGGTTCCGGGGTGGGGCATGTGGGTGAAGGATGTCCGATAGGTACTGGGGGGCAAGGGCATGGAGGGACTTGTAGGTGAGGAGGAGGACTTTGTAAGATATGCGGGACTTGACCGGCAACCAGTGTAGGTGGATGAGAGTGGGAGTGATGTGCTGCCACGGCTTTGTGTGCGTGAGTACCCTAGCAGCACAGTTTTGGACATACTGGAGCCTGTCCAAGGTTTTGTTGGGAACCCCGGACAGGACACCATTGCAGTAGTCCAAGCAGGTGGTGACAAACGCATGCACTAGGGTTTCGGCAACCGACTCCGAGAGTGACAGTCGGAGTTTGGCAATGTTCCTTAGGTGGTAAAAGGCCGATTTAGTCACAGATTTGACGTGGGAATGGAAGGAAAGGGTGGAGTCGAGGATGACACCCAGGTTACGGGCTTCAGGAGATGGGGAGATGGAGCAGCCGTCGACCTCAAGGACGAAGTCACCAACCTTCTGGAGCAGGGCCTTGGGTGCCACAACCATGAGCTCTGTTTTCCTGCTGTTCAGCTTAAGATAGTTACTTTGATGTCATGCAGGCAGTTGATGAGAGACTGAGGGGGGAGCTTGGAGGATGGAGTGGTGCTGAGATACAATTGGGTATCATCAGCGTAGCAGTGGAAATTGAGTCCATGATTTCGGATGTTCTGGCCGAGGGGGAGCATGTAAATGGTGAACTGGAGGGGGCCAAGCACAGAGTCCTGGGGTACACCGTGGTGGACTGGGGCCGGGGGTGAGTTTGAGCCACTGATGGAGACAAACTGTTTCCTGTTGTGGAGGTAGGATGTCAACCAGGACAGCGCTGTGCCAGTGACACCTAGGAGGTCTGAGAGGCGGGTGAGGAGGATGTTGTGAGAGATGGTGTCAAATGCTGCAGAGAGGTCCAGGAGGATGAGGATGCTGAGGCGGCCAGAGTCAGCAGCAATGAGGAGATCGTTGGTGATCTTGATGAGGGCGGTCTCAGTGCTGTGTTGCTGTCTGAAGCCGGATTGGAAGGGCTCATAGAGCTCATGGTTGGACATGTACAGATGGAGTTGGCCGGCAACCACTCTTTCCAGAGTTTTGCTGAGGAAGGGAAGGTTGGAGATCGGCCGGTGGTTCTGGAGGTCGTCGGGGTCCAGGCCAGGTTTTTTGAGTATGGGGGTGACTGAGGCCAGTTTGAAGCTGGTGGGGACTATACCAGGAGCCAGAGAAGCGTTGATGATGACCACCATGTAGGGACAGAGGGTGGGTAGGCAGTCCTTGACCAGGGCTGTGGGCATGGGGTCCAGGGAGCAGGTGGAGGTCTTGGCCGAGCTGACCAGTTTGGCCACTTGGAGAGCATCCACAGGGGAGAAGGAGGAGAGGTTGGAGTTGGAGAGGAGCGGCGCTTGGGGTGCGTTACCAGGTGGCTGAGGTGCAGGTAGGGGGGAAGGGCCAGTCACCAGGAGCTGCTGATGGATGGCCTCCACTTTCGCCTGGAAGAAGTCGAGGAATTTGGAGCACAGATCGGGAGCCCCTGAGGGCTGGGGGGCGTCAGGGGGTCATAGTAGGTGGTTGATGGTGGAGAACAGTCTTCTGGGGTTGCTTTGCTGAGCACCAATAAGACGGGAGTAGTAGTGAGTCTTGGCATGGGAGAGAGCTTCCTTATACGTTTTGATATGCTCACGAAAGGCCAGGAGGTGGACTGTGAGGCCAGTTTTTTTTGGAGAGCCTCTCCAGCTGGCGACCAGAGGCCTTCAAACGGCGGAGTTCTGTGGTGAACCAGGGGGCAGGGCGGGTGAAGGAAACAGTCCGGGTTTTAATGGGGGCGAGAGAGTTGAGACTGAGGGATAGGGCAGTGTTGTAGTGGGCTACCAGGCCGTCCACGGTGGAGTCGGAGGGACCCGAGGCCATGTGGGTAGCTATCAGGTCGGATAGGGCCGGTGCACTCACAATCTTAATGTTCCTAAACATAATGGTGCGTTTAGAATGCTGCCTGGGCAGGGAGACCGGAACAGTGAAGAGGATGGCGTGATGGTCAGATACAGCCAGGTCGAGGCGCTGTAGATCGGGGGGCGGAGAGCCGGTAAAGCACACCAGATCCAGCGTGTGGCCTTTAATGTGGGTGGGGCCCTGGACATGTTGCTTGATGCTGAAGCAGTCCAAAAGTGAGAGGAATTCAGCAGCGAATGTGCAGTTACTCAAGTCCACGTGGATGTTAAAATCACCGAGCAGGAGAGTTGATGGAGACATGGAGCAGAGAGAGGTGAGTAACTCAGACAGCTCAGACAGGAAGGTAGTGGAAGCTTTAGGTGGGCGGTAAATGAGGGCAACCTGGAGCGGAGCAGACCCAGCCAGTTTGAAGACAACACACTCAAATTAGGTGGTAGTAGGTACTCGGAGTTCTTTAACCAGGATGCCAGCTCGGTGGATAATCCACCGCCACGACCCAGGGAGCGGGGCTTCTGGATGTACAAATAGCCTGGGGGTGTAGCTTGATTGAGTGTCACAAAGTCCTGCTGATTTTGCCATGTCTCTGTTAAGCATAGGATGTCAATGCTTCTGTCAGTGATAATGTCGTGGATGAGTAGTGCTTTGTTGTTGAGGGAGCGGGTATTATGCAGCATAAATGTCACATAGTTGTTCATAGCTGCTGGGGGGAACAGGGAGGGAGAAACCAGCACACTGTCAGCACAGGCCAGGGACCTCAGGTAGATAAAGCGAACGGGAGGTTTGGTCGGATGACGTTGTTTGTTGTGATGACGACATTGCCGTGCGACAGACCGTCTGCCAGAAAGAACTGCGGGGATAGGAGTTTCGGAGTAGAAAAACTTGCATCTGGATGCCCGGTGTATATAGCGGGGACGACGCAGAAGCCCAAGGGATTTGATAACGGTAAGGCAGTCGGGGATAGTGTGGTAGAAAAAGTTACAAAGTTCCAGCGAGGAGTATTGGAGCAGCATCACGAGAAGAGCGGCGAGCCAGCTAGCAGCTAGCACCATTAGCCCTGCAGAAACCGGACCTCGAACCTCGGCAGCGGTGATGGAAAACAGCCCAGTTGGAATGGCCGGACTGAGGGAGGGTTCGTGGATAGTCCTGGGAGTGTGGCAAAGAGGAGCCCAGTCGGAGAATTCCGGAACGGGGACTACACTGATAGCAGAGCGTGGTGGTGAGCTCGTTTTGCTAATAGCAGGATGGCAGACGCTAAGAGCTAAACAGCAGCCAAACATAGTCGGCTGAGCAACGGAGATGGCAGAAACACAAAACCAGAGGAGAACAATAATTCAATATTTCTCCTGTGTATGGGAATTAAATAGATTGATGGCAGGGAGTGGTAGACACGAAGTAAGCGTCAGCATGAAGAGCGGCGAAAAACACGCCAGCGTCTCCTCAAAATCTTTGCTGATCAGGGCGTATTAATCTACACGACCAGTCCGTGTAATACTCCAATTATACCCATACCTAAGCACAATCGCCCTGATGAGTGGTGTTTTGTCCAAGATTTGCAAGCTATTAACGCTATTGTCATTCCGACAGCTCCTATAGTGCCTGACACTAATTCGATCCTTGCTTCTCTGACCCCAGACTCTAAGTACTACACAGTGATTGACTTATGTTCAGCGTTTTTCTCTATTCCTTTGCATCCAAAAAGCCAGTATCTGTTTGCATTTACATTCACAGGTAAACAAATCACATACACACGCCTCCCACAGGGGTTTGTTGAATCGTCTACTGTGTACGCAGCAGCTGTTAAAAGAGACCTGGACACTTTGGTCCTTACAGGGGGTAGCACTCTCCTTCAGTATGCTGATGACAAACAAACAAAGACGCCTGTCGCATCGACTCCATTCTGCTCATGAAAAGACTTTCTGAATGCGGACACAGAGCATCCCTGGCCAAGTTGCAATAGTGCCAGACTGAGGTCACGTATTTGGGTCACATTCTGAGAGATGGAAACCGCCTCCTCTCACCTGTGAGAGTCTGCCTTTTGAACAAAGTGCCACCACCTCGCACAAAGAAGGAGATGCTTTCCTTCTTGGGCATGGCAAACTACTGCAGACATTGGATATACGAGTACGCTGCTATGGACTCCGTCCTGCGTGCTGCCACTCTGCAGGCCGCCCCTAACATTGTTCAATGGTCTGAGGACATGCACACAGCTTTTCAGGACTTAAAGCAGGCCCTCACATCGGCTCCGGCCCTGGGGCTCCCTGATTACCATCAACCTTTTCATCTACACGTCCATGAAAAGGGGGGCTTTGCAACAGGCATTTTGGTACAGAAGCATGGCTCTAATTTCCGGCCTGTTGCATACTATTCGTCTCGACTTTCCCCTGTGGTACTCGGTATGCCCTCATGCCTGCGAGCAGTGGCCGCAGTTGCAATAGTTATCAAGCAATCCTCTCCCATTGTACTGGCAGTGACTGTGTAGTACATGTCCCACATGCAGTTTTGCATATTCTGAACACCTCTGCTACTCAGCATATGACGGCAGCAAGGCGATCTGGTTATGAAGCGGTAATTCTTTCAAGCCCACACATCACTCTTAAACGCTCCCCCCCCCCCCCTAAACCCAGCTACGCTGGTGCCAATTCCCGATTTTGAAATAACACATGACTGCGTCACAACGATTGACATGTCTTCTTCCCCCAGAACTGATATGTTGAAAACTCCTATCCCTAATTCAGATATGATTCTATACACAGACGGGTCTGCGAGCAGGCCGTCTGACACAGTACACTTAGCAGGCTATGCTGTTGTGAACGACTGGGAAGTCTTAGAAAGCCGGGCCTTGCCAAACGGCACGTCGGCTCAGGCTGCAGAGTTGTATGCTCTGCTTAGGGCGTGTATTTTGGCTAAAGGTAAAGTTGCAACCATTTTCATAGACTCCAGGTATGCATTTGGTGTGTGCCATGATTTAGGTGTCTTGTGGAAAATGCGCGGTTTCTTAACCTCTTAAGCCCTGAGCCAGTTTTTCAGGTTTCAGGCTCGAAAATGCCACTAACACAACAAAGACTATATCTTCACTTCTAAAAGGGGTAATTAATAATCTTTTCTCTCAAAGCAAGGTTACATCTGTGAGTTGGATGTAGATGTGTCAGAATTAATATAGATGTTTATATTTTAAAATAAATTCAGATGGAACATAGTAAAAACATGTACATTCTAATGTCCGCCTAAAAAAAAAAACATTACTTATAGTGAAAACCACCCTTCAATGATGGGTTAGTAGACTAAAAGCTGTAGGAATCCAAACTATAACATATAATAAGTACCCTGTATCAAAATTGATGCAAAACAAGTTAAATTTGACCTTTTTAGACAGATTTAGAAAAATAAAGTCCAGGCGGACTCACCTCTGGGTAATTTGGGAACCATCAGTTCCATTTGAACTTTTTCACTGTAAAAATCATTTTATTACTTTGAATTATCACTATAGGTATTCATTCCATCCAAATACAGCTGTTGTGAAAAAAAAACAAAAAAAAAAAACATACTCTGTTATCCTAATGTCATTTGCAGGAAATATACTCTGTTTCCGTCATTTGCAGGAAACGACGTCTAAGGAACCTTAATATTTAATAAACTATGAATATTTTATATCCATATAACGGGAAAAAACTCATTTAACTGATCTTTTTCATTTATTTTTTCAAAAAAAACACACAATGCTAACAGTGAGGCTCTGAATTAGCCCCAAGCGAAAAATGCTAACCTATTACTCCGGTGAACACAACCTTTGATCACAAATCAAAAAAAAAAAAGGTAAGACGTAATTATTGTAATATTTTTGAAACCGGATGTTGTTTACTTTCTCTTTTCTGGCTGATAGCTCCGCAATTCGGGGTCCTACAGTGATGACATTACATGTGTGGAATCTGTGGAGTCTCAGCTTTAATCGGATATCTTGTTTGTGCAGTTAGGATAAGTAATAAGGGCATCTCTACCGAGAGTGCTGTGCAAAGGTCCGTTAGCATTAGTTAGCATTTTTTCGCTCCATGCTAATTCAAAGGCTTGGTATTACTCTTGTGTTTCTTTTAGCTAAACATGGTTCACATTGTCAGTTAGCTGTTTCTTACCGTTAAAAGGGTATGGAACATTAATAGTTTCATAAATGTTAAGAAGCCCTGAGACATAGTCTCGTAAAGAAACGGTGGGAGGGGTCCACTGGGGTGACCCTCGGGCTTAAGAGGTTAACATCGGCTGGTAAGCCTATTCAACATCATGCGTTAGTAGCTGAGCTATTAGACGCTATCCTGCTCCCTGCACAGCTAGCAGTAGTTAAATGTGCTGCTCACACAAATTCTGATGATCCTATTTCGCGTGGAAATGCGTTAGCCGACACCGCGGCTAAACAAGCAGCAGTTTCCTGCTCTTCTATGGTGCTCCAATGCCCCTCAACACAACCCGCAGAACCCATTTGTTTGCCTTCCTTTAATGACATGCAAGCCCGCGCTGATGTTAGGGAGAAAGATTTATGGCTAAGACGAGGTTGTACACTTGACGCTGAGTCCAGCTTGTGGCTCCACCCAGACGGACGGATGGTTTGTCCCCGTTCGTTCCTCCATGTTTTGGCACATGTTGCACATGGCAAATCACATGTAGGAAAAGGAGGGATGAATGGGATTATAAAGTCACAATGGTTTGCTCCAGGCATCACACTAGCTACACAGACCCTTGTAGATAGATGCATGATATGCCAGCAGACAAGAAGAAGAAGTGGTCCAGTTCAGCATGAACACTTACCGCCCCCTTCAGGGCCCTTTGTAAATATGCAAATTGACTTTTCGCATATGCCACCATGCCAAGGATTCAAATATCTTTTGGTAATAGTGTGCGAGTTCTCCAAATGGGTAGAGGCCTACCCTACCAGAAAAGAAGACGCTAGAACAGTTGTAAAGTGTCTTCTCAAAGATGTTATCCCTAGATTTGGTGTTCCAGCAGGGATTAACAGTGACAGAAGTCCAGCATTCATTTCTAAGATAACCCAGAGTCTAGCTACAGTGTTAGGGTTCAAATGGCAATTGCATGTTCCCTATCACCCACAGAGCTCAGGCCAGGTTAATAATAATAATAATAATAGATTTAATTTGTTAGCGCTTTTACAGGTGCTCAAAGACGCTTTACAGATATAGTGAAGGGAAAAGGAAGGAACAACAAATAAATATATAGTAAACAATCACACATTAAAAGCCAGATTGAAGAGGTGAGTTTTTGTAAGTTTTTTGAAGGTGGTGAGGTCAGTGCAGTCTCTGATGGGTTGGGGGAGTGAGTTCCAGAGGGAGGGGGCAGCGACGGAGAAGGCTCTGTCCCCCCAGGTCCGGTGATTGGTGCGGGTGGGGATGGATAGGAGGTTGGCTTCTGATGAGCGGAGGCAGCGGGAAGGGGCGTGGTGGTGCAGCAAGTCTGTGAGGTAGGGGGGGGCCTGATTGTTGAGGGCTTTGTGGGTAATGAGGAGGACTTTGAAGTTGATTCTTTGACGGACGGGGAGCCAGTGGAGGTTCTGGAGGACGGGAGTGATGTGGTCTCGGGAGCGGGTGTGGGTGAGGAGGCGGGCAGCAAAGTTCTGGATATGTTGGAGTTTATTGATTAGGTTGGATGGTATGCCGTAGAGGATGCTATTGCAGTAGTCGAGTCGTGAAGTGATGAATGCATGAATCAGGGTTTCAGCAGCAGAGGAGGAGAGTGATGGGCGGAGACGGGCAATGTTTTTGAGGTGGAAAAAGGCTGTCCTGGTGATGTGATTTATGTGGTGGTTGAATTTGAGCTGACTGTCGAAGATGACTCCGAGGTTGCGGATGTGAGGGGGGGGGAGATAGAGTGTGGCTGTCAATGGTGAAGTTGAAATTCTGGATGTCTTTGATACGGGATGGGGGGCCAATGATGATGATGTCTGATTTGGCACTGTTCAGTTGGAGATAGTTTGTTTGCATCCATGCTTTTATTTCTGAGAGACAGTTGGTGAGAGTGGAGTGTGTTGTGGGGGTGATGGTTTTTGTTGAGATATAAAGTTGGATGTCATCGGCGTAGCAGTGAAATTGAAGGTTGTGGCGACGAATTATTTTGCCAAGGGGGAGCATGTAGAGGATGAAGAGGAGGGGGCCAAGCACCGAACCCTGGGGGACACCTTGGGACAGAGGAGCAGTGGAGGAGGTGCAGTTGTTGATGTTGATAAACTGATGTCTGTCGGTGAGGTAGGATTTCAGCCAGGAGAGTGCAGTGTCGGTGATGTTGAGTGATGATTCGAGGAGGGACAGCAGGATGGCGTGGTTGATGGTGTCGAATGCTGCGGTGAGGTCGAGGAGGATGAGGATGTTAAGGTTGCCGGAGTCAGAGGAGAGGAGGAGGTCGTTTGTGATTTTGAGAAGAGCTGTTTCGGTGCTGTGTTTTGATCGGAAACCGGATTGAAATGGCTCAAAGAGATCATTGGAGCTGAGGTGGGCTTTAAGTTGTGAGGCAACGACACGTTCAAGTATTTTTGACAGAAAGGGGAGATTTGAGATGGGCCGGAAGTTGGACATGATGTCAGGTGTGAGTCCAGGTCTTTTGAGAATGGGTGTGACAGCAGCCAGTTTGAGAGAGGTTAAGAGAATGAACTTGACTATAAAGGAGAAACTCACTAAAACAATGTTGACCACAGGACTAAAATGGGTAGACGCGCTGCCGCTAGTTCTGTGATCCATCCGAAGCTCACCAAATGCAACGACAGGGCTTAACCCACACAAAGTATTGATGGGAAGGGTAATGTTCACAGGGTCTAGCCCCTCAGTAACACCCCACAAACTCACTCTTTTGTGGACAGATGATTACATGACTAACTATGTCAAATATCTAACTGACATGTTGAGATAGTTTCACAGGCAGGTGGCTGACAGGCTCCCTCAGCCTGGAGAGGAGCCCACCCACCCTTTTCAGATTGGTGATGATGTATTAATCAAATCTCTTGAAAAATATGTTTTGTCTCCCAGGTGGAAAGGTCCTTTCCAGGTGTTAATAGTGACCAGAACAGCCCTGAGAGTAGGGCTCAGTGGATTCACGCCTCCAGATGTTGTCTCTCTCCTCTACCGGATGCTGGCGTGTGAAGGCAGTCATCATCATCGTCATTCTGGGTTTACTATACCTGGCCAAGGACGCCCTGCTAGATGAAGCTGTGAAAATCCCAACGACAGGTGGCGAGGGCTCTCGCCCCTCTGAGGGAGAAAATAAGGTGCTCTTATCTAAGAGCGCAGACGACTTGACCACTCAGGGCCCAGACCCTGAGGGCAAAACAACACCAACGGGCAAATCAGTGCCTAGCGACAAGGACAGGCTGTATCCGATCACCACACAGACATTCAGTATGGTGCGAGAGACACAAAGAGAGAGAAAACGAGGGAGAATAAGGAGGATTGTCTCCCTCCCTGATCATGAATCAGAGACTATTTCTTTTGACTGTCCAAGTTCAATATGTGACTCATCCAACTGTATTATTGTGTTTCCTGTGTCTTTAAGCAACGGTGACGGTTACTCGGCGTGGGTGATGTATCCAAAGAACCAGTACCAGTGGTTTGGGGTCTCATCAGAGGTGGTAAGAATGACTCTCAACACCATTGAAAGTATGCCCCCAGAACTGTGGTGTAGCACTATACTACAGGTAAAGACACTGATAAGGAATGAGGCAGAATGTGCAACGAGGAAACTAGATTACAAGGTCCCCAATTCAGCTGTCACTGCATGCACATTTACTGGACCAGATAGCAAAACAGATTTTCTATCCACTCCACTTAAACAATCAGGAGGTGATGTAGATTCTTCAAAAAAGGCCTTAATGACTCCTTTTAAACGAACTAAAACTAATTCTGCAGTAAGTTTAATGTTAGACTACGCGCATGAACGCAATGTTAGCAACTGTTGGCTGTGCCAAAATATGCCAGAATCCATGCATTCTCCCATGTTTAGCCCAATTCCTTTCACGAAAGCTGACTACGGTCTAGTGAGCTGGAATTATATATCATCCTGAATTAGCGATGAGGCAGATGATTGTTACACTCCTTCCTACCCCATAGACTCTGAGCAACCTTTACAGTACAAGGGCTTAGTCTCTCTCATTGTTGATACAGTAAATAAAAATTACCTGCCTGATGGTTTCAAACGATTAATGATGCTAAGACTTATATATGTCAAGAAATACATTCACCTAGCTTTTGAATACAGATTCCAATTAGCTCTAGTCCAGACTAATTGCTCAGCTAATTCTACAAGTCCAATATGTACAATGCAACCACACACACCATCTTTGTTGGTCGAAGCTTTGGTAACCTGGTGCCCTGGTTTGGCTCCAGAACAGTGGACTCCATTAAAGTTAAAATACATGACTGTACGCAGCCAATACTCTTAAGCAAGCCCCCTACACGTGATTGTTCAGTATGTGTTTCCCCAATTATGGTGCATGAATGGAAGAATGTGTCCATCTGTTTCCAGAATGAAGAAGGATCTCACACCTCTCCAGATGTGGGACACAGCGACTGTAATACCATAGTGCGGGTAAAATTAGCCAGAATTCCCCTCCCACAGAGAGTTTACTTATTTTGTGGGGACCGGGCATATGGCTGTGTGCCCTATGACATTTTTTATGGCACCTGTTATCTAGCCTACCTAATCCCTTTAATCCGTAAAGTAGAGGCTAATGAGATTGCAGCGATACTTCCCTCTCTACACAGGAACAGCAGGTCCATTACACAAGGACAACAGATAGCTAGCCTATTTTTGCCTTGGTAGGGTATTTATGTTACTCAGCAGGAAATTGTGGCACTATCCAAAGTAGTAGAACACCATCTAAATGTATCTAACACAGCGATGTTGGCTGAACACAAAGAATTGCAGGAAGTTAGGACAGTAGCACTACAGAATTGTATGGCACTGGATCTTCTCCTAGCTGCTCACGGGGGCACATGCAAGGTGATTGGGTCTGAGTGTTGTTCTTTCATCTCTGATGCTGCACCTGAAGTTATGGATATGGCTCATGATACTGCTAGGGGAATACAAGAATTGCATGAAACTCATGAGTTTACATTTGGGGATTTAAGTGGAACTATTGGATCCTGGGGAGCGGGGTTGGTTAAATTTGTTGTTACTGTTTCAGTGTTTATCTTGGTTGTGCTAATCCTAGTGATCTGTTTGATCACTGTAGTTAAATTAGCCAAATGCAGGGTTGCCAAGACCGCCCTCCAGGCCCCACAGAGGCTAGTGGGGTATTCAACTGTAGATGACACAATGTTGATGTACGACGCAGAGATTCCAGATGCATGGGTCTCCATCGTGGTTTCTGGCCCATGGGTACCCCCATTCAGTGATTGACAAATTGATTACAGTTGACACTCAGAATAAAGAGCGGTACACAGCACCGTAATACATAGTGTGGAGTTGCATTAGGTAACGCTGTGGTGGCTGTACTGCTCCAGCCGTCTCCTTTGTGTTTGTTTGTTTCCCCCTGTCTGTGTTGTTTGTGTGGGCGTGGTGGCTGTCACTCCTGGCTCCCGGCTCAACCTCCACTCACCTGCTGCAATCAGCTGTGCACCCTCATATGCATTCGAATATTTATTTTCAACCTCTTCTGTGTCAAAACTAGCATTGTGATCCATGTTTATTCATAGGCTAGACCGGCCGCTCTCTCCCAAGTTACGTCACACGCGGGAGTCACGTAGGGAGGCTTTTTTTATGCGGAAGTATAAGTATTTTGTCTTACAAAAACGACGCCAGATGTCACTGTAGTGTATATTTATGTATATTTTTTGGAAAATCTAGTGTATACATAATTTTCCTACACATTTATTCACTGGTGTGTCTAACCTGCAAGTTGCTCTTTAACATCCTTTACGATCTGAGATTTGTTTTTGCAACTCAAATTGTTTACTTTTTTTTTACAGGAGTTTTAATGCCAGAACAGGTTATCACTTTAAATCTCACACTTGAACATTCTTTTTCCATTTCTTTTGTTATAGCATTTTATAAATGATAATATTGGTGTTAATGTTCACTTTATTTTAATTTAAGAGGTCATGTATATTTGAGTTATATTTATTTTCGATTTATGAATGTTCCATTCAAAAATGTTATTAAAAAGTACACCATAAAAGATGACTATTGAGGTCTATTGTCAGGAATGTTAGTGTTATATCAAATAGTGAATTCTACTGCAGTAGAATGTTGCACGTCTGCACAGTGTTATATGTTCACAGCTCAGTGTCAGTAAATATTGGACTACAAGATAGATGCAAGCCTGTACAGGTAGAGTTATTTAAAGCATAAATGAGTGGGTTGGGTTCTGGAGGTGTGGTTACAGCATTGTGCTTGGTTGGTGTGGCCTGGGCCTGGTGGTGGGGCCCAATGTGATATTATTTTCATGGGGTCCAAAATCCCTGGCGGCGCCCCTGTAAACATTCAAAAGACCAGGCAGTTCAGGGAGAGTCGAAGGAAGGCAGGCAGCTTTGTGTGACATTCTTCTGGACGTGTTTCATTGTGATGATAGTGAGGGCGAGTCAATCTGTTTGTTGGCAAGTCTGTAGTTGAGTGATTACTGAGAGAAAATTATTAGAAGAGATAATTATTCAAAGTGTTGTTACTGACCTTTTTCTCTTTTATTTTCTTTACCTCACGTGTAACTCTGCTGAGACCTTGAGGAACATGAACACTGGACTGACCTGCTCTGGCAACCTGATTTCCACTGTACGTATTTGGTCATGGTATATTATTTATATACATCAAAGGCACAATGCACCCCCCAGAGCTGCACCCAACATAGACACACATGTATTGAGAGTGATATTTTGCATAGGTCATGTGAAATCATCTTTACACACTAGGAAACTGTAGGAACGGCAACTTGTTTTGAAAATTGAATTTTTAATATCCGATAATAAAGTTGATCTGTTTTCTTTATGCTTCTCTCTTCCCAGCTCCATCCATCATCGTTCTCTGTTCCTGTAGGTCCTGCTTGCTAATGAATGCTCATATTTCTGTACACAATTACAAATAAAGTCAATGACATGAAGTTGTACTTCATTCTGAGTCAATAATAAATTAATTCTGCCTTCATTCATTCTGCCTTCAACTGCACCGACATCCATGTAGCTGCCCCCCAGTAAGATGAACCAAGCAAAGTTGACATACTCAACATACAGCTGTGCTCTTAAGTTTACAGGAAGAATTTGTGAAATATTGGTAATTATTTGGAAAAAATGACTGATGATGCAGAAAACTTGTTTTATTTAGGAACAGTGGGCAGGTGAAGCCATTTATCACTGCATATATGTGTCACACATCAAGAGCTCTGTCTTACTTCCTCGCTCTTGGTCCTCTTCTACTGGAAATAAAGACAACGAAAACATACACAAGCTGAATGTAAGAGTGCAGACTGTTTAAACTATGGCTAGGGGGACAATTTGGCAGGTTTAAATGATTATTAGTAATTAATTATCATTTTCTCATTGTAGACGAGCAGACAGGGAGCCAGATGAGAAATGCAGAATATGCAGCTGCCATTTTCCACATGGAAAAGACAAAGCGCCAAGTTTATTTGAGTGGACAAAAGAGAAAGGGAGCTTAGCTGTAAATCAGTCCACCGACCACAGCCACCAAAGGGCCTGAGTCTGCAGGCACCGACCCAGAACCCTCCAGCGTGCAGTTCAGTTGTTCCGAAGACCAAGCAGGGGATAATTGTAAGAGAATGGCAAAAATATCAGGCTCACTTGATGATGTCATCCGAATGGAAACAGGGCTTCCTGATCAGGCCATGTTTAAAAGGGGGGCTCGCTGGATGGAAAGTGGAGGGCATCCTGCTGGCAGACCAGGTCTTAATAATGAAAACATTTGATCAACAATAAAAAAGGATGGTCAGGATCTAGACTCAGTGTGTAGTTTATTAATTAAATCAACACTCTACATTAGGAAAACACATACCAGTGTACCAGAGGGAGTCACACACAGCTGTGCCTAGATAACCAAACAACTTGCCTAGATAACCAAAACCCTTGAATCTACACACGGCAGATAAACTCAAATGACACAACGAGATGTAAAAGGAGATGACAGATACAGTATAGTCGATATAAAACTGGCCGCTTCAATCTGAAGAGCAACTAAAACAAAACACGGGAGTGTACCTTGTTCTTGTGAACACTAATGTTATCCACAGCATACACAGAGACCACGAAGTTCTTAAGGAGAAAACTAGTTACTAAAACAAAAACACGTTAGTGTACCTTGTTAGCTAATGTTAGCTAGCTGACATTAACGTTACACATTGCACTCATATTACTCACCGAAACCTTGTAAAGCCGGTCCCGCTGCTCTTACAGAACCGACTAACTCTTCCCTTGTGTGTATGTACAGCTCTCAACGCGCCCAGACTTGTTGTGATTTTCACCTCGTTCTGAAAGAAAGAGGTGAAATTTGCTAACGTGACAGCCATCTTTATAACGCGTATTGTGCGAGACCAGAGTTGTAGTTCATTGAGCGCTTCACACAAACAAATGTGTTACTTCACAGTTTTACGACACATTCTTATTTTTTTGACTTGTAAAATTATCTTTTAAATTGACAAACATCATATGTGTAATTCGTGGCACAATTCAAACGGGATCGAAAGATAATCTTTCTCTCTCCATTGACTTCAATACATATTTTTTCCGAAATAAGGTCCCATGGAGGTCCCCCGGAAGGGGAGGGACTTCGCCTCTCTATTGGGTGCCTAATTAAATATGGTATGTGGAGACTTTTAGGAGTGACCGTGAAATAGCCCGACTGGCCTTCTACCTCCCCCAGTTCTTCCACACTACACCTCTCCTCTGCTCCCAGTGGCTGCCATAATCTGCTTCAAGACACTGGTGCTGGCCTACCATGCTGTAAAGGGATCTGGTCCTTCCTACAAGACATGGTCCAACCATATACACTCCAGCACGTGCACTTCACTCTGCATCAGCCAATCGGCTAGCTACTCCCTCACTGCAAAGTCATACATGTATATTCCGTAAATATCAATAAAATAGTGTCACGTTCTGTGAGGTGGTACAATTAGCGTAGACATAGCAGTTCTATAGCAGAGTAAGGATGGTATTTTGTGAAAGTTTAATTTTACAGTAAATATTACATTGTATACTGTCTGCACATCCTTTTTCCAGTAATTATCACTCCTAATCAAATAGGAATATGAAAAGCTTAGTGTGATGCACACACACTTTCCGCTGGATAAAACTGGCCTTCTTGTATAGTGAAGTAATCAGTCAGTCAACCACACTGAACAAGAGTACAGATCTGTAAATGACACATTTCAGGTTTAAACCTCCATGGCGAAAACATATGACGGGTACAGCTCACACAATGAGAAATCAAGTTCTCATTGGCTAATTTACTGAAGCAATCACTGAGTTTTGAAGCATGAATTAAACGTTTTAGGTGATCCACTTAATTTAGTTATAACAATCACACTTTCACCCACAATAGAATGATAGAAGTGTTTCAAAATATGAGCTAAAGCGTTGTAACGGAGGTGATCTCGGGTGCCTTAGATCTCGGTTAAATCTTAAAGGGGACCTATCATGCAAAATGCACCTTTGTACGTCTTTTATACATGATTATGTGTCCCCGGTGTTCCAGGGAACTCACCAAGTGTCAGAAAACACAACCCTCTCTATTTTCCTCCTTCGCCAAATCTCTAAAAAAGGGGCTGCAACGGATCCTAAAAAAATGGATCCAGATTCCGACACTTTTCTACGTCACAAAGACGTACTCCGCTTATTGGTCAACTCTCCACCTATCAGGGGAATGAGCCACGGCCACGTGCATTGCCAAACCTCTCATTCGCATATAGGCTATCGGCAGGCTACCCCAGTCACATCTGTGTTTTTGCCTGCTCTTGCCAGGATGTCTAAGCCAGTTAAACGTTGTGCTGTTGTTGGCTGCAAGACTCGGAACAGGGGACTGCATGCAATGCCTTCAGTTGAAAAAGAAAATAATCTGTGGTTAGACTTCTGTTTGTGTGTTCCAAACATTTTACCACGGACATGTTTATGAATTTCTCTCAAGTCCAACACGGATATGCCTCCAAACTAATGCTACACCCGGGATCAATACCAACCATCCGGGACCAGGCCAGTGAGGACACATCCAATTTTGAAGCTGTAAGTTTTTATTTAGCAGTGTTTTTCCTGATAAAGCTATCTCTAGCTTGTAGTATGTAGCATGTAGCATGTAGCTTCGCCGTATCAATGTCGCCTCAAACCCAAATAGTAATCGGTTAGGTGTTTATATGTTTTTGTAACATTTTATTTTGTATGCTCCGCAGTCTTTGCTTTGTCTTTTATTTTAATTATCAGGCATTTGCGAACATGTTCAGACTGCCGTAATGGCGATCTGTGTGAAGGCTGTAAAGCCACGCCTAGCCTAGCCGATAACACAAGTATTTATTCTCCTATTTATTAGTATTTTGTATCCTCTAAAATCATATTGAGTAAGTTATAATAACAAACGTAATCTTCTGTAGGTAAGTGCCGTTTTTTCCAGCGTTATGTAAAAGCTTTTGTGATTGTAGTCTGTAAGAACGATCACATATCATCGACCTGTAAGCTAAGCTACGCTACGCTACGCTAATGAGACATGCCGTTTTTTGCAGCGTTATATGTAAAAGCTTTTGTGATTGTAGTCTGTAAGAACGATCATATATCATCGATCTGTAAGCTAAGCTACGCTAAGCTACGCTAAGCTAATGAGACATTTTTTGCAGCGTTATATGTAAAAGCTTTTGTATGTTTACTTGTTTGCACACATGAATATAAATGGGGGTGTGTTAGGATACAACACTGTATGTATGTATGCGAGGGGACACACACCACGACGAAAACGGAGCTAAAGCCCTGGTATGTTGTTGTTGACGACATGCATATACTAATCTAAACCACTTTTTTTGTTGTGCTTTTTTTAACATTGCACAGGCTACGAGGCCAACTTGATGGACCTCATCTTCGACCAAGTCTTTGTGGACCCTGCACCATTATGAGCGACCTGACAGGGAGGAGGTCATCGCCGGGTATGCTACACGGTTCAATTTAGCTGCTGTCTGAACCTAACATAGACATTTCACGGATCAGAGGACAACGCAGGCCGGAATCACCACTCTGATCCTGTGTCCAAGGAAGCCCCAGCACCAGCTCACAAAGCTCCTGTTTTTTATGGGTTCAAATAACCGTTGATTTTGACAATAAAGTTCCGAGTTGATATGAAGTGTGTCGTGATTATTCATGTTTGGATGGGTAAAGAATATTCTGATTTCAAAAGCATAAGGTTGTGTGTGGACTTTTGTTGTCGTACACATGGGTGTGTTATGCCATTGTTGTGTAGTATATAATATAATAGTACATGTACAATGACAGAATGAAAGATTGCATAAAGCCATATACACCAGTATTTATTTCCATGAACAATATTAGCATTCGTTTTACAATTTCAGTCAAAACAAACAAACCACTCAGTGCTCTATTTGCCTCAACTGTAGTCCACCATGTTCAGCTCTGTAAATATTCAATGCATTCTGCAGGGAGAACACATTTAGGCACACAGGCTCCAATCCAGGATGGTCCACCACACAGGTTACAGAGTCCTCATGTTCCTGCATCCGTCTTTACACCTAGTGTGATAAACATATATTGAATGACATGTGAAAAATGTATTCTCTAAACAGACAACTTAGTGAAGCTAATGTTACCTGTGGTATCTCCATGCAGCACATGCTCCGGTTCAGAAGGCATCGTGGCGCAAGTTGCACATGTACCCCTTTAGAAAGAAGTCAATAACTGAGCTTTTAAAACACATGAAACACACATTGCTGACAACTGAGGTGTTGGAGTTATACTTTTTATCACCCTAAGTTATTGAACTTTCCAACGGTTGTTGCACGATGTTGGAAGAAAAGGACTGTAAACTATTAAACGCAATGAGTCCATTGTATATATGCTGAAAATATGAATGTCTCCCTTTATAAATATATATATGTATCGCTGTGTTTGCGTTACAAATTCTAAGTTACAAACTGTACACATTGCATTCTTGCTAATTAGCCAAAGTATGAACGGAATAAGTAGCAAGCATCGTAACAGAGTAACAATAAATAGGGACAACAGCTTGTCAACTAACCATTCAGAAACGTCCTGCTGCAACCGAGATGTTTGCACCTCCACCAAAACCTCCGCTGCTTCAGTTTCTGGATCAAATTGATAATATGCTTGAACACATGCATTGCTCTGAGATGACATGTTTATTCCACACTCGTAATCACAGCAAGCATGGTAACGTGACTCTCGCCGGCTCTTCTGCTGGGGGCGTGTTCAGCTGCTGCTCAGAATTTTCATAGGCAGGTTTGGAATAAAGCGAAAATGAGCGAAACGAGGCATGGCTAAAAAATGATCTGTTTGGTATTTTGAAAAATAAAATGTATAAATATACCTTATATAGGTATGGTCATACACTATATCATTTAAATATAACATGATAGGTCTCCTTTAAATAGCTTCGGTATTAGCATATTCATTTTGTACCACACACAGTAAAATATGAGTTCGCGTTACATTTATATAAAAATGACAAGAGGCATTTAAAACCCTTTTATTGAATGGTTTATGTCAGCAGAAAACAGATGTTAATCCTTGATGCTGGATTGGCCACGCAAACCTGTAAATTAACAAAGTGCGATTAGCGCTTCCAGTGTTGTGTCTCGTCAAAAATGTTAGTCTAGTCATGTTTCATGAAGTCATTTTTGTCTTGTCTCCCACTTCCTGTTTTATTTTGTTACTCACCCTTTGTGTCTCATTCCAGGTCCCTTGACTCCCTATCCTTAGAGGCTTCTCAATAAACTAAGGGTCCTTCTCACTTCGGTTAAATGGATTCCTTCCCTCACTTGCATCGTTTCCCTGCGTCTAGTCCCTCCCACCAGGGAAGCATGGAGAGACGCAAGGAAACCACGAGAAGCAGGGAAATGAGTTTTAAGAACAATGGGACGTCCTTTCCTCTGGAGCGTCACGTGAAGCGACGTCCATTTGTGATGACGCCGCACAGCTGTTCGTCTGACAGCAGCTCTGTCCCCGTTATTTTCACAAACACCCCCGCCTCTGTTAGTACACATTTACTGACACACACATTCGTATCATCTGTTGCAGACCCAAATAAATAAAAATAAAATAAGAACTAATTCTCAAAAAATATAAACTGTTATGTTTTGCATTGGGTTTTTTGTAGTTGTTGTGTTTTACCTGTTGTGTGCTCCTTTTACCTCTCACTACTCTGTTTTTCCGTCTCTGCAGGGCTGGTGTGTGACGGGGGGCGTGGCTGGTTTACTCCTGGCTGCAGATGAGGCACACCTGTCCCCACTCACTTGATTAACCTGCTCTTTAAAAGCCTGGCCCTCACCTCACTTCTCTGCCAGAGTATTTCATGCTGTCCCGCGGTCCGGAGTGCCTTTCTGCAGCCTGGAGTCTGTTGTTCACTTTGCAGCTTTGTTTTTGGATTACTACGGCCCGCCAAGCTCCCTGTCGTCGGTACCTGCCTTGGACTACCTTTGTTATTAAACTCTTTGAAACTTTATTTTTGTCAGTCTCTGCTTTGGGGTCCCAGTTGTATCTAAACGTCACATAAACGCCATTCTTAAAATGTATAAACGAACAATAGTTTGATTAATATTGATTAGAGTGCACAATAGAAATAAAATAATTTAGAGAAGAAAAAGAGACATGTTATCTATCAACACCCAGTTTGTTTTGATCCTCATTTTTGTTGTTACCTTTTGATTTGAACCTTTTTCACCTCGTCAAGAGCATCGATCCTTTTTTGTGACCTGTTATTGGAAATAAAGTATTTTTCTCATACTTTACCTCTGTCTCCTGGGGTCATGCATTTGAGTCCTACTACCTTGTGTTTTCAAGTTTGTGACATCCAGCTATTCATCCGTTGTTTAAACTAAGCAACATACGTTTCTGTTATTGTTGTATAACCCATGCAGTTAACATCATAACAAGAGCCAATATCCTCTGCTCTGGTCCCAAGGTCCGTCACTGTAAAGCAGGGGTGGGGAACCGCATTGTGTGTGAGCGAGAGAGAGAGCGGTACCGGTGATTGTTGTTATTAGCATCTTTGTTAGCTAGCTATGCTAACGAATATAGGAAACGTGCTCTGTACCTCTGAGTTTAAAGCCACAACTGTTGAACCTGAGGGAGCATGATCAAACCGTAGATGGAAAGAGTTCTGACATGTAACAAACACAGAGGTCAGGAATATGAGGCCCCTCCATCATGTTACTGTACAAACACACACCTTGCAATATATAGTAAGCAAACTTCATTTACATAGTGAGTTGCTTGTCTTTGCAACAACTCCAAATGCTTTTACATATACAAGTCAGCAACTCAATCAAATAAAAAATAAAAACTTGAGAAAATGATTGGAGGATGAATCATGGGTATTGCTTCCTTATACATACACACACACACACACACACACACACACACCACACACACACACACACACACACACACACACACACACACCACACACACACACACACACACACCACACACACACACACACCACACACACACACACACCTAAAGTAATTTCGACATAAATATGGGATAATGTGAGATCCTGACCAGCCTGTGAATTGTCATTATGTTTATGTGATCAAATATACGAGGGGGAACCACTCCTCTCCAGTGTTTGCTCTCTGTCTTTCTCACACACACACACACACACACACACACACACACACACACACACACACACACACACACACACACACACACAACACACACACACACACACACACACACACACACACACACACACACACACACACACACACACACATATATTCCTTGGGAGGCCATATGGGAATATGTGTGTGCTGATAGTTTGTTATTGCACAGAATCTCTGTACTCCCTCTTACAAAGAGTCATTAGGACCCAGAGGAATGCAGAATTTCATAAACACACTGCAGCAGCTGATTTTGCTGATAAATGAACAACTGAAGATGGGGTGTGTGGTTGCAATAAAAGCCTCCGTTACCCACATACAAGTCGAGCATTGAGAACCACTGGTCTTCTGCACTCTCTGATCATTCCTGTGTTTTCTTTGAGAGCTCTATTTCTGTTCACAAAAATGTTCAAAAAGAGGTAACCACAAAGCGATATTTAACTGAAAATACTAGGGAAATGTTTACTCAGAATTTTTCTTCCACACTTGCCCCTGCTAACATCTCAGTAAATGAGCTAGTAGATCATTTTAATTAAAAAAAATACAAATGTTATAGATGCCATTGCTCCAACTAAGGTAAAGGAAGTGTAATCACAAGCAAATATCTCCATGGAGAAAGGTCATGACCGTGAGAACTGTAAGAGTCGGTGAGGAGCTGATCATTTATTCCGGGAAATTACTCAGACCTACTAATTGACCTGACCGAAGTTATTGAGTCTATGTAAGTTTACTGCTTGGCTCAGATTCACCAACGTCAGCAAGATCTCACCTCTTTTAACTCCCCGAAGAACCAGGTTCAATTAACTGCTGTTTCAATTCAGACAACTCTCTTAAATCTGTTTAAGCGATCCCAAAGGATTTTGATATAAGTAACGAGGCGTGGCTCTACCTAAGTGTGAGTGTGGCAGGGTGCAATCTTACCTTTGAAGCAGGAGAGGAGAGCGCAGATGTCTTTTAAGTTGGCCCAGTCCAAAAGGTGGGATCAGTTTATTTGAAGAAAAATAGGTCCAAACTAATACAGGGGTTGTACCTTCTCTCTCTACAACATTATAATCAGGGCTCGACATTAACGACTGCCCGATGGCCCGGGGCCATCTAGTATAAGCTCGGGCAATGAAGCCTTACCAGCTGGTTGCCCGATCGGGCAATCTATTATGCCAGTATCATGCAGCTCGCGGATCCAGTAATGAGTGACCCGACAGTAAAACTAAACATATCTATAACTAGTTTTGGTAGTTTGAGAGGTCATTAAAATAGCTACGTGTGATATTCTAACCTGAAGTGTATGTTTTGTCCGCTCACCGCTGCATGTGATCATGCAGAGCTGCGTGTCGACTCGTCAGGAGCAGCTGATCTCTCTATATCCCATATCGATCAGATCTAGCTAGTTCTAGCTAATGATATGACTACCTGCTTATTAAAAGACACCTAAACAATAAGTGTCGCTATGCAACCGGGTGAGGCCACAAAGTATAGCGCAGCATTATGCATTTGTTTACATGCCCACCGGAACCCCGAGGCATTACCAACAGATCAACGCACAATCAACCCATGCAGGACATCTCTTTCTCCATTTATTTCTCTTCTTAAGTGTTAGACATTAGAATTGACTATTCTTGTCTGTCACATACTCTTCTTGTCTGTCACATAAGTGGCGCATCTGAAGAGTATTGCGTACTCTGACGTCGCCATTTTGTGTGCTTTGTGGATGTGCTCGGCTCCTCTCGACTGCTGCTCGGGTCTGCTCGGTCAGCTTCCGGATGAGGAGGCATTTGTTCGACCAACTTACAGTAACATTACAAACATTTTTAACAGGGGCCATAATAGTGTAAATAATGTTTGTTTTGGCAGTTATAACTGCATGTAATGTTTTCTACATCTGGGAAGGCATTTGCCTTCATCAGATGGAAAGTGTCTTGACCAACAACTTAAGTATTTCTTATAGCTATGCAGGGCATGCAAGCGAGCAAACACAAACAAGAACAAACAAACAAGTTAAATGAAGAATAAAATTGAAATTGTACAATATAATATTGTGGTGGTTCATCTTATAATTCAGTCTAGAGAATGCACCAGACAGCATCTAAGACCTGCAAAAATCAAAATGTTCTAGGGGGAGGCCCCCCAAACCCTTCGTGCGTCATTTCGTCCGTGCACATTTTTCAGGGCAATCTCTATTGGGCTCAGGGCCATCTATAAATTAGCTTAGATGGCCCACAGGAGGAAGATTCCTCACCGCTGGCGGGCCTAATATTCACAAACACATCTCAATTAATTCCACTCATTTCACAAAGTAATTCACTCAGCATTCAACCAAGAAATTTGAGAGATATTTACCAAGTCTGAGAGAACCTTACCGAGAGCAAAACCCAGCTCTGAGGGACAGAGCTTTTACCGGGAGAGAGTATACTAGGGGAACCCCCCCCCCTCGCTCTCTCCAAAAAGAAAGTTCCTCCACATCCGCCAGTGTCTTTATGCTCGAAAACAGGATAGAAAAACCTAAGACACCTCGTCCATTCCCATATTTGTGGAAACTGGGCATGGCCTCTGATGTACAGGACTGGACATGACCAGACATATTCTATTGGATATGGCATAAGACACACCTTCCCAGTCAGGAGCCCCCCTCCCTGTGTACTGATGTGAGGGGAGAGGGAAGAACTGTCTCTCCTCTTATCAGTGTCACCCATAAACCATTATAGGCCTCACACTCAATTTAACAAACCACTTGTGTTTTGTTTATACTGTAAATATAGAAAAACCTAAAATATGAAGCATTTTCATTGTGGGTTATACAAGAATATAATTGATTATAACTAACTTTCGTTTTAAGTATTCATCCTAATATGGAGATCTCAACAGAACAGAAAAAAGAGAGTGTCGAAAAGCTGAACGCAAGTGGCGAAAAACAAATCTCCAGGTTCACTTTGAAATCTATAAAGAGAGACTTGGCCTTTATAATTTGGAATTGAAAAATGCCCGACAATCTTTCTTCTCTGGCATCATTACCAAAAACAAAAACAACCATGTGCCTTGTTTGCTACCGTCGACAGACTAACTAACCCCCCAGTGTCAGTAGCCTCTGAACTTCTATCCACCAGGGCGTGCAATGAATTTGCCTCCTTCACTGACAAAATCAGACAAGCAGTCAGATGCCTCTGCATCAGGTACAGCAAATGTGTTGTCTCTGTGTCCACTTAACATCAATTCAAACACCATGACACAATTCCATCAGATTAATGATAAAAACCTAGAGGACATTATTTAACTTCTGAAATCCTCCTCCTGCTGCCTTGATATTATTCCAACGGGATTTTCAAAGATGTTTTGCCTTGCATGGCCTCAGATCTACTTCATATAGTAAACAAGTCTATTCACTCAGGTGTTTTTCCACAGGCCCTGAAAACTGCAGTCATTAAACCGCTCTTAAAAAAGAATAATCTAGATGCTTCAGTAATGAACAATTACAGGCCCATATCAAACCTGCCATTTCTAGGTAAAATCATTGAAAAAGTTGTTTTTCAACAGTTGAGTAACTTCTTGCATTTAAATGACTGTTTGGATGTGTTCCAGTCAGGCTTTCGTCCAAACCACAGCACTGAGACTGCTCTTGTTAAGGTTTTCAATGACATCCACTTAACCTGTTAAACCCCGAGCCTGTTTTTCAGGTTTCAGGCTCGAAAATGACATTCCCAGAACAAATGACCATATCTTCCCTTCTAAAAGGGTTACATTAATAATCTTTTTTCTCAAAGTAATGATAAACCTGTGAGTTGGATGTAGAAAAGTCAGAATAAATATAGATGTTTTTTATTTTAAAGAAAATTCAGATTGAACATGGTTAAAAACTGTGACAACACTAGCTACTCCTGACAGTTAAACCTGATATTTAGTAGGGCTGTTAAGTATTAACGTAATTTGGCCGGTCAAAGTTGTTTGGGCTCGGATAAAATCGCTCCGTTTTTTAACTGTTGTCACTGTTATTAGACTAAAAGCTTTAGGAATCCAAAATACAACATATAATAAGTACCCTGTATCCAGATTGATGCAAAACAAGTTATATTTGACCTTTTTAGACATATTTAGCAAAAAAAAAACCTCTTCTGGGGCCATTTTGGTGGATTTTCCATATCTCTGGCCCCCCTTGCTGGATTTTGACATGTGACATATCTTTCTAACCGTCAGTGCAAATGAAATTGAGGGGAACTCCCACATAGTCCTTATTTGGTAATGTGTGTGTGTTAGACTTCCGCATAACCAAGACCGGAATAGCAGCCATATTTTTACATACAATGGAATTATGGTTTATAAATGAAATAATATTTTTATACAGAGACGTTAAAAACCTATGTATTAACCGATTCAGCTGCGTTTTTTCTCGTTTTAATGCCATTGACACGTCTACGGTGAGACGATCTCCCTAGAAGCTCCGTAAAGGTACGTGTTGATGTCTGTGTTTGCTTCCCCTGTCGCGAGTTCGGATCACTCAGTGATGATACTATATACCTAAATAATCTGTGGAACCTCAGCTTTAATCGGATATCTTGTATGTGCAGCTACGATAAGTAATAAGGGTACTTTTATCTTGAGTTCTGTTCGGGCATTTTGAAAAAAAAAAAAAACACACTGAGGGTAGAACATATTATTCAATCTTTTCATCATATAAACAAATTATTCTTTTAGAGATTCTTATTCATGTGAGAATTTGGGGAAGATTTAATTTGTTACAATATAGATAGCATGCAAATCTTTATTTGAATGGAAAATGTTAAAGGTAGAGCTAGAACCAAGCCAAAGAAAGTACTCCAATCTAGAGTATTGGTTTCTCCATTGTAGCATGGTTATTACCATAGGAGAACTGTTAAGGTGGAAGCAACATTTGTTTGTCGTCCAAGATGTAGAGTTTTAAAAAAAGACACTAGGGCAAAGAGCGATTGAAACATTTAAATTCTGAAAAACTAGTATAATTGGGAGTAATACATGCGGGGCCTTGGATCACTCATTTTAATGGTGCATATTTTTGACAACAAATATCTTTCAGGGAGAAGGGGTCGCTCAACACACCCTGCAGATGTTTTAAATCTTACTTGCAGCATCAGAGGGAGCGCACAGCACCAGAGTATGAGTTTTTAAAAGACAAGTGCCACCACCTCCTAATGCTCATCCATTTAATCAGTGAAGACCTGACATTTAGAGATGGTATTTAAAAGGAGAAACATATCTGCCATAAGTCAACATTCCTGAATTGAACTACATTTCATCATTACATTGATGAAATTACTTCTGTTTTTAAAGTCCTTGTTAAAGGAGGGAGTAATTATCACATGCTCGGGCACCAAGGTTCCACACACTGTAAAAGGAGTAAGCATAGTTCTTCAAGTAGACCAGAATTGAAAATAAATTAGTGTAATGCGTTAGTGATATTCCACCGGTTTTCACACCATTTCAGGGACTTTATCACTGCATTAAAGCAGACCACCAAAAGCTAGGGAACTTTTAAGTGATGAAACTCTACAAACTGTTGTAAACTGACCACCATCTTCTCCCATAAATGACAGTCTAGAATGCCGTACCCCAGAGTAGATGTTTGGTGGTATCGTGGAACTAAAACCTTGTACTCAGTCTTGCCACAGGATTGGGCTGGGACCTGTGCACTAGCACAGCCATTGATGTTTTAGGGCTAAGAGACCAGTCCCAGGGGGAGTTTAGGCTCCAGGGTACAAGGATAGCATAGGGGCGCCCAGGGGAGGCCTAGATGTTGCATTAATTCCATGTCCTAAAATACCGATTGATCACGACGGCCTCTTCCAGAGAACATATTACTTTCATACCTTAAATAGTATGAAAGGAGGGAGGGTACATTTCACATGGGGGGACAGTTTCCAATGCTAGTAGAACAGACGATCAACCCCCATATACAGATGAGGAGGAAAATGATGAGTTAGTTTGAATGATGTTAAATGATATGGATGTTCAGAGATGAGATTGTTCAATGAATGTCCAGCCAATGTGATTCTTTAAATGATGAAATCATGTGAAGAAGTGAGCAAACTAAAATGCTAAAATGGAGTGAATCCATTTCAATTTATAATATACTATTCCAAGATAGTATATTTGTATTCACCAATTTACTTTACACTATCCAGGATATTTTATTTTATTCTTTATTATTTTATACTGTTCTAATATGATGGATCCCATGTTTTATAAATCATTGCTATTCTAAAATGGGTCGTTTCTTTTCACTTTGTAAAAACAAGTGCCTTAACACTGAGCGTGGTATGAGAACGGTTTCTGTGAAAGGAGGGAGGAGGAAATGTTCTAATACCAAGCCATTGCTGCTATTTTGAAGAATGATATTGAATGTTAACACTAGAAGTTATGCACAAGGGAAAACTTTTATGTTTGAACACAGTCAAAGTATTTTTGTATTTTTGTAAAGTTGAGGCTATTCGAAACATTCCATTTTGATTGTATGTTTTTGATATGAGTTATGTACTATGCAGAGTTCAGATGAAGAACTCATTGATTTCAGTATTATACACACCTTTTAGGTGTGTAAGGAGGGACTGTTAGAAATTAAAATCAATGTTTAATAGCATAATGTAACTTAAACATACCGTCAGTTTAAATGCTGTTTTATACTGAAAAACCAGAAGTTCCTGTGCACAACCAGTTGTTAAGCTTTTATTCTGAAATCCTTCATCTCCGGTTAGCATTTAGCATGAGGCTAATATACCATTTACTATAGAGGTGAATTTAGCAGCGATATGATGTTGCACACCGAAACCTACTGATTTCAACACTACAACTACAGACGTCGAGATATTATTATTGTTGAATATTAAATGAAGGCACAGTTTATTTGTGTACGTTATGGTTACAGATGTGGGTAATAATAATAATAATGGGTTCCATTTATAAAGCACTTCATATCTGATCTCAGATCCCAAAGTGCTACAAGTAGTCAGCATGAACAGTATAAATAAACATTACACAACACGGTAGAATTAATAAAAAGCAATACAAAATAAAAAATAAATAAAAGGGATATAAAAAGGTCTAGGCAAAGGCTCTTTTGAAGAGATGGGTTTTGAGGCCTTTTTTAAAAGCCTCCACGGTCTGAGGTGCTCTCATTTGGTCGGGGAGAGCATTCCACAGACTGGGAGCAGCCGAGCAGAAGGCCCGGTCTCCCATAGTACGGAGCTTAGTCCTGGGGGGTTTGAGGAAGTTGGAGTTGCTGGAGCGGGTGGTCCGTAAGGAGGTATGGGGGGTGAGGAGTTCCTTGAGGTAGGGAGGGGCAGTTCCATGGACACACTGGTGGGTGAGGACGGAGACCTTGAATTCGATCCTTAGTTTCACGGGTAGCCAGTGTAGTGCTTTAAGGATGTGGGTGATGTGATCATATTTGCGCACTCTCATCAGGATCCTAGCAGCGCTGTTCTGAATGTATTGGAGCTTCTGGATGCTTTTGTTAGGGATCCCGATGAGGAGTGCATTGCAGTAGTCCAGCCTGGAGGAGACAAAGGCATGGACCAGCTTTTCGGCGTCAGACAGAGTGAGTGTGGGGGCGGAGTTTGGCGATGTTCCTGAGGTGATAAAGGAGTTCTTGCACAGCTGTTTAATGTGGGCCTCAAAGGTCAGATGGGCGTCCATTTTAACACCCAGGTTGGTGACTATTGAGGAGAGGGTAATGTCCTGGCCGGAGAAGGTGATGGTGGTGATGGTGGATGACCGAACCTGGTGTGGGGTGCCAACTATAATTGCTTCGGTCTTGGTGCTGTTGAGTTTCAGGAAGTTTTGCTTCATCCACGCCTGTATCTCCTCCAGGCAGGCAGTGAGTGTGGGTGAAGGCAGGGCTGCAGAGGAGGGTAGGGTTGATCCTGAGGTACAGTTGGGTGTCATCAGCGTAGCAATGGAATGATACTCCATGTCGGCTGATGATAGAGCCAAGGGGGAGCATGTAGAGTGTGAAGAGGGTGGGGCCGAGGAACTGATCCTTGAGGGACACCACAGGTGACGTTGTGGGTACCCGACTCTGCCTCGCCCAACGAGACATACTCTGTTCTCCCGGTGAGGTATGATCTGAACCAGTCAAGGGGAGAGTCAGAGAGTCCGATGGTGGAGTGCAGACGATGGAGGAGGATGCCGTGATCGACCGGTGTCGAAAGCTGCAGTGAGATCGAGGAGGATGAGGAGAGAGGGAGAGCCAGCATCAGCCGTCATCAGCAGGTCGTTGGTGACCCTGACCAGGGCAGTTTCTGTGCTGTGGCCTGAGCGGAAACCAGACTGGAACTTCTCAAATAGATTGTTGGAGTTTAGGTGGTCATGGAGCTGAGCAGCAACTATTTTTTCCAGCACCTTTGATAGAAAAGGAAGGTTGGAAATGGGTCTGTAGTTGGCCAGGACTCCCGGGTCAAGGGAGGGTTTTTGAGGCGAGGTTTGATGACAGCGGTTTTTTAGGGCAGAGGGGACATGGCCAGCCTGGAGTGAGAGGTTTACGATCTTAGTGATCATGGGGCTCATGGTACCGATGTACGATTTTACAAGAGCTGAAGGAAGGGGGTCCAGGACACAGGTGGAGGGCTTCATCCTCCTAACGATGCCAACAACCTCTCGCTGGGAGATGTCCGTGAAACAGCGTGTGACAACATCAGGAATGACCGGAAACCAAACTGCCGTGAAGTATTTCCTGTATTTTTTGGAGTATTGATTACAGCGTTTAGAATGTGTTAAATGAAAAGTCATGAAAGAGTTAAGGAAGAGAAAAGGCGTGTTTAGATATATTGAATGTACAATGTCTGTATCCTCTGATATGCGAAACAACGGACATTAAAACGTTGGAGAGCCGGCCCGCAGGGAGGAGCCAGCTGAGGATATAAAACAACGGGACCTGAAGGGTTCGGCCTCTTTCTTCACCTGGCAGGGCCAGAGACACAGCTGCTTTTCTGTCGAACAATATTCTGTTTGTAACATTACCGCGCCTTTATTTTTAATTAAAGTACCAATTTGAAACCATCTCAGAGACTCCATTTAGTCTCCTTTTTAAGCTTCTCTCCTGGACGCGAGAATAACCAACACAGATAACAGTACCCAGTTTCCCATCAGAACATTCTCCTGAAGCGAATACCCCTGAGCACGACTATTCACCTCACCACCACGAAGAACACTCTCCCTTAGACCCTTCGGAGACGCATCAGCACGCTGCCCCTCCATGAGCTCACCGTGAGAAACAGACCAGGGGACCTCAAGACATGTCACATTATGCTGCTGTGGGGTGTTTACTGATTTCCACTGCATTTATGTTTTCCGTCTGCACGTGCTTCCTTGCACGTGTCACAGCGCATGCTGTAACACGTCAGGCTTCCTGCTGCTAACCAGGGGCACTGGGGCCACGTCAGCAGGAGGTGCCACATCAGCCCACACCCGACTCCCCGCTATAAATCATTACCCAGGACCATCGTAACCCATCTACGGGCAGAGCCAGCTGCCACACCAACCGCCACCTCACCCTTGAACAGATCTGAAACCAGCATCATTTTATGGAGAGGCACCTGAAGAACATTAATCCTATTCCAAGTGTTGGAATGAACAACACCATGTATGTGTCCTCTGAAAACGGTAAGGCAGATGCTAAAAGGAACGAATCAAATGGTCCGGTGTCGCGTAATATCTTCAACCGCACCTCTCATCGCTCCCCCACCAGAGAAACAAAACCTTTAGTCATGAAAGACAAATAAGACTGCAGTTTTGGGCTAGACCCCTGTGCTTTCAACTCACTACCTAAAAGCCCAGTCACCTACTCAGCGACAGGTGCCACGACATTGCTGGCCTGGGACTACCACTAGTCCCTACCTGCTCAGCTTTAGCCTTAAATGCGTAGCAGTCCCTTCTCCAGTGCCCTTGCTCATGACAATACTTACACACATTATCAGGCTCACGTGCACCACATCCATACCCTCTCTCTGGCCCAGCAGGTCTTACTGGATATCCAGACCACGCTCCCATACCTGAAGAATTTCCACCATGACTGCCTTGTACGGCAGCACCACCCCAATGTGTGTCAAACATAGTCATCTGCTAATGCAGCAGCTTCAGCAGCTGTCCTGACTGCGTGCTCACTGATGTACACCGCAATGTGGTCCTGTACAGAATTTTTTAATTGCTCCAGAATGACGAGATCCCTCAACGCCCTGTGAGAATCAACGTCACTTGCCGCACACCAGCGATCAAAATGGGTGGAAATATCTCGAGCAAACTCAAGGTGAGATTTATCACCTCTCTTCCAATTCCTAAACCTCTGACGATAAGCTTCAGGCACCAGCTCGTAAGCCTAGAGAACGGCAGATTTGACTAAATCATAACGCAAATAGTCACTGCCACTTAAAGACGAATAAGCCTCCTGAGCCCTCCCGGTTAACACACACTGTAATAATAACACGCGGGCGGCCTCAGACCACCCCCTTACAACAGCAAAACGCTCAAACATTGAACAAATGTTTTCCGGATCCTTCTCATTAAACCTGGGAACCAGCCTCAAATAATTTAATTCATCAACAGACCTCCCTGGGGTCCCGCTTTGACTAGCTGGATTATCAGAAAACAGGACATCAGCCGCTACTTTGCCCTCTCTAATTAATACCAGTTTCTCCCTCTGCAACTCCAACTAAGCCTGCTCAGTTTCCTGCCTCAATTTTTCCAAGG
The DNA here is from genome assembly GCA_902827135.1 of Harpagifer antarcticus. Classification (NCBI taxonomy): domain Eukaryota; kingdom Metazoa; phylum Chordata; class Actinopteri; order Perciformes; family Harpagiferidae; genus Harpagifer; species Harpagifer antarcticus. The sequence continues at coordinate 95,075 of CADEHL010001079.1, forward strand.
ACACCGCTCTTTCCAGCTCAATGCCCTGTCGCATCTTCTCCACGGCCAACTCCTTTTCCGTCTCCAACTCTACGTGTAATTTGAGTAACTCCTTCTCTTGCTCGAAATTCAAAACAGCACTTTGACCCGCCATTTCTATGTACGTCCGAAGACAGGAGTATCAAACACCTTACTTTTTAACAAACAAGCCCTCAAAAATTTGCTTTCACTGACTGTTACGCCCAGGCAGTGTTGGGGAAGTTACTTTTAAAAAGTAGTGTTTGCTCGTTACTTCTTTAAAAAAGTAATCCCTTACTTTACTTAGTTACCCTCCAAGGAAAGTAACTGTTTACTTTACTCGTTACTTTTACGTTACTTTTCTGTTGCTCGACTTTGGGCAGAACCCCATCTCTGTTCCTAAATGTGGAGGCTTACATAAAGTTCTACTATGGAGGACATAACAGATATTTATTTTGTGCTCTTTATTATAAAAAAATGCCACAGAGCACTTAACAAAACATTGGGCTATAGGCGTCAACACCACCACTAAACAATAATATCAAAACATATCAATATAAAATCATAATCATTAAACAGGCTAGCCCCAAAATAGGTGCAAAGCTAGTGCAAATCATATCAATAGGCTCCTTAGGAACAACATGATGAAAACCTCAAAATGGCTCATGTGTCTCAAAATAAAACATGCCTCATGTAAATCCAACAGAAAAAGAATAACTTCAAAATGTCTTGATATCGATGGCTTGTGTAAATAAAATAAAATGGCATAATACAGCTTGGAAGCAAAGACATTTTAGCCAAAATAAAATCAAGAACAACTTAAAGCAGGACTGGCCTCAGAATTAAAAGTCTATGTTCACTGAATATGCTGGCCCTTCTTCACAGTATGATGGCAGATAAAAAAAGAGGATATTAGGCATAGGCTTGAGCTATGTCTACAGCATGGGTGGCAGGCAACCTATTCCACATCAGTACAAAATGTGTGATTATACTCATCAGGAGCAGTCTTTCAAAACGTTTATCTGAGAGTCTGTTTCTTCTGGGGGTAAGCACAATACCTCCCAGGCTGAACAGCCTCTCCACCGGTGCAACTGGATGGTGTGGCAGTGTTGTATTTCATGGACACAGCTTTCACTCGGGGGGAAACGGTTGAGGACTTCTAACTCTGAGCCTGATCTCATGTACTCAAGTACCTCCGAGTCTGCGCTAATGGACATTGCGTCTTCCTCTTCCTCATCAAAAGAAAAAAAGTCATTCTCATTGGCGCTGCTGTGTGCGGCAACTTCTCGATTTATATTCTCAGCCGGCTCTTCATCACGGGGTATAGTGCGACACTCCGCGATGAGCAGCACACGCGCCACTTCTCTCTGCTCCGCTCCCCCTATCCATCGAACTTTAAATTTCGGCAACGTCAAGGCAGCCAATAAAGCTTCACTGCTCTCCAACACCAGTGCGAATCGCGTCTTGATAGCCTAGGACAAAATTATATAGAAGAAATAAGCCTAGTTTCAGACCACACGACTCATAGAGCTCTATCCATTGCATTGCAATTTGTTAAATAGGTTTGGTCTTACCCTTACGTGTGATACATATGAATATGGCATATTAAAACAAATTAATTTGACTGACTCATGAGAAAACACATCCAAAGTAACAGTAAAATAAAAAGGACCTACACAATAATCTCAATCAACTGATAAGATACAGTATAAGAACTGTGATATCCAGCAATTTCTTAAGTATAACAATAAGATTATGACCTGTTTTTTAAAAGAAGATAAAAAAGTTGTTTGCATGTAAAAAAGTTCTGAAAGCCACACATGTACTTTACATCTGTTTGTTCAAAGTGTCCTCAAGGTGACCCAGACCGGCTGGACCAGAGGAGGAGAGACAGATCTGGACTCCTAACTGTCACGGTCACAGGTACAGATAAGAACCCAAGAGCACGACTCAGATACACCAGTATAGTATGTTCAGTTTATTCCAGGTCAAGGACAGGCAGAGTCAAACCAGTAAATCCGTTAGACAGGCAGGCAGGAATCGAGAAACTGGGCAGGACAAAACTCGGGACTAGAGCACAACACTCACTGGAGAGCTTGGCTGAAACGACAAGACAATCTGGCGAAGGACAACTGATAATGAGGTGGTATAAATACTGTGGAGTGATGAGGGAATGAGTAACAGGTGAGGAGGGGAAGGGCTGAGGAGACCAGGTGAGGGAAATGAGCTGATTACTAGGGCCTTGGAGGAAGGCGGAATCTGAAATGACAGGAGAGTTTAGATGAGGCATCAAACAAACATAAAATAAGTGTCTAACTTGTGACACTACAGCAGAGAACTTCAGCACGGATTCCAAGATACACCTTTTTCATACTTTACAAAGAATGCATAACGTAATGACTCTAATACACTGATAATACACATGCCATTAAACATGACTGAATACTAGATCACCTACACATCAGTGATGTTGAGTGTACTTTCTTAGCAAAAGGTTACATTTACATTTTCCTTTCAGGCCCTGTTAATTCCTCACTTTGGGTGATTTTCATCGTCAGCGTCTGCCCCGCCCCTGATTGTTTCCACCTGGTCCCTATTCCCTCATGTATAAATAGTCCTTGTCTCCCTTTGTCTTGTGCCAGTTTGTCTTGTTTCAGTGTGCTTCCATGTCCAGAGACCCAGCGTTAAAACCAGAGAGAAGAGTTTTGTTTGTTTGAAATCGAGAAGTTTTGTTTTGTCCTCGCTTGAGTGATTTTTTGTTAAAACTTTGTTTTATTTTTTCATTAAAATCTGAGCCGTCGCAATTGAGTCCAGTATTTTTGTACCCCGTTCTAACAGAACGAACTGGCCAACATGGACTCAGCAAAAATTAAAGTGGATGTCGAAGAACAGAGAGCAGAGCTTGCTCACCATGCTGCACAGCTGGTCTCCATTAACAGAGGAGTTGGTAACCTCACTGATCGCCAAGCAGAATTCCAGGAGGCTGTAACGAATCAAGTTAATCACCTGGCGGTTCAAGTGCACAGAGCTCTTGCCCAGCTCGAGGCTGGATCATCTACACGGTCTCCTACTATGCCAAGCCCATCCGTTGCATCCGCTGGTGCTGCTGCAGACCACATTCCCTCTTCTGGAACGTCGCTTCGCCTTGCATCTCCAGAAAGTTTTCCGGGGACTCTGGGGACTGTCGCCCCTTTCTGGTACAGTGTGAACTGCATTTCACCCATAATCCCTCAGCCTTTATCTCAGACCAAGCTAGAGTAGCCTTTATGCTGTCCCATTTAACCGGGCGAGCTGCTGCCTGGGCTACGGCCGAATGGTCCTCTAATTCTCCAGTGAGCCAGTCAGTGAACATGTTCTCAGAGACTCTAAGGCATGTTTTTGATCACTCTTCACCAGCCAGAGAGGCCAGCCGAGTGTTAATGCAGATTAAACGGGGACCCAGAAGAGTGGCAGATTATGCGATACAATTTCGCACTTTAGCAGCAGATAGCGGGTGGAACACCCCAGCCCTTATTGATGCCTTTATGAATGGATTAAAGGATTCTATTAAGGATCAATTGGCACCCCCTGGAGCTACCAACAGATCTTAACTCTATCATTGCAATGTCTACCCGCATTGATATTAGACTTAATGAAAGGAACAGTGAAAGGTTAAGGACCAGCGTGCGCCCATCTGCCCCACAACGCCCATGGATAAACAATACACCTCTGACAACATCATCCGAGGAACGAATGCAGCTGGGCGGAGCCAGGATCACGGCAGAGGAGCGACAGCGCCGTTTCCGTGAAGGATGCTGCTTCTACTGTGGACAACATGGCCATGCTGCATCTTCCCTGCCCGTTAAAAGGACAGGCTCATCGGTGCGACGGAGGGCGCTGGTGAGCCGATTTTCTGCAGCTGACTTTCCTCCACGTTCATTGACCAAGGTAAAATTACAGTTACGTGACCACACCATGACTCAGGGGGTACTAGTGGATTCAGGGGGCGGACGAAAGTCTGATGGACTGGGGTCTTGTTAAAGACTGGGCATTACTACTGTTCCTTTGACTTCTCCTGTAGATGCCAGTGCCTTAGATGGCAAGCTGTTATTCAGAGTAATCCATATAACTGAACCCGTTCAAGTAACCATAGATGACATTCATACAGAAACATTAAGATTCCACTTATTTGACTCTGCACTTCACCCTATAGTTTTGGGACTTCCATGGCTCCTCAGGCACAATCCGAATATTGACTGGCGGTCGGGAAACATTATGAACTGGGGCTCTGATTGTAAAGTAACCTGCTTAGCGTCCCCTGGGAACTCCAGACAGTCTGTTAATCAGACAGACATCCCCAATAGAGTTACCACTGACATCAAGTCAGAGTATGCTGACCTGTCCAGAGTGCCTGCATGTTATCTGGACTTAAAAGAGGTTTTTGACAAGACTAAGGCTACTTCGCTACCACCCATCGACCTTATGACTGCCCTATTGACCTTTTGCCTGGAGCTCCGATCCCTAGAGGTCGGCTTTACTCCATCTCTGCACCAGAAAGAGGGGCCATGAAGACGTATATTGACTCTTCCCTTAAGTCTGGACTCATTAGACCATCGTCATCACCTGCGGCTGCAGGCTTTTTCTTTCTGGGCAAGAAAGATGGTTCCCTCCGTCCATGCATAGACTATAGTCCACTCAATGGAATAACTGTCAAGAATAAATACCCCCTTCCACTAATGTCTACAGCGTTTGAACTGTTGCAGGATGCCCAAGTATTCACCAAACTGGACCTCAGAAACGCCTATCATCTCGTCAGAATTCGGGAGGGGGATGAGTGGAAAACAGGGTTCAACACTCCGAGTGGCCACTACGAATATCTTGTTATGCCTTTTGGTTTATGCAATGCTCCAGGTGTTTTTCAGGGTATGATCAATGATGTGTTGAGGAACTTTCTCAACAAGTTTGTCTTCGTCTACCTTGACGACATCTTAATTTTCTCACCGGATGAGGAAACTCACATTCAACATGTCCGCCAAGTACTCCAGAAACTGTTGGAGAATCAACTGTACTGCAAAGCTGAGAAATGTGAGTTTAATTTCAAGACGGTCTCCTTCCTGGGTTATATCGTCACCGCTAACCATGTTCAGATGGATCCAGTAAAGGTTAGTGCTGTGGAAGATTGGCCAACTCCCACAAACAGGAAACAGATCCAACAATTCTTAGGCTTTGCCAATTTCTACAGAAGGTTCATAAGAAACTTTAGCACTATTGCGGCGCCATTACATGCACTAACCTCTTCTCATGTTGTTTTTAAGTGGAACACTGAGGCGGAGAAAGCCTTTCAAAGACTTAAGACGTTGTTCACAACCGCTCCAATCCTCACAGTGCCTGACCCGCAGAGACAATTCATTGTGGAGGTGGATGCCTCGAACGAAGGCGTCGGAGCGGTGCTCTCCCAAAGGTCTGCTCAGGACAACAAGCTCCATCCTTGTGCTTTCTTGTCACGGAAGTTGACAGACGCAGAGAGGAATTACGATGTGGGGAACAAGGAACTTTTGGCAGTAAAGATAGCCTTAGAAGACTGGCGTCATTGGTTAGAGGAGGCGGAACAACCATTTATAGTATGGACTGATCACAAGAACCTGGAATTCATTAGAAAATCCAAAAGACTAAACCCACGCCAGGCTAGATGGTCATTGTTTTTTAGTCGCTTTAACTTCACCTTGTCATACAGACCAGGCTCTCAAAATGTGAAACCAGATGCTTTGTCACGCATGTACGAGCCTGAACCTGCTGCCAAAAGACCTGAAAGCATCCTTCCACTTCATTGTGTGGTTGGGGCAGTTTCATGGCAAATAGAATCTGTGGTGAAGCAAGCACATGGTGAGAGCCCGGCTCCTAGTGGTTGCCCGCAAAATAGGTTGTTTGTACCTGTTTCAGTTCGCTCACAGGTAATTCACTGGGCTCACACGTCTTTGCTCACCTGTCATCCGGGGGTTAAACGCACAATCTTTATGATAAAGCAACGTTTCTGGTGGCCGGCTATGGAGAAACAGGTGGCAGAGTATGTGGCAGCCTGCACCGTTTGTGCCAGAAACAAGACCTCCAAACAAGCTCAGATGCGTCTGCTGCAGCCTCTTCCTGTTCCACATCGTCCATGGTCACACCTCTCCATGGACTTCGTCACTGGATTACCCGTTTCCGAGGGAAACACCACCGTCCTGACGGTGGTGGACAGATTCAGTAAGATGGCACATTTCATTGCATTACCCAAGCTCCCCTCTGCCAAAGAAATGGCAGAGGTCATGTTACGTGAAGTTTTCCGCATTCATGGTTTTCCCAGGGATATCGTATCGGACCGAGGCCCCCAGTTCATCTCAGGTTTTTGGAAGGAGTTCTGCCATCTCCTGGGTGCCACCGTCAGCTTGTCTTCGGATTACCACCCGCAGTCCAATGGCCAATCAGAGCGGATCAACCAGGAGCTGGAGACCTGTTTGCGGTGTCTCGTTTCCCAGAACCAGGCATCGTGGAGCAAGCACCTGGTGTGGGTCGAGTATGCTCACAACACACTTCCCACCGCAGCTACTAGACTTACTCCTTTCCAGTGTGTTTATGGTTATCAGCCACCCTTGTTCCCTGCCAATGAAGGTGAGGTCACGGTCCCGTCGGCACATGCCATGGTCCGTCGGTGCCGCCGGATCTGGGCAGGTGCTCGTCGTGCTCTCCTGCGCAGTGCCAGCCAGATGAAGAAGGTGGTGGATCGGCATCGCAGACCTGCTCCATCCTATAGGCCTGGACAAAGCGTTTGGCTGGCTACCAAAGACTTACCCCTTCATGTCATGTCCAGAAAGCTAGCCCCAAGGTTTGTGGGTCCTTTCCAGGTGTCTAAGGTGATTAACCCAGTGTCTGTGCGCTTACGTCTACCCAGGGCGCTCAAAGTCCATCCGACGTTTCATGTGGGGAAGGTCAAGCCTGTAAGAGAGAGTCCTCTGGTGCCCGCCTCTAAGCCCCCACCGCCTCCCCGGATGGTTGATGGTGGTCCTGTCTACACTGTTAAGAAACTGCTTGGAGTCCGTAACCGTGGTCGAGGGAAACAATTCCTCGTGGACTGGGTTGGTTACGGTCCCGAAGAAAGACAATGGGTCCCTGCAAGCTTCATTGTAGATCGGAGTTTGATCACTGACTTTTATCAGGATCATCCAGGAGGGTCTGGGACTTCCGGAGCAGTCCCTAGAGGAGGGGGTACTGTGGTGTCTCGTCAATTGTGTTAGTCGTGTTTGTTTTATGTCTGTCACTTCATGTTTAGTCAGGTATTTCATTCCAAGTCTAGTCAGGTTTCTATGTAGAGTCACGTTTCTTGTTACTTCATGTCTTCATAGCGATCGGGTCGCGGCAAGACCTGTTGATGCAGCAACCCCTGTAAGGTATATTCTTGGTTAATTCAACTGCTCTGTGTCATTTATTCTACTCTTTATAATTGTTCTGCAGTCTTTTTAGTTGGTAGAGATCTGTACATCTCAGATCTGCTCGGGGGAAAGCTGTAAATTTGCTCTCATCTCAGAAGCCCAGTCGAAACCGCGTGAGAATATACACGCCCTGTCCAGCTGTCACGAGGGAGGCAAAGAGGAGGCAAATCCTACTTTGATTGAGCTAAGTATCGCTGGTATTTTATTTCATTTTGTTTAGCCCCTCATGCTATAATCATGTGTATTTTCTCCATTCCCGTTCATGTGTCCTCTCGCCACTATCACTGGCCCCGTGTATCTCGTAATCGAAATATATCGGCTGCTCTCGTCTATCCCACATGCTCCTCTGACATCCAACATTTAGTTTCAGGTGGCCTGTGGAACTGCCAGTCAGCTGTCCCCAAAGCTGACTTCATCTCTGGCTACGACGCTTCCCTGCAGTCCCTGGATTTCCTTGCTCTCACGGAGACCTGGATTACTCCATCCAACACATCCACCCCAGCAGCTCTCTCCACAGCATATTCCTTCTCCCATACACCCAGACCCACTGGCAGAGGAGGTGGCACTGGTCTCCTGCTCTCTCCCAAATGGAGCTTTCCCTCTTCAAGCTACCTAATTTCATTCCTTCCACCTTTGAATTCCATGCCGTCACAGTAACCCATCCTATACAATTAACCATTGTTGTTCTCTACCGTCCGCCAGGTGCCTTGGGGGACTTCTTGGAGGAATTAGATCATCTCCTCTCACATATCCCTGAAACCGGCCCTCCGGCTGTACTTCTCGGAGATTTCAACCTCCAGACAGGGAAGATAGACGAACTAACATCTCTGTTAACCGCCTTCGCTTTCTCATTGTCTCCATCCACACCAACTCATAAAGCTGGCAATGTAATTTGATCTCATATTCTCAAGGAACTGCACTACTTCTAACCTCTCTGTTAACCCGCTCCACACATCCGATCACTTCTTCCTTTCATTCTCTCTACCCCTTTCCAAACATAACAAACTAATCTCTTCTCAGCCTGCACCTGTCCGCCGTAACCTTCGTTCCCTCTCCCCCTCTACCTTTGCCTCATCGGTGCTCTCAGCCCTCCCTTCCTCTGATTCGTTTCAACTCCTGCCTCCAAACTCTGCTGCAGAAACTCTCCTCTCTACTCTCTCATCTTCTCTGGACTCTCTCTGTCCTCTCACATCTCGGCAGGCTCGTCAGTCTCCCCCTGCTCCCTGGCTAAATGACGCACTGCGTGCTAATAGAACCGTCCTTCGGGCAGCAGAGCGGAAATGGCGGAAATCCAGACACCGTGACGACCTCCTAACCTATCAGGCTCTCCTCTCCTCTTTCTCTGCCTCGATCTCTCAGGCAAAGAGCACTTTCTTTCAAGATAAGATCCAATCTTCCTATTCCAATCCCAAAAAACTATTTTCCATCTTCTCCACCCTCTTGGACCCTCCCAAAGCCCCTCCCTCCTCCTCACTTCTGTCAAGCGACTTTGTTAACCACTTCGAAAAAAAGATTGATGATATTCGCTCTACTTTTTCTGACTCACCTTTACTGACCGCTGGGTCACCAGACCCTCCTTTCAACCACTCACTAACCTCCTTTTCCCCTCTCTCTCCAAGTGAGGTTCTTACCCTCATTACCTCTGCCCGCCCTACCACCTGTCCTCTGGACCCCATCCCTTCAAACCTCCTTCAGACTATCGCTCCTGATATTCTACCGTTCTACCCACCATTTCATCAACACTTCTCTAACTTCTGGTCACTTTCCAAACAGTCTCAAGGAGGCAAGAGTAAACCCTCTCCTTAAAAAACCCACTCTTAACCCGTCCGATGTTATAAACTACAGGCCTGTGTCTCTCCTCCCGTTCCTGTCTAAAACACTTGAACGCGCTGTCTTTAAACAACTCTCCTGTTATCTCCATCAGAACAACCTTCTGGATCCGCACCAGTCTGGTTTTAAGGCAGGTCACTCCACAGAAACGGCCCTCCTTGCTGTCACTGAGGAACTGCACACTGCTAAAGCTGCATCCCTCTCCTCTGTCATCATCATGTTGGACCTGTCAGCTGCATTCGACACGGTGAACCATCAGATCCTCCTTCGCACTCCAAGAACTTGGAGTTTCAGGCTCTGCACTCTCCCTCCTCGCCTCATACCTCAAAGACCGTACCTACAGGGTAACTTGGAGAGGGTCTGAGTCTGACCCTTGTCAATTAACTACAGGGGTCCCTCAGGGCTCTGTTCTTGGTCCCCTCCTTTTCTCTCTGTACACAAACTCGCTCGGATCGGTCATTAGCCCGCATGGTTTTTCTTACCACTGCTATGCTGACGACACCCAATTAATTCTGTCCTTTCCCCGCTCAGAGACCCAGGTCGTCGCACGCATCTCTGCCTGACATCTCTCAGTGGATGTCTGCTCATCACCTCAAGCTCAACCTTGACAAGACTGAACTGCTTTTCCTTCCGGGAAAAGATTGTCCCACTCTTGACCTGACGATCAACATCGGCACCTCTGTTGTTTCCCCGACTCAGACGGCAAGGAATCTGGGTGTGACCCTAGATAACAACCTCTCCTTCACTGCAAACATCGCTGCTACAACTCGTTGCTGCAGATATACGCTGTACAACATCAGGAAGATTCGTCCCCAGCTGACCCAGAAAGCCACCCAGGTTCTGGTCCAGGCTCTCGTCACCTCACGCCTAGACTATTGCAACTCCCTCCTGGCTGGTCTACCTGCATGTGCCATTCGACCTCTGCAGCTCATCCAGAATGCAGCGGCTCGTCTGGTCTTCAACCTTCCAACATTTTCCCACACCACTCCGCTCCTTCGCTCCCTTCACTGGCTCCCGGTAACTGCTAGAATCCACTTCAAGACACTAGTACTTGCATACCATGCTGCGAATGGATCTGGCCCTTCCTACATCCAGGACATGGTTAAACTGTACACCCCAGCGCGTGCACTCCGCTCTGCATCAGCCAAACGACTCGCTGCACCCTCGCTGCGAGGTGGACCCAAGTTCCCATCAGCAAAAACCCACGTGTTTTTGCTGTCCTGGCTCCAAGATGGTGGAATGAGCTCCCCATTGACATCAGGACGGCAGAAAGCCTGCACATCTTCCGGAAAACTCATCTCTTTCGACTCCACTTCGAGCGATAGAATTACTAACAAAGCACTTATATACTAACATAGGACTGGCTTATCTATAGCCAGCTGACAAAGCACTTATATACTAACATAGGACTGGCTTATCTATAGCCAGCTGAGTAGCACTTGAAATGTTTGGCTCTATGATACCTGCTGTACTTATATGATTCTGTTTTTCTTCTGGGCTGTGTCTTCCTGGTCGTATGTACTTATTGTAAGTCGCTTTGGACAAAAGCGTCAGCTAAATGCAATGTCATGTCTCGTTTTCCCATTTCCTGTTTTATTTTGTACTTACCTCTTGTCTTTCCTTTCAGGCCCTGTTAATTCCTCACTTTGGGTGATTTTCCGTCATCGTCAGCGTCTGCCCCGCCCCTGATTGTTTCCACCTGGTCCCTATTCCCTCATGTATAAATAGTCCTTGTCTCCCTTTGTCTTGTGCCAGTTCGTCTTGTTTCAGTGTGCTTCCATGTCCAGAGACCCAGCGTTAAAACCAGAGAGAAGAGCTTTGTTTGTTTGAAATCGAGAAGTTTTGTTTTGTCCTCGCTTGTTTTATTTTTTCATTAAAATCTGAGCCGTCGCAATTGAGTCCAGTATTTTTTACCCCGTTCTAACAGATATTTCCAGTAATCTGGGGAATTCTAAGCTGGAGACAGTCCTGGGGATGTTACAATCAGTATAACTATTGATTTTTGTGTGTGAAAAAATAAAAAAAGGGTTTTACATTTAAAAACTGTTGTCTTCATTATAGCAAGGGGAGTGTGTCTGATACATGTGTATTACAGTCCTTCACATGCACTGGTGTCTTCATTATAACAAGGGGAGGATAACAGGGAAGATGTAGGATAAATGTGTACTGAAACGTGTGTATTATACATCCACAGAAACACAGAAACACGGAAGCACACAGAAACACAGACACACAGATGTTTTCAGTGTTTTCTGTGTGTGTCTGTACACACAAAGCACAAATCATTTAAAACCAACCCTGAATCAAATCTAGAGAGGACCATTAAGAGTCAGATGCTTGACGAAATCTACTAAAACAAAGTACTTCATGGTAGTGGTCAGCTTTTATACACAAAAGTGTATCTTTTCAGGAACTTTCTCAGAGAATTTAAGCAAACATCTGTCAAAGGTTCAAAACAGCCTTGTTTCACTGAAATAGCCTCAAAATCACAAACTGGCTGAAACTATACAGTGAATTGGAGAAATTACAGAGTTTTCTACTACGATACAGATAGTATAATCTATGTGACAAGACAGGGGGAGACTCCACTGCCCATGGAGGTTTTATCTGGGGGATCCCTAAAAGTTATGCTTACCAGACCAAACATCAAAAAAAGGTTGGGATGCAATTTGTGTAACCCCTTTCACACGTATCCCAACCTTTTTTTTAATTCTGACTCTTAATGGCAGTTTGTGATTTTGAGGCTATTTCAGTGAAGGCTGTTTTGAACATTTGACAGATTTATGCTTAATTCTCTCAACAAGTTACCGAAAGATACACTTTTCTTTTTAAAAAAGCTGGCCACTACCGAGAAAGTACTCTGTTTTATTAGATTTCGTCAAGCATCTGACTCTTAAGGGCAGTTTGTCATTTTGAGGCTATTTCAGTGAAGGCTGTTTTTGACCATTTGACAAATGTATGCTTAATTCTCTCAAAAAGTTACCGAAAGATACACTTTTCTTTTTTAAAAGCTGAAAAGTAGATAATGAAGTACTCTGTGTCAGGAGATTTCGTTAAGCATCTGACTCTTAATGGCAGTTTGTGATTTTGAGGCTATTTCAGTGAAACAAGGCTGTTTTGAACATTTGACAGATGTATGCTTAAATTCTCTGAGAAAGTTACTGAAAAGATACACTTTTGTGTATAAAAGCTGACCACTACCATGAAGTACTCTGTTTGAGTAGATTTCGTCAAGCATCTGACTCTTAATGGCAGTTTGTGATTTTGAGGCTATTTCAGTGAAACAAGGCTGTTTTGAACATTTGACAGATTATGCTTAAATTCTCTGAGAAAGTTACTGAAAATATACACTTTTGTGTATAAAAGCTGACCACTACCATGAAGTACTTTGTTTTAGTAGATTCCGTCAAGCATCTGACTCTTAATGGTCCTCTCCAGATTTGATTCAGGGTTTGTTTTAAATGATTTGTGCTTTGTGTGTACAGACACACACACTGAAAACACAAAAACCATACTAGTGTTTTCTGTGTGTCTGTGTTTCTGTGTGTCTGTGTTTCTGTGTGTTTCTGCGTTTGTGTTTATGTGGGTGTCTAATACGCACGTTTCAGTACACATTTATCCTACATCTTCCCTGTTATCCTCCCCTTGTTATAATGAAGACACCAGTGCATGTGAAGGACTGTAATACACATGTGTCAGACACACTCCCCTTGCTATAATGAAGACAACAGTTTTTAAATGTAAAAAACACTTTTTTTATTTTTTAAAAATGTCCTATTTACATTTTTTATTTTTTCACACACAAAAATCAATAGTTATACTGATTGTAACATCCCCAGGACCGTCTCCAGCTTAGAATTCCCCAGATTACTGGAAATATCATGGTGGAGTTTTTTCACTTCAGTCAAAATATTCATGTGTATGCTGTTTTCGACACAAAGATGCATCACATCTACAAACAGAGCATACAGTGAGAGCACATGATACACTTTTGATGTTTGTTTCATTTCTGCGGTAATGTTACAGAATGTTTCGGAAAATGAAGATTCCAGGACCACTTTAAATGTTTCGTTTATAATAGTTTCCCAATGACCCGGAATAGTACTGCCAGAAAAAACGATATCCATAATGTCTTCCAGTTTACAAACTTCAGCCGTTCTTTTTACACAGGGGTCACTACTCATTCTGTTTTCAATCGTCCTCATCACCACACTTATTAAAAGGATATTGACTATATTGTGATCAATATATACACTAGCGTTTTGCATAGTAGTTTCCCATTTTTATTTTACTTTAAAAGAGAAAAGTCAATGTATCGAACAAATCCCTGGCTTCAGTCAACTGCTGGTTAATAGTCTTCTTCTTCTCCATCCAACTCGGCATGGATCTTTTCAAGTCTCTCCTTGAGGCGTCCCTGGGGCTCCCTGATTACCATCAACCTTTTCATCTACACGTCCATGAAAAGGGGGGCTTTGCAACAGGCATTTTGGTACAGAAGCATGGCTCTAATTTCCGGCCTGTTGCATACTATTCGTCTCGACTTTCCCCTGTGGTACTCGGTATGCCCTCATGCCTGCGAGCAGTGGCCGCAGTTGCAATAGTTATCAAGCAATCCTCTCCCATTGTACTGGCAGTGACTGTGTAGTACATGTCCCACATGCAGTTTTGCATATTCTGAACACCTCTGCTACTCAGCATATGACGGCAGCAAGGCGATCTGGTTATGAAGCGGTAATTCTTTCAAGCCCACACATCACTCTTAAACGCTCCCCCCCCCCCCCTAAACCCAGCTACGCTGGTGCCAATTCCGATTTTGAAATAACACATGACTGCGTCACAACGATTGACATGTCTTCTTCCCCCAGAACTGATATGTTGAAAACTCCTATCCCTAATTCAGATATGATTCTATACACAGACGGGTCTGCGAGCAGGCCGTCTGACACAGTACACTTAGCAGGCTATGCTGTTGTGAACGACTGGGAAGTCTTAGAAAGCCGGGCCTTGCCAAACGGCACGTCGGCTCAGGCTGCAGAGTTGTATGCTCTGCTTAGGGCGTGTATTTTGGCTAAAGGTAAAGTTGCAACCATTTTCATAGACTCCAGGTATGCATTTGGTGTGTGCCATGATTTAGGTGTCTTGTGGAAAATGCGCGGTTTCTTAACCTCTTAAGCCCTGAGCCAGTTTTTCAGGTTTCAGGCTCGAAAATGCCACTAACACAACAAAGACTATATCTTCACTTCTAAAAGGGGTAAATTAATAATCTTTTCTCTCAAAGCAAGGTTACATCTGTGAGTTGGATGTAGATGTGTCAGAATTAATATAGATGTTTATATTTTAAAATAAATTCAGATGGAACATAGTAAAAACATGTACATTCTAATGTCCGCCTAAAAAAAAAAACATTACTTATAGTGAAAACCACCCTTCAATGATGGGTTAGTAGACTAAAAGCTGTAGGAATCCAAACTATAACATATAATAAGTACCCTGTATCAAAATTGATGCAAAACAAGTTAAATTTGACCTTTTTAGACAGATTTAGAAAAATAAAGTCCAGGCGGACTCACCTCTGGGTAATTTGGGAACCATCAGTTCCATTTGAACTTTTTCACTGTAAAAATCATTTTATTACTTTGAATTATCACTATAGGTATTCATTCCATCCAAATACAGCTGTTGTGAAAAAAAAACAAAAAAAAAAAACATACTCTGTTATCCTAATGTCATTTGCAGGAAATACTCTGTTTCCGTCATTTGCAGGAAACGACGTCTAAGGAACCTTAATATTTAATAAACTATGAATATTTTATATCCATATAACGGGAAAAAACTCATTTAACTGATCTTTTCATTTATTTTTTCAAAAAAAACACACAATGCTAACAGTGAGGCTCTGAATTAGCCCCAAGCGAAAAATGCTAACCTATTACTCCGGTGAACACAACCTTTGATCACAAATCAAAAAAAAAAAAGGTAAGACGTAATTATTGTAATATTTTTGAAACCGGATGTTGTTTACTTTCTCTTTTCTGGCTGATAGCTCCGCAATTCGGGGTCCTACAGTGATGACATTACATGTGTGGAATCTGTGGAGTCTCAGCTTTAATCGGATATCTTGTTTGTGCAGTTAGGATAAGTAATAAGGGCATCTCTACCGAGAGTGCTGTGCAAAGGTCCGTTAGCATTAGTTAGCATTTTTTCGCTCCATGCTAATTCAAAGGCTTGGTATTACTCTTGTGTTTCTTTTAGCTAAACATGGTTCACATTGTCAGTTAGCTGTTTCTTACCGTTAAAAGGGTATGGAACATTAATAGTTTCATAAATGTTAAGAAGCCCTGAGACATAGTCTCGTAAAGAAACGGTGGGAGGGGTCCACTGGGGTGACCCTCGGGCTTAAGAGGTTAACATCGGCTGGTAAGCCTATTCAACATCATGCGTTAGTAGCTGAGCTATTAGACGCTATCCTGCTCCCTGCACAGCTAGCAGCAGTAGTTAAATGTGCTGCTCACACAAATTCTGATGATCCTATTTCGCGTGGAAATGCGTTAGCCGACACCGCGGCTAAACAAGCAGCAGTTTCCTGCTCTTCTATGGTGCTCCAATGCCCTCAACACAACCCGCAGAACCCATTTGTTTGCCTTCCTTTAATGACATGCAAGCCCCGCGCTGATGTTAGGGAGAAAGATTTATGGCTAAGACGAGGTTGTACACTTGACGCTGAGTCCAGCTTGTGGCTCCACCCAGACGGACGGATGGTTTGTCCCCGTTCGTTCCTCCATGTTTTGGCACATGTTGCACATGGCAAATCACATGTAGGAAAAGGAGGGATGAATGGGATTAAAAGTCACAATGGTTTGCTCCAGGCATCACACTAGCTACACAGACCCTTGTAGATAGATGCATGATATGCCAGCAGACAAGAAGAAGAAGTGGTCCAGTTCAGCATGAACACTTACCGCCCCTTCAGGGCCCTTTGTAAATATGCAAATTGACTTTTCGCATATGCCACCATGCCAAGGATTCAAATATCTTTTGGTAATAGTGTGCGAGTTCTCCAAATGGGTAGAGGCCTACCCTACCAGAAAAGAAGACGCTAGAACAGTTGTAAAGTGTCTTCTCAAAGATGTTATCCCTAGATTTGGTGTTCCAGCAGGGATTAACAGTGACAGAAGTCCAGCATTCATTTCTAAGATAACCCAGAGTCTAGCTACAGTGTTAGGGTTCAAATGGCAATTGCATGTTCCCTATCACCCACAGAGCTCAGGCCAGGTTAATAATAATAATAATAATAGATTTAATTTGTTAGCGCTTTTACAGGTGCTCAAAGACGCTTTACAGATATAGTGAAGGGAAAAGGAAGGAACAACAAATAAATATATAGTAAACAATCACACATTAAAAGCCAGATTGAAGAGGTGAGTTTTGTAAGTTTTTTGAAGGTGGTGAGGTCAGTGCAGTCTCTGATGGGTTGGGGGAGTGAGTTCCAGAGGGAGGGGGCAGCGACGGAGAAGGCTCTGTCCCCCCAGGTCCGGTGATTGGTGCGGGTGGGGATGGATAGGAGGTTGGCTTCTGATGAGCGGAGGCAGCGGGAAGGGGCGTGGTGGTGCAGCAAGTCTGTGAGGTAGGGGGGGCCTGATTGTTGAGGGCTTTGTGGGTAATGAGGAGGACTTTGAAGTTGATTCTTTGACGGACGGGGAGCCAGTGGAGGTTCTGGAGGACGGGAGTGATGTGGTCTCGGGAGCGGGTGTGGGTGAGGAGGCGGGCAGCAAAGTTCTGGATATGTTGGAGTTTATTGATTAGGTTGGATGGTATGCCGTAGAGGATGCTATTGCAGTAGTCGAGTCGTGAAGTGATGAATGCATGAATCAGGGTTTCAGCAGCAGAGGAGGAGAGTGATGGGCGGAGACGGGCAATGTTTTTGAGGTGGAAAAAGGCTGTCCTGGTGATGTGATTTATGTGGTGGTTGAATTTGAGCTGACTGTCGAAGATGACTCCGAGGTTGCGGATGTGGGGGGGGGAGATAGAGTGTGGCTGTCAATGGTGAAGTTGAAATTCTGGATGTCTTTGATACGGGATGGGGGGCCAATGATGATGATGTCTGATTTGGCACTGTTCAGTTGGAGATAGTTTGTTTGCATCCATGCTTTTATTTCTGAGAGACAGTTGGTGAGAGTGGAGTGTGTTGTGGGGGTGATGGTTTTTGTTGAGATAAAGTTGGATGTCATCGGCGTAGCAGTGAAATTGAAGGTTGTGGCGACGAATTATTTTGCCAAGGGGAGCATGTAGAGGATGAAGAGGAGGGGGCCAAGCACCGAACCCTGGGGGACACCTTGGGACAGAGGAGCAGTGGAGGAGGTGCAGTTGTTGATGTTGATAAACTGATGTCTGTCGGTGAGGTAGGATTTCAGCCAGGAGAGTGCAGTGTCGGTGATGTTGAGTGATGATTCGAGGAGGGACAGCAGGATGGCGTGGTTGATGGTGTCGAATGCTGCGGTGAGGTCGAGGAGGATGAGGATGTTAAGGTTGCCGGAGTCAGAGGAGAGGAGGAGGTCGTTTGTGATTTTGAGAAGAGCTGTTTCGGTGCTGTGTTTGATCGGAAACCGGATTGAAATGGCTCAAAGAGATCATTGGAGCTGAGGTGGGCTTTAAGTTGTGAGGCAACGACACGTTCAAGTATTTTTGACAGAAAGGGGAGATTTGAGATGGGCCGGAAGTTGGACATGATGTCAGGTGTGAGTCCAGGTCTTTTGAGAATGGGTGTGACAGCAGCCAGTTTGAGAGAGGAGAGAGGTTAAGAGAATGAACTTGACTATAAAGGAGAAACTCACTAAAACAATGTTGACCACAGGACTAAAATGGGTAGACGCGCTGCCGCTAGTTCTGTGATCCATCCGAAGCTCACCAAATGCAACGACAGGGCTTAACCCACACAAAGTATTGATGGGAAGGGTAATGTTCACAGGGTCTAGCCCCTCAGTAACACCCCACAAACTCACTCTTTTGTGGACAGATGATTACATGACTAACTATGTCAAATATCTAACTGACATGTTGAGATAGTTTCACAGGCAGGTGGCTGACAGGCTCCCTCAGCCTGGAGAGGAGCCCACCCACCCTTTTCAGATTGGTGATGATGTAATCAAATCTCTTGAAAAATATGTTTTGTCTCCCAGGTGGAAAGGTCCTTTCCAGGTGTTAATAGTGACCAGAACAGCCCTGAGAGTAGGGCTCAGTGGATTCACGCCTCCAGATGTTGTCTCTCTCCTCTACCGGATGCTGGCGTGTGAAGGCAGTCATCATCATCGTCATTCGGGTTTACTATACCTGGCCAAGGACGCCCTGCTAGATGAAGCTGTGAAAATCCCAACGACAGGTGGCGAGGGCTCTCGCCCCTCTGAGGGAGAAAATAAGGTGCTCTTATCTAAGAGCGCAGACGACTTGACCACTCAGGGCCCAGACCCTGAGGGCAAAACAACACCAACGGGCAAATCAGTGCCTAGCGACAAGGACAGGCTGTATCCGATCACCACACAGACATTCAGTATGGTGCGAGAGACACAAAGAGAGAGAAAACGAGGGAGAATAAGGAGGATTGTCTCCCTCCCTGATCATGAATCAGAGACTATTTCTTTTGACTGTCCAAGTTCAATATGTGACTCATCCAACTGTATTATTGTGTTTCCTGTCTTTAAGCAACGGTGACGTTGTACTCGCTGGGTGATGTATCCAAAGAACCAGTACCAGTGGGGTTTGGGGCTCATCAGAGGTGGTAAGAATGACTCTCAACACCATTGAAAGTATGCCCCCAGAACTGTGGTGTAGCACTATACTACGGTAAAGACACTGATAAGGAATGAGGCAGAATGTGCAAACGAGAAACTAGATTACAAGGTCCCCAATTCAGCTGTCACTGCATGCACATTTACTGGACCAGATAGCAAAACAGATTTTCTATCCACTCCACTTAAACAATCAGGAGGTGATGTAGATTCTCAAAAAAGGCCTTAATGACTCCTTTTAAACGAACTAAAACTAATTCTGCAGTAAGTTTAATGTTAGACTACGCGCATGAACGCAATGTTAGCAACTGTTGGCTGTGCCAAAATATGCCAGAATCCATGCATTCTCCCATGTTTAGCCCAATTCCTTTCACGAAAGCTGACTACGGTCTAGTGAGCTGGAATTATATATCATCCTGAATTAGCGATGAGGCAGATGATTGTTACACTCCTTCCTACCCCATAGACTCTGAGCAACCTTTACAGTACAAGGGCTTAGTCTCTCTCATTGTTGATACAGTAAATAAAAATTACCTGCCTGATGGTTTCAAACGATTAATGATGCTAAGACTTATATATGTCAAGAAATACATTCACCTAGCTTTTGAATACAGATTCCAATTAGCTCTAGTCCAGACTAATTGCTCAGCTAATTCTACAAGTCCAATATGTACAATGCAACACACACACCATCTTTGTTGGTCGAAGCTTTGGTAACCTGGTGCCCTGGTTTGGCTCCAGAACAGTGGACTCCATTAAAGTTAAAATACATGACTGTACGCAGCCAATACTCTTAAGCAAGCCCCTACACGTGATTGTTCAGTATGTGTTTCCCCAATTATGGTGCATGAATGGAAGAATGTGTCCATCTGTTTCCAGAATGAAGAAGGATCTCACACCTCTCCAGATGTGGGACACAGCGACTGTAATACCATAGTGCGGGTAAAATTAGCCAGAATTCCCCTCCCACAGAGAGTTTACTTATTTTGTGGGGACCGGGCATATGGCTGTGTGCCCTATGACATTTTTTATGGCACCTGTTATCTAGCCTACCTAATCCCTTTAATCCGTAAAGTAGAGGCTAATGAGATTGCAGCGATACTTCCCTCTCTACACAGGAACAGCAGGTCCATTACACAAGGACAACAGATAGCTAGCCTATTTTTGCCTTGGTAGGGTATTTATGTTACAGCAGGAAATTGTGGCACTATCCAAAGTAGTAGAACACCATCTAAATGTATCTAACACAGCGATGTTGGCTGAACACAAAGAATTGCAGGAAGTTAGGACAGTAGCACTACAGAATTGTATGGCACTGGATCTTCTCCTAGCTGCTCAGGGGGGCACATGCAAGGTGATTGGGTCTGAGTGTTGTTCTTTCATCTCTGATGCTGCACCTGAAGTTATGGATATGGCTCATGATACTGCTAGGGGAATACAAGAATTGCATGAAACTCATGGGTTTACATTTGGGGATTTAAGTGGAACTATTGGATCCTGGGGAGCGGGGTTGGTTAAATTTGTTGTTACTGTTTCAGTGTTTATCTTGGTTGTGCTAATCCTAGTGATCTGTTTGATCACTGTAGTTAAATTAGCCAAATGCAGGGTTGCCAAGACCGCCCTCCAGGCCCCACAGAGGCTAGTGGGGTATTCAACTGTAGATGACACAATGTTGATGTACGACGCAGAGATTCCAGATGCATGGGTCTCCATCGTGGTTTCTGGCCCATGGGTACCCCCATTCAGTGATTGACAAATTGATTACAGTTGACACTCAGAATAAAGAGCGGTACACAGCACCGTAATACATAGTGTGGAGTTGCATTAGGTAACGCTGTGGTGGCTGTACTGCTCCAGCCGTCTCCTTTGTGTTTGTTTGTTTCCCCCTGTCTGTGTTGTTTGTGGGCGTGGTGGCTGTCACTCCTGGCTCCCGGCTCAACCTCCACTCACCTGCTGCAATCAGCTGTGCACCCTCATATGCATTCGAATATTTATTTTCAACCTCTTCTGTGTCAAAACTAGCATTGTGATCCATGTTTATTCATAGGCTAGACCGGCCGCTCTCTCCCAAGTTACGTCACACGCGGGAGTCACGTAGGGAGGCTTTTTTATGCGGAAGTATAAGTATTTTGTCTTACAAAAACGACGCCAGATGTCACTGTAGTGTATATTTATGTATATTTTTTGGAAAATCTAGGATACATAATTTTCCTACACATTAATTCACTGGTGTGTCTAACCTGCAAGTTGCTCTTTAACATCCTTTACAATCTGAGATTTGTTTTTGCAACTCAAATTGTTTATTTTTTTTACAGGAGTTTTAATGCCAGAACAGGTTATCACTTTAAATCTCACACTTGAACATTCTTTTTCCATTTCTTTTGTTATAGCATTTTATAAATGATAATATTGGTGTTAATGTTCACTTTATTTTAATTTAAGAGGTCATGTATATTTGAGTTATATTTATTTTGATTTATGAATGTTCCATTCAAAAATGTTATTAAAAAGTACACCATAAAAGATGACTATTGAGGTCTATTGTCAGGAATGTTAGTGTTATATCAAATAGTGAATTCTACTGCAGTAGAATGTTGCACGTCTGCACAGTGTTATATGTTCACAGCTCAGTGTCAGTAAATATTGGACTACAAGATAGATGCAAGCCTGTACAGGTAGAGTTATTTAAAGCATAAATGAGTGGGTTGGGTTCTGGAGGTGTGGTTACAGCATTGTGCTTGGTTGGTGTGGCCTGGGCCTGGTGGTGGGGCCCAATGTGATATTATTTTCATGGGGTCCAAAATCCCTGGCGGCGCCCCTGTAAACATTCAAAAGACCAGGCAGTTCAGGGAGAGTCGAAGGAAGGCAGGCAGCTTTGTGTGACATTCTTCTGGACGTGTTTCATTGTGATGATAGTGAGGGCGAGTCAATCTGTTTGTTGGCAAGTCTGTAGTTGAGTGATTACTGAGAGAAAATTATTAGAAGAGATAATTATTCAAAGTGTTGTTACTGACCTTTTTCTCTTTTATTTTCTTTACCTCACGTGTAACTCTGCTGAGACCTTGAGGAACATGAACACTGGACTGACCTGCTCTGGCAACCTGATTTCCACTGTACGTATTTGGTCATGGTATATTATTTATATACATCAAAGGCACAATGCACCCCCCAGAGCTGCACCCAACATAGACACACATGTATTGAGAGTGATATTTTGCATAGGTCATGTGAAATCATCTTTACACACTAGGAAACTGTAGGAACGGCAACTTGTTTTGAAAATTGAATTTTTAATATCCGATAATAAAGTTGATCTGTTTTCTTTATGCTTCTCTCTTCCCAGCTCCATCCATCATCGTTCTCTGTTCCTGTAGGTCCTGCTTGCTAATGAATGCTCATATTTCTGTACACAATTACAAATAAAGTCAATGACATGAAGTTGTACTTCATTCTGAGTCAATAATAAATTCATTCTGCCTTCATTCATTCTGCCTTCAACTGCACCGACATCCATGTAGCTGCCCCCCAGTAAGATGAACCAAGCAAAGTTGACATACTCAACATACAGCTGTGCTCTTAAGTTTACAGGAAGAATTTGTGAAATATTGGTAATTATTTGGAAAAAATGACTGATGATGCAGAAAACTTGTTTTATTTAGGAACAGTGGGCAGGTGAAGCCATTTATCACTGCATATATGTGTCACACATCAAGAGCTCTGTCTTACTTCCTCGCTCTTGGTCCTCTTCTACTGGAAATAAAGACAACGAAAACACACACAAGCTGAATGTAAGAGTGCAGACTGTTTAAACTATGGCTAGGGGGACAATTTGGCAGGTTTAAATGATTATTAGTAATTAATTATCATTTTCTCATTGTAGACGAGCAGACAGGGAGCCAGATGAGAAATGCAGAATATGCAGCTGCCATTTTCCACATGGAAAAGACAAAGCGCCAAGTTTATTTGAGTGGACAAAAGAGAAAGGGAGCTTAGCTGTAAATCAGTCCACGACCACAGCCACCAAAGGGCTGAGTCTGCAGGCACCGACCCAGAACCCTCCAGCGTGCAGTTCAGTTGTTCCGAAGACCAAGCAGGGGATAATTGTAAGAGAATGGCAAAATATCAGGCTCACTTGATGATGTCATCCGAATGGAAACAGGGCTTCCTGATCAGGCCATGTTTAAAAGGGGGGCTCGCTGGATGGAAAGTGGAGGGCATCCTGCTGGCAGACCAGGTCTTAATAATGAAAACATTTGATCAACAATAAAAAAGGATGGTCAGGATCTAGACTCAGTGTGTAGTTTATTAATTAAATCAACACTCTACATTAGGAAAACACATACCAGTGTACCAGAGGGAGTCACACACAGCTGTGCCTAGATAACCAAACAACTTGCCTAGATAACCAAAACCCTTGAATCTACACACGGCAGATAAACTCAAATGACACAACGAGATGTAAAAGGAGATGACAGATACAGTATAGTCGATATAAAACTGGCCGCTTCAATCTGAAGAGCAACTAAAAAAATCGGGAGTGTACCTTGTTCTTGTGAACACTAATGTTATCCACAGCATACACAGAGACCACGAAGTTCTTAAGGAGAAAACTAGTTACTAAAACAAAACACGTTAGTGTACCTTGTTAGCTAATGTTAGCTAGCTGACATTAACGTTACACATTGCACTCATATTACTCACCGAAACCTTGTAAAGCCGGTCCCGCTGCTCTTACAGAACCGACTAACTCTTCCCTTGTGTGTATGTACAGCTCTCAACGCGCCCAGACTTGTTGTGATTTTCACCTCGTTCTGAAAGAAAGAGGTGAAATTTGCTAACGTGACAGCCATCTTTATAACGCGTATTGTGCGAGACCAGAGTTGTAGTTCATTGAGCGCTTCACACAAACAAATGTGTTACTTCACAGTTTTACGACACATTCTTATTTTTTTGACTTGTAAAATTATCTTTTAAATTGACAAACATCATATATGTAATTCGTGGCACAATTCAAACGGGATCGAAAGATAATCTTTCTCTCTCCATTGACTTCAATACATATTTTTTCCGAAATAAGGTCCCATGGAGGTCCCCCGGAAGGGGAGGGACTTCGCCTCTCTATGGGTGCCTAATTAAATATGGTATGTGGAGACTTTTAGGAGTGAACCGTGAAATAGCCCGACTGGCCTTCTACCTCCCCCAGTTTCTTCCACACTACACCTCTCCTCTGCTCCCAGTGGCTGCCATAATCTGCTTCAAGACACTGGTGCTGGCCCTACCATGCTGTAAAGGGATCTGGTCCTTCCTACAAGACATGGTCCAACCATATACACTCCAGCACGTGCACTTCACTCTGCATCAGCCAATCGGCTAGCTACTCCCTCACTGCAAGTCATACATGTATATCCGTAAATATCAATAAAATAGTGTCACGTTCTGTGAGGTGGTACATTAGCGTAGACATAGCAGTTCTATAGCCAGAGTAAGGATGGTATTTTGTGAAAGTTTAATTTTACAGTAAATATTACTGTATACTGTCTGCACATCCTTTTTCCAGTAATTATCACTCCTAATCAAATAGGAATATGAAAAGCTTAGTGTGATGCACACACACTTTCCGCTGGATAAAACTGGCCCTTCTTGTATAGTGAAGTAATCAGTCAGTCACCACACTGAACAAGAGTACAGATCTGTAAATGACACATTTCAGGTTTAAACCTCCATGGCGAAAACATATGACGGGTTACAGCTCACACAATGAGAAATCAAGTTCTCATTGGCTAATTTACTGAAGCAATCACTGAGTTTTGAAGCATGAATTAAACGTTTTAGGTGATCCACTTAATTTAGTTATAACAATCACACTTTCACCCACAATAGAATGATAGAAGTGTTTCAAAATATGAGCTAAAGCGTTGTAACGGATGTGATCTCGGGTGCCTTAGATCTCGGTTAAATCTTAAAGGGGACCTATCATGCAAAATGCACCTTTGTACGTCTTTTATACATGATTATGTGTCCCCGGTGTTCCAGGGAACTCACCAAGTGTCAGAAAACACAACCCTCTCTATTTTCCTCCTTCGCCAAATCTCTAAAAAAGGGGCTGCAACGGATCCTAAAAAAATGGATCCAGATTCCGACACTTTTCTACGTCACAAAGACGTACTCCGCTTATTGGTCAACTCTCCACCTATCAGGGGAATGAGCCACGGCCACGTGCATTGCCAAACCTCTCATTCGCATATAGGCTATCGGCAGGCTACCCCAGTCACATCTGTGTTTTTGCCTGCTCTTGCCAGGATGTCTAAGCCAGTTAAACGTTGTGCTGTTGTTGGCTGCAAGACTCGGAACAGGGGACTGCATGCAATGCCTTCAGTTGAAAAAGAAAATAATCTGTGGTTAGACTTCTGTTTGTGTGTTCCAAACATTTTACCACGGACATGTTTATGATTTCTCTCAAGTCCAACACGGATATGCCTCCAAACTAATGCTACACCCGGGATCAATACCAACCATCCGGGACCAGGCCAGTGAGGACACATCCAATTTTGAAGCTGTAAGTTTTTATTTAGCAGTGTTTTTCCTGATAAAGCTATCTCTAGCTTGTAGTATGTAGCATGTAGCATGTAGCTTCGCCGTATCAATGTCGCCTCAAACCCAAATAGTAATCGGTTAGGTGTTTATATGTTTTTGTAACATTTTATTTTGTATGCTCCGCAGTCCTTTGCTTTGTCTTTTATTTTAATTATCAGGCATTTGCGAACATGTTCAGACTGCCGTAATGGCGATCTGTGTGAAGGCTGTAAAGCCACGCCTAGCCTAGCCGATAACACAAGTATTTATTCTCCTATTTATTAGTATTTTGTATCCTCTAAAATCATATTGAGTAAGTTATAATAACAAACGTAATCTTCTGTAGGTAAGTGCCGTTTTTTCCAGCGTTATGTAAAAGCTTTTGTGATTGTAGTCTGTAAGAACGATCACATATCATCGACCTGTAAGCTAAGCTACGCTACGCTACGCTAATGAGACATGCCGTTTTTTGCAGCGTTATATGTAAAAGCTTTTGTGATTGTAGTCTGTAAGAACGATCATATATCATCGATCTGTAAGCTAAGCTACGCTAAGCTACGCTAAGCTAATGAGACATTTTTTGCAGCGTTATATGTAAAAGCTTTTGTATGTTTACTTGTTTGCACACATGAATATAAATGGGGGTGTGTTAGGATACAACACTGTATGTATGTATGCGAGGGGACACACACCACGACGAAAACGGAGCTAAAGCCCTGGTATGTTGTTGTTGACGACATGCATATACTAATCTAAACCACTTTTTTTGTTGTGCTTTTTTAACATTGCACAGGCTACGAGGCCAACTTGATGGACCTCATCTTCGACCAAGTCTTTGTGGACCCTGCACCATTATGAGCGACCTGACAGGGAGGAGGTCATCGCCGGGTATGCTACACGGTTCAATTTAGCTGCTGTCTGAACCTAACATAGACATTTCACGGATCAGAGGACAACGCAGGCCGGAATCACCACTCTGATCCTGTGTCCAAGGAAGCCCAGCACCAGCTCACAAAGCTCCTGTTTTTTATGGGTTCAAATAACCGTTGATTTTGACAATAAAGTTCCGAGTTGATATGAAGTGTGTCGTGATTATTCATGTTTGGATGGGTAAAGAATATTCTGATTTCAAAAGCATAAGGTTGTGTGTGGACTTTTGTTGTCGTACACATGGGTGTGTTATGCCATTGTTGTGTAGTATATAATATAATAGTACATGTACAATGACAGAATGAAAGATTGCATAAAGCCATATACACCAGTATTTATTTCCATGAACAATATTAGCATTCGTTTTACAATTTCAGTCAAAACAAACAAACCACTCAGTGCTCTATTTGCCTCAACTGTAGTCCACCATGTTCAGCTCTGTAAATATTCAATGCATTCTGCAGGGAGAACACATTTAGGCACACAGGCTCCAATCCAGGATGGTCCACCACACAGGTTACAGAGTCCTCATGTTCCTGCATCCGTCTTTACACCTAGTGTGATAAACATATATTGAATGACATGTGAAAAATGTATTCTCTAAACAGACAACTTAGTGAAGCTAATGTTACCTGTGGTATCTCCATGCAGCACATGCTCCGGTTCAGAAGGCATCGTGGCGCAAGTTGCACATGTACCCCTTTAGAAAGAAGTCAATAACTGAGCTTTTAAAACACATGAAACACACATTGCTGACAACTGAGGTGTTGGAGTTATACTTTTTATCACCCTAAGTTATTGAACTTTCCAACGGTTGTTGCACGATGTTGGAAAGAAAAGGACTGTAAACTATTAAACGCAATGAGTCCATTGTATATATGCTGAAAATATGAATGTCTCCCTTTATAAATATATATATGTATCGCTGTGTTTGCGTTACAAATTCTAAGTTACAAACTGTACACATTGCATTCTTGCTAATTAGCCAAAGTATGAACGGAATAAGTAGCAAGCATCGTAACAGAGTAACAATAAATAGGGACAACAGCTTGTCAACTAACCATTCAGAAACGTCCTGCTGCAACCGAGATGTTTGCACCTCCACCAAAACCTCCGCTGCTTCAGTTTCTGGATCAAATTGATAATATGCTTGAACACATGCATTGCTCTGAGATGACATGTTTATTCCACACTCGTAATCACAGCAAGCATGGTAACGTGACTCTCGCCGGCTCTTCTGCTGGGGGCGTGTTCAGCTGCTGCTCAGAATTTCATAGGCAGGTTTGGAATAAAGCGAAAATGAGCGAAACGAGGCATGGCTAAAAAATGATCTGTTTGGTATTTTGAAAAATAAAATGTATAAATATACCTTATATAGGTATGGTCATACACTATATCATTTAAATATAACATGATAGGTCCTCCTTTAAATAGCTTCGGTATTAGCATATTCATTTTGTACCACACACAGTAAAATATGAGTTCGCGTACATTTATATAAAAATGACAAGAGGCATTTAAAACCCTTTTATTGAATGGTTTATGTCAGCAGAAAACAGATGTTAATCCTTGATGCTGGATTGGCCACGCAAACCTGTAAATTAACAAAGTGCGATTAGCGCTTCCAGTGTTGTGTCTCGTCAAAAATGTTAGTCTAGTCATGTTTCATGAAGTCATTTTGTCTTGTCTCCCACTTCCTGTTTTATTTTGTTACTCACCCTTTGTGTCTCATTCCAGGTCCCTTGACTCCCTATCCTTAGAGGCTTCTCAATAAACTAAGGGTCCTTCTCACTTCGGTTAAATGGATTCCTTCCCTCACTTGCATCGTTTCCCTGCGTCTAGTCCCTCCCACCAGGGAAGCATGGAGAGACGCAAGGAAACCACGAGAAGCAGGGAAATGAGTTTTAAGAACAATGGGACGTCCTTTCCTCTGGAGCGTCACGTGAAGCGACGTCCATTTGTGATGACGCCGCACAGCTGTTCGTCTGACAGCAGCTCTGTCCCCGTTATTTTCACAAACACCCCCGCCTCTGTTAGTACACATTTACTGACACACACATTCGTATCATCTGTTGCAGACCCAAATAAATAAAAATAAAATAAGAACTAATTCTCAAAAATATAAACTGTTATGTTTTGCATTGGGTTTTTTGTAGTTGTTGTGTTTTACCTGTTGTGTGCTCCTTTTACCTCTCACTACTCTGTTTTTCCGTCTCTGCAGGGCTGGTGTGTGACGGGGGGCGTGGCTGGTTTACTCCTGGCTGCAGATGAGGCACACCTGTCCCCACTCACTTGATTAACCTGCTCTTAAAAGCCTGGCCCTCACCTCACTTCTCTGCCAGAGTATTTCATGCTGTCCCGCGGTCCGGAGTGCCTTTCTGCAGCCTGGAGTCTGTTGTTCACTTTGCAGCTTTGTTTTTGGATTACTACGGCCCGCCAAGCTCCCTGTCGTCGGTACCTGCCTTGGACTACCTTGTTATTAAACTCTTTGAAACTTTATTTTTGTCAGTCTCTGCTTTGGGGTCCCAGTTGTATCTAAACGTCACATAAACGCCATTCTTAAAATGTATAAACGAACAATAGTTTGATTAATATTGATTAGAGTGCACAATAGAAATAAAATAATTTAGAGAAGAAAAAGAGACATGTTATCTATCAACACCCAGTTTGTTTTGATCCTCATTTTGTTGTTACCTTTTGATTTGAACCTTTTTCACCTCGTCAAGAGCATCGATCCTTTTTTGTGACCTGTTATTGGAAATAAAGTATTTTTCTCATACTTTACCTCTGTCTCCTGGGGTCATGCATTTGAGTCCTACTACCTTGTGTTTTCAAGTTTGTGACATCCAGCTATTCATCCGTTGTTTAAACTAAGCAACATACGTTTCTGTTATTGTTGTATAACCCATGCAGTTAACATCATAACAAGAGCCAATATCCTCTGCTCTGGTCCCAAGGTCCGTCACTGTAAAGCAGGGGTGGGGAACCGCATTGTGTGTGAGCGAGAGAGAGAGCGGTACCGGTGATTGTTGTTATTAGCATCTTTGTTAGCTAGCTATGCTAACGAATATAGGAAACGTGCTCTGTACCTCTGAGTTTAAAGCCACAACTGTTGAACCTGAGGGAGCATGATCAAACCGTAGATGGAAAGAGTTCTGACATGTAACAAACACAGAGGTCAGGAATATGAGGCCCCTCCATCATGTTACTGTACAAACACACACCTTGCAATATATAGTAAGCAAACTTCATTTACATAGTGAGTTGCTTGTCTTTGCAACAACTCCAAATGCTTTTACATATACAAGTCAGCAACTCATTCAAATAAAAAATAAAAAACTTGAGAAAATGATTGGAGGATGAATCATGGGTATTGCTTCCTTATACATACACACACACACACACACACACACACACACACACACACACACACACACACACACACACACACACACACACACACACACACACACACACACACCTAAAGTAATTTCGACATAAATATGGGATAATGTGAGATCCTGACCAGCCTGTGAATTGTCATTATGTTTATGTGATCAAATATACGAGGGGGAACCACTCCTCTCCAGTGTTTGCTCTCTGTCTTTCACACACACACACACACACACACACACACACACACACACACACACACACACACACACACACACACACACACACACACACACACACACACACACACACACACACACACACACACACACACACACACACACACACACACACACACACACACACACACACACACACACATCAGATATATTCCTTGGGAGGCCATATGGGAATATGTGTGTGCTGATAGTTTGTTATTGCACAGAATCTCTGTACTCCCTCTTACAATGCGTCATTAGGACCCAGAGGAATGCAGAATTTCATAAACACACTGCAGCAGCTGATTTTGCTGATAAATGAACAACTGAAGATGGGGTGTGTGGTTGCAATAAAAGCCTCCGTTACCCACATACAAGTCGAGCATTGAGAACCACTGGTCTTCTGCACTCTCTGATCATTCCTGTGTTTTCTTTGAGAGCTCTATTTCTGTTCACAAAAATGTTCAAAAAGAGGTAACCACAAAGCGATATTTAACTGAAAATACTAGGGAAATGTTTACTCAGAATTTTTCTTCCACACTTGCCCCTGCTAACATCTCAGTAAATGAGCTAGTAGATCATTTTAATTAAAAAAAATACAAATGTTATAGATGCCATTGCTCCAACTAAGGTAAAGGAAGTGTAATCACAAGCAAATATCTCCATGGAGAAAGGTCATGACCGTGAGAACTGTAAGAGTCGGTGAGGAGCTGATCATTTATTCCGGGAAATTACTCAGACCTACTAATTGACCTGACCGAAGTTATTGAGTCTATGTAAGTTTACTGCTTGGCTCAGATTCACCAACGTCAGCAAGATCTCACCTCTTTTAACTCCCCGAAGAACCAGGTTCAATTAACTGCTGTTTCAATTCAGACAACTCTCTTAAATCTGTTTAAGCGATCCCAAAGGATTTTGATATAAGTAACGAGGCGTGGCCCTACCTAAGTGTGAGTGTGGCAGGGTGCAATCTTACCTTTGAAGCAGGAGAGGAGAGCGCAGATGTCTTTTAAGTTGGCCCAGTCCAAAAGGTGGGATCAGTTTATTTGAAGAAAAATAGGTCCAAACTAATACAGGGGTTGTACCTTCTCTCTCTACAACATTATAATCAGGGCTCGACATTAACGACTGCCCGATGGCCCGGGGCCATCTAGTATAAGCTCGGGCAATGAAGCCTTACCAGCTGGTTGCCCGATCGGGCAATCTATTATGCCAGTATCATGCAGCTCGCGGATCCAGTAATGAGTGACCCGACAGTAAAACTAAACATATCTATAACTAGTTTTGGTAGTTTGAGAGGTCATTAAAATAGCTACGTGTGATATTCTAACCTGAAGTGTATGTTTTGTCCGCTCACCGCTGCATGTGATCATGCAGAGCTGCGTGTCGACTCGTCAGGAGCAGCTGATCTCTCTATATCCCATATCGATCAGATCTAGCTAGTTCTAGCTAATGATATGACTACCTGCTTATTAAAAGACACCTAAACAATAAGTGTCGCTATGCAACCGGGTGAGGCCACAAAGTATAGCGCAGCATTATGCATTTGTTTACATGCCCACCGGAACCCCGAGGCATTACCAACAGATCAACGCACAATCAACCCATGCAGGACATCTCTTTCTCCATTTATTTCTCTTCTTAAGTGTTAGACATTAGAATTGACTATTCTTGTCTGTCACATACTCTTCTTGTCTGTCACATAAGTGGCGCATCTGAAGAGTATTGCGTACTCTGACGTCGCCATTTTGTGTGCTTCGTGGATGTGCTCGGCTCCTCTCGACTGCTGCTCGGGTCTGCTCGGTCAGCTTCCGGATGAGGAGGCATTTGTTCGACCAACTTACAGTAACATTACAAACATTTTTAACAGGGGCCATAATAGTGTAAATAATGTTTGTTTTGGCAGTTATAACTGCATGTAATGTTTTCTACATCTGGGAAGGCATTTGCCTTCATCAGATGGAAAGTGTCTTGACCAACAACTTAAGTATTTCTTATAGCTATGCAGGGCATGCAAGCGAGCAAACACAAACAAGAACAAACAAACAAGTTAAATGAAGAATAAAATTGAAATTGTACAATATAATATTGTGGTGGTTCATCTTATAATTCAGTCTAGAGAATGCACCAGACAGCATCTAAGACCTGCAAAAATCAAAATGTTCTAGGGGGAGGCCCCCCAAACCCTTCGTGCGTCATTTCGTCCGTGCACATTTTTCAGGGCAATCTCTATTGGGCTCAGGGCCATCTATAAATTAGCTTAGATGGCCCACAGGAGGAAGATTCCTCACCGCTGGCGGGCCTAATATTCACAAACACATCTCAATTAATTCCACTCATTTCACAAAGTAATTCACTCAGCATTCAACCAAGAAATTTGAGAGATATTTACCAAGTCTGAGAGAACCTTACCGAGAGCAAAACCCAGCTCTGAGGGACAGAGCTTTTACCGGGAGAGAGTATACTAGGGGAACCCCCCCCCCCTCGCTCTCTCCAAAAAGAAAGTTCCTCCACATCCGCCAGTGTCTTTATGCTCGAAAACAGGATAGAAAAACCTAAGACACCTCGTCCATTCCCATATTTGTGGAAACTGGGCATGGCCTCTGATGTACAGGACTGGACATGACCAGACATATTCTATTGGATATGGCATAAGACACACCTTCCCAGTCAGGAGCCCCCCTCCCTGTGTACTGATGTGAGGGGAGAGGGAAGAAACTGTCTCTCCTCTTATCAGTGTCACCCATAAACCATTATAGGCCTCACACTCAATTTAACAAACCACTTGTGTTTTGTTTATACTGTAAATATAGAAAAACCTAAAATATGAAGCATTTTCATTGTGGGTTATACAAGAATATAATTGATTATAACTAACTTTCGTTTTAAGTATTCATCCTAATATGGAGATCTCAACAGAACAGAAAAAAGAGAGTGTCGAAAAGCTGAACGCAAGTGGCGAAAAACAAATCTCCAGGTTCACTTTGAAATCTATAAAGAGAGACTTGGCCTTTATAATTTGGAATTGAAAAATGCCCGACAATCTTTCTTCTCTGGCATCATTACCAAAAACAAAAACAACCATGTGCCTTGTTTGCTACCGTCGACAGACTAACTAACCCCCCAGTGTCAGTAGCCTCTGAACTTCTATCCACCAGGGCGTGCAATGAATTTGCCTCCTTCACTGACAAAATCAGACAAGCAGTCAGATGCCTCTGCATCAGGTACAGCAAATGTGTTGTCTCTGTGTCCACTTAACATCAATTCAAACACCATGACACAATTCCATCAGATTAATGATAAAAACCTAGAGGACATTATTTAACTTCTGAAATCCTCCTCCTGCTGCCTTGATATTATTCCAACGGGATTTTCAAAGATGTTTTGCCTTGCATGGCCTCAGATCTACTTCATATAGAAAACAAATCTCTTCACTCAGGTATTTTTCCACAGGCCCTGAAAACTGCAGTCATTAAACCGCTCTTAAAAAAGAATAATCTAGATGCTTCAGTAATGAACAATTACAGGCCCATATCAAACCTGCCATTTCTAGGTAAAATCATTGAAAAAGTTGTTTTTCAACAGTTGAGTAACTTCTTGCATTTAAATGACTGTTTGGATGTGTTCCAGTCAGGCTTTCGTCCAAACCACAGCACTGAGACTGCTCTTGTTAAGGTTTTCAATGACATCCACTTAACCTGTTAAACCCCGAGCCTGTTTTTCAGGTTTCAGGCTCGAAAATGACATTCCCAGAACAAATGACCATATCTTCCCTTCTAAAAGGGTTACATTAATAATCTTTTTTCTCAAAGTAATGATAAACCTGTGAGTTGGATGTAGAAAAGTCAGAATAAATATAGATGTTTTTTTATTTTAAAGAAAATTCAGATTGAACATGGTTAAAAACTGTGACAACACTAGCTACTCCTGACAGTTAAACCTGATATTTAGTAGGGCTGTTAAGTATTAACGTAATTTGGCCGGTCAAAGTTGTTTGGGCTCGGATAAAATCGCTCCGTTTTTTAACTGTTGTCACTGTTATTAGACTAAAAGCTTTAGGAATCCAAAATACAACATATAATAAGTACCCTGTATCCAGATTGATGCAAAACAAGTTATATTTGACCTTTTTAGACATATTTAGCAAAAAAAAACCTCTTCTGGGGCCATTTTGGTGGATTTTCCATATCTCTGGCCCCCCTTGCTGGATTTTGACATGTGACATATCTTTCTAACCGTCAGTGCAAATGAAATTGAGGGGAACTCCCACATAGTCCTTATTTGGTAATGTGTGTGTGTTAGACTTCCGCATAACCAAGACCGGAATAGCAGCCATATTTTTACATACAAATGGAATTATGGTTTATAAATGAAATAATATTTTTATACAGAGACGTTAAAAACCTATGTATTAACCGATTCAGCTGCGTTTTTTCTCGTTTTAATGCCATTGAACACGTCTACGGTGAGACGATCTCCCTAGAAGCTCCGTAAAGGTACGTGTTGATGTCTGTGTTTGCTTCCCCTGTCGCGAGTTCGGATCACTCAGTGATGATACTATATACCTAAATAATCTGTGGAACCTCAGCTTTAATCGGATATCTTGTATGTGCAGCTACGATAAGTAATAAGGGTACTTTTATCTTGAGTTCTGTTCGGGCATTTTGAAAAAAAAAAAAACACACTGAGGGTAGAACATATTATTCAATCTTTTCATCATATAAACAAATTATTCTTTTAGAGATTCTTATTCATGTGAGAATTTGGGGAAGATTTAATTTGTTACAATATAGATAGCATGCAAATCTTTATTTGAATGGAAAATGTTAAAGGTAGAGCTAGAACCAAGCCAAAGAAAGTACTCCAATCTAGAGTATTGGTTTCTCCATTGTAGCATGGTTATTACCATAGGAGAACTGTTAAGGTGGAAGCAACATTTGTTTGTCGTCCAAGATGTAGAGTTTTAAAAAAAGACACTAGGCAAAGAGCGATTGAAAATTTAAATTCTGAAAAACTAGTATAATTGGGAGTAATACATGCGGGGCCTTGGATCACTCATTTTAATGGTGCATATTTTTGACAACAAATATCTTTCAGGGAGAAGGGGTCGCTCAACACACCCTGCAGATGTTTTAAATCTTACTTGCAGCATCAGAGGGAGCGCACAGCACCAGAGTATGAGTTTTTAAAAGACAAGTGCCACCACCTCCTAATGCTCATCCATTTAATCAGTGAAGACCTGACATTTAGAGATGGTATTTAAAAGGAGAAACATATCTGCCATAAGTCAACATTCCTGAATTGAACTACATTTCATCATTACATTGATGAAATTACTTCTGTTTTTAAAGTCCTTGTTAAAGGAGGGAGTAATTATCACATGCTCGGGCACCAAGGTTCCACACACTGTAAAAGGAGTAAGCATAGTTCTTCAAGTAGACCAGAATTGAAAATAAATTAGTGTAATGCGTTAGTGATATTCCACCGGTTTTCACACCATTTCAGGGACTTTATCACTGCATTAAAGCAGACCACCAAAAGCTAGGGAACTTTTAAGTGATGAAACTCTACAACTGTTGTAACTGACCACCATCTTCTCCCATAAATGACAGTCTAGAATGCCGTACCCCAGAGTAGATGTTTGGTGGTATCGTGGAACTAAAACCTTGTACTCAGTCTTGCCACAGGATTGGGCTGGGACCTGTGCACTAGCACAGCCATTGATGTTTTAGGGCTAAGAGACCAGTCCCAGGGGGAGTTTAGGCTCCAGGGTACAAGGATAGCATAGGGGCGCCCAGGGGAGGCCTAGATGTTGCATTAATTCCATGTCCTAAAATACCGATTGATCACGACGGCCTCTTCCAGAGAACATATTACTTTCATACCTTAAATAGTATGAAAGGAGGGAGGGTACATTTCACATGGGGGGACAGTTTCCAATGCTAGTAGAACAGGACGATCAACCCCCATATACAGATGAGGAGGAAAATGATGAGTTAGTTTGAATGATGTTAAATGATATGGATGTTCAGAGATGAGATTGTTCAATGAATGTCCAGCCAATGTGATTCTTTAAATGATGAAATCATGTGAAGAAGTGAGCAAACTAAAATGCTAAAATGGAGTGAATCCATTTCAATTTATAATATACTATTCCAAGATAGTATATTTGTATTCACCAATTTACTTTACACTATCCAGGATATTTTATTTTATTCTTTATTATTTTATACTGTTCTAATATGATGGATCCCATGTTTTATAAATCATTGCTATTCTAAAATGGGTCGTTTCTTTTCACTTTGTAAAAACAAGTGCCTTAACACTGAGCGTGGTATGAGAACGGTTTCTGTGAAAGGAGGGAGGAGGAAATGTTCTAATACCAAGCCATTGCTGCTATTTTGAAGAATGATATTGAATGTTAACACTAGAAGTTATGCACAAGGGAAAACTTTTATGTTTGAACACAGTCAAAGTATTTTTGTATTTTTGTAAAGTTGAGGCTATTCGAAACATTCCATTTTGATTGTATGTTTTTGATATGAGTTATGTACTATGCAGAGTTCAGATGAAGAACTCATTGATTTCAGTATTATACACACCTTTTAGGTGTGTAAGGAGGGACTGTTAGAAATTAAAATCAATGTTTAATAGCATAATGTAACTTAAACATACCGTCAGTTTAAATGCTGTTTTATACTGAAAAACCAGAAGTTCCTGTGCACAACCAGTTGTTAAGCTTTTATTCTGAAAATCCTTCATCTCCGGTTAGCATTTAGCATGAGGCTAATATACCATTTACTATAGAGGTGAATTTAGCAGCGATATGATGTTGCACACCGAAACCTACTGATTTCAACACTACAACTACAGACGTCGAGATATTATTATTGTTGAATATTAAATGAAGGCACAGTTTATTTGTGTACGTTATTGTTTACAGATGTGGGTAATAATAATAATAATGGGTTCCATTTATAAAGCACTTCATATCTGATCTCAGATCCCAAAGTGCTACAAGTAGTCAGCATGAACAGTATAAATAAACATTACACAACACGGTAGAATTAATAAAAAGCAATACAAAAATAAAAAATAAATAAAAGGTCTAGGCAAAGGCTCTTTTGAAGAGATGGGTTTTGAGGCCTTTTTTTAAAAGCCTCCACGGTCTGAGGTGCTCTCATTTGGTCGGGGAGAGCATTCCACAGACTGGGAGCAGCCGAGCAGAAGGCCCGGTCTCCCATAGTACGGAGCTTAGTCCTGGGGGGTTTGAGGAAGTTGGAGTTGCTGGAGCGGGTGGTCCGTAAGGAGGTATGGGGGGTGAGGAGTTCCTTGAGGTAGGGAGGGGCAGTTCCATGGACACACTGGTGGGTGAGGACGGAGACCTTGAATTCGATCCTTAGTTTCACGGGTAGCCAGTGTAGTGCTTTAAGGATGTGGGTGATGTGATCATATTTGCGCACTCTCATCAGGATCCTAGCAGCGCTGTTCTGAATGTATTGGAGCTTCTGGATGCTTTTGTTAGGGATCCCGATGAGGAGTGCATTGCAGTAGTCCAGCCTGGAGGAGACAAAGGCATGGACCAGCTTTTCGGCGTCAGACAGAGTGAGTGTGGGGCGGAGTTTGGCGATGTTCCTGAGGTGATAAAAGGAGTTCTTGCACAGCTGTTTAATGTGGGCCTCAAAGGTCAGATGGGCGTCCATTTTAACACCCAGGTTGGTGACTATTGAGGAGAGGGTAATGTCCTGGCCGGAGAAGGTGATGGTGGTGATGGTGGATGACCGAACCTGGTGTGGGGTGCCAACTATAATTGCTTCGGTCTTGGTGCTGTTGAGTTTCAGGAAGTTTTGCTTCATCCACGCCTGTATCTCCTCCAGGCAGGCAGTGAGTGTGGGTGAAGGCAGGGCTGCAGAGGAGGTAGGGTTGATCCTGAGGTACAGTTGGGTGTCATCAGCGTAGCAATGGAATGATACTCCATGTCGGCTGATGATAGAGCCAAGGGGGAGCATGTAGAGTGTGAAGAGGGTGGGGCCGAGAACTGATCCTTGAGGGACACCACAGGTGACGTTGTGGGTACCCGACTCTGCCTCGCCCAACGAGACATACTCTGTTCTCCCGGTGAGGTATGATCTGAACCAGTCAAGGGGAGAGTCAGAGAGTCCGATGGTGGAGTGCAGACGATGGAGGAGGATGCCGTGATCGACGGTGTCGAAAGCTGCAGTGAGATCGAGGAGGATGAGGAGAGAGGGAGAGCCAGCATCAGCCGTCATCAGCAGGTCGTTGGTGACCCTGACCAGGGCAGTTTCTGTGCTGTGGCCTGAGCGGAAACCAGACTGGAACTTCTCAAATAGATTGTTGGAGTTTAGGTGGTCATGGAGCTGAGCAGCAACTATTTTTTCCAGCACCTTTGATAGAAAAGGAAGGTTGGAAATGGGTCTGTAGTTGGCCAGGACTCCCGGGTCAAGGGAGGGTTTTTTGAGGCGAGGTTTGATGACAGCGGTTTTTAGGGCAGAGGGGACATGGCCAGCCTGGAGTGAGAGGTTTACGATCTTAGTGATCATGGGGCTCATGGTACCGATGTACGATTTTACAAGAGCTGAAGGAAGGGGGTCCAGGACACAGGTGGAGGGCTTCATCCTCCTAACGATGCCAACAACCTCTCGCTGGGAGATGTCCGTGAAACAGCGTGTGACAACATCAGGAATGACCGGAAACCAAACTGCCGTGAAGTATTTCCTGTATTTTTTGGAGTATTGATTACAGCGTTTAGAATGTGTTAAATGAAAAGTCATGAAAGAGTTAAGGAAGAGAAAAGGCGTGTTTAGATATATTGAATGTACAATGTCTGTATCCTCTGATATGCGAAACAACGGACATTAAAACGTTGGAGAGCCGGCCCGCAGGGAGGAGCCAGCTGAGGATATAAAAACAACGGGACCTGAAGGGTTCGGCCTCTTTCTTCACCTGGCAGGGCCAGAGACACAGCTGCTTTTCTGTCGAACAATATTCTGTTTGTAACATTACCGCGCCTTTATTTTTAATTAAAGTACCAATTTGAAACCATCTCAGAGACTCCATTTAGTCTCCTTTTTAAGCTTCTCTCCTGGACGCGAGAATAACCAACACAGATAACAGTACCCAGTTTCCCATCAGAACATTCTCCTGAAGCGAATACCCCTGAGCACGACTATTCACCTCACCACCACGAAGAACACTCTCCCTTAGACCCTTCGGAGACGCATCAGCACGCTGCCCCTCCATGAGCTCACCGTGAGAAACAGACCAGGGGACCTCAAGACATGTCACATTATGCTGCTGTGGGGTGTTACTGATTTCCACTGCATTTATGTTTTCCGTCTGCACGTGCTTCCTTGCACGTGTCACAGCGCATGCTGTAAACACGTCAGGCTTCCTGCTGCTAACCAGGGGCACTGGGGCCACGTCAGCAGGAGGTGCCACATCAGCCCACACCCGACTCCCCGCTATATCATTACCCAGGACCATCGTAACCCATCTACGGGCAGAGCCAGCTGCACACCAACCGCCACCTCACCCTTGAACAGATCTGAAACCAGCATCATTTTATGGAGAGGCACCTGAAGAACATTTAATCCTATTCCAAGTGTTGGAATGAACAACACCATGTATGTGTCCTCTGAAAACGGTAAGGCAGATGCTAAAAGGAACGAATCAAATGATCCGGTGTCGCGTAATATCTTCAACCGCACCTTCTCATCGCTCCCCACCAGAGAAACAAAACCTTTAGTCATGAAAGACAAATAAGACTGCAGTTTTGGGCTAGACCCCTGTGCTTTCAACTCACTACCTAAAAGCCCAGTCACCTACTCAGCGACAGGTGCCACGACATTGCTGGCCTGGGACTACCACTAGTCCCTACCTGCTCAGCTTTAGCCTTAAATGCGTAGCAGTCCCTTCTCCAGTGCCCTTGCTCATGACAATACTTACACACATTATCAGGCTCACGTGCACCACATCCATACCCTCTCTCTGGCCCAGCAGGTCTTACTGGATATCCAGACCACGCTCCCATACCTGAAGAATTTCCACCATGACTGCCTTGTACGGCAGCACCACCCCAATGTGTGTCAAAACATAGTCATCTGCTAATGCAGCAGCTTCAGCAGCTGTCCTGACTGCGTGCTCACTGATGTACACCGCAATGTGGTCCTGTACAGAATTTTTTAATTGCTCCAGAATGACGAGATCCCTCAACGCCCTGTGAGAATCAACGTCACTTGCCGCACACCAGCGATCAAAATGGGTGGAAATATCTCGAGCAAACTCAAGGTGAGATTTATCACCTCTCTTCCAATTCCTAAACCTCTGACGATAAGCTTCAGGCACCAGCTCGTAAGCCTAGAGAACGGCAGATTTGACTAAATCATAACGCAAATAGTCACTGCCACTTAAAGACGAATAAGCCTCCTGAGCCCTCCCGGTTAACACACACTGTAATAATAACACGCGGGCGGCCTCAGACCACCCCCTTACAACAGCAAAACGCTCAAACATTGAACAAATGTTTTCCGGATCCTTCTCATTAAACCTGGGAACCAGCCTCAAATAATTTAATTCATCAACAGACCTCCCTGGGGTCCCGCTTTGACTAGCTGGATTATCAGAAAACAGGACATCAGCCGCTACTTTGCCCTCTCTAATTAATACCAGTTTCTCCCTCTGCAACTCCAACTAAGCCTGCACAGTTTCCTGCCTCAATTTTTCCAAGGACACCGCTCTTTCCAGCTCAATGCCCTGTCGCATCTTCTCCACGGCCAACTCCTTTTCCGTCTCCAACTCTACGTGTAATTTGAGTAACTCCTTCTCTTGCTCGAAATTCAAAACAGCACTTTGACCCGCCATTTCTATTGTACGTCCGAAGACAGGAGTATCAAACACCTTACTTTTTAACAAACAAGCCCTCAAAATTTGCTTTCACTGACTGTTACGCCCAGGCAGTGTTGGGGAAGTTACTTTTAAAAAGTAGTGTTTGCTCGTTACTTCTTTAAAAAAGTAATCCCTTACTTTACTTAGTTACCCTCCAAGGAAAGTAACTGTTTACTTTACTCGTTACTTTTACGTTACTTTTCTGTTGCTCGACTTTGGGCAGAACCCCATCTCTGTTCCTAAATGTGGAGGCTTACATAAAGTTCTACTATGGAGGACATAACAGATATTTATTTTGTGCTCTTTATTATAAAAAAATGCCACAGAGCACTTAACAAAACATTGGGCTATAGGCGTCAACACCACCACTAAACAATAATATCAAACAATATCAATATAAAATCATAATCATTAAACAGGCTAGCCCCAAAATAGGTGCAAAGCTAGTGCAAATCATATCAATAGGCTCCTTAGGAACAACATGATGAAAACCTCAAAATGGCTCATGTGTCTCAAAATAAAACATGCCTCATGTAAATCCAACAGAAAAAGAATAACTTCAAAATGTCTTGATATCGATGGCTTGTGTAAATAAAATAAAATGGCATAATACAGCTTGGAAGCAAAGACATTTTAGCCAAAATAAAATCAAGAAC
Organism: Harpagifer antarcticus; assembly: GCA_902827135.1. NCBI lineage: Eukaryota > Metazoa > Chordata > Actinopteri > Perciformes > Harpagiferidae > Harpagifer > Harpagifer antarcticus. The sequence continues at coordinate 136,804 of CADEHL010001079.1, forward strand.
AACTTAAAGCAGGACTGGCCTCAGAATTAAAAGTCTATGTTCACTGAATATGCTGGCCCTTCTTCACAGTATGATGGCAGATAAAAAAAGAGGATATTAGGCATAGGCTTGAGCTATGTCTACAGCATGGGTGGCAGGCAACCTATTCCACATCAGTACAAAATGTGTGATTATAACTCATCAGGAGCAGTCTTTCAAAACGTTTATCTGAGAGTCTGTTTCTTCTGGGGGTAAGCACAATACCTCCCAGGCTGAACAGCCTCTCCACCGGTGCACTGGATGGTGTGGCAGTGTTGTATTTCATGGACACAGCTTTCACTCGGGGGAAACGGTTGAGGACTTCTAACTCTGAGCCTGATCTCATGTACTCAAGTACCTCCGAGTCTGCGCTAATGGACATTGCGTCTTCCTCTTCCTCATCAAAAGAAAAAAAGTCATTCTCATTGGCGCTGCTGTGTGCGGCAACTTCTCGATTTATATTCTCAGCCGGCTCTTCATCACGGGGTATAGTGCGACACTCCGCGATGAGCAGCACACGCGCCACTTCTCTCTGCTCCGCTCCCCCTATCCATCGAACTTTAAATTTCGGCAACGTCAAGGCAGCCAATAAAGCTTCACTGCTCTCCAACACCAGTGCGAATCGCGTCTTGATAGCCTAGGACAAAATTATATAGAAGAAATAAGCCTAGTTTTCAGACACACGACTCAATAGAGCTCTATCCATTGCATTGCATTTGTTAAATAGGTTTGTGTCTTACCCTTACGTGTGATACATATGAATATGGCATATTAAAACAAATTAATTTGACTGACTCATGAGAAACACATCCAAAGTAACAGTAAAATAAAAAGGACCTACACAATAATACTCAATCAAACTGATAAGATACAGTATAAGAACTGTGATATCCAGCAATTTCTTAAGTATAACAATAAGATTATGACCTGTTTTTTAAAAGAAGATAAAAAGTTGTTTGCATGTAAAAAAGTCTGAAAGCCACACATGTAACTTTACATCTGTTTGTTCAAAGTGTCCTCAAGGTGACCCAGACCGGCTGGACCAGAGGAGGAGAGACAGATCTGGACTCCTAACTGTCACGGTCACAGGTACAGATAAGAACCCAAGAGCACGACTCAGATACAACCAGTATAGTAATGTTCAGTTTATTCCAGGTCAAGGACAGGCAGAGTCAAAACCAGTAAATCCGTTAGACAGGCAGGCAGGAATCGAAAACTGGGCAGGACAAAACTCGGGACTAGAGCACAACACTCACTGGAGAGCTTGGCGGAAACGACAAGACAATCTGGCGAAGGACAACTGATAATGAGGTGGTATAAATACTGTGGAGTGATGAGGGAATGAGTAACAGGTGAGGGGAAGGGCTGAGGAGACCAGGTGAGGGAAATGAGCTGATTACTAGGGCCTGGAGGAAGGCGGAATCTGAAATGACAGGAGAGTTTAGATGAGGCATCAAACAAACAATAAAATAAGTGTCTAACTTGTGACACTAACAGCAGAGAACTTCAGCACGGATTCCAAGATACACCTTTTTCATACTTTACAAAGAATGCATAACGTAATGACTCTAATACACTGATAATACACATGCCATTAAACATGACTGAATACTAGATCACCTACACATCAGTGATGTTGAGTGTACTTTCTTAGCAAAAGGTTACATTTACATTTTCCTTTCAGGCCCTGTTAATTCCTCACTTTGGGTGATTTTCATCGTCAGCGTCTGCCCCGCCCCTGATTGTTTCCACCTGGTCCCTATTCCCTCATGTATAAATAGTCCTTGTCTCCCTTTGTCTTGTGCCAGTTTGTCTTGTTTCAGTGTGCTTCCATGTCCAGAGACCCAGCGTTAAAACCAGAGAGAGAGTTTTGTTTGTTTGAAATCGAGAAGTTTTGTTTTGTCCTCGCTTGAGTGATTTTTGTTAAAACTTTGTTTATTTTTTCATTAAAATCTGAGCCGTCGCAATTGAGTCCAGTATTTTTGTACCCCCGTTCTAACAGAACGAACTGGCCAACATGGACTCAGCAAAAATTAAAGTGGATGTCGAAGAACAGAGAGCAGAGCTTGCTCACCATGCTGCACAGCTGGTCTCCATTAACAGAGGAGTTGGTAACCTCACTGATCGCCAAGCAGAATTCCAGGAGGCTGTAACGAATCAAGTTAATCACCTGGCGGTTCAAGTGCACAGAGCTCTTGCCCAGCTCGAGGCTGGATCATCTACACGGTCTCCTACTATGCCAAGCCCATCCGTTGCATCCGCTGGTCCTGCTGCAGACCACATTCCCTCTTCTGGAACGTCGCTTCGCCTTGCATCTCCAGAAAAGTTTTCCGGGGACTCTGGGGACTGTCGCCCCTTTCTGGTACAGTGTGAACTGCATTTCACCCATAATCCCTCAGCCTTTATCTCAGACCAAGCTAGAGTAGCCTTTATGCTGTCCCATTTAACCGGGCGAGCTGCTGCCTGGGCTACGGCCGAATGGTCCTCTAATTCTCCAGTGAGCCAGTCAGTGAACATGTTCTCAGAGACTCTAAGGCATGTTTTTGATCACTCTTCACCAGCCAGAGAGGCCAGCCGAGTGTTAATGCAGATTAAACGGGGACCCAGAAGAGTGGCAGATTATGCGATACAATTTCGCACTTTAGCAGCAGATAGCGGGTGGAACACCCCAGCCCTTATTGATGCCTTTATGAATGGATTAAAGGATTCTATTAAGGATCAATTGGCACCCCTGGAGCTACCAACAGATCTTAACTCTATCATTGCAATGTCTACCCGCATTGATATTAGACTTAATGAAAGGAACAGTGAAAGGTTAAGGACCAGCGTGCGCCCATCTGCCCCACAACGCCCATGGATAAACAATACACCTCTGACAACATCATCCGAGGAACGAATGCAGCTGGGCGGAGCCAGGATCACGGCAGAGGAGCGACAGCGCCGTTTCCGTGAAGGATGCTGCTTCTACTGTGGACAACATGGCCATGCTGCATCTTCCTGCCCGTTAAAAGGACAGGCTCATCGGTGCGACGGAGGGCGCTGGTGAGCCGATTTTCTGCAGCTGACTTTCCTCCACGTTCATTGACCAAGGTAAAATTACAGTTACGTGACCACACCATGACTCAGGGGGTACTAGTGGATTCAGGGGCGGACGAAAGTCTGATGGACTGGGGTCTTGTTAAAAGACTGGGCATTACTACTGTTCCTTTGACTTCTCCTGTAGATGCCAGTGCCTTAGATGGCAAGCTGTTATTCAGAGTAATCCATATAACTGAACCCGTTCAAGTAACCATAGATGACATTCATACAGAAACATTAAGATTCCACTTATTTGACTCTGCACTTCACCCTATAGTTTTGGGACTTCCATGGCTCCTCAGGCACAATCCGAATATTGACTGGCGGTCGGGAAACATTATGAACTGGGGCTCTGATTGTAAAGTAACCTGCTTAGCGTCCCCTGGGAACTCCAGACAGTCTGTTAATCAGACAGACATCCCCAATAGAGTTACCACTGACATCAAGTCAGAGTATGCTGACCTGTCCAGAGTGCCTGCATGTTATCTGGACTTAAAAGAGGTTTTTGACAAGACTAAGGCTACTTCGCTACCACCTCATCGACCTTATGACTGCCCTATTGACCTTTTGCCTGGAGCTCCGATCCCTAGAGGTCGGCTTTACTCCATCTCTGCACCAGAAAGAGGGGCCATGAAGACGTATATTGACTCTTCCCTTAAGTCTGGACTCATTAGACATCGTCATCACCTGCGGCTGCAGGCTTTTTCTTTCTGGGCAAGAAAGATGGTTCCCTCCGTCCATGCATAGACTATAGTCCACTCAATGGAATAACTGTCAAGAATAAATACCCCCTTCCACTAATGTCTACAGCGTTTGAACTGTTGCAGGATGCCCAAGTATTCACCAAACTGGACCTCAGAAACGCCTATCATCTCGTCAGAATTCGGGAGGGGGATGAGTGGAAAACAGGGTTTCAACACTCCGAGTGGCCACTACGAATATCTTGTTATGCCTTTTGGTTTATGCAATGCTCCAGGTGTTTTTCAGGGTATGATCAATGATGTGTTGAGGAACTTTCTCAACAAGTTTGTCTTCGTCTACCTTGACGACATCTTAATTTTCTCACCGGATGAGGAAACTCACATTCAACATGTCCGCCAAGTACTCCAGAAACTGTTGGAGAATCAACTGTACTGCAAAGCTGAGAAATGTGAGTTTAATTTCAAGACGGTCTCCTTCCTGGGTTATATCGTCACCGCTAACCATGTTCAGATGGATCCAGTAAAGGTTAGTGCTGTGGAAGATTGGCCAACTCCCACAAACAGGAAACAGATCCAACAATTCTTAGGCTTTGCCAATTTCTACAGAAGGTTCATAAGAAACTTTAGCACTATTGCGGCGCCATTACATGCACTAACCTCTTCTCATGTTGTTTTTAAGTGGAACACTGAGGCGGAGAAAGCCTTTCAAAGACTTAAGACGTTGTTCACAACCGCTCCAATCCTCACAGTGCCTGACCCGCAGAGACAATTCATTGTGGAGGTGGATGCCTCGAACGAAGGCGTCGGAGCGGTGCTCTCCCAAAGGTCTGCTCAGGACAACAAGCTCCATCCTTGTGCTTTCTTGTCACGGAAGTTGACAGACGCAGAGAGGAATTACGATGTGGGGAACAAGGAACTTTTGGCAGTAAAGATAGCCTTAGAAGACTGGCGTCATTGGTTAGAGGAGGCGGAACAACCATTATAGTATGGACTGATCACAAGAACCTGGAATTCATTAGAAAATCCAAAAGACTAAACCCACGCCAGGCTAGATGGTCATTGTTTTTTAGTCGCTTTAACTTCACCTTGTCATACAGACCAGGCTCTCAAAATGTGAAACCAGATGCTTTGTCACGCATGTACGAGCCTGAACCTGCTGCCAAAAGACCTGAAAGCATCCTTCCACTTCATTGTGTGGTTGGGGCAGTTTCATGGCAAATAGAATCTGTGGTGAAGCAAGCACATGGTGAGAGCCCGGCTCCTAGTGGTTGCCCGCAAAATAGGTTGTTTGTACCTGTTTCAGTTCGCTCACAGGTAATTCACTGGGCTCACACGTCTTTGCTCACCTGTCATCCGGGGGTTAAACGCACAATCTTTATGATAAAGCAACGTTTCTGGTGGCCGGCTATGGAGAAACAGGTGGCAGAGTATGTGGCAGCCTGCACCGTTTGTGCCAGAAACAAGACCTCCAAACAAGCTCAGATGCGTCTGCTGCAGCCTCTTCCTGTTCCACATCGTCCATGGTCACACCTCTCCATGGACTTCGTCACTGGATTACCCGTTTCCGAGGGAAACACCACCGTCCTGACGGTGGTGGACAGATTCAGTAAGATGGCACATTTCATTGCATTACCCAAGCTCCCCTCTGCCAAAGAAATGGCAGAGGTCATGTTACGTGAAGTTTTCCGCATTCATGGTTTTCCCAGGGATATCGTATCGGACCGAGGCCCCAGTTCATCTCAGGTTTTTGGAAGGAGTTCTGCCATCTCCTGGGTGCCACCGTCAGCTTGTCTTCGGATTACCACCCGCAGTCCAATGGCCAATCAGAGCGGATCAACCAGGAGCTGGAGACCTGTTTGCGGTGTCTCGTTTCCCAGAACCAGGCATCGTGGAGCAAGCACCTGGTGTGGGTCGAGTATGCTCACAACACACTTCCCACCGCAGCTACTAGACTTACTCCTTTCCAGTGTGTTTATGGTTATCAGCCACCCTTGTTCCCTGCCAATGAAGGTGAGGTCACGGTCCCGTCGGCACATGCCATGGTCCGTCGGTGCCGCCGGATCTGGGCAGGTGCTCGTCGTGCTCTCCTGCGCAGTGCCAGCCAGATGAAGAAGGTGGTGGATCGGCATCGCAGACCTGCTCCATCCTATAGGCCTGGACAAAGCGTTTGGCTGGCTACCAAAGACTTACCCCTTCATGTCATGTCCAGAAAGCTAGCCCCAAGGTTTGTGGGTCCTTTCCAGGTGTCTAAGGTGATTAACCCAGTGTCTGTGCGCTTACGTCTACCCAGGGCGCTCAAAGTCCATCCGACGTTTCATGTGGGGAAGGTCAAGCCTGTAAGAGAGAGTCCTCTGGTGCCCGCCTCTAAGCCCCCACCGCCTCCCCGGATGGTTGATGGTGGTCCTGTCTACACTGTTAAGAAACTGCTTGGAGTCCGTAACCGTGGTCGAGGGAAACAATTCCTCGTGGACTGGGTTGGTTACGGTCCCGAAGAAAGACAATGGGTCCCTGCAAGCTTCATTGTAGATCGGAGTTTGATCACTGACTTTTATCAGGATCATCCAGGAGGGTCTGGGACTTCCGGAGCAGTCCCTAGAGGAGGGGGTACTGTGGTGTCTCGTCAATTGTGTTAGTCGTGTTTGTTTTATGTCTGTCACTTCATGTTTAGTCAGGTATTTCATTCCAAGTCTAGTCAGGTTTCTATGTAGAGTCACGTTTCTTGTTACTTCATGTCTTCATAGCGATCGGGTCGCGGCAAGACCTGTTGATGCAGCAACCCCTGTAAGGTATATTCTTGGTTAATTCAAACTGCTCTGTGTCATTTATTCTACTCTTTATAATTGTTCTGCAGTCCTTTTTAGTTGGTAGAGATCTGTACATCTCAGATCTGCTCGGGGGAAAGCTGTAAATTTGCTCTCATCTCAGAAGCCCAGTCGAAACGCGTGAGAATATACACGCCCTGTCCAGCTGTCACGAGGGAGGCAAAGAGGAGGCAAATCCTACTTTGATTGAGCTAAGTATCGCTGGTATTTTATTTCATTTTGTTTAGCCCCTCATGCTATAATCATGTGTATTTTCTCCATTCCCGTTCATGTGTCCTCTCGCCACTATCACTGGCCCCGTGTATCTCGTAATCGAAATATTCGGCCTGCTCTCGTCTATCCCACATGCTCCTCTGACATCCAACATTTAGTTTCAGGTGGCCTGTGGAACTGCCAGTCAGCTGTCCCCAAAGCTGACTTCATCTCTGGCTACGCTTCCCTGCAGTCCCTGGATTTCCTTGCTCTCACGGAGACCTGGATTACTCCATCCAACACATCCACCCCAGCAGCTCTCTCCACAGCATATTCCTTCTCCCATACACCCAGACCCACTGGCAGAGGAGGTGGCACTGGTCTCCTGCTCTCTCCCAATGGAGCTTTTCCCTCTTCAAGCTACCTAATTTCATTCCTTCCACCTTTGAATTCCATGCCGTCACAGTAACCCATCCTATACAATTAACCATTGTTGTTCTCTACCGTCCGCCAGGTGCCTTGGGGGACTTCTTGGAGGAATTAGATCATCTCCTCTCACATATCCCTGAAACCGGCCCTCCGGCTGTACTTCTCGGAGATTTCAACCTCCAGACAGGGAAGATAGACGAACTAACATCTCTGTTAACCGCCTTCGCTTTCTCATTGTCTCCATCCCCACCAACTCATAAAGCTGGCAATGTAATTTGATCTCATATTCTCAAGGAACTGCACTACTTCTAACCTCTCTGTTAACCCGCTCCACACATCCGATCACTTCTTCCTTTCATTCTCTCTACCCCTTTCCAAACATAACAAACTAATCTCTTCTCAGCCTGCACCTGTCCGCCGTAACCTTCGTTCCCTCTCCCCCCTCTACCTTTGCCTCATCGGTGCTCTCAGCCCTCCCTTCCTCTGATTCGTTTCAACTCCTGCCTCCAAACTCTGCTGCAGAAACTCTCCTCTCTACTCTCTCATCTTCTCTGGACTCTCTCTGTCCTCTCACATCTCGGCAGGCTCGTCAGTCTCCCCCTGCTCCCTGGCTAAATGACGCACTGCGTGCTAATAGAACCGTCCTTCGGGCAGCAGAGCGGAAATGGCGGAAATCCAGACACCGTGACGACCTCCTAACCTATCAGGCTCTCCTCTCCTCTTTCTCTGCCTCGATCTCTCAGGCAAAGAGCACTTTCTTTCAAGATAAGATCCAATCTTCCTATTCCAATCCCAAAAAACTATTTTCCATCTTCTCCACCCTCTTGGACCCTCCCAAAGCCCCTCCCTCCTCCTCACTTCTGTCAAGCGACTTTGTTAACCACTTCGAAAAAAAGATTGATGATATTCGCTCTACTTTTTCTGACTCACCTTTACTGACCGCTGGGTCACCAGACCCTCCTTTCAACCACTCACTAACCTCCTTTTCCCCTCTCTCTCCAAGTGAGGTTCTTACCCTCATTACCTCTGCCCGCCCTACCACCTGTCCTCTGGACCCCATCCCTTCAAACCTCCTTCAGACTATCGCTCCTGATATTCTACCGTTTCTCACCCATTTCATCAACACTTCTCTAACTTCTGGTCACTTTCCAAACAGTCTCAAGGAGGCAAGAGTAAACCCTCTCCTTAAAAAACCCACTCTTAACCCGTCCGATGTTATAAACTACAGGCCTGTGTCTCTCCTCCCGTTCCTGTCTAAAACACTTGAACGCGCTGTCTTTAAACAACTCTCCTGTTATCTCCATCAGAACAAACCTTCTGGATCCGCACCAGTCTGGTTTTAAGGCAGGTCACTCCACAGAAACGGCCCTCCTTGCTGTCACTGAGGAACTGCACACTGCTAAAGCTGCATCCTCTCCTCTGTCATCATCATGTTGGACCTGTCAGCTGCATTCGGACACGGTGAACCATCAGATCCTCCTTCGCACTCCAAGAACTTGGAGTTTCAGGCTCTGCACTCTCCCTCCTCGCCTCATACCTCAAGACCGTACCTACAGGGTAACTTGGAGAGGGTCTGAGTCTGACCCTTGTCAATTAACTACAGGGGTCCCTCAGGGCTCTGTTCTTGGTCCCCTCCTTTTCTCTCTGTACACAAACTCGCTCGGATCGGTCATTAGCCCGCATGGTTTTTCTTACCACTGCTATGCTGACGACACCCAATTAATTCTGTCCTTTCCCCGCTCAGAGACCCAGGTCGTCGCACGCATCTCTGCCTGACATCTCTCAGTGGATGTCTGCTCATCACCTCAAGCTCAACCTTGACAAGACTGAACTGCTTTTCCTTCCGGGAAAAGATTGTCCCACTCTTGACCTGACGATCAACATCGGCACCTCTGTTGTTTCCCCGACTCAGACGGCAAGGAATCTGGGTGTGACCCTAGATAACAACCTCTCCTTCACTGCAAACATCGCTGCTACAACTCGTTGCTGCAGATATACGCTGTACAACATCAGGGAAGATTCGTCCCCAGCTGACCCAGAAAGCCACCCAGGTTCTGGTCCAGGCTCTCGTCACCTCACGCCTAGACTATTGCAACTCCATCCTGGCTGGTCTACCTGCATGTGCCATTCGACCTCTGCAGCTCATCCAGAATGCAGCGGCTCGTCTGGTCTTCAACCTTCCAACATTTTCCCACACCACTCCGCTCCTTCGCTCCCTTCACTGGCTCCCGGTAACTGCTAGAATCCACTTCAAGACACTAGTACTTGCATACCATGCTGCGAATGGATCTGGCCCTTCCTACATCCAGGACATGGTTAAACTGTACAACCCCAGCGCGTGCACTCGCTCTGCATCAGCCAAACGACTCGCTGCACCCTCGCTGCGAGGTGGACCCAAGTTCCCATCAGCAAAAACACGTGGGTTTGCTATCCTGGCTCCAAGATGGTGGAATGAGCTCCCCATTGACATCAGGACGGCAGAAAGCCTGCACATCTTCCGGAAAACTCATCTCTTTCGACTCCACTTCGAGCGATAGAATTACTAACAAAGCACTTATATACTAACATAGGACTGGCTTATCTATAGCCAGCTGACAAAGCACTTATATACTAACATAGGACTGGCTTATCTATAGCCAGCTGAGTAGCACTTGAAATGTTTGGCTCTATGATACCTGCTGTTACTTATATGATTCTGTTTTTCTTCTGGGCTGTGTCTTCCTGGTCGTATGTACTTATTGTAAGTCGCTTTGGACAAAAGCGTCAGCTAAATGCAATGTCATGTCTCGTTTTCCCATTTCCTGTTTTATTTTGTACTTACCATCTTGTCTTTCCTTTCAGGCCCTGTTAATTCCTCACTTTGGGTGATTTTCCGTCATCGTCAGCGTCTGCCCCGCCCCTGATTGTTTCCACCTGGTCCCTATTCCCTCATGTATAAATAGTCCTTGTCTCCCCTTTGTCTTGTGCCAGTTCGTCTTGTTCAGTGTGCTTCCATGTCCAGAGGACCCAGCGTTAAAACCAGAGAGAAGAGCTTTGTTTGTTTGAAATCGAGAAGTTTTGTTTTGTCCTCGCTTGTTTTATTTTTTCATTAAAATCTGAGCCGTCGCAATTGAGTCCAGTATTTTTTTACCCCGTTCTAACAGATATTTCCAGTAATCTGGGGAATTCTAAGCTGGAGACAGTCCTGGGGATGTTACAATCAGTATAACTATTGATTTTTTGTGTGTGAAAAAATAAAAAAAGGGTTTTACATTTAAAAACTGTTGTCTTCATTATAGCAAGGGGAGTGTGTCTGATACATGTGTATTACAGTCCTTCACATGCACTGGTGTCTTCATTATAACAAGGGGAGGATAACAGGGAAGATGTAGGATAAATGTGTACTGAAACGTGTGTATTATACATCCACAGAAACACAGAAACACGGAAGCACACAGAAACACAGACACACAGATGTTTTCAGTGTTTTCTGTGTGTGTCTGTACACACAAAGCACAAATCATTTAAAACCAACCCTGAATCAAATCTAGAGAGGACCATTAAGAGTCAGATGCTTGACGAAATCTACTAAAACAAAGTACTTCATGGTAAGTGGTCAGCTTTTATACACAAAGTGTATCTTTTCAGGAACTTTCTCAGAGAATTTAAGCAAACATCTGTCAAAGGTTCAAAACAGCCTTGTTTCACTGAAATAGCCCTCAAAATCACAAACTGGCTGAAACTATACAGTGAATTGGAGAAATTACAGAGTTTTCTACTACGATACAGATAGTATAATCTATGTGACAAGACAGGGGAGACTCCACTGCCCATGGAGGTTTTATCTGGGGGATCCCTAAAAGTTATGCTTACCAGACCAAACATCAAAAAAAGGTTGGGATGCAATTTGTGTAACCCCTTTCCACGTATCCCAACCTTTTTTTTTAATTCTGAACTCTTAATGGCAGTTTGTGATTTTGAGGCTATTTCAGTGAAGGCTGTTTTGAACATTTTGACAGATTATGCTTAATTCTCTCAAACAAGATTACCGAAAGATACACTTTTTCTTTTTAAAAAAGCTGGCCACTTCCCGAGAAAGTACTCTGTTTTATTAGATTTCGTCAAGCATCTGACTCTTAAGGCAGTTTGTCATTTTGAGGCTATTTCAGTGAAGGCTGTTTTTGACCATTGACAATGTATGCCTTAATTCTCTCAAAAAGTTACCGAAAGATACACTTTTCTTTTTTAAAAGCCTGAAAAGTAGATAATGAAGTACTCTGTGTCAGGAGATTTCGTTAAGCATCTGACTCTTAATGGCAGTTGTTGATTTGAGGCTATTTCAGTGAAACAAGGCTGTTTTGAACATTGACAGATGTATGCTTAAATCTCTGAGAAAGTTACTGAAAAGATACACTTTTGTGTATAAAAGCTGACCACTACCATGACGTACTCTGTTTGAGTAGATTTCGTCAAGCATCTGACTCTTAATGGCACAGTTTGTGATTTTGAGGCTATTTCAGTGAAACAAGGCTGTTTGAACATTTGACAGATTGTATGCTTAAATTCTCTGAGAAAGTTACTGAAAATATACACTTTTGTGCTATTAAAAGCTGACCACATACCATGAAGTACTTTGTTTAGTAGATTCCGTCAAGCCATCTGACTCTTAATGGTCCTCTCCAGATTTGATTCAGGGTTTGTTTTAAATGATTTGTGCTTTGTGTGTACAGACACACACACTGAAACACAAAAACCCAACTAGTGTTTTCTGTGTGTCTGCTGTTTCTGTGTGTCTGTGTTTCTGTGTGTTTCTGCGTTTGTGTTTATGTGGGTGTCTAATACGCACGTTTCAGTACACATTTATCCTACATCTTCCCTGTTATCCTCCCCTTGTTATAATGAAGACACCAGCTGCATGTGAAAGGACTGTAATACACATGTGTCAGACACACTCCCCTTCGCTATAATGAAGACAACAGTTTTTTTAATATGTAAAAAACACTTTTTTATTTTTTTAAAAATGTCCTATTTACATTTTTTATTTTTTCACACACAAAAATCAATAGTTATACTGATTGTAACATCCCCAGGACCGTCTCCAGCTTAGAATTCCCCAGATGACTGGAAATATCATGATGGAGTTTTTTCACTTCAGTCAAAATATTCATGTGTATGCTGTTTTCGACACAAAGATGCATCACATCTACAAACAGAGCATACAGTGAGAGCACATGATACACTTTTGATGTTTGTTTCATTTCTGCGGTAATGTTACAGAATGTTTCGGAAAATGAAGATTCCAGGACCACTTTAAATGTTTCGTTTATAATAGTTTCCCAATGACCCGGAATAGTACTGCCAGAAAAAACGATATCCATAATGTCTTCCAGTTTACAAACTTCAGCCGTTCTTTTTACACAGGGGTCACTACTCATTCTGTTTTCAATCGTCCTCATCACCACACTTATTAAAAGGATATTGACTATATTGTGATCAATATATACACTAGCGTTTTGCATAGTAGTTTCCCATTTTTATTTTACTTTAAAAGAGAAAAGTCAATGTATCGAACAAATCCCTGGCTTCAGTCAACTGCTGGTTAATAGTCTTCTTCTTCTCCATCCAACTCGGCATGGATCTTTTCAAGTCTCTCCTTGAGGCGTTGACACGAAGGACTCACAAAAGACTCAAATGCACCGATTCTCTCCTTGATATCCTTTTATTATCCAAACAAAGGTTTTCTAGGATCTACTAGGACTACGAACTAGTTCTCTAGGTTCGACTAGCTCAGGGGTGGCCAACCAGTCAGAGGTTAAGAGCCACATTGTTTCTATGTTACTGCAAAGAGCCACATCAAACACACAGTCACTGATACCGCTTGTTTCAGTTTTTTGTTTTCTGGAGACAAGATTTCAACCACGTCACTGATGCATTTTTTGTGGCATTGGGATATCTATTTTAAATCCTCTGGAGCAGAGAGAGGAGCTGTGGATTATTGTTATTGATTAATGCATCAGTGTTTCTTAGGGTCAAAAACACTAAACTCACAACTTAAAATGAAAGCGTTTGGTTTATTAATAAAAGAGCACATGTTCAATGTGAAAAGTGACAGTAGATTATTTGCAATTTGGTGCTAAAATTATATATATTTTTTAAACACCTTGAATTTCAGGGCCCCTCCAAGACAATGGTAGGGGAAAACACTGGATAGTGTTTAATCAAACGATAGGTGTTCCCCCCTCAAAGGTGGATTGGTTCACTGCATCGCAGGTATTATTGTGATTGGCTCTTGGGCCACATCAAACATTAGACGCGCTGTCATCCTCTCATACCTGACGCCTGACACCACACATACACACGTAGGGGAGAGCCGGGACGAAAGTAACACGGGACGAAACGTAAACACGGGGGCGAAAGTAACGGAGCGATTTTATCCGAGCCCAAACAACTTGACGGCCAATTACGTCAGAATTATCAGCATTCAATACTTAACAGACCTACTAAATATCAGGGTTTAACTGTCAGGAGTAGCTAGTGTTGTCACGATACCAACATTTTGGTTTCGATTACCAAGGCAAGAATTGCGATTCCGATTCTTTTTCGATACTTTTCTTAAAAAAAGGGAAACAGTCTTAAATGTAGTTATTGTGCTTTATTTCACACCATAAACCAAACACAAAACTTGTAAACAATGAGAACAATAAATAAAATAAATGACAAGAATTCGTATTAAATAAAAATTTATACATTTCTTACAGACAGGCCTCGTGGTGTCCGTAGGCTTGTCCTCACTGTCAGAGATTTAGCTAAAATACTTCCACATTTCGCTTTCTGGAGTCCTTTTTGTCAACAAGCCGAGGCGCAGCGGCAGTTGCACTCCCACTTGCAGCCCATGCTTCTCGTTTTCTCACATGCTCTGGCAGCTAGCGCGTGCACGAGGAGAGGGGAGGGCAATTAGAGCGTGCTTGAGAGGGGCGGGACTGCAGGCACGGCTGTAGTGCAGGGAGGAGGAAGCAGAGCGCTGAACACACACGGCTCTTATTAAAACGGCGCTTTCTCACCGGAGAGTACTTTCCCCCGTCATTCTTAAAGTAATGATTACTAATGAAACGGAGGAATCGTAACGTTTTTAACGGCAGGTATTTGCGGTACCTTTCAAGTATCGGTACACCGTGCAATACTAGTCAGGAGTCAGTGTCTCTCCCCCAAACTCACAACATATACAATTCGATATGACACTGAAGAGCCGCATGAACCAGGCAAAGAGCCGCATGCGGCTCGAGAGCCGCGGGTTGGCCACCCCTGGACTAGCTCAACGTTTGCATGAGAGAGTACAGACATGGACTGGTAGAACAAGACGAACGACAAAAGACAAACAGGAGAACTGGGCACATATACACAATACTTAATGAGACACAGGTGCACACAATCCAGAACAGGAGATCATCATGACAGGAAGTGATGACACCTGAAACGAGAGGGACAGAGCCAACATCAAAAATAAACTGCAAGGCCACCAGAATAAACACAAAACAATAAGTTCAGACTCTAACGCTGAAACCTTACAGTACCCCCCCTCTTACGGACGGCTCCAGACGTCCCTGAAACCTTGACCGACTGACCTCTATCGAAGTCGATATAAGGGTCTTGTCCACAATGAAGCTGCCTGGGATCCAACACCTCTCCCCTCTAATCCATACCCTACCCAGTCGACCAGGAACTGTCTACCTCTGCCCTCTTCCTTTCGACAGTATTTTGTCCCACAGTGTACACTTGACCCCCGGTCGACAATCCGGGGAGGTGGAGGGGGCGTGGAGGCGGGGACCAGTCTGCTCTCTTTGACTGGTTTCAACCTTGCTGACATGGAACGTGGGGTGGACCTTGATGGACTTTGGAAGACATAAACGGACAGCAACAGGGTTAATCACTTTGGGCTATGGGAAAAGGACCAACGAACCGGGGAGCCAGCTTTCCTGGAGGCGAACATGGAGAGGAAGATCCTTGGTAAGATAGCCACACTCGTTGTCCGGCCTGGTACTTGGGGGGCTGGACGTCGTTTCCGGTCTGCCAATACCTTCATGCGAACGGCACTCCTCTGCAAACATATGGCGAACTCCCGCCCAGACCCGACGGCAGCGTCGAACCAGAGCATGGGCTGATGGTACCGTGACCTCCTTCTCGAGCTCCAAAAACAATGGAGGTTGGTACCCATGGACACATTGAAACCGGGAGATACCAGTGGCTGATGTGGGTTAAAGTGTTGTGTGCATACTCCACCCAAACCAGACTCTTACTCCAGGTGGTGGGTTTCTCGGACGCTAGGCATCTCAAACAGGTCTCTAAATCCTGATTCATCCTCTCCGCTTGTCCATTTGACTGTGGGTGGTATCCGGAGGTCAGACAACAGTGGCTTGGATTAGGCGACAAAACTCCTTCCAAAAACGTGACACAACTGTGGGCCTCGGTCTGGAAACGACATCACTGGGAAAACCATGGATCCTGAACACATGGGACAACATGGCCTCTGCTGTTTCTTGGCATTAGGTAACTTGGGCATGGCGAGAAAGTGTGCCATTTTAGAAAAACGATCAACCACAGTGAGTATGGTGGTATTACCTGCCGATGTTGGTAATCCTGTCACGAAATCCAACGCAATGTGGAGACCATGGTCTGTTTGGAATTGGCAGAGGTTGGAGAAGACCTGCCGCAGCTTGCCGAAGAAGTTTTGTTCCTGGCGCACACAGGACACGACTGCTACATATTCTGCAACATCCTTCCACATCCCCGGCCACCAGAATCTGTGTCTCACCATGAAAAGGGTTCCTTTTGTTTCCAGGATGACAGGTAAGTACCGACGTATGGGCCCAATGAACCAACGTGCCCTCGAAGTTGCTCCGGCACAAACAAAGCGATTCTCTGAGGACACCCTCTTCTGGACCGGATTTCCAACGGTGCCTGTTTGACCTTGGCTTCAATGGGCCAGGTCACAGTCCCTATCACTCGGTCTGGGCCGCAGAATGGGATCTGGACTCTTGGGGACTGGCTCAGGATCATACATCCTGGAGAGTGCATCAGGCTTTCCATTCTGCGAACCAGGTCGATATGACAGAGTGAACCTGAATCTATTAAAGAACAAAGCCCATCTGGCCTGCATAGAGTTCAGACGTTTGACCTTCCTGATGTATTGCAGGTTTTTATGATCCGTCCAGACCAGGAAATCCTGCTCCGCTCCCTCCAACCAGTGCCGCCACTCCTCCAAAGCAATCTTCACAGCCAACAGTTCCCGATTTCCCACGTCGTAATTCCTCTCAGCAGACGATAGCTTACGGGAGAGGTATGCACACGGATGAAGCTTGTTGTCCCCGCTGACCTCTGGGACAGTATAGCTCCAACGCCGTCGTTGGAGGGTCCACTTCCACCACAAACTGTCGGTGTTGATCAGGTACAGTCAGGATGGGAGCTGTGGTGAACCTCCTCTTCATGTTCCAGGAAAGATTTCTCTGCCTGTGGATTCCACACAAACTGAAACATGGGGAGAGGTAAGGGCATGGAGAGGAGAGGCAATAGCACTGAAATTGCGTATGAATCCGTCTGTAAAAGTTAGCAAACCCCAAGAATTGCTGAACTTCTTTCTAGAGTCTGGCGTGGCCAATTCTCCACGTCACTGACCTTAGCTGGTCCATTTCCACCTTGTTAGGGGAAATCACAAAGCCAAAAATGCCACAGAGTTCACATGAAACTCGCATTTTTCGGCTTTTTCAAACAAATGGTTAGCCAGGAGTCTCTGAAGAACAAGGTGAACATGGTTAACATGAGTTTCTCATCTGGAGAAAAGATGAGAATATCATCGAGATACACCAAAACAGAAAACATTCAGGAAATCTCTTAACACATCATTAATGAGGGCTTGGAAAACAGCAAGGTGCATTACAAAGTCCAAAAGGCATCACCAAATATTCGTAATGTCCCGTAGGTGTATTGAAACCTGTTTTCCACTCATCCCCCTCCCCGGATGCGCACAAGATGATATGCATTCCTTAAGTCAAGCTTGGTAAATACCTTGGCTCCCTGTAAACAGTTCGATGCCGTAGAGATGAGTGGAAGGGGATATCTGTTCTTAACTGTGATCTGATTAAGTGGACTGTAATCAATACAGGGCCTTAATGAACCGTCCTTTTTCCCTACAAAAAAGAACCTGCTGCTGCTGGGGATGATGATGGCCGAATCAAGCCAGCTTTGAGTGATGATCCGATATACTCTTCCATGGCCTTCCTTTCAGGACCAGAAAGAGAATACAACCGTCCTTTTGGGGATAGTAGAGCCCGAGAGAAGGTCTATAGGGCAATCATACGGTCTATGGGGAGGCAAGGAGTAGCTCGTGTCTTGTTAAACACCTCCTTAATGTCAAGGTAACACTCTGGCACTTTGGATAAGTCAGGAAAGTCAGACGGTTTTAGAAGAAGTGACACTGTCCTATCTGACGCCTGTTTAAAGCTCCCAGATCTGTGCGGTCCACTCGAAACTGTATGAGAGGCTAAACATGAAACGAGAGCACTCACTCCCCCACCCCTTAACCTTTCCTGTAAGCCAGTCCATGTGAGGGTTATGTTTAACAAGCCAAGGGTAACCCAAAATGAGAGGCTGTTGGGCTGAGTTAAATAAATGAAAGCTAATATGCTCACGGTGCTCCTGATCTATGACAATTTCTATGGGTTTCCGTGCGATGAGTAACTGTAGCATAAAAGGCGGCCATCCAACGCGCTAGCTTCTAATGGCTGATCTAAAAGGACAAATGTATTAAGTTCAACTCTTTAGCCAGCTCCCAGTCTAACAAGCTCTCATCAGCCCCAGAGTCAATTATGCATCCTGAGTTACAGTTTTTATCCTTCAGTTTTCATTTGTACCTGAGTCAGTCTTCTCGAGGAAGGGTCGAAAGAAGTCACTCGGCTCACCAGCGTCCCTCTTCCCACTGATGAGCCTGATCTTTTGCCGGACAGGCTGCCAGAACATGACCCTGCTGGCCGCAGTAGAAACACCGCCGCTCCCGTAGCGGCGCTGTTCGCTCCTCGGGGGTGAGTTTGGCTCTTCCGAGCTGCATCGGTTCCTCCGCGGCGCTAGGGGGCGCTGGTCGCTCTGGAGACGAAGTCCGGGTATTCCTCCGCCAACCGTAGGGTTCCCTCTGTAACTCCCGTCCGAGGAGTGAAGTGGAAGCTGCTTTCTCCCCTCCTCTCCCGACGTCTCTCTGCTAGACGTTGGTCCACCCGGATAGCCATGGCGATGAGTGAGTCCAACTCTACAGGCAACTCTAATGGAGCTAACTGATCCTTTATGGGATCCGCTAATCCATGCAGAAACGCATCAAAAAGAGCCGCGGAAGTTCCATCCGCTCTCCGCTGCCAGGGTCCGGAATTCGATCGCGTAATCCGCCACTCTCCTCTGCCGTTGTTTGATGTTTACCAGGGCTCTCGCTGACTCTCTCCCAGGTGCTGTCTGGTCAAAAATGTTCTTCATTGAGTCCATGAATAACCTTAACGACTGGCAAACAGGCGAGTCTCGGGCCCATTCTGCTGTTGCCCAGGCTCCTGCTCTTCCCGTCAATTGAGATACTATGAAAGCTACCTTAGCTTGATCTGTGGGAAATGCTGCGGGCTGATGTTTGAAGTGGAGATCGCACTGTATCAGGAATGGACGACAGTTTCCCGAATCCCCGGAGAACTTCTCCGGTGAAGCGAGGCGGAGTGAAGACGATGGCATGGGTATTTGAACGGGGATCTCAGCAAACCCGACCTCCGCTGGACCGGAAAACTCTGCCGCAGGAATAGCAGGACGTGCCTCGAGATGCGTAAGTATGTCACGCATTTTCTCTGCCAGGTGATTTATTTCCGTTGTCACTGTTAACTGGAAGTTGTGCTGACGGGCATTTACGTCCTGAACCCCCTGCTTCATTGTTGTCAGCTGTTCCTCCTGTTGACGCAGGCGTGTTCCTTGCACCTGCCAAAGCCGTCTTGAACACGGTGGGGAGTCGGCTGAGTCCATCTTGTAAGGTCGGTTCGTTCTGACACGAAGGACTCACAAAGACTCAAATGCACGATTCTTCCTTGATATCCTTTTATTATCCAAACAAAGGTTTCTAGGATCTACTAGGACTACGAACTAGTTCTCTAGGTTCGACTAGCTCAACGTTTGCATGAGAGAGTACAGACATGGACTTGGTAGACAAGATGAACCGACAAAAGACAACAGGAGAACTGGGCTACATATACACAATACTTAATGAGACACAGGTGCACACAATCCAGAACAGGAGATCATCATGACAGGAAGTGATGACACCTGAAACGAGAGGACAGAGCCAACATCAAAATAAACTGCAAGGCCACCAGAATAAACACAAAACAATAAGTTCAGACTCTAACGCTGAAACCTTACAGGCGTCTGCAATTTTTTGAGATTGTGAAGAAAAGCCTCCGAAGCGCCTTGGATCCTCCAATCATCCGTGAAAATGTCTTATCAATAAGAGTCTGGTCGATCTCAGTAATGAAGTCGGTGAGCCAGAGTCTTTTCATTAACGCTTTGTAATTGTTTCTGAAGTAGAAATCGGACATGTCATTCATAAAATCGTGTTGCCTCTGGCCGGGGTGACTGACTCGGCACCCGTTGCAGATTTCTTCTCTGTACCGATGTATCACCCTCTCCACAATATCAACCAACACCGATTTTCACTGTGTCCACAAACAGAGACGTCTTGGCCAAGGAGCAAAATCAGCAGCAGTAGTATTGCAGGATTCGGGGGTCCAGAATGGTGGTGATGATGGTAGTCCAGGAGTTTGTTCCTGGCTGCAATTCGCGGGGGGGAGTCTTGGTTTTTCTCAGATCCATGGCTAGTTTACAACGGTCGTCTTAGTGGGGTCCTTCGTTTAGATTATTTGCCGAATGGAGGGTGGGACTTATTGCGTTGAATGGGGGGAGTCATTTATAGAATTGAGAGTTTTAAAAAAAAAGTTCTTTAAGCGTTGTAGCTTTTTCATCTATAATTTCCAACCACGCAGCAATAGGTCAAAATTAAGAATAAGTAATAGTTTTGTCAAGATTTTACGGAAAAAGTCAAAAAGTATAGTTTGTCAGAAATATGGAAAAAGTCATTGTGTACAAATAGTATGTTGAAAATCAAAAAGAAAAGAAAACTCAATTCATTACAATTAATGAATATTTTACCCAGTTCAAAAGTTTTGCACCCCTTAAAGAAAAACCCCCTTCCTTACCAAGTACTTCATATTATACCCTTTGTTAAGTGTTGCGTACATCAAGGTGTATCTTAAAGTATCTTGGTAGTAGAAAAATAACTAAAATATGTAGGTTATCAGAAAAAGAAAAAACCTTGTTTAACTGAACAAGTGTTTTTACAAAAAAAAAACCTGCCATTTAAAAGAAAAACAAAATCCTTACAAAGTACTTCATATTCTTACCAGTTGTTAAGTGTTGCGTACGCCAAAGTGGGTCTAAAAGTATCTTAGTAACACAAGAAAAGAGAAAAAAGCATTGATGTTAACAGAAACTGGATTGTTCCCACTGAAATAATAAATAAATAATTTCAAAAAGTGCGTTTAAAAGAAAATGTATTCAGATAAAGTATTTTGTTTTGAATATTAAGTCCAAGATGGTTACATTTGACCTCTTAAACCATTTGTATTATATTTTTGTTTTCCTAATAAAGACAGAGTCACCTGAATTAATTTTGTCTCCATACCTTTTTTATTTTTTACATTTTGTAACAATCTTTAAACATTTGTAGAGAACAAACACTGTGGTTAAAATGAGTGTCTTTATGACGTCTCTCACACCGTTGGTATTTTTCACAAGATTAATTTTTAAACATATCATCTTGATACAGAGATAACACATTTTCGTAAGACCTTTTACCTAGGTAGAAAACACAATGCTTTTCTTTGAGGGCTCCTTAGTTTTAAATGATCTGGTGAGGAGGGTGTGACTTGTTATGTTGAGTGGGATACGGAGTCCTCTGCAAAAGTGAGAGTCTTTTTCACCAGTATAATGTCCATCGATGTCTGACTCTGTTTAAAAGGTTCTTTAAGCTTTATAGCTTTTCCATCAATCATTTTCAGCCAAGCAGTCAGAGGCACCCGCAAGGATGTCTGAAAAACCCCGCATGTAGAGTTGAAATACTCCAAAACAAAATCATCAGAGGGGTCCTTCCCCAGCGTCACCAAACGGCTTGCGCGGTAATACCACCGCCCGATGGTCCGCTTTTAGTTTCCCATACGGTGCTTGTCAGGACTCTTCTCACTTCTGGCGGCGGGGGGATATCTCCTTCTTCTTCTTCCTTCACATTGAGGGGCAGCGGTGAAAACTCTTCTTTGATCTCGCATGCTGTATCTCAGATTGTAGAAATGCAGTTCATTCGCCATATAGTTGAATACATAACCCCAAACATTGCCATTTTTCAGAGTCCATTCTTCATGAAGTTCTTCGGCTGGAGGCGTCTGAACCCGGCACAGATGCTGCATTCGTTTCTTGACTGGTGCTCCGGACTGATGGCGGTAAGTTGTCAAAGGCGTCTCGCTGATTAAACCCATATGTAGGCGTCTCTTGGCCATTTTTCTTTTTTGAAAGGTGACTTGGTGAGTGTAAATGACTGGCTTGTTATTTAGTTTGAGTGTATTTCTTTTTTCATCTATTTATAAGTAATTATAAAAAAGTAATTATAAAAAAGACAAGATCATGGGAGGAATAGGATATTTATTATTTGCCTCTTCAGAGAGACTTTCTTTCAGGAAGACTGGTTCCCACGCTCTCATTCACAATTCTCTCTCACTCACTCGCCCTTTCTCTCAATAAGCAAAGGCACAACTTACCCCAGCTAAACCAATCGGTTGCGTCTGTTGTGCACCGTCAAAAGTGTTAGTCAGTCATGTTTCATGTTTATGTTGTATTGTTTTTCACTTCCTGTTTTGTTGTTGTCACGTCTCATTTTCAGGTTCCTTGACTCCCTTTCCTCATGTGTTCTCCCGCGCTCATCAGTATCAGCCCCGCCCCTGATTGTGTTCACCTGTGTCTTGTTGTTGAGTGTTTAAAGTCCCCAGTCTCCCAGTGTTCAGTGTCAGTTCGTCTTGTCCTGTCCTCATGCCAGAACTCTGCCCATCACGGTTGCTCTTTTGATTTCCTGCCTTATTCATGCTCCTAAAACTTATTGTAAGTTTGTTCCTCACGTTGTGAGCGTTTTTTGTTGAGCCTTATTGAAACTCTTTATTTTTGTCACCTCGCAAAGAGTGTTTTTTCTATTTGTATATCCTTTTGGCAAATAAAGTATATTACTTGTACTTTATCTCTGGCTCCGGGGTCGTGCATTTGAGTCATTTTTCCCTTGTGTATCCAAGTTCATAACAGAACGAACTGACCACAATGGACTCAGCCGACCCAGAAGCTCTTCACGCCGCCCTGTCAGCCCAAGGCGCGAGGATTTTTTATCACGAGGAACAGCTGGGATTAATCAGCCAAGGAGTGCAGACACTGGTAGGAAACCAGGCCGAACTTCAGGTTTCCGTCTCTGCACAGATACAACAGCTGGCGAATCAGATGCAGCAGTTCAGCACTCAACTTCAGACTGCTCCACCGATGACGTCAGTCACAGCTGACCGCATGCATGTTGCGGATCCTGTTGACGCTGTCAATCCAAGCCAGGCTGTGTCTTCCGCACTACGGCTGGCTCTCCCGGAGAGGTTTTCCGGTGATTCCATCAATTGCTTTCCTGGTGCAGTGCGACCTGCATTTCCAACACAACCCAGGCGCTTTTTCATCAGACCATGGTAAAGTGGCGTTCATCGTGTCCCATTTAACGGGAAGAGCTGCAGCCTGGGCTACTGCAGAATGGTCCAGAGACACGGAACTATGTTACTCATTACCCAACTTCAAAGACACTATGAGTCGTATTTTTGACCATTCATCACCTGCAACAGAAGCCAGCCGAAGACTACTTTAGATGCGGCAGCATAAGCGCCAGGTGGTGGATTATGCTATCAAGTTTCGCACGGCAGCAGCGGACAGCGGGTGGAATATTCCGGCTCTTCGCGACGCTTTTCTGACTGGATTATCAGATTCAATCAAGGACCAGCTGGCTCCCCTGGAGGTACCCCGGGACCTGGAATCTCTCATCACCGTTACCATCCGGATCGACAACCATCTTCGGGAAAGAGAGAGAGAACGTTGACGCAGCCGTGACAGACATCCCAGTTTCCAGGGCTTTTCTCCCATGAGCCTTTCCACCAGAGGAGGTTTATCCAGCCAGCGGATTCGGTCCGTTGGAGGACAGCACCTCCACCTGTTGCAGATGAACCCATGCAGTTGGGAAGGACCTGTGGAGGAGTGGAGGAGAGACAGCGCCGGCTACGAGAAGGGTGTTGTTTCTACTGTGGCCAGCCGGGTCACCAACTCGCGTCATGTCCGGGAAAAGAGCAAGCTTACCAGCCAAGAGGAGGGCGCTGGTGAGCAAGTTTTCCACAGACTTTCCTCCTCGTCCAGTTACCAAGGTAAACATTTTTATTAATGATCAGGTCATTTCCCAAGGAGTGCTAATAGACTCAGGAGCGGACGAAAGTCTTATGGATTGGGGCATAGTCAAACAGAGGACAGTTTTTATACCAACTGTCCCTCTATCTTCTCCCATTGCCGCCAGTGCTTTAGACGGACGTTTGTTGTTTACAGTCACCCACTGCACAGAACCTATCCAGATCACTGTAAATAATGACCACACTGAAGTTATGCAGTTTCACATCTTTGAATCGGCTCAGCATCCGGTTATTTTGGGTTTTCCGTGGCTAAAAATCCACAACGCACACATTGACTGGCGCTCAGGAAAGGTTAAGGAGTGGGGAGAGGATTGCATTAACAGGTGTAAACATTCACGCTCTGTTAAAGCACCAACAGACCCTAGTAGGATCGTCATACATCACCCAGACTATCCTGACCTACAGAAAGTACCGTCTTGTTATCATGATCTTAAGGAAGCCTTTAACAAATCAAAAGCCATGTTCTTATCTCCTCACCGACCTTTTGATTGCCCCATTAATCTCTTACCGGGGGCTCCCATTCCCAAGGGAAAACTGTATTCGATCTCAAGGCCAGAGAGAGCGGCAATGGACGACTACATTTCCGCTTCTCTGAAATCAGGGATTATCCGTCCTTCATCTTCCCCAGCTGGAGCGGGGGTTTTCTTCGTAGGAAAAAAGGACGGTTCTCTGAGACCTTGCATAGACTACAGCCCTCTTAATGACATTACGGTGAAAAACCGCTATCCTCTGCCACTCATGTCCTCTGCTTTCGAGCTACTTCAGACTGCCAAGATTTTTACCAAGCTGGACTTAAGAAATGCATATCACTTGGTTAGAATAAGGGAAGGGGATGAGTGGAAAACAGGATTTAATACTCAGAGCGGTCACTATGAATACCTTGTGATGCCTTTTGGACTGTGTAATGCACCGGCTGTGTTTCAGGATTTTGTGAATGAGGTTTTGCGGGAATTTTTGAATGTTTCTGTGTTTGTGTACCTTGATGACATTTTGATTTTCTCACCAGACTCTAAGTCCCATGTTCACCATGTCCGTCAGGTTCTGCAGAAACTACTCGAAAATCAATTATATGTCAAGGCAGAGAAGTGTGAGTTTCACGTAGAAAAGGTGGCCTTTCTAGGATATATAATCTCACCAAACCAGATGCAGATGGAACCTGCTAAAGTCAGTGCAGTTTCCAAGTGGCCAACACCAGACTCCAGGAAGAAGGTTCAGCAGTTCTTAGGGTTTGCAAACTTCTACAGAAAGTTTATAAGAAACTTCAGTTCTGTAGCTGCTCCTCTGCATGTTCTGACTTCTTCCAAAGTTCCCTTCAAGTGGACTCCCCAGGCTGACTGCGCTTTCCAGCTCCTCAGGGAGAGGTTCACCACAGCGCCGATTCTCACCATTCCGGATCCCCAGCACCAGTTTGTGGTCGAGGTCGATGCTTCCAATGAGGGAATTGGAGGCATTTTGTCCCAAACATCCTTGAAAGACAACAGGATACACCCATGTGCCTTCCTGTCGCGGAAGCTGACGGCGGCAGAAAAGAACTACGATGTGGGAAACAAGGAACTGTAAAAGCTGCTCAGGAGGAATGGAGACACTGGTTGGAGGGGGCAGAACAGCCGTTCTTAGTTTGGACAGACCATAAAAACCTGGAGTATATCAGAAAGGCTCAACGCCTCAACTCTCGGCAGGCCAGGTGGACTCTATTTTTCAGTAGGTTCAACTTCACTCTCTCTTTCCGTCCCGGATCTCAGAATCGGAAGCCTGATGCCTTATCTCGCCTTTTCGATCCAGAACCTTTTTCGGTAGAGCCCAAGACCATCCTTCCATTAAACCGTATGGTCGGAGCCTTTTCCTGGCAACTAGAATTGGACGTTAAACAGGCTAACACGTTAAACCCAGCACCTAGCAAGTGTCCAAACCACCTGCTCTTTGTTCCTGTGTCTCTCCACTCTAAGGTCATCCACTGGGCCCACACGTCGGTGATCTCGTGCCACCCTGGAGTTAAAAGGACTATGTACAGGATTAAGCAGCGTTTCTGGTGGCCAGCCATGAAGAAGGATGTGCAGGAGTACGTAGCGACTTGTCCGGTGTGTGCCTGCAATAAAACCTTGTCCCAGGTCAAGATGGGTTTGCTCCAACCACTGCCGATTCCTCAACGTCCCTAGTCACATATATCTATGGACTTTGTGACAGGTCTTCTCTCGTCCAGAGGCAAAACTACGGTTCTGACAGTGGTGGACCGGTTCTCCAAGATGGTTCATTTCATTCCTCTAACCAAGATCCCCTCTGCCAAGAGTACCGCAGAGGTCATGATGAACCAGATATTCAGGATCACAGGATTTCCAAATGACATTGTTTCCGACAGAGGTCCACAATTCATTCAGCTTTCTGGAAGGAGTTTTGCAGACTCATAGGCGCTACTATCAGCTTGTCTTCAGGTTACCACCCTCAATCAAATGGACAGTCGGAGCGTCTGAATCAAGAACTGGAGACTACACCACCCTGTCTCGTTTTCCAGAACCAGACCAACTGGAGCGACCACCTCACTTGGGTGGAGTTTGCCCACAATACTCTTCCCACGGCGGCCACAGATCTCTCGCCTTTCCATTGTGCCAATGGTTATCAACCGCCGCTGTTCTCAATCGACGAAGGGGAAGTTAAGGTACCATCAGCTCACGCCTTGATTAGACGCTGTCGCCGAGTTTGGGCTGGAGCTCGCCAATCTCTTCTGAGAAGTTCGACTCGGATGAAGGCTGTAGCAGACCTCCACCGCAGGGCCGCTCCCATCTACAAACCGGGTCAAAATGTGTGGCTTTCCACCAAGGACTTACTACTTCAGGTGGCTTCCAAGAAGTTGGCTCCAAGGTTTGTGGGGCCTTTTCCGGTGTCGAAAGTCATCAATCCTGTGTCTGTGCGCCTAAGACTTCCCAGATCCATGGGGGTACATCCTACGTCAGCAAGATAAAGCCAGTTTATGAGAGCACACTTGTTCCCGCCTCCAAGCCCCCTCCACCACCCCAGTTCTTCGAAGGTGGACTAACGTACAAGGTCCGCAAGTTGCTGGAGGTCCGCAATAGGGGTCGAGGCAAGCAATTCCTGGTGGATTGGGTGGGTTATGGTCTCGAGGAAAGGTGCTGGGTTCCTGCGAGATTCATTGTGGACAAAACCCTGATTCAGGATTTTTATGATCGGCCTGGGCCGTCAGGAGTCGGCCCTAGAGGGGGGGGGGGGTACTGTTGTGCACCGTCAAAAGTGTTAGTCAGTCATGTTTCATGTTTATGTTGTATTGTTTTTCACTTCCTGTTTTGTTGTTGTCACGTCTCATTTTCAGGTTCCTTGACTCCCCTTCCTTATGTGTGCTCATCAGCGTCAGCCCTGCCCCTGATTGTGTTCACCTGTGTCTTGTTGTTGAGTGTTTAAATTCCCCAGTCTCCCAGTGTTCAGTGTCAGTTCGTCTTGTCCTGTCCTCATGCCAGAACTCTGCCCATCACGGTTGCTCTTTTGATTTCCTGCCTTATTCATGCTCCTAAAACTTATTGTAAGTTTGTTCCTCACGTTGTGAGCGTTTTTTGTTGAGCCTTATTGAAACTCTTTATTTTTGTCACCTCGCAAAGAGTGTTTTTTCTATTTGTATATCCTTTTGGCAAATAAAGTATATTACTTGTACTTTATCTCTGGCTCCGGGGTCGTGCATTTGAGTCCTTTTTCCCTTGTGTATCCAAGTTCATAACAGCGTCTTATCCCCACAGCACACCCGGCAAATGTTTAAAGGTCCCATGTCATGGCCATTTCCGCTGATCATAATTCCATTGTTGAGGTCTACTAGAATAGATTTATATTGTGCAATTTTCCAAACTCACATTGGTTTCTCATACAGCATCTCTTTAAACTACTTGTATTCACTGAATTTCACTCTCTGCCTTTAACGGCTCGTTGTAGCTCCTATAGCTCCAGCCCCCACCCTCCCTGTGAGCACAGTGTGCTCTGATTGGTCGGGACGTTGTGAATCGCGATAAGCTCCGTGGAGGTGTTGTTTCCTTGTTTAGCGAAACACAGCCAAACTCATCCTGAGCGCACACACAAAGTCACAGCCGAAGTAAAAACAATAAGTGTGGCTTGATATTGAGTAAGAAAAAGGTTGATAAACTGTTGGAGTCTTAGTGGTTTTAGGCCCACCTCGGCTCCACGTGTTCGTTTGGTGAGCATCTTGTAAAATCACAAAGGAAGGAATTCAAAGCACCAGATACAGGGTTAAACAATCTGTTTTAATTATAAACGGCAAGAATACATTACACCTCTCAAAGGGGTAGGCCCTCCCCTGCTCTGGTCCAAATGCCGGGAGAACCTCATCGTCTTGACGGCAGGAGGAAAAGAGAACAAACTAAAGATAGAACAGGCTTGTATGCAAAAACAAAACAGGAGGAGCTGCGGTCAGATGCTCCTCCTTTTAGGTTATCTCATTGGGAGATGCAAAAAGATGGCGTGTCGTAGCGCATCAGCGCGAGCCAGCCGAGGAAGAGTCTTTTACCATTTAAGGTAAAACAGACACATTGGGAGTCCGTCACCAACCTGCTCTGAATAACAAGCTCGTCATCTTGTGGAAACCTCCACACACCCACACATTTTGCAGAGACTTCCCTCTCCTCTTAGTTCAATGTACACACAGTTTCACATACTTTTGTTATAGTTGACTAATACAAACAATATATGTACTACTTTAATATCAATAATAACGAGGAAAACATTACCTCTGCCCTCAAGCAGTAGAATATCAGCCTATATAGAGAACGCACACTCATTTTCCTTGTTTTGTGTCACGCACCCTCATTTTCCTTGTTTTAGCATTTAAGGTAAAACAGACACATTGGGTGTCCAACAGAACTCTACATAACATATACAGAGAACGCACACTCATTTCAGAGATCTGAGCTATCTTCAAATAAGGGCATTCCCCTGCTCACATCTCCACTTCTAACGCACACTCATTTTCACTTATCATATTTCCAGCTTCTCTTTAACAGACTGCTATTATTGATACAAAGTAATTAAACATACACATTTATTTTAGACATGTATGTTCTAGCTACTTGGCATTCTGTGTTTAGATAAGAATGTATCCTCTCCCCACATCTTTAGTCTCCTGTGGAGCAAACCTGCTCCTTATTTCACATAAGTAATTTAAACACATTTAAGCCAACTACTGCACGAAGTTGTGGCAATTTAGTACTCCCAACATGACAGAATGAAACAGAAAGAAATCAATAAAAACACAAGCACCAGTATAATTGAGCAGTTATGATACAGCCAGATGGCTACTGCAACACACACACACATTCTACTGTCTGCTGTCTTCCAGCTGTTTGCCCCGCAGTACCCATATAAGGGTATTTCCTTTCTGCACTTCTCCTGACAGGGAAGTTTTCACTTCTCATCTCTCCAGCTTTTTGTTCATATAAACTGCTACTATTAAATGCAAAGTAATTAAGTACACACATGAATATATAAAAACACACTTCTTATATATCAGGGGACATTAAAATGAATATACCAAAAATTACACTGTATTAAACTTCCTGCTATAATGTGTTCATTTAATTCTCTTCATAAACGCTGTGAGAATGGGTCTGCAGAGAGAATTTCGCCGCGATCCCAACTGTCTGTTATCAGCCTGCAGCCAGGGAGGAGAAATCAGCAGAGTTGCCTGCACTGAGTGTGTGTGTGAGGAAGTCCGTGGATTGGTCAATTTGGACCAATCAGCGGGGGCTTAACGTAACGACTCCGCGGACGTAACGTAACGGCTCCACGGATTGGTCCATTTCGTTCCGGGTACGGTTGACATGCGTACCCGGAAGAATCAAATGGACAATGACGTATCTCCAACGAGGCGTTTTGGGGGGGTATTTTCTGTTTTAGAGTTTTACTTGCTACAGGGTGTACTTTGAGGGTTTTGACTCTGCAGACCGTTTACATGCATAAACACCTTCATAACACACAAGGGGACGGGTATTAACCAGAAAAGCATGATATGGGACCTTTAAATCTGCTCTTTCTCTACCCTGCAGCATCGTTCAGGAGAATTGATGAACAGCACAGTCGTTTACTCGCTGCGTCACTCGACACTATAAAACAAAAACCATGTCCGATTCGGCCCAAGATCCATTACAGGAGGATGCTGATCCCAGCACTATCTGTGATATTGCTTCCACATCCTCAGGCGGCCGGCACACCAGCGCCCGGATAGCCTCCCAAACCAGCTCCCCCTCAGCAGAGACAGGCTTCCTCCTGTCTCAACTCGAAGAGTAGGGCATCTCCCCCGCTCCAGGCCTTCCCCAGCTCCGCGAACTGGCAGCACTTGCCACAAGCCGTCTTCCCAGACAGAAGTCAGCCGATCCAGCAGGCCCCCTCGTCGCGTTCAGGCGTGGGCGCAGGGGCAAATCAGCCTACGCAGAGGCCCCTCCGGCAAAGAAGAAAACCTCTCATCTCGGCAACCCTCCCTTCCCAGGGAGCTACGCAGAGCAGCAGACACCAGCGTCATCACATCGCTACAATCCCTGGCCAACTCCCTGCACATCATCGATGCACGATTGCAATCTCTGGAGAGAGCATCCACCTCCGCCTCATCTACTATCACTGTAGCTCAATCTTCCATGTCGCTCCCAGGGCCCTCGCACTTTCAGCCCATTTCATTTCCACAAGACGGGGCCACTGCTCATTCCCTGGCCTCAGCCACTTTAGCCTCACCCTTAGGTAGGCCTTACATGCCAAAGGCAGCTAACATTTCAACCCGGCTGAGGGCAAAAATACTTCAAGGTAAATACATTAACTTGGTCAGCCTTTTCCTAGCCTCTCCCGAGTGCAAACAAAATATTGCCACCGGGGGAGGAATAACAGCAGTCTTTAAGGCATCAGATCCCCGCATTAACAGAGATCTTAATATCGGGCAGTTCCTCGTAGCTTTTGGAGTTTATAGGGATGTGATCTGCTCCGTTTGTCCTGAGAGGAGACACGAACTCGACTGCTACCTGGCACTAATTGAGGACCCAAGCCAGAATTATGCAAAAAACGTATTCTTTCAATACCATAACAGTTTCTCCAACAAAGCCGCACTCTTAATTTCAAAGGCTAACAGTCGCTTGGACTGGTCCGTGCTCGACACCGAGCTACGAGTGATGGCCATTGGAGGCGCCCCCATGATCACGTGCATTCACTGCGGTAACCGAGGCCACATTGCTCCCTTCTGCCCCATAGTAGCGCTATCAGCCTTTCAAGCCCTTTCAATGCCCCAGGCATTTCACGAAAGACAAAACCGCCAGGAGCGGCCATGGCAGGGTAACACCATCTGCAATAATTCCAATGAAAGCGTGTATACAGATGTAGCGCTTCATTTCAGACGTCTACCCGTGCGGGTCCGTGATCGGCACGGGGTGGGCCCGTGCTGAAAAGGAAAACCCCCCCGCAGGACTTGAAACGCCCCCTTGATAAATACATTTAATTATAATGAATCCAGCTGCAATGGATCATGGATCCACCAGGGGGAGCCGTGAAAAGCTGCCACACTGGAACTAATGTGAAATGAATGCACTAATACATGTAGTTTAATCCACGTGAATTTACAACAACAAAAATAATCGCTTTGTTTTTATATCACATTGAGTTGTTGAACAGTCTGAATGAAACGGCAGCTCTCATAGTTGGGTCTAGAACCTCAATTCCGTGACCATTCTTCTGCTAAGATGTTTTGACACTTGATTTGACATCATTGGACCTTTTATAAAAAATATAGACCCAAGGTCCCTCCCAAAAGATGCATCGGGAGTGCGGGTCGCGTGTGACGTACAGGGCGACAGCAACCACCAACCAGCTCCCAACCATGTCCGATTGGTGAGGGATGGTGCTTTAGCGATGGATGGCGCACCAGATACGCCAGGTAGTTGGCACGGAGGCAATGTTGACGCAAGCTGTCGGCATCCGGAGGGAGACGGATGAAGGATTTCTTTTTGATGGTCCTCCATTTAGCAGCACGGGCCTCAGCCATGGTTTTGCTCTTGTTGTCACCGTAGATGATGCTACGTGTGAAGGCAAAGAGCTGCTCCAGCACCTCCTCTGTCAGGGCAAGGTTATCTCCACATCGCGAGAGCTGTTGTCGGGCAACAGGGCTCTTCGCCACCTGGTCATACACAGACTTCTTACCTTTGCCGTAAAAGCCTGAGTTTGCATCACAGCCTGTCATACAATACAGCTGCACAATACAGTCAGCCATCATGTCAGTTGCCATGTCACAGCAGTGTACCGTTTCCTGCTTCCTCTTGATACAGAGCATACCTGGCAGCTGCTGTGAGATAAGTGCTGCCGCAACATATACATCAGTATCAGTGGCATCGATGACAACTGGACCACTGTAGCCTGACTCGCGCAAAACTACATAGGTGGAGAACAGGACAGTGTCAGCCTCAGACTGGTCAAAGCTGTAGTTCTGCATCGGTTGTTGGGTTGATAAGTTGGTACAGTGGGAGCCAACAGAGTAGACAATCTCCACATCAACACTCTGTGCAAGATCGGTCAGGTAGCTGCATATCATTTTCTGCAGCCGCCCCTTGTTGCTGGAGCTACACAGCAGCGTCTTGAACATTCTGGCAGTGGGGAATGCGTCACCCAATTTCATGTAGGTGTTGGGCACATGTGTGTTTCCCTGTACCCTCAGGTCTCGCTCGTCATCCTTCGTCGAGTATGCTGTGTCGTACGGGTCGTTCACACATATGATACGGTGAGCATTATGATGGCGTGCAAGGATAATAGATGATAGCTTGTGGACATAGTCCGACCACTTGTATGGGTTGCCATCTTGCGTCCGCCGATCCTCTGCTGATGGAGTTGCCATCCTCCAGATCATGCCCATGTCCACAAGAGCGATGTATGATTCCTGCAGATCTACAGATTCCAGAGAGAGCTTCTGCACGAGCATGCTCTTCTGTGTCTTTCTGAAGGTGCCGTTGGAGTTAAATAATGGCACACACTCCTCGACAATACGATGTTCGAGCAACTCGGGGAGGTTCACAAGTTGACTGCCCTCAACCAGGTTTATCATTGCCTTGAGGGCGCTTCGCTCCATTTCTGCAGCTTTCGCCTTGAGTTCATCTGATGGCTTCTCCTTGCTTAACGCCTTCGCAAACGTCAATCGTTTGCACAGAGGGACGGGTGCATGAAGAGAGGTATTCTTATTGAATACCCGTTCTTCCAAAAAGTGGGTCAATTTCTTCTCCCCTGCGGCATGGGCTGAGTTGAAGTCTGCAACGAGCTCATCAGAGGCGGGCATGGCCGACTGCAAGGTACGGAGGGTGGTTCAGGCCGTATCGAACGGGAAGGTGTCAAACTCATGCATGCATTCAACCAGGTCTTGCACACACTGCTCATCTTCTCGCATCCGTTTGGGGCCGCATTCCGTGTGCTTCCTCTTTGTCTTTTTTCGGTTTGCAAGGGCATTGTGAGCTGCCCGGATCTGGGCCACATTGTTCACATTTCTGGAGTGCACCAGCAGCTGCTTCTCATTCTGTAGGATAGAGAGCCAACCAGACTTCATTTTGCTACCCTTGTTCATGGTGCATTCGATCCACATGTCCCAGGCCATGTTGGAATAGGGGTTGCCTGTGATGGACTGGGTGAAGTCAGTACGAAGGAACGCAACCTGATCTGCAGGGAGAGCTGTCAACATCGCCCAAAAGTCTGGCAGCCACTTCCCATATCTATTGTTGTCGTAAGCTACCATCCATGGCAGCATCGCACGCAGAGAGCTCACATACTCATCTCAGTTGCATATATGGACCGCATGTACATTCTGCATGAGCGCGTCTGTCATGGACAGGAAATCCCTCCAGTAGTTTGCCATGTCACTGGCCTCAACGTGGGTGAACATGTTGGTGACAAGGCTCTTGAGGTCAGCATCATTCTCTAGTGCCACATGAGCATCAGCGCGGGATTCCTCGGATTGACTCGTATCTCTCAGAATGTCAAGGTTCTCCCTCGTCTCATCAGCCAGGTCGGGCCCGAGGTTCTCCTTCATCAGCTGACACATAAGGGCCTCGTACATGAGTCGCAAGCAGCGTAGCCCCCTCTTATAATGTTTGCCTTTCAGTGCACGATCGACGGAGCCATCGGCAATAACTCCAGCCGCGACAAGTACTTCACCTAGTTCACTACCTTTGTACCGCTTGTAGATGGCACTCATCATCACACACTGTGTATGGAAGGGACCAAGAAAAGGTACAATGGCACTGAATTTGCTTGGGTTTTCGGCCTTGAGCAGGGTGATGAGGACATACACGGGATGATCTCCAACTAAGAAGGCAAAGGGCATGTGCTTAGTTGCGATGATGGTAACCAGCTTGTCCATGACGTCCTTCACAACTGACTTGTCGGGCGGTTGATTGTAAGATGTATGAAAATAAGCCTTGCTTTTGTCCTGCCACATATTCAATCCAGCGTGAAACCCATTGTACGAAGGGATATTCTGTTCGGCTGCAACAGGGCGGTCACCATTCACATCAGCACGTGCAAGGGCATGAATAATGCTTCGCTGGCGCTGAGGCTCAGTACTCGATGAGACAGTAGTAGGCTTAGGACGGATCGGAGGCTCGCCACGCTTGACGGTCCTATATGGCAAAACCGTTTGCATCTCAGAGGCCTTCTCAGTCAGCACGTCCGAGACAGTCTTGGCATGTTTGATCCGCGGTTGCTCATCCTGGGTGTTTGCCTCATGCTTATGTACAAGACGTTCTTCGCGTTTCAGAAACATCCAATTACAGCGGTGTGAAGTACCTCCTCCTGTCAATGTATCGTTCCGAAAATCGTCATTGTCGATGATACTGATGCTTGGTTCCCCTTCAGCGATCTCTGCCGGACAGACCGAGCACCGCTCATGGTCATGCATTGTCCAAACATCATGTAGCAGAAGCACGTTCGGGTAACTGATCCCCATGCCCAGCTTGTAGTACGAATCAACAAGCTCCTTGCTACGAGTCAATCCGTGAAGGGTGACGGTGGCATTGATGGCGGTAGTGGTGGGTCGCTTTATAATGTACTGTGTGATGAGAGAGGTGAGAGAAAGTGTGCTTGGAGACAGATCTACCCCATGCTTCCCCTGCAAAGCCGATAGCAACTGCAAAACGAGAGGCGGGAGTTCCTCCTCCTCCTCTAGCTCCTCGACTCGTGGAGGCCATGGGACGAGTTTGATGGACTTGACATCATCTCTGAGCCGCGCAGCCACATTTTGCACCAGTTGCTCACTGCTGACACCAATAGAGGAGATCGCTGCTTCGACATATGAACCGCTCCCAGACGTGTCATAGACTAGGTCGCTCTGGTTTCTCTGAGGGCGAGAGTGGAAGCCGATCTTGTCCTTAAACTCCCGGGTCAGGATATCTTTGATGTAGGATGACTTGACTCCAGATGTTGGGAATCCATACCGAGAAACGATAGAGCTGTAATCTCTGAGGAGGCTCTGCAGTGACCTTAGTTCATGTTCATCAAAGATAACTGTTCTGATGTTATCAAAGAAAATTGTCTGAGCTTCACGGAGAGTGACATTGTGCATGTGGGGAAGTTTGTCATCTTCACTCATTCTCTGGTAGTTACGAACATATTTAAACCAGCATTTGTGATGATATCTGATCTCAAGGGCATACGGCTGATCAGCTGCATAATTGATCAGACAGTTGATTCTGTCGCGCATTAGTTCATCTTCCAGAGCCACCGTATGGCTCTTGAACGCTTCCCATGCATGATCGTACGAAATCAGGACCAACTTTGATTCTGGATGTTTTGCCGACTCCGTCTTACAACACCACACACATTTATTTTTATCGTGTATCAGCCCTAGACTAGATCGCAGCCGCTTGAAAGATGGAGTTGCAGCTGTGGAACTAATGTCAGACGTAGACGAAGACTGAGCTTGGCATTCATCGACAACTCGTTTTTTCTGTCTGTTGTTGGCCTGTTCCAGTTTTGTGGCATTGCATAAGGTCAACCTACATGTATCATGGACACAGTGTCCGACGGGACCTGTATCCCAGTCGATGGATGTATGGACGTCTCCGAACTTGTCAAGACCGCTCCATAACTCTGTATTGTTCTTTAGAGTGTCCCATTTTTCAATTGAGGTAATTGCATCGGTGGCTTTGCTGCAAACCCTTCCACACTGCAGGATACACGGAATGTTGGACATTGTCACAAGCTATGATCCATATCGTGCGGCATACTCATGAATCCCTATAAGAAACACAAGTAGGCCTACGTATTAGATATTGATATGGGGGCAGATAAGAAATTAAGAATAATTTCCATTTGTTAAATGTAGCTATTATTTAGTTAGTAAGCATTTGGACAGCCTGACAGGTCTGATTCAACTAATCAAGAGCTATGACTATCTTATTAGAACAGTTGAATCAGGTGTGTTAGTTCTGGGTTGGAACGAAAACATTCAACAGGACTGGAGTTGAGAACCACTGAGCTAGTTAGCTAACGTTAGCGCACATTATGACAGGGTTAAATTTTTGACTCGGATAGTCAATCTGCTTTCTGAGGTAAATTTAACGTGTAGCTCGCTACACCAAAACTAACATTGTTATTATTACTAATATTTATATTTCATGACACAACAAAAATAGCCTTATGACAGTTTCTACTGAATGGTAATAACAAACGCTGGCTAGCTAACGTTGGCTTGGCTAACTAGCAAGATTACATGATCCATTCGCTAATGTTGACAATACAATCAAAATGGCATAGCCTACCTTTCAACTTGGCACGTTTCTCTTCTTCTTCTTTTCTTCTGTTTTTATACTGCGCCCCGATGGCTTTTGCCTCTTCACAGTTATCTAACGTTAGTCTTTCTTTCCTCAACGCTCAATTTTAAAAACACTTGACAGATACCCATCAATGCACAGCACTCTAGCATGTTCTGACTGTGAACACTTAAAGCTGAGGCTCTTAGACCGACCGACCATTTTAGATTTTTGGCTCATTTTCCCTTATGTTAGATTATTTATTTTTTTTAAATAATGGTTGCAAATAGAGCCAAAACTGCGCCAAGCAAACTTTTTTTATTTTATTTTTTATTTGTGGCGCCCCCCTCTGGGTGGCGCTCTAGGCAAACGCCTATATCGCCTGTAGGAAGCTCCGCCCCCATATATAGTACATATATATACTTCAGTTTATAACAGTGAGTGCTTGTTCTACTGCCGTGACCGGTACCTCGTGATCCTGCATGTTCCCGTTCAAAACGTGTATATTTTCTCGACCGGATGGTGGCCATCTTGGATTTGTGGGTCCGAACGATGTCATCGCACCAAACTGATGTCAGAAATTGAATCCTTGTGGCCGACTTTTTTAAGATGGCGCGAGCAGCCATCTTGGATTTGGCCCTCTAGCTAAAATTGCCGGGATTTTTGGGAGGGACCTTGGGTCTATATTTTTTATAAAAGGTCCAATGATGTCAAATCAAGTGTCAAAACATCTTAGCAGAAGAATGGTCACGGAATTGAGGTACTAGACCCAACTATCAGGTGATCAGGTGTGTTTTTACACAATAAAATATGCATAGTAATTTAATACCTTCCAACACACATTGTAAGAACAGTTCTGTTTCATATGAGTGTTGAGAGCTGTATCCACAAATCTCTTAATTTTGCGTATACATTCTGGAAATGTTCACATCAGGCACCTTCGAGTTAAACAATACTACAGTAAACAATTAACACAGTAAATTATGTGGATTAAATCACATTTATTTCGTTAAAAATAAACTAAATATGATTTCCTCCGGAGTCGGCTTGACTCGGTTTGCATTCATAAAGAATGCACAAATGTGTTTAATCGTTAATGTCAGATATGTAGGCTACTGTTATCCGTGTAATAATTCTCGCGTCCAGGAGAGAAGCTTAAAAAGGAGACTAAATGGAGTCTCTGAGATGGTTTCAAATTGGTACTTTAATTCAAATAAAGGCGCGGTAATGTTACAAACAGAATATTGTTCGACAGAAAAACAGCTGTGTTTCTGGCCCTCTGCCAGGTGAAGAAAGAGGCCGAAGCCCGAAGGTCTCGCTGTATTTATATCCTCTGCTGGCTCCTCCCTGCAGGCCGGCTCTCCAACGTTTTAATGTCCGTTGTTACGCATATCAGAGGATACAGACATTACAATACAATACAATACAATACAACTTTATTTATAGAGCACTTTAAACCTCCAGACCAAAGTGCTGTACAGGCAAATAGATAAAACAAAGCATAAAAACAAGTACAAGTAAAAACAAAAAACAATTTAAAAGCAAAAAAGCAACACTGAAAGATGTTAAAACGCCAAATGTTAAAACGCTAAGGAGAAGAGGTGGGTTTTAAGAAGCGATTTAAAAGCAGGCAGTGTGGAGGCCTGTCTGATCTCCAGGGGCAGAGCGTTCCACAATTTGGGAGCTGCTACAGAGAAGCAACGGTCCCCTCTGAGCTTTGACCTGGTTTTAGGCACATTCAGGAGCAGTTGGTCCGCTGACCTGAGAGGGCGGTTCGGCGTGTAATGCTGTAGCAGCTCAGTAAGGTATGGTGGCGTCATGCCATTTAGGGATTTAAAAGTAAATAAAAGAATTTTAAAATGGATCCTAAAATAAATTGGCAGCCAGTGGAGAGAAGCTAAAACAGGGGAAATGTGGTCATACTTCCGTGTGCCTGTTAAGAGCCTTGCTGCGGCATTTTGCACCCGCTGCAGTCGTGCGAGGGAGGACCCACTGACCCCCATGTAAATAGAGTTACAGTAGTCCAGCCGGGTGGTAACAAAGGCATGGATTACTGTCTCAAACTGCTGTCTGGAGAGAAAAGGTTTTACTTTGGCTAGCTGCCTCAGGTGATAAAAGCTCGTTTTTACCACCGACTTAATCTGACTCTCAAGTTTGAGTTCACGGTCCATTTTAATACCAAGGTTTGTAACGGTGGGCTTGGTGTACTGATGCAAGGAACCCAGGTCTACAGAAGTGGTGTCAGTGGTGCTACCAAAAACCATTACTTCTGTTTTTCCTTCATTGAGTTTAAGGAAATTGCACGCCATCCAGGCCTTTACGTCATCTAGGCACTTTATCAGTGGGCTAATTAAGTAACCACCCTTCTTTGTTAGAGGGACATAAATCTGGCTATCGTCAGCATAGCAGTGGAATGCGATGCCATGCTTTCTAAAAATGGACCCAAGAGGGAGCAAATAGAGGGAGAATAGCAGGGGGCCTAATACTGAGCCCTGTGGGACCCCATACAGGAGTGGAGCAGAGGATGACTCGGAGTCACCAAGGCTGACAGAGAAGGTTCTGTCCTTCAAATATGACCTAAACCATTCCAGGGCTTTTCCCTCAATGCCCACCCACTTCTCCAAGCGGGAGATCAGGATGTCATGGTCGACTGTATCGAAAGCAGCAGTTAAGTCAATAAGTAGGAGCACAACGCAGTCCCCAGAGTCAGTAGATAAAAGGATGTCATTAAAGACTCTTAAAAGCGCTGTTTCAGTGCTGTGCATAGTTTTAAAACCAGATTGGAAAACCGCCAGTATGTTGTTCTCTTCCAGAAAAAACATAATTTGACTGTAGACAATCTTCTCCAGGATCTTTGACATGAAAGGCATTTTGGAAATGGGCCTAAAAACATTGTACATTCAATATATCTAAACACGCCTTTTCTCTTCCTTAACTCTTTCATAACTTTATATGTAATACATGTTAACGGCGTCAATAGCCTCTTTAGTGATAATAATGGACGGTAGTCCCGGATGTTGTCATGAAGGATTTTCAGAATAAAAGCTTGGTATTGAGAACTTCCGGTTTTTTCCAGAATAAAATAGCATTTAAACTGACGGTATGTTTAAGCTACATTATGCTATTAAACATTGATTTTAATTTCTAACAATACTAAGTAAATAGCCTACATTAGTTCCTGCTCAAGATTAGATTCAACTTTATTATTATTGCACAGATTACAGGTACTGAGACAACGAAATGCAGTTTAGCTTCTAACCAGGAGCAACAAGCAGTAAAGTGAAAAGTAATGTACACAATCTACAGAATAAAATATAGAATGAATTGAATGAATAATACTTCAATAATGAAAAGTAAACTAATATTAGACAAATATGAACATTAACCATCCATGACTTAAACATATAATCCAGGATACAAGCCACAGAGTTGCAGTTGAAGAGAGCGGAAATAATGATCTTGCAAGTTAGAAACGTAAAATGCATTTTGACAGACACTTGGGGGAAATATGCTGCATTTTGAATGTCCGATAGACACCTTAGTCCGTCTCGTCTCATCAACGAAAACTAAATATACATTTCATCATAGTTTTCGTTATCAAGAATCTATTTTTAGCTCGTCATCGTCTCGTCTTAGTCATGTAAAAAAGGTCGTTGACGAACATTTTTCGTCAATAGTTTTCGTTGACGAAATTAACACTGGCATATTTAATCTATCGCGCATTGCCGGTATGAAAGGGTCTGTGCCGGAAATATCAAACATTTAATAAAAGTGAAAAACAATGAACAAGACTTAACGTATTCATCATAATTAATTATATTTATTTTGTTTGGATGTAGGATTTTTGACTTTGTTTAGAGCAGGACCTAACCCTGAAAAGTATTATCATCTGAAATTAATCATTATGTTATTAACCCTTTGGAGTCCAGGGCTAATTTGGCCGTTTTCACATACTTTTGATTTGTCTTACTAAACCCCATTAAGAAATGTTTGGCATGTCAATGTTTGGTATCTTTTTTTAAGGACAACCTCACCTATATAACCTGATAGTTATTTCTTTCATTTTGAGATACTATATGAACATTTTGGACCCAAAATCACAAAAAAAACGTAAAAACAGATTTTGAAAATGATATTATTTTTCATAGGTAACACAAACATACACAACGAAACCATTTAAAAGATGGAAATATATACATGGGATGTCACTATGATAATGTGAAAGTTTGATTGAGGTAGCATGGGATTTCATTCTGATAAGGCAAAAGTGTTATTATAAATATAATACAAATATATATGTACACATTATGTACAAAAATCTGTTTTTTCTGTCTTTATCTGTGCCACGCTTCAAAGT
The DNA here is from genome assembly GCA_902827135.1 of Harpagifer antarcticus. Classification (NCBI taxonomy): domain Eukaryota; kingdom Metazoa; phylum Chordata; class Actinopteri; order Perciformes; family Harpagiferidae; genus Harpagifer; species Harpagifer antarcticus. Next base: position 177,730 of record CADEHL010001079.1, read on the forward strand.
GGTTTCTGTCAACTACGACACAGAGGGCAACATCACAGGTTCCTCCTCCTCCATGTCAAAAAACAAGCTTAAAGCTTGACTCACGTTCAGAGTTCTCTTCATCATAGTTGAATCTTCAAAACTCTAAATCTATCTAACTATATCTAAATTCTCAATGTTTGTCTGTCACTTTTCTTCAATCGCAGTCTCCCGCTGTCTCCCGCCGTCTCTCTTCGTCTCCCGTCGCCTGTCTTCGTATATCTTCGTCTCTCTCCATTTCCCGCCGTCTCTCTTCGGTTCCCGCCGTCCCTCTTTGTCTCTTTTCGTCACGTTTCGTATCACTTCGTTAACCTGATTACCTCACCCCCTTCGTAAAATGAGAAAATACGGGGAAGATATTAAAATATGTGCTTCCATTATTCATACTTCTGAAATATATCTGTATTAACTTTATATCATCGTATGTCCGTGTTTATTGGGTCTTTTTGCATGAAACAAAGACTGGCATATAGTTTCAAGCCAGTACCTTCGACAGAAATACACATATACTGTACATCCTGTTGAGCAGGATCTACAGTTTCCAGAATTTTCCGTTTCGTAAAATGATCAAATACGGCGAAGATATTCAAATATGTGGTTCCATTTTTCATACTTTTGAAATGTATTAACTTTATATCATCGTATCTCCGTGTTTACTGGGTCTTTTTGAATGAAACAAAGACTGGGATATAGTTTCAAGCCAGTAGTTTCGACAGAAACACACAGCAATGTTGTCCGGACTGTTGTTTTTATGCGGCACCGGCTTCAACAGGTCATGTGATCTGATCGTGACGGTCGACTCCAAAGGGTTAATATTAAATACATATAAGTATTTTTACAACTTGTATTTAGAAATACTCTGTTGTAATTATTGATGCATAAATGTGTTCATCCATTCAATGTGGCATCTACTATAATGGGGTTTGTGTATGATATTACTTAATAATACAATACATTATAATATATGATATGATAATTACATTTTAGTTTTATTCATTTCTTATTTCAAAGTTTCTCATTATTATTATTTTTATCGCTCATCTTATTTTTGATTTTATTAATCTGTGTGAATCTGTGCTGTCCTGTTTTTCACTCTCACCCTGTTGCTGTTTGAACTACTGAATTCCCCCACGGGATTAATAAAGGTCCATCTTATCTTATCTTAATGTATAAGTTGATTTACTTCAATCTACTGTACTGTGTAAAAACACCCCAACAATATTACAAGAAATATACTGCATAAAGCAAACTATATACTTTATTTGATCTAAAATATTGATGTGTTTTCATTATAGTAGCCTGTGAAAACCATACAGTAACAAATAAGTGATTAATGCTACAGTATTCAACAAACACAACTGCAGAGCTGCAAACATTGCAAACAGACTAAGTTCTACAACACCCAGTTGTCTTTGTGTATTTTGTGAATGAAGCGCCATCTCATGGTTAAATCCTGTAATTGAACAAATGGGGAAAATGGGCAACGCCCTCTAGCAATTTGGCAACACCCCCAGCCACTGGGATCCGCTGGGCTTTTGACTGGGACACACCCATGTGAGTCCGATCTGGAGTGCTACATCTGTACTGACCCAAACTGTAATTTTCTCCATATCTGTAGTTTCTGCAAGGACGCTCAACCCCGATCCATGTGACCCAGGCACTCAGCCCCCCCGAAAGATGCAGAAACCACGTGGGCAAAAAGCTTTCTGAAATCTCACCCGTCCACACCAATTAACATTAAACTCCTGGCAGTAGAACTGCAGTCTTCCCATCCCGATCCCGTGTTCGTCGACTACGTCCTTTCAGGGATCTCCCAAGGGTTCATAGTCCGGATCCTCTCTTCCCCCACAATAACATATGTAGCAAAAACCTGCAGTCGGCTATTAAAGAGCCAGCAACCGTCACGGGTTACATAATTGGGCCATTTACATCCCCACCATTTACAAACCCACCTCGGCTCCGCGTGTCCTTTTGATGAGCTGGTTTAAATCATAAAAGGACGGAATTTAAGAGCACCAGGATACAATAATACAGTACTACGGCTTCCACAGATGAGATTTTGTTATGGATTTGCTGTCAAAGCACAAGATATTCATTGCTATCGGGATGTTAAGAGCATTCCATGGAATATAACAAAAAGTGTATCTCGAGCCGGTTTCTCAAACTTACCTACCCCACCTTTAATTTACATCAGCTATATATAATTTACTTGTTAACTTACTAATGTAACATTACTGGGGGCTAAAGGAACAGCTTCATCTTATTTACCTGGCCATGGTCCTCTTTAATTCATCGCCGACGGTGATCTCCAAAAAATTTAAAAGTAAAGTTTCTGGATCCTTTTGAGCTGAGTTAGATTGTAAGCTAATTTGCTAGCAGGCTGCTGGAGCAGCGCAACCGAACAGCGCGTATCACGTGACGTAAATATGAAGCCCTCCGTAAGCTAGACCGTCTCATTACATAGGCCGCTCGGTCCAGCCTACCCAGCCGGTCTACATGGGCTGGGTCCTCCGTGGACCGCGTAGGCTGCGTACTCCGAAGGGTGCAGCCCCTGAATTGAGACACGGGCCGTTTCTCAATCTCGAGAATACTAGCTTCCAAGCCAATATTTCAAGGATGCTACGTCATCGAGTGCCGCCGAAGTACTGTTCCAATGTCCAGCATACTTGGAATTCCACCGAGGCCGCGTCCTTGGTTTGGGGGAAATTTCGAGGCTGCACATGGGTAGACTTCGCGTCCTTAAAATCCCCACAATGCTTTGCGCACTGACCAATTTCAAAAACCCTTGCAGAGAATGGCTGAACCAACGCAGCACACATTAAAAATGTAAGTATGTAGTGGCGTAGAACATGTGTTGGTAAATATGTGACTTTGTTACATTTGTTATCACCAAAATTGTGTTCCGTGAAAGTAAAGCAAGTTCATAATTAGATAGACATCGTGAGGTATTTATTTTCGGTACAGTTTATGTTGAAACCGTTAGAGAGAGTGGCACACTTGTTAGCCTGTTCCATTCTTCTTCGTTTTCCGAAGCCGTGGCTTGGAAGCATACTTGCTTCGTTTCTGAAGGAAGTGACTTGGAAGTATGCGACTACCAAGCCAGTGTCCTCGATATTGAGAAACGGCCACGGTCCATGAGTGACAAACATTTCACTGGCCTTTTCAAGATGGCTGACGGTCCCTCATCAAATGAGTCCCACGGGAAACAAAATACTGGAACCAAGGTTCCCTCCCAACTGAGACCTATTTTTCATGACAATCTGCACAACTAAACAAGTATCTTAATGCTTCATGATTTAAATACATAAATACATTGAAAATAAATGAATAAACAACCAAAATGAACTCCACACCCACATTTATAACAGTCTTTGTTCTCTGTCCCAGTCTCATTCATGCAAAAATCATGGTGGCATGATTATTATCATTATTAGTAGCGATCCATAAATCAGAAAATACTGTCAACATTCTTTTATTTTATTAATTAAAGGGGACCTATTATGCAAAATGCACTTTTTGATGTATTTTATACATACATATGTGTCCCCGGTGTATAAGGAGACTCACAAAGTGTCAGAAAATAAAACCCTCTCTTTTCCTCCTTACCCACATCTCTAAAAAAAGAAAAGAAATGGGGTTGCAAACGAGCAGATCCAGGATTTGGTTCCATTGGTGGAATGTGGCACACGTGACACGTCCCAACCTATCGTCTCCGTATACAGTTGCAGCTGTGTGTCTGTGTATTCAGCAGGATGTCTGTAGGAGGCACTTAGAGTAAAGTTGTTATATATAATACATATAATGGCACTGTTCTAGCTGTAAACACTGGATAAAGAACATGTCAAGCTATGTGCTGTATAAGAAACAATGCATGGTGTGTTTTGGGAGTAATATGGTCTGTGTTTACATTAGCAAGCATGCTATCACTCATAGCTAACGCTGTACTGGAGAGAATATGTGTAACGTAATGTCCTTGGGGTAAACCCTGCGAGAGAGAAAGGTTTGAGCTCCATACTGTTTCAGAAATAAAGCTTGAAGTGGTTTCGAACATAATATGGCATTTAATCACGGCAGCGTTTAGGTGAGTTTCTCCTAGTAGAAAACTCTTATCAGGGGAAAGCTGTGTGACGCTACAAAGGGGCGTGGCTAGCAGCAGCCGTTCCATTTAAAGCAGAATCAGCCTTTTTGGAACAGGGCTGCAATAGAGGGGTATGAGGCATGGCTACAATGGGTGATCTGTTTGGTATTTTAAGCAAAACACTTCAGACATGTTTTGTAGAGGTATGGCCCTACAATATATTTCTCAAATATAGCAGAATAGGTTCCCTTTAAATTTAACTTTACCATGTTTTTATTTTATTTAAACCAGGCTATAAATAACGAACCACTGTATAAAACACTTTTAGAATATAGATTAAAGTTGCAATGGAAAGTTTAGTGTATGTTATACTAATGAAGTAAAGTGTTTTAGGATGACATTTTCTTTGATTATTAATTGATAACAACATTTGGGTATTGTAAAATTCCAGACATTTTGCAGAACAATACAGTTTATTTATTTTGTTATAACTGTATGGTTGAATGTGCAGATAAGTCATTATCTAATGTTAACTTTTTGTCTGTCACGTACAGACACACAGCACATTCATTGATACACCTGTAAAAAAAAACACAAGCACTGAAGCAGCACAATAAATGGCTCCAATCTGTGGCCTATCACCACCTACACACACACACACACACACACACACACACACACACACACACACACACACACACACACACACACACCCACACACACACACACACACACAAATCCTGTTGGAGGCTGCAGTCCATTTATGAAGTAATAAAAATAAGGCAGCCCAGCGGTCAATGTATGCAGACAGCACTGTATCGACAGAAATAAACACAAGCCGAGGAAACTGCTGAGCACTAGCCAAACACTTCAAATATCCCTGAGTGTGTTATTGTGTGTGTGTTGTGACCCCAGCCTGCTGTTGCAGCAGTTTCAATGTGCAATCACAAAGATGTGTCTTTGGCCCGTGCTGCAAAAACCTTTCTGAGAGTGGAGCTCTCTCCAACCATCTGAAGGTGTAGCCCATCAGTGTGCCATGAGTGTGTGTTTGTGTGCAGACAAAATTGATGTTTCTCCGGGGAATAGTAATTTCTCTCTTCTCTGCGGAGTTGGGAGAAGGCCAGCTGTGATTGCTTTTTCCTCCACATCCCTTCATCATAATAACAACTTGATTGTGTAGCCTAAAACACACTCGCCTCGGGACACCCCATTTACAAACTCCTGTTTTATAACTCTTTATAAATTCAAGAACCGTAGCCACTGCTTCACCGTTTATCTTGTCTTCTGCCGTTCTTTTGTTTTCCCTCTTTTAGTCATTTGAATTATCTCTCCATATCTTATTTTTAACTATCCTTCTCGCCTCTCAGCTCTGGCATTTGTATACTTGTCTCATCTTCTCTCCTGAGATCACCCTTTCATTTTTAGCCTCACTTTTAAGGTTTAGCTTCTTCTCCTTATTTATTATCCACATTTCCGCTTTCTCCTCTACCTGTTACCAGACCCGCCACTCTAAATGTTTTCACCCAGTCTGTGTGAGCATGTCATCATGGCAACATCTCCTGAAGGGGTGGGAACTACCAACACAAGCTGTTTATATTTAAATATGTCTGTGGACACATTTTGTAACCTTGGTATTACAAATAGCATGACTTGACACGTGCTGACTTTTCGTATAATGTCCCACTGTCTGGCTTCCTGCATAAAGTGAAGTGCTCGGCGCAGTTGTGGCGAAATGTCACTCCTCTGTTTTCATTTAAACAGCTCCTTATATCCGTTAGCGCAGCTAGCTAGCACCAGATGCTAACAACAACAATACACATAAGGTCTCTCGCTCGCTCGCGCCACACATACACACACCCTCCCGGTCCTCCCGATGGCCAGTCGGTGCCTGCCGGTGAGCGTGGAAGTGTGGTCTGCCACAAGCGGGCGGCAGGAGCGGGGCTGTCAGCATCAGCTTGTAGATGGTATTTTAAACTCGATGCGCTCTGAAACTACAGGCCGGCCGAGGACAACAATTACACATGCGTTAATCTCGTTAAAATAATTAGTGGCGTTAAAAATGTTTGCGTTTACTTGACAGCCCTAATATATACACCACGTGGTGTTGTTCTGAGCCAAACAAGAGGTAGGATTCTGCAGAGTTGCCGTGAAGCCCTAAGTAGGCGGAGTTGGCTACTAACGGCTCGACAGTGACGTCAGAGTCTAACTCCCGCCTTCTCCCGCCTGCTCCAAATAAGGGCAAAGAGGCGGAGCCGAGGCGGGACCTGCTGCGAATGAGCGTGACGTTCCAGACCTAGCTCAGGCTAAGAAGCTAAGCTAAAATGCTCTCAGTATTAAGCTAACAACCTATGCTAACAACCCAGCTTGCAGTCACCGCTCCTCGTTCCCGGCATATTCTGAAGGTAAGATACCCTGTAACTTTACAAAACTTGTCCTTTTGATTGAAATGTTCTTGAACCTACACTATACAATTGTTTTTTAAGTGCTTCACCGTTTTTCAAATATAAATGTCATTTGTAACTAAACTTTGTAAACTAGCAGAGATATGGCCAGTGTTGCGTGAATTAAATGTAATTAATGAAATATGACTGTAGAAAAAGAAAGGTGCTGTTATATTGATTTAACCATTTTTATTTCTTTCAGCATTAAGATAAAAGAAGATGGCAACCTCCTCCATGCCAAACTGCACAACCTGTAAATTGATGGTCCTGGCTTACTTTACATGACTTCAGATGGTTGACATTACACACAAACATACTATACATATATGTATATATATATACATGTGTGCACAATTGTAGATAAACAGCACACAGTATATACATATATATATATATATATATATATATATATAAACTGTGTGCTTTTAATCTGTTTTTTGAGGTGTTGCTCTCTTGTTACTTTTAACCATACAGGTGTGATTTCATAGTTATTTTGTATGTTATTGTCAAAGGAACAAAATGAGCAACCCTTTATACTTACTTTGATATTCCTCATTATCTGAAGCATTGTTACTCTCATTTATTTTCCTCCCATAGTGACTGTATGGATAATCGGAGACAGCTATGTCCGGCGTGGAGCCCAGAGAGCTACAGAGACCATCGGCAGGAACCTTGGCCTCGACCTGCGCGTCTGCTGGTTCGGTTGGGGTGGACTGCGCTGGAGAGGTGTCCTCCCTTTCTTTTCCTACTCCCTGAGAGGAAGAGCAGTCCCGGATGTCCTCCTCATCCTCTGTGGCAGCAATGACTTGGGGGATGTGCCCAGTGTTCAGTTACTGAACCAGATGAAGGAGGACCTGCACCAGCTTCACCATCGGCACTCTGGCATGAAGATCATGCTCTCCCAGATCAACCAGAGGCGCCGGTGGAGGGCTGGTGCAAATCCTGTAAAAATTGACAAGGCCCGGAAGTTTGTTAACAGTGTTATGGCTACTTTTGTTCATAGCCTAAATGGTGTCATTGTTGACCACTCCAACATTAGACATGACAGTCCTGGGCTTTTTTTGCGAGATAGAGTTCATTTCACCCCTAGGAGAAATGATATGTTTTTAAAGTCACTAGCCAATTGCCTGAAAGACCACCTCCAAAGACTGTGAACTGCTAAAATGTCAGTATCACTGTTTTTGGATTTGGCCTTTAGAGTATGTATTCTAAGGCCCTTGCTAAGCCCAGACTGTCATGGCTAATGTTGAGTTAGATATTACATCTGTAGCCATAACACTGTTAACATGGCTGCTCTTCCTCTTCCCCACATCCCACCCCCCCCCCCCCCCCCCCCCTAAATTCTGTATTTATGTAAATATTGACAATAACCGACATTCATATTTTCACTTCTTTTGTCTACTGCTTACTGAAAATGTTAGCTATCACATCCAAATGGGACTATCAAATGAAAGGATAAGCTTACCATACAATACAGAAAACATTACACATTAAGGCTCAAATCTTTTCCCAAGCCGTAGCCGTCTGAAAAGAGTCCCAAATTTAAAAACACAATGAATACTACGCTGTGATTTATCAGTGACGATGCAAACAAGAAGGTCTCCCCTAAACCCATGTACTCTGGAACTATGTCATAAGCATACCATAGCATGTAATTATGCAATACCCACAATCCCCACAGGGTCGTAACGTCACAGAAGATAATACCTTTTAGAGAGTTTCCAAATTGTTCAGTATGCAGATAAATATTTGTTTTACAATAGAAACATACATGTTCCCACATGTTGTGAGCATCAACTTTAAATCTTTTGTCAACAAATTAAAAACATCTTAATTTCCTTTACGACAACATTTTGTTTATAACACCACTACATTAACAATAAGCATAGGAACATGATGAATGTCAACATTTAAGATTGTGCTTTTACTCTTTATTTAATCAGATATATTTCACAAGCCACATTGAAAGTTACATCTTGCATTTTATGAAAAGTAAAGGTTTCGAATCATTTGATGACTTAAGGACACTAGAAAATAAACTAAAGATGTGCAACAACTGTATCAGTAATTAAAATGATATAACTTATGTACAGGGTTGGGACGGCTACTTAACAAAAACACAGCCAGTAACTTCATGTGAGTATCAAGATATAAAAGTAATGTAACCTGATGACTTTTGGATTACCTCAATATCAAATGCAAATAAACAGGAGAGAAGAAATATTAATATGATTCTTTTACTTAAATGTATAATATAATACCATAAAGCAGATTCAGGCAGTAGGTGTATAGATTCACAATTAAAGTATTCGCCTACAGAACAGTACGGCTTCCAGAGAAGAGATACCATTTGATCATTTTACAACAAACAGCTCTTTTTAGGTTTTGAATAAGATTGTAATCCTGAGTTAAAAAGTAAAACTAATCCGATTACATGTTTTCCTATGTAACTAAGGATTACACTTTCCTTTTTTTCTATACGATCTTGATTCGTGTTAGATGTAATCCATTACTGCCTAAGCCAATAAAAGTCATAACTTTTGGAAAATTGTCTCAAGTTATAAGTTATGCCTTCAATCTCTTTCACGTGGAGAAGACATCTCATTGGCCGAGGCGTTGCAACTTCCCTCAAGCGTCCTACATGAAAGAAAGATCACATGTTAAACATGTGTGCACAAACTATTCAGTATGACCCGTCTTAGTTTAAAGCCCAAGTGTAAGAGTGAACAGAGGCGGAGTCTCAAACTGCTGCTGCCCAAACCAACATCCTCACAAGCATTGACTGTTGGAATGTCATTGTGCTCCACATGTGGAATAACAAAGGCTTCTTCAGGTGTGTCTTGTATCATAATGATATTGCTCTGATCAGCAGCAAGACTGTTTTCACCACTACCATGGTCTACATCTGGAACCTCCTCATTGCTGTTAACAGTCGGACTAGGACTGTCACTTACCTCGTCATTGTTCCTCACCCTGCTTTTCCTTCTAGGCTGTTGTTCTTTGCCATTGGTGAAATAGAAAATGGTGGGCACTGCAGTGTTTTTCAGGCATCTCCTTCACTCATAAAAATCCATCCATCCATCCATCTTCTTCCGCTTATCCGTGGTCGGGTCGCGGGGGTAGCAGTTCCAGCAGAAAGCCCCAAACTTCCTTTTCCCTGGCGACATCAACCAGCTCTGACTGGGGGATCCCAAGGCGCTCCCAGGCCAGCGAAGAGATATAATCCCTCCACCTGGTCCTAGGTCTACCCCTTGGTCTCTTCCCAGCTGGACGTGCCTGGAACACCTCCCTAGGGAGGCGCCCAGGTGGCATCCTAACTAGGTGCCCGAACCACCTCAACTGGCTCCTTTCGACGCGAAGGAGGAGCGGCTCAACTCCGAGTCCCTCCCGGATGACCGAACTTCTCACCTTATCCCTAAGGGAGACACCAGCCACCCTGCGGAGAAAACCCATCTCGGCCGCTTGTATCCGCGATCTCGTTCTTTCGGTCATGACCCATCCTTCATGACCATAGGTGAGGGTAGGAACGAAAATGGCCCGGTAGACAGAGAGCTTTGCCTTCTGGCTCAGCTCCCTTTTCGTCACAACGGTGCGGTAAAGCGACTGCAGTACCGCTCCCGCTGCTCCGATTCTCCGGCCCATCTCACGCTCCATTGTTCCCTCACTCGAGAACAAAACCCCGAGATACTTGAACTCCTTCACTTGGGGTAAGGACTCATTCCCTACTTGGAGTGGACAATCCATCGGTTTCCTGCTCATAAAAATAATAAACAAAAACACATAAAATAACTTTTTGAGGTCAGTAGATATTCAACTTTCTTTTGAATAATGTTGTTTTAAATTTAAGAGTGCATTATAAAAGACAATAGAGGGCCAAAATGTTAACTATCAAATCAAATCAAATCAAATCAAATTTTATTTATAGAGCACATTTAAAAACGATGTTTGGTCGAGCCAAAGTGCTGTACATGTAATAAAAACATTTTACTGCAGTGCAATTGTAAAAGAGACAGTCATTTAGCAACAGCAAATATAAAAAACAATACACGGGGAAATGTCAGTAGTCGTGCTCCGCTCTAGCTAGAAAGCCTGAGAGAAGAAGTGAGTTTTTAGATATGATTTAAAAACCCCTAGGGTCTGGGCCGACCTCACATGGAGGGGCAGAGTGTTCCAGAGCCTCGGGCCAGCTGCTGCGAAGGCTCGGTGCCCTCGTGTTTTGAGCCTAGTCTTCGGCACTACCAGCAGCAGCTGGTCAGCAGACCTTAAAGCTCTGGCTGGGGTGTAGCGCTGGAGGAGTTCAACTATATAGGCCGGAGCCAGCCCATTTAGAGCTTTAAAAACGAATAAAAGGATTTTAAAATCAATTCTGAACTGAACTGGAAGCCAGTGTAGTGAGGCCAGAATTGGGGTGATGTGGTCGCGCTTTTTGTGTCCAGTCAGCAAACGTGCAGCTGCATTTTGGACCAGCTGCAGGCGTTTAATTGACGCGTGGTCCATACTCACATACAGAGCGTTGCAATAGTCCAGTCTCGAGGTCACAAAGGCGTTGATGACCCTTTCCATGTCTTTAAAAGATAAATAGGACTTGGTTTTGGCCAATAGTCTTATTTTAAAAAAGCAGGATTTGACTACGCTGCTGACCTGCTTATCGAATTTAAAAGTGCAACTATGCAGTTAATCCATTCAACAATGACGTGTTTCCAAGATTCAGATTCAAAGGATGTATGTCATAGCACATAGGCTACAGTGTAGGCATGGCAATGAAAATCATCTGTCCCGAGCTCCTCCCACAATGCAACATAGTTATATAAGACATAAAACAATGAAATCAATTCAAGATTAAATTAAGAATAATAAATTAGTGCAGGCAGAAATCTATATACACGTAAATATAATAAGACATATGCAAGAACAGAATGTAAAGATAAATATTGTATAGTAAAATGAAATTAAATCCTTTTTTTTTTACAGTGATAGCTGTTAAGATAAATAAGTTCTAAGATGACAACAAGGCAAGGCAAGGCAAGTTTATGTATAGAGCACTTTTCAACACAAGGCAATTCAAAGTGCTTTACAACAAATGAAAGACATTAAGAACATGGCATTTAAAATCAGTCATTAAAAAGAAAAGCTAATAAAATAAACATTAAAAGAAGAAATACATGGATAAACATTAAAAGAAAAAATACATGGATAAAAGTTACAGTGCAGTCTAAGATATGAATAATTCAATTAAAAGCAGCGACAAAAAGAAAAGTCTTCAGCCTGGATTTAAAAGTAGTCAGAGTTGCAGCGGACCTGCAGGTTTCTGGGAGTTTGTTCCAGATATTTGGAGCATAATAACTGAACGCTGCTTTACCATGTTTAGTTCTGACTCTGGGGACAGAAAGCTGACCAGTCCCTGAAGACCTGAGAGATCTGGATGGTTCATAATTTAGCAGTAGATCAGAAATGTATTTTGGGCCTAAACCATTCAAAGCTTTATAAACCAGCAGCAGTATTTTGAAATCTATTCTTTGACACACAGGAAGCCAGTGTAAAGACTTCAGAACAGGAGTGATGTGATCCACTTTCTTAGTGTTAGTGAGGACTCGAGCAGCAGCGTTCTGAATCAGCTGCAGCTTCCGAATAGATTTTTTAGTGAGACCTGTGAAGACACCATTGCAGTAGTCGAGTCTACTGAAGATAAAAGCATGGACAAGTTTTTCCAAATCCTGCTGTGACATTAGTCTTTTAATCCTAGATATGTTCTTTAGGTGATAGTAGGCTGATTTAGTAACTGTTTTAATGTGGCTGTTGAAACTCAGGTCAGAGTCCATGACTACACCTAGATTTCTGGCTTTATCTGTTGTTTTGAACATTGCAGACTGAAGCTCAGCGCTAACTTTTATACGTTCTGCCTTGGCTCCAAAAACCATTACCTCAGTTTTATCTTTGTTTAATTGGAGAACGTTCTGACCCATCCAGTCATTGATTTGTTCAATGCACTTACTCAGTGTTTGAATTGGAGCATAGTCTCCTGTTGCAACTGTTACGTAAATTTGTGTGTCATCTGCATAGCTATGGTAACTTATTTTGTTGTTTTTCATTATCTGAGCCAGTGGTAGCATGTAGATGTTAAAGAGAAGAGGCCCCAAGATGGAGCCTTGAGGAACCCCACATGTCATATTTGTCAACTCAGATGTGTATTTACCAATAGAAACAAAGTTGTTTCTGTCCTTTAAGTAGGATTCAAACCAATTTAGGACGGTTTCCGAAAGTCCCACCCAGTTTTCCAGTCGGTCTAGTAATATGCTGTGGTCAACAGTGTCAAACGCAGCACTGAGATCTAATAATACTAACACTGAAGTTCTGCCACTGTCTGTGTTTAAGTGGATGTCATTAAAGACCTTTACAAGAGCAGTCTCAGTACTGTGGTTTGGACCAAAGCCTGACTGGAACACATCGAAACAGTCATTTAAATGCAAAAAATTACTCAGCTGTTGAAAAACAACTTTTTCAATGATTTTACCTGGAAATGGCAGGTTTGATATGGGCCTGTAATTGTTCATTACTGAAGCATCTAGATTATTCTTTTTTAAGAGTGGTTTAATAACTGCAGTTTTCAGGGCCTGTGGAAAAATACCTGAGTGAAGAGATTTGTTTACTATATGAAGTAGATCTGAGGCCATGCAAGGCAAAACATCTTTAAAAAATCCCGTTGGAATAATATCAAGGCAGCAGGAGGAGGATTTCAGAAGTTGAATAATGTCCTCTAGGTTTTTATCATTAATCTGATGGAATTGTGTCATGGTGTTTGAATTGATGTTAAGTGGACACAGAGACAACACATTTGCTGTTCCTGATGCAGAGGCACTGACTGCTTGTCTTATTTTCTGAATTTTGTCAGTGAAGAAGGAGGCAAAATTATTGCACGCCCTGGTGGATAGAAATTCAGAGGCTACTGACACTGGGGGGTTAGTTAGTCTGTCGACGGTAGCAAACGAGGCACGTGCGTTGTTTTTGTTTTTAGTAATGATGTCAGAGAAGAACGATTGTCGTGCGTTTTTCAATTCCAAATTATAAAGGCCAAGTCTCTCTTTATAGATTTCAAAGTGAACCTGGAGATTTGTTTTTCGCCACCTGCGTTCAGCTTTTCGACACTCTTTTTTCTGCTCTCACGGTCATGGCCTTTCTCCATGGAGGTATTTTCTTCCCAGTCACTTCCTTTACCTTAGTTGGAGCAATGGCATCTATAATATTTTTAATTTTTGAATTAAAATGATCTACTAGCTCATTTACTGAGATGTTAGCAGGGGCAAGTGTGGAAGAAAAATTCTGAGTAAACATTTCCCTAGTATTTTCAGTTAAATATCGCTTTGTGGTTACCTCTTTTTGAACATTTTTGTGAACAGAAATAGAGCTCTCAAAGAAAACACAGGAATGATCAGAGAGCGCAACATCAGTCACCACAACCTTAGAGATATTCAGACCCTTTGAGATAATTAAGTCCAGAGTGTGCCCCTTATTGTGCGTGGGCTCCGTCACATGCTGAGTCAGTCCATAGTTATCAAGAACACGAAACAGTTCTTTTGCCCCTCTGTCCTGAGGGTTGTCAACATGGATGTTAAAATCACCAACAATGACTAAACGGTCAAAGTCAATACACACTATAGACAGCAGTTCAGTAAAGTCATCATAAAAGCTTGCACAGTATTTGGGTGGTCTATAGATATTTAGGAACAGAGCTCGAGAGGAGCATTTCAGCTGAAGGGCCACATATTCAAAAGAAGCAAAGTTCCCATAAGATGTCTTCCTGCATTGAAGGGAATCATTGAACAGAATAGCAACTCCACCCCCTTTCTTATGCATTCTTTCCTGACTCATAAAACTAAAGTTGGGAGGGGTTGATTCGATAAGAACAGCTGCACTGTTATTTTGTTCAATCCAAGTTTCTGTTAAAAACATAAAATCGAGATTGTGCTCAGTGATAAAATCATTGATTAAAAATGTTTTTCCTGCCAAAGACCTGACATTTAATAAAGCTAGTTTAAGTTTGTTAAACACACTATCAGTCATGTTTTTTGTAACAAGCTGTGGCTGACATGGAATCACAGCTAAATGTGATAAACTCACACAAACGTTTGAGCGCTTCCTGTATCTAAGATGATTCACCGCTCTTAATCTATTACCTATCAACACAGATATCGGCAAAGCTATAGGCAGGCAGGGCCCTGGCATGTCCTGGAAAGAGTTGAGAGTGCCATACGCCCTTGAGCCTGGACCCAGCACACATCAGTAAACATTTTGTACACACACATCCTTATCAGGCTTCGGAGACTGCAGATGCTTTCTAGAAGGGACGGGAGGTGGTTGACGTAGGCACGGTGATGGAGACGTGGGAGATGGTGCGGGGGTAGAAGACATGCTGCCAGGGGGGGGAGGTGGTTGACGTAGGCTCCGTGATGAAGACGGGGGAGATGGTGCCCGTCTCTGCGGTGATTTTGGTGGGCGTCGTTGAGGAGCGGGGGTAAAGGACATGCTGCCAGCCCTGCGTATCGCCTTTGTTTGGTTATTGAGATCCAGGAAGGAATCGGTGCCAACCCTCTGTATCGCCTTCATGTGTTCAAAGGCGTTGTCAGGGGGGGGGGGGTGACGGGCAGCGGAGAGTCCTCCATGTGTGTCATAGGTCTCCCATAATCAGAACATTCCTCAGGCGGGTGCAGTGATAATTCTTCAGGGTTTTCTGCGCGATGTGTTGTGTCTTTCTCCTGTTTTGATTCCTCTTGTTGCTTGTCCTTGGCAGAGGGAACAGATTGATGACACAGGCAGTTGAAAATGTTAGAGATAAATAATTTCACTCCTGACTTGTTCAGGCAAACTCCATTTGCCTTGAAAAGATGTCTGCGATCCCAGAAAAAGTTAAAATTGTCAATAAAATGGACAGAATGGTCAGTACAGACAGTTGAAAGCCAGGTGTTCAGTGCAAACAATCTGCTGAATCTCTCCACTCCTCTTCTGACTGGCGGTAGAGGGCCACTGATGAACACCTCCGCATTTAGAGAGCTGACAGTTTCCAACAAACATTTAAAGTCTTCTTTCAGCACTTCTGACTCTTGTTTCACAACATCATTTGTTCCAATGTGTAGTACCACATTCTTCACATTCGGATGTTTTGCCCCAATATGCAGGATCTTCTCAGCCAAGTCAGAGACCACATCCTTGGGAAAACACAATATATGAACTGCAGTGTGTGGCACTTCCGTATTGGCTTCACGGCTCTACCCCACAGTTTGCCGCTTGATTTAAACTGACGGTATGTTTAAGCTACATTATGCTCTCAAAACATTGATTTTAATTTCTAACAGTCCCTCCTTACATACCTAAAAGGTGTGTATAATACTGAAATCAATGAGTTCTTCATCTGAACTCTGCATAGTACATAACTCATAACAAAAACATACAATCAAAATGGAATGTTTCGAATAGCCTCAACTTTACAAAAATACAAAAAGACTTTGACTGTGTTCAAACATAAAAGTTTTCCCTTGTGCATAACTTCAAGTGTTAACATTCAATATCATTCTTCAAAATAGCAGCAATGGCTTGGTATTAGAACATTTCTTCCTCCCTCCTTTCACAGAAACCGTTCTCATACCACGCTCAGTGTTAAGGCACTTGTTTTTACAAAGTGAAAAGAAACGACCCATTTTAAAATAGTAATGATTCTAAAATGCATGAAATCTATCATATAGAACAGTGAAAAATAATAAAAATGAAACAAACTATCTTGGTGCAATGTAATGTAATAATAAAAAATAAAAATACACTATCTTGGAATAGTATAAGTAAATTTAAATGGATTCACTCCATTTTAGCATTTTATTTTGCTCACTTCTTCACATGATTTCATTAATCAGTCGGTTTGCGAAAGCGCGGATGCAGGTTGAGAAACAACAGCAACCCAGTGCCAATATCCCGATCACACCTGTCACAGACATCAGCCCACTCAGTAGGAAATCCTTGTACTTCCCCAGCCAACCATCTAAAAAAAAAAACCAGGGGGTTCTTCTCTATCCCACTGTTGTCTGCTAACTCCATGCTCAGAATAGTGAGTCCCTTCAGAGCCTTGGTTACTGATCCATCAGGTGAGGTGTTGTTTGGGATGAAAGTACAACATAATGTTTCAAACATTTTGCATACACCCCCTTTTTCTGCCAACAACATATCTCGGGCCACTCTGTTCTGCAAAGACATCTGGCTGGTCTTGTCCAGTTGCTTGCTTAGTCCCTTCATCACGTCCTTGGAGTGATTTATGAACCTCTGCTGATTGTAGTAGATATAGTTAATCCAGTCCACATTCTTATGTATCGTAGGCCAAAGGAAAATGGATTCCAACCCTGCTAAGATCTGGTTTCTAGCTTTAAACTCGTCTGGGACTCCCCTGGGTACCCCTATGCTGTCCATGTACACAGTGGAATCAAAACTCCCTGGAAAGACTGACCTTTTGGCCCTGGTTGCTTTGGGCTGGACTGCCATGTTTATCAGTTGCTCGGCCGTCATCGGTACTGCATAAAAAGGCATCACTAGCTGTACCAGAGCACAGGTCCCTGTCCAATCCTGTGGTAAAACTGAATACAGGGTTTTAGTGCCACAATACCACCACACATCTGTTCTGGGATACTGCCTGATGGGCATAGCTATACCTGGGAGAAAATCCTGCTTCATTAAAATCGTTGTAGAGTTGCACTACTTAAGAGTTCCTACTTCTGTACCTTTTAGGTAGTCCCTTGTGATGCAGTCATACAGTCCCTCGTAAGACGTGGTGGAATCAGGTGGAATGTCATTCATTTTTACCACTGGATACTTTTGTGCAATGTCGACACAATCTGCTGGGGATTTTTGTCCATAGAGTTTGTACATACAGTTTTGTCCTCTTGGGTTATTGTGGGCGTTAAATGGAAATGGCATCGTTCCCAAACTTGGTCGGGCAGCCGCACAGGCCAGAAAGTCCGCCATCTTGCTCTGCTTAAGAGAATAAACAACCCAGTCTGACCAGGAATTTGTGTCCTCGTATCCTGTTTCTACTGCTATGACTTTCTGTATAGAGGTCGTACTCAGATAGGTGACCAGTGGATTGTTCACAGATTTAGCAGGGGGTATTTCTGGTTCTGGTTTAAAGAGTGATTCAGTATATTTTGGGGCGAGATCAAGGATTACATCAGCTGGTGGGTCAATTCTCTTCACTAAAATTGATCTCATTGGGTCTTTTCCCGGAACTTCTATCCCCATCAGTAAATGGCATGCAGTGACATCTCCCTGTTTCTTGAAATGGGGAGTGAGTGCGCTTTTAAAAGCAATTATTATTGGATTGTGTTTGCTCATATCTCCACTATGGCGACCTTTGGAAAAAGATAGCTGAGACCTAAACGCCACACCAGGGGGATTGTTATTACCTTCTGCCCTTGCACTCCAATATACCTTCTCTGAACTGGGACACCATGAATTATCATCTGGCCTTCCCCAAGCATGAATGCACCCATAAACGTCATGACCTGTTTTATCTCGCAGCTCTCCACACACAACCACATCACACACATCAAGACTGACCGTAACCGCTTCACCTCTGGGAATGAGTATTTCTAACCCCTCCTTCTGTCTCTCCGCTGATCTTTTGGCTCTGGGGATAAATGGACATTTTTTAAACACAGCTGACGTTTTGTTAGTGATATTGGCATTTTCTACGAGTGCACAAATGGATTCGGGTTCTTCACGATGCTGTACCCCCCACCCAACCAGGAAAATGCCAATTGTGATGAACACAGCTAACAATGTTATTACGATTCTTATCCCTAGGGGGCCCCTTAATTGTTCTGACTTCTTCAATGGCACTTCATCAATTTTACCCATGGTTATATCAGTTTCAGAGTTTAAAATAATGAGTACAAAAATAAAGTATATAAAAAATAATAAAACAAAAATATTGGACTCTAGTATATAAAAGTTAATAAAACAAAAATATTGGACTGATAGAATAAATAGGTTTCAGATGTAAAACAAGAATGGGTATTCCGTTTTAGTATTCAATCTACAATTCGTCTTTTGAGCTGTTTCTATCTTAATATCTCTTGATTTGATTTGTATTCATCGTTTTGTTCCAGCTCTGCCAAATCAGTCCTAACTTCCAAGAGCTTTCTGGAAGGTGCCGGTGTAGGGTGACAATGTGTCAGGTGGTGCCAATTTGCTCCTTTTTTACCTTTTATCCGGAGAGCGTGTGAGGTTCTTTCAACAACCTCCCACGGACCCGTCCACCTGGGTTCAGCCCACTTTCTTTTGTGAACTTTCAACCTCACCCAATCACTCGGCCGTACAGGAGTCTCTTCTGGTGTCTCGTCTGGTGTCTCTGCAGTTCTCTGAACCTGTGTAGACAAGACTTGGATAATATTACTCAGAGCCCTGACATATCCACTTCTATTTGTCTGATGTCTAACACTGGGCCAGTCCCTCCTTCTCTAGGAGGCCCAGGCATGGGCCGACCAGTTAACAACTCATGGGGTGAAAGATGTGTTTTAGCACCCTCAGAAGATCTCAGCGACATGAGTGCCAGAGGCAAAGCATCTACCCATTTCATGTTTGTGCCAAAAATGACTTTTGCTATTTTCCCTTTTAATGTTCGATTTGCTCTTTCTACTATACCCTGAGATTGTGAGTGGTATGCTGACCCAAATTTATGAATTATACCAAAATATAACTCAACTTCCTCCAAGTGTTTGTTTGTAAAATGTGAACCATTGTCTGATCTTATTATCCTTGGCACTCGATAACGGGGTACGAGTTCTGTTTTGAGCCATTTAATGACTGTCTTTGCATCTTCCTTCTTACAAGGAATGGCTTCAATCCATCTCGTATAACGATCAATCATTACTAACATATATCTAAACCCTCTGACTACATGTCTGTATAATCAATACAAATGTCTTTGAATGGGGCTTCTGGGACTGGATATCTTCCCATTGGGCACTTGTATGGCTTTTTTACATTGAAAGCATTGCACGTGTCACAGTCGTTTACAAAGTTTTCAACCATGTCCTTCATGTAAGGATGCCACCACTGTTGTTCAATGTATTTTGTTGTTCTTGCTTTGCCTACATGAGTGGGACCATGTGATTGTTCTATTAGCAGGTGGCATCATTCTGCAGGTGCGACTAAACGTTCATCGTGGGCTCTCCACAGGCCATCTACTTCTTTTGCTCCTTTCTGACCCCATTGATTCTGTTCATACACTCCAGCATATTTCTGCATGTCTTTGATGTGTTCGGTGGTTAACTCCTCTTGAGTATTGGCCTTTGTACATATCATTTGCTTGCTGTACCCTCCTGCTTTCTTTGCTGCCTTGTCTGCTGCATCGTTTCCTCTGGATATTGCATTGTTCAATGTTAGGTCAATACAGGTGAACCATGTATGTTCAGGTGAGATATTACAGATAGCCGTGTATGGGTTAGGCACTGGTACCAGAGCTGTAGTGGTGATAGTATTAATGGTTCTCAAATCATGAGCCATTCTGTACTCCCCGCTAGGTGAGAAATGTGTGGTGTAGCTTCAGCTTTCATACGGTACCAATAGAGTTGTTCATCAGTGAGTTCAACAGATGCAGCCACCCCCGCTTGTCCCACAAATAAATTGGTTGTGGTTACGTCCCAAATGGACAGAGCCACCTCTTTGTCATAGCCATATGCATAACTTTGGTCGTCTGTTCTATCATAATTTAGCGTCAGATGGGGAGGGTCTGGAGGGGAACCATAAGGCCTGAGGAGGTTAATCCACGGCTTCCATTGTTGAAAAATGGAAAATAGTCCTGGTGTGTTGTCTTGGGACCAGTCGAGCAACCCCCAGTATATCGTGGCATACTGAGTTGCTTCTGCTTCAGTGGATTGGCCCAACAACATCTGAGAACCTGACTTTATGGTGGATATTGAACAATTGAGGCGAGTGTCGTCTGGAAACGATATTATCAGTCCATCGGGGGAACAGAGGATGGAGGCATTAGCTTTGATAAGAACATCCCTTCCCATGATGTTAGCCGGACTTTGGGGTGCCAGAATGTACTGATGGAAAAATATCTGGCCTGCTATTTCGGTGGTTAATGGCGTAGAGAGCGGTACTTGCTCTATTTCTCCCGAAAACCCTATGACTGAGACTTTATTACTTGAAATGGACGTGTTGAACACGGGGAAGTTGATAGTTGAATATCTAGCTCCTGAATCAACAAGGAATGGTAGCTTCGAGTTTTTTACAGTCATGTCCATGTATGGATCCGCCAGGCCCGTACATTCTGGGTTCCCTGGGCGACCTCATTGTGGTGGGTAATAGTCTTGTTCGTACTGCACAAACTGGCCATAGGGGGCGGCCATTGCATTGGGTGCAACGTGACCCTGGTCTTGGTGTTGGGCCTGTGGGGCTGCCTCATGGGGTTTCTGGAAATACTGCATGTCTGCTGTGTACCCTTGTCCATGCCCTCTCTGTCCCCCTTGTCCCTGCCCTCTCTGTGGTGGGGGCCCCCTGTGGGCATCGCCTCTGTTGCTGAAAACTATTATTGTAGCCATATTGGGGCTGGTTGTAGGACGGACATTGGTTGGGAAAACCCCCTTGTGGGTGTTGCGGCCCCGGTGCCTGCTGTGCTGGCGCCACGGGATGAACAATCAGCTGTTTGGCACTCTTTTTCTCATTTTGAACTGTTTTACGGGCTATTTCGAGCTGAGTACGGAGAAGTTGCACTCTCAACTCTTCTTCCTCGGTTTTATTTTTAGTGAGTTGTTTGTTAAATTTGCCTAAATGATGGGCCAAATGGCGCTCCCATGTCTGCGTGTTTAGGTGATCTGCTTCTGGGTTGTCCTCCATGAGAGCTTTAATCTCGGCAGGTACAGCTACCAGTATCGCTTTACGGAACATCTGCACATGTTGGTCATTATTTTCTGGACTATAGTCAGTAGCTACTGTGTATTGTTGGCGTGACCTGAGCAACATGGTTGCTGCGGCCTCTCCAGGTGTGAATGTGAAAGACAGTGAACCGTAACCTCCTCCTGTCTGTGGGAAATGTTCTCTCATGCTAAGCAAGCTGTGTATGTCGTTGGAAGAGATGGGCTTGTCATCGCTCATTCTTCCTGTACCTGATCTTCCCTCAACTCTTTCCCCCCTTATCACTTGCTTGTTCTTGGTCTGATTCATAGCACCCTTTGGTTAGTGGCATCTGTAGATTAGACATGGGGGGTGTGTCTGGGACAGGGGGGAGTAAGGGGGAGGTTGTTTAAATGGATTAGATACATCCGGGTAAATGAGGGGGGAACTGAAGGGGATAACTGGATCCTCTATAGGTCCTGTCTGAGACCTCTCTTCTGAGCCAGCCTTTTGTACAGTGCACATGTGATTTACAGCACTGCTGAGAGTTTTGCCTCCCCATGTCTTCCCTGTTTGAGGCAGAGGTTTCCTCTTTATTTATACTCTCATAACCCCTGACACGTTCTGCAATAAAGTGAAGTATTTCTTCATCTGTTGGTGGTTGTGCTGACACGTGCGTCCCAATACTGTCATGAGGAAACAGGAAAGCGCTAAGGTGTTGAAACTCCTCTCCCTTGGTCGGAGTGTGGACCGCGACCAGGACAGGGGGAGTTTTGGCTGTGAAGGGAGTCATAGCTACACCGTTCATGGCGAGTGCTGCATTATGACAAAGCCTCCGTATTTTATCTACCTCCTCCTTCTCTTTGTTTAGTTTCGTCCGGCCTAATAATCCGTGCTTTTGTTCGTTTAGGTCCCCAAGTTTTTTTACAAGCTGTCGTTCATAAATATTTAGAGCTGAGCTTAAAGTTCCTAGAGTGTCATCTCCTCCCACTCTGTCTTCTTCTATAATTTTTTTATGGAGGAACCCGAGGTCGGCACAAGCCTTCTTCTTGTCTCCCTGTTTGATTCCACTGAGTATCAATCTCTCAGCCTGTCCCCATTGCTCTCGGAAACTGCCGGGAATTGGGAAGTGTAAATCATTTTTTTTAAACTGTCCCTCCATGGTGATTATATCTTATTTATCTGACTAGGTCGCTTTGTGTTCAGTGGTATTTATTAATATAATGGACAATACTTGTCGTTACTCCTAACGTAGTTAATGTATTTATTTAACTGCCCTGCCCTTAATCCAAATGTGTAAATAGTTTGAGTGTAAAAACACAAGTATTTCAACTCCACTTGGAATGATAGAACTATCAACAATGAAGTATTAACAAAAGCACTTATGATACTAACAATGGACTTGCTTATCAAAAGGCAGTTGAGTAGCACTTGAAATGTTTTGGCTCGAAAACCCAGATATATTTTAATGATCTTGTTTTGTTTGTGATTGTATGTTCCTAGTGAAACGCACTTATTGTGAGTCGTTCTGGATAAAGGCGCCAGTCAAATGTAATAATGCAAGAAATTACTACAAAATAGGTCCAGCAGATGGCGGCACCTCACCAGGAATGAATTCCACCTCACTGAGGGGAAGAATGCTTCTGAGAGCAACAAGCTTAAACTTTGCGTCTTTATCTGACTTATCTATTAGTAATTATTCACAGAAAATTATTCCCCGTACAGTCTATCCAGCTTTTATAGTGCGATGTTTATTTAGACCTTTGGACGCGCTTCAACACGGCTTTTCAGCTATGTGGCATCCACATGGAGTCGAAACCCAGGTCAACAGAATCTCTTTATCGTCACGTTTAGCCTTCTAGATTAACCCAACATAACAAGAGAACGAGATTCCGGTCGTTTCAAAATGGCTTTTTGAAATGTGCGTATCTCCCCTTGGATTATACTTATAATACAACTGCAGCTCATATGAGACTGGAAAGTATTATTCTGTTTTGTTCTGGATGGAGTCTTTAGAAAACCACTGAACATCCCCGATGGGCTAGCCGTCTCGATTTCTGAAAAAACCCACGGGCCTTTCACCTTCGTCTTAAACTCCTCATCGCTTCACGTGTAGCTAACGAGTCAGTCGTATGATTCTGAAAAATCCACGAGACTTCTAACTGTTGCTTTATCAATCTTATTGGTTATCTATCTATGCTAAAATATGTATTGCATCATACTATCAAGACTATGACACTGGGAAATATTCCTGACAACTAAAAATTTGAATATAGCCAAATCACAGATTTTGAGTGTAACGGGTATCCGTGCTTACCTGGTATTTTGTATAGAGCTCTGTGTTTAGTTGTCAGAAAGTATTTCGAGGTATCATCCCTGGACAGCTTCGTCCGCTGGCTGCTGCTGTGACTTCCTCTGAACTCCAACTTGCCCACGTCGGTTGTCACCACTTGTTGTGGCAGAGAGGTTTTTACAACCCACCTTGCCTCCGCGTGTCGTTTGGCGAGCTGAATACAATCATAACAGGAGGAAAATCAGAACACACCAGGATACCAGTTTAAACAATAATCTGTTTTAATTATACAAGGTAATAATCCAATGCAGTACAATATAATATAATATAAGGAGTACTCCTGCCCTGGTTCACGTGCTGTTGAGATCCTTCGGTCTTTGACAGCCAGAGAAGAGAGAGCGAACACATGAATACAGACAGGCAATATAGTGGTACCACGAGGAGGAGTCAGGGGAGATTCTCCTCCCACAGAGCCTATCCTGCAGCACTCCAGAAACTTCAGTTGTGTATAAAGAATATTCCCTTAAAGATAATACAATGGTTTCCTTTCTCATATTTCCAGCCTCTAGTTACACAGACTGCTATTATTAATACATATTAATATATAGTAAATATAAGTAATCAAAAACACAAACATCTCATCCTGCAGTCCCTCATGAATGTCACATCTCTTTCTCTAAGAAAGCCATATTTGTTGGGGTTTACCAGTCATCAACTCATGACCTCTTCAGGACCCGCTAACCAACAAAGCTTAACTGTTCCTATACCCTAAGGCCATTTCTGAACTTCCCTTCCACCCCGAAGTCAGCTCACCCAGAATCAGAAGGACCATTGTCTCTCTAATTGTGTGTGACCCACTCGTCTCCTGCTCTTTTTAGGAGTCTTGAAATGAGATCCCAGATGGCCCTGTATCCTTACTTACTCACAAAATAGCCAACAAAACCACCTCCTGATTATTAACAAGTCAAGTGGAAGAAAAGACCATTTGCGCTAAATGTACTTCTACTAAAAATGGCACTTCATTATAGGAACATCAATATAAAAAACCTCTCTATATTTAAGAGGAAAAACTTGACTTGTCCATCCAAGTTTTAATACACATATATTAGATGACATTAAAAATGAATATACCAGAAATACACTGTATTAAACCTTCTGTATAATACTTTACATTAATTCCCACAATAGGGATATGCGCTGTAAGGGCAGAACAGTTCAATCAATCTAAGTGATGAAAAGTGATACTGTACTGATATTAACTACAATACAAGGTGTCCCTATATATACTGTATATATATATATATATATATATATATATATATATATATATATATACAGTATATATATTATATATATAGGGGGGTGCTTGTCACTCTCTGCCCTGTGTTTGTAGAAGAGATGCTATCGTAGTTCAGGGATTGTCTTTATGTTGATACCCTTGGGTGAGTAGGCTGCACATACAATGGACGCCAGTGTGGACAGCATTCCTTCAGCCACTTCTGCTTCATCCAAAAGCATCTGCAGAGCATTGATAATATCTTCATCTGCTTTTAAATAAATCTGCAGCCAGGTTGTCTTGCCTATACGAGAGAACCTGCCTGTGTTGTCGGCCCCAGTGAATGCATGGAAAGCTGGCAATGCCTTAGTTCTTTCTTTACCTAGAGCTCGCCACAGTGGTTCAATCTGCACAACACCAGAGGCCATCACAATCGATGTGTTCTTCAGCAAGAGATCAGTTTGATGTGACTAGAACTAGAATGTCTGTATCTGGTGAGAAGAATATCAACTGTGCATCAGCTGGGTTTCGGTGTGATGCCAGCACAGCCTGGTGGATCAGCAGCGTGTCTGCTTTTTCGTGGTTATTTTCTTCAAAGAGGAGGTCTTTGTTGCTCCTAGTGTTCCCAGAAGCTGACGTGATGATCAGCTTGGAAGATCCCCTGTTGTATTCTGGAATTTTGGCTGCAAGATAGTCAGTCAGATCGGCCTTCGTCTGGTCATGAGAGAGGAACCTGCTCAGTGGGATGTGTTTGATGTTGGCGTCATTACTTGGAACTGGATAGCTTTTCCTTGTCTTCGTTTATCTTTGGTTGCACTCTTCAGAGAATCTGTCCTGTATGTGTTGAACACAAGGATGATTTCATCATAATCTCTTGTTAGTGACTTCAGTCTGTCATTGAAGCAGCCACTCAGATCCCTGACTGTCACTACAGTGGCTGGTCTTTTGCTCAGCCTCTGCACAAGCACCATGCCTTCCACCAGTGCTATCTTTCCACTTGGCTGATCAGTAGATGTGGTGTCTGTGAATCCTGTATCCATTGCATCTTGGTGGGTAGTACTTCCAGCTTGAGGCAGCTGATGGTCTTCATGGGGCACATCTTCTCTTGTCAGCTTCTCAAGGAGATTGATTAACTTGGGCCTGGCATGGCATGGCAGGATTGTTCCATTAGAAGCGAACAGTGCCCTTGGTGTTAGAATAAATTCATAGTTTCCTATGGCCTCTTTCTGGTTGATGTCTCGGTTTGACCTGGTAAGTACCATCAGCCTTGCAAACAGGTCCTTGGTCTCCTTCAGACCCACAGTATTGTCTCTGAGTTTCACTGTAATCTTCTTGTTCCCAGACAGGAACATCTTATTATTCACTTTCTTCACCGGGGCCCAGAGGCTGACATCTCCATTGATCCGCTCTGACACGTAGTCTTCATACAACTTCTGGCCAGTGACATCAGCATTCAAGATCTGTGGTACATACTAGGGGTTTCACCAACTAATCGACTAGTCGACTAGCTCTACTACTAGTTGGCGCTGTAGGCCCTAGTCAACTAGTCGTGGACAAAATGGAGACAAATGTGGAAGATGAGGATGCCGACATTGGCGCTGACGTGCTGCAAAATGCTCCTGGAAAACACGTCTGACATTCAGGGGTCCTCATCTTATGCACAAATGCGCCGCAATAATGCGCTCTACAGTTTCAGTTTTAGCTCCGGTGCTAAAAGTTCACGAGCGTGCTCTACTAGCATCCCCTCTTTGAACAGCTGTTTGGACCTCATTTCGAGAGCAACAAGAAAAAACGGGTCAACAGTGGCGCGGATGAGCTAAGGGACTACTGCCAGCAGACGCCCCATATCCCCACAATGGATAACCCTCTGAAGTGGTGGGCAAAAAACGCGAACCGCATCCCCCGTTTAGCCAAGCTTTCCAGGAGCTACCTGGCTACACCAGCACCCCAAGTGAACGGATGTTGGCAGGCAACACTGTCACCCGACAGCGGTCAAGCCTCTTTCCCTCACATGTTGATGATTTTGTCTTCCTTAACGCAAACCAAAAAACCTGGAAGGGTGGACATTGTTATCAAGGAGGACAGTGACAGTGAGTAAAGTGTTGTGCAATGCACACAGGATTTACGTTGCATTTATGTTCTTAACAGAGTTTTTCCAGTAGATTTGGTGAGTTCAGTTACTGTTTTTAATTTAATCAGCCATGTAACCCAAATTAAAATGCTGCTTTGTTACAGTGTTTAACGTAACTGTATGAATTGCAATACAAAATACAGTTTTACACCTCTCATTAGGCGCATTCACACCGCAGTACTTTTCCCACAAAGGTTCATGCGAACTTAGTTCATGCGAACTCTTTAGTTTGCATGAACTAAGTACAGATCGCGTTCACACCGGAAAAAGTCCCTGGGGGTGGATTAGGCAAATGAAGCCGCTGACGTCACTTTTTCTTCTTCTGCTTTGGGTTTACTGGCAGGCTACAAACAACTTCACGGCGTATACTGCCGCCCGGAGTCCCCGGCCGGAAGTCCCCGGAGTTGGGGACTGGCTTCAGTAGAAGCTGCTGGGACTCCCAGCAGCTTCTACTGAAGCCTTCTGAGTAAATCGCCAGAACGCCAACACCTCCTCATCTCCACCGCTCCCATGTTTTATTTTGTGTTGCCATAAGTTAGTCTCTCTGCGTTTCTGCGCTGGGCTAATGCTAATGCTAATAATGCTAATGCGAGGATAATAAAATGGCGGCTTCACAAAACTTTTTGGAAGTTTTACGGGGCGTTGTTTGCAATCCGCCCAGCCAATCAGAAATATAGCTCTTTTCTCACAAAAGAGCCGCTCGAAAGTCCCTGCTCTCTAGCAGGGACTTTCGAGGGGGTAAAAAGGTTCACATGAACTAATTTTAGTACCGGCTCTTTTTGGTGTGAACGCGATAAAAGAGTTCACATGAGCTAAGTTCGCATGAACCTTTGTGGGAAAAGTACCGCAGTGTGAATGCGCCTTTTGTGTGTCTTTATTATGACGTAACAACTAGTCGACTACTATTTTGAAAAACTTGTCGACTAGTAAATATAGGTAGTTGTGAAACCCCTAGTACATACTCATCTGGGATGTACACTCACAGAAATATTTAACCCTAACTTTTAAGATTTATGTAAAATAATTACATGACAATGTTCCATTTAATTTTTTTAATATTTTGAACATAAACCTACCTAATAAGCTTTACATTATGCATATGCATCAGTGTAATAAAGCCTATTCATTTGAAATGCATATTCACCAGGTTTATGTATTCAGTATTAATATAATTTATTGAATTTAAATGCATATTAATCAGATTATGTATTCAGAATACATTAGGTATATTTGTTTGAATTACATAGTAATTAGGTTACCTATTCAAGATGAATAATGTGTATGTGTTTGAAATACATAACAATTAAGCTTAAATTCAATCAAAATGCATTAGATTTATGTATTTTTGTGATTAATATCCAATTAATTTTTCTATTTTCCATTCAACAATATCTCAATGATTCATACAATCAGACCACCTTGTTGATTCAACACATTTATTAACATTAAAGCAAACCTCTTCTCTTCACACAGAATTCAGCAGGTAGTGTAGCTCTTCAACCAAGTCATCTACTGCTGTAGATGGAACATGTAAAATGATAACTTTAATAGAACAGAGGCAAGTTAGGAAGGTTAAACAAAGTGTTGACTGAGCACCTGCCGTTTCTAGCTTTCTGTGTGTTCGATATGTGTGAATCACCTGAGCAATTTGAGTTTCAGTGCTTGTACTTTGGGGGAAAGCTTGGACGATTCCAGGTCCATCAGGATCTTCTGGTAAACTTCGAATGTATTCTTCAAGCTTTTTGGATAGCTTAGATTAAGTGCTTAGATCAAACCATAAAGCATCATGCATGCATGGTTGATACTCTGGAGGTTGTGGAGAACTTCGACCCCTTCCAGGACCACACCGACATCTGCAAAGCGTCCACCAGGACCATCAGGATCATCACTCTCAGCTCGAACGGTGTAGATTGCCATGGTCGTCCCTGCGACGTCTGCCTCGGCCTCACGGCATTCGATGTCCTGAAAGATGGAGGGAACAGAGAACAATGAGCTGTGTCACTCTAAGCAGCTTATCATTGAGGCCAAGGGGTGTTAATTTGAAGAAATTCCCTTAAGGCACTATATAGATATAGAGTTCATGAAAATGAGATGGACACAAGTTCAAGGTCACAATGACCTCAAGATCTTTGACTCCCTAAAAGCCTGGAAAACAAAACAAAAAGTCAAAAAGTTACATTATGTATAAATGGAGTTGTACATTCAATGATCGTCAACTATTTAAATATGATAAAAAGTGGCGTTTGAGCATTGTTGATCACAATGAGGGTCGCGTTAAAGAATCTCGATACCATTTTTTACCGTGTTTGTGGGTACGTGCCATAAAGAACAGCATGTTGTGTCTCATTGCTTAAAAGTAATACTCTTAATCCTTTAATTTAGTGAATTTTTAATGGTGCAGATGAAACATAAGATAGTAACTTACATGTTCATAGGTTAGTCCTCCTCAGAGGGTAAGGTTCCGAGCTTCTTTAAGATGTAAAGATTTCCGGGGAGACAGAAGAGACTGCACTATATCCAATGAAGCCTTTGACCTGCCACAATACAAATTGAGTCAACAAAACATCCCAACTTAAAATGTAAAAAAAGAAAAAATACAGGACCAGGAACCCATTTTATTCAGAGATCTGTGAAGTAAATGAAAACATTCTCATCAGTAATCAATATCTGAAAGAGCCAAATAAGAAACTGGTCTTTGATACAATGTAGGGGAGAAAGGACAGTAGGAAAGAGACAAACCTTTTCTGTCCACCCCCCGCTCCCTCACTCCTACCCTCCGCCATCTCTTCTCACCTCCTCTCTCCTAATCTCCTCTCATAGGTTAAGGTTTACTCCTCCCTCCTATCCAACCCTCTCCAAACCTCTCTTGTGCTGTCCTCCCTCTCTCCTAACCTAATTCTGTTTCCTGTTAGGAAATAGAAGGAACTAACCTTTCCCTATCCTGACCTTCTCTCCCCTAACCCATCAACCCTTGAAAATGCCCCCTTCTACTAAATAGAATCAGTCCCAACAGCCAAAACAAAACAGTATCCTTACTACTACACTGTTTTATGACTTACCTCTTGACATCCGGCTTTGGCTTTACTGACTGCCTCAGATCCTCAGCTGCCTTTTGACAGAGAAAAACAATAATTATCCCATTATTTCTCTCCATGGATATCAGCCCTAAATACACTACAAGGTATGGTAAAGGAGAAGAGAGGAATGGCATTATCTTTGTAAACTACATTGTAGAAAAAAATCGAGAATTAACCCATTTAGCCCTACTTTTACACCTTTTAAAAATCCTATGCTTTATGTATGAGTGAAGTTACACTGTGGTAGGAGGTAACACACAATAAAGCTATATGTGTGAGAGCAAGAGAGAGACACAGACAGACAGAGAGGGAGAAGATCTAGAGGAAGAGAGAACAAGCAGGACGGAGAGACAGAGAGAAGAGGGAGACGGCCAGACACAGAAAGAGGGAGGGAGAGAGACAGAAAGGAGAGAGTAGGGTGAGACAGCCAAAGTGTGATAGGATAGAGAGGGAGAGAGAGACCAGTTGATCAGTCTTGTGTTGGTTAGAGTTCCAGTCAACATGTCCACTTACTGGCAATAACTTCAAGGAAGACAAGAAGGCTTCCCTCTCTCTGATGTTCTCAAGGCGTTTGAGTTAAAAAGCAGACAGTCCACAACATGCATCCTAGTGACACACACACACACACACACACACACACACACACACACACACACACACACACACACACACACACACACGAGAATCAAGCTGATCAGAATCAAGAATCAAAACCGACCTGACATAATCTGAAAGGCCTTTCTTACTAAATAACATTTCCAAAACAGGTGTCAATTACATAACTGCTGCTTTATGAGAACTATCAAGTTTCTGTGTCCTCACCTTCTTGTTTGGGGCAGAATTGTGGTCACTGGCATATTGGAGGCGCTTAGGTGCCAGGACCCGACCCTTAACCTCAAGCTCCTCCGGACCATGTGGATTTACTTCCTACAAGTAACAGCATTACCACCATTGCCAACTACACAGAGCGATGGGGAGACGGATTTAAATGCAAGCGCGTCGGAAAAAGTCAAGACATTTGAGAACACCGAAAAAAGAAGCAGCATCTGGCTGCATTTCAGTGATATTGGAGAAAGCAAAGCTGAGTGCAGGATTTGTAAAATGAAAATAACCTTCAGAGCAGGGTTTTTCTGACATTCTGTCACCTTAACATCAGAGATCTTATACATTAAACTTCTTCTGAATCAAACCGTCATGGTAGCCTTACCTTACTTATCGCTCTTAAAATAGAAAGAAACATGTTACTTTACCAAACAGAGAGAAAATTGATTATTAAATTATTAATGTGACTAATAAAGAGCTGTTTAATTATTAAGTATTATTCTGTTGATCGATGTCATTACATTTGGTGAAAAGCACATAATGACTTGTTTAAGACTCGTTTGGTCAAAGTTTAGGACTTGGACTTGACTTGAACTTGGCTTGTCACAGTGAAGTATGTCTACATGGTAAGGAGTGACTGGTAGACTCTGTGCATCACCTATGATGAGAGGCTCAGCAAAAGGTTCTTTAGAAGGATCAATCTTCTGGTACACTGCAGTGATTGTCCCGTGGGTGGTTCCTTTCCCATCACGAGTGTCCTCGGGCAAAATGTGTTATCTGCTGCAAAAAACACAAAGGTCCCCTTCCTCAGGAATGGTGGTACATTAGGTGGACCTAAATGATGCTGATTCACTGATTGGCTTGTACTTTACTTGTGCACTAGATTTGAACCCATACATGATATTCTGGCTCACCGTCAGCGTGGCTCGGTCAAAAACTCTGGTTCTCTTTTCAGTTTTCAGCTTTTTAGCAGGCCCAACCAACTTTGCACAGGTCATTTTCGATCGACTCATGCATCGAAGGGTTAATGTTGTAAAATGTAGTACCTTTGTAACTACCACCATTGGATTCCTTGACCCTAAACATGTAGGTTTAGAAGTTACAATCAATGTTCCAGCTTATTTAGAAGCCGAGATATTACAAAACCTACATTTTACGGCCATATAGACTTCTGGGCAAATGGAAAAATGGATTTTCTGAATCCTTATACAATACCCTTTCCAAAAATGTATAGTTTAGCAAATCCCCACAAAAATCCCACAAAATGTAAAATCAAGTTATAATGAACCTGAATAAATTGCTAAGCAATATTTCAGCCCATGTGGTTTCTTTGTTACAGTTCATTTAAGGTCAGCCACTAGACCTCATGTGTGAGAGTCCATTTTGTTAAAGTTAAGAGGTCCTTTGTTCGAGAAGGGTCCAGCTGCAGCCGCAGCCGGTGGAGGTTGAACCTGTAGGAAGTTGTAGGCTACTTCCAAATATGGTCAGAAGAGAGCGCCCAACACGTGAGACGCTGACGCAAGGATATTTAATCAGGCATGGAGGTTTACAGAGAACAGACAACAGACAATATGGCGCACCGAGTAGGGGAGAGTGGGGTAAGTTGAGCCATTTTGTTGTTATGCTGTCCTCTAAGCAAGGAGAAATGACACATAGTAAAAATGGAATGCTCTTAACATCCCGATAGCAATGAATATCTTAAGTGTTTGACAAAAAATCCATACAAAAATGTCATCTGTGGAACCCGTAATACTGTAAAAAGTACAACCAATCCGTTTAGACGGGCCGGCTAAACCGATTGGATTGCCGCCCTGTCTGTCAGCCTTCCATCTCGTGCACGCACAAATGTATCTCGTGCCCTCATTGGGCGTGCATTGCAGTAGTACTTCAATGACTCGCCAGCAACAGGCGGCCACTTTCACCAGTCTGCTGACGTCATGTGCGCGTTCATGTGTGTTGGAGGAGGTGCTCTGTAGGGAAGTCTGAAGGAAGGGGCGGATTCTTTTCGGCTGTGTACTTTCAAATGTTAGTGCACTCGAGCCAGTTTCTGAAACTTACCTACCCCACCTTTAATTAAGTAATTAACGTCTTGTCAATTTAAGATATAATTACATACTATTTAGGTTCTTGGTTGTTTGTCGATTTGGCTGTTTAGCGCAGTTTAATTGTGTTTATTTTGCATATTCGTATTTTGAATATTCAATTTAAAGAAATGGAATACATAAATAATATATATATGTGTATTCTAACTGAGCGAGCATGTCCAGTTAGCATACATGCTAAATGGATGAGCGTGCCAAGCTAAGAGCTAAGATATATGTATATCTTAGCTTTACAGATGGAACAATGCATGTACTCTAATTTTTACAAAAATCTGATTTTGTGTACGTTTTAAATATTCATTGAAGGTGTCTTTCACATTTGAATGTTTATTTATTTAAAACATTTATTAGTTGCTATACTGTAGACATGTAGGCCTAGTGTGGAGGCTATTTTTATATAACATTACAAGACTGATTGTTATTATTACATTATATGCTTTATTACGTTCCCTACTTGGCTAGGGGAACCAAAGGGAAACAACACAACCAGAATGGGATTGGTAATAATTATAAATGGCTTTATTATACCAGGGCAGGGCCGTATTCACCATATACATTGGGGGGGGGGGACACATCCCCCCCAATATTCAGACACACTCAAAATGTCCCCCCAATAAATAGCAACAAAAAAAAAGTTTTGATTTTTTAATTTTTAGATTTTTTTATTAAATCAAAATTGCTATTCTATGACTTCTTTATTTTGGTTATTTGTATACTTGAAAATCTATGTTTTCTGTTATTGTGAACTTCACCAAAATGATATTTCTTTTCATATGTAAATTGGTTCCTTATTTTGTACCCGGGGGTGTATTTCGCTGTTGCACGTCTGAGTCCACCTTCAGTTAGCTTGATGCTCCAAGCAGGTCAGTCATGTTTTAATTTGCCCTCCATCAGATCTGGTATCTTTTCTAGTTAGCCCTAAAGTAATCTATATTATTTTATTTCGTAATGGTAATGTTAATGAACCCTCCGGTTTAGCTTCTTTGTGTAAGTAACTTGTAGTTCTGATGTTAAAACCGAACTTTTCAGGAAAAGTAGCTAACTAGCTGTGGGCTAGCTGGTTTCAGTTGTTAGCCAGGGTTTGGCGGGCTAGTGTCAGCTATGTGGAAAATGACGGTGTCGTTTTGGATGTAATCCAATAGATATTTATTCATGTGGATTATTTCTATTTTATTTTGTAATTTGTAGTGTGTGGAAAGATTTAAAACTGTGATGTGTGACACCTATGGAATACCAAAGGTGCCAGAATTAATTAAATAATAAATACTCTACAATTATTATGAAATAGTATTTCATAATCGTCAGAAACATTTAAAAGATACTCACACACAGGAGGTTTGCAGTGTGCATCATAGCTTGTGCTGGGTTTAGAACGCTCAGAATTGCTAATAAACATGTTTAATTATCTTATATCCAGCGCTGCTGACCCGTATTGATCACATCAGCAACTGCAGATCGCCGAGGTCAAGCTGTAAGCATGAGGAAGGGTGGCAGTGACATTAGACAGTTTTTTGGGCAGCCTCAGAAAAGAAATAAAGTAAGTTAAGAGCAGTGAGAAAGTGAGTATTGTTACCAGTCAAATAGCTTGTTTACTGATAATATTTTTTCCATGTTCACTATGGTGTGTTCAGAGTAAAGAGAGAGAGGGAGAGAGAGAATGTTAGCATGGCGACCAGACAGGGAGATGTCGGAAATAACATCAATGCCAGTGGTCCAGTTCGCAATTATCATTGATGGCACCCAAGATATATCAGGAGTTGAGCAGGAGTCAATATGTGTGCGCTCTGTAGATGCAGATCTACAACCAAAGGAAGAATTCCTGGGAATCTACCAAGTGTCATCAACAACAGGGCAAAATATAGCCAAGATGGCATGTGATGTGATAACACGCCTACAGCTTCCTCTGTCTCAACTCCGAGGACAAACTTATGATGGTGCCGCAAACATGGCTGGACGATTGCAGGGAGTACAAGCCATTTTAAGGAAAGAACAACCGCTGGCTGTGTATTGTCACTGTGGTCCCCACTGCGTGAACTTAATTACGCAGACTGCCTGTGGAGCCTCTCCACTAGTAAGAGATGCAATGGGTCTGGTCCATGAATTGGGGGGCTTCTTTAATCAATCTGGCAAGTTCAAGTTGATTTTCCAGAATATCGCAAAATCAGAGCATGGTTCAACTTTCACCTCATTGAAGGCTCTCTGTCCCATCAGGTGGACTGTACGTACCCCTGCCATCCGCTCAGTTCTCAAGCAGTATGAGTCAGTGCTGATGGCCCTTGAAGAAATGGCATCATGCAGTTCACCTGAAACTTCAGCCAAGGCCAATGGTCTTCATGGAACATTTCTTAAAGGGAACACTGTGCTCGGCCTTTTAATGGCTGAAGACCTGATGGAGGATTTGGAGTGCCTGAACACCTCCCTTCAGCTTAGGAAACAGACCGTTTCAGGCATGTTGGAGGCTGTAGACCATGTCAAAACAAGCATGCAGGTCAAACGAACGGAGGAGCATTTTGTTGTATTGTTCTCGAAAGCAACTGCTGTGGCAACAAAGTTGGACCTACAACCAATTCAGATCCCTCATGTCCGCAAACCTACAAAGCGTTACACCGGTCAGGCTGCAGCCCATATCCATCCCGATGCCCAGTCCTTGTACAGAGTCCAATTCTACAATGCCTTGCACACAGTGAATACTCAATTCATAGAGAGGTTTGAACAAGCTGGATTCCACAAGCTGCAGCAGCTTGAAAATGTGCTGCTACTCGGAGAAATGGACAAGGTGGTAGAAGAGTATCCTGAATTGAATTCAAGACTACTGCAGGTGCAGCTGGCCAAGTTTGGGGCTAATTACACTGATGAAACAAGCTCAGAT
Source organism: Harpagifer antarcticus (assembly GCA_902827135.1). Taxonomy (NCBI): domain Eukaryota; kingdom Metazoa; phylum Chordata; class Actinopteri; order Perciformes; family Harpagiferidae; genus Harpagifer; species Harpagifer antarcticus. The sequence continues at coordinate 213,711 of CADEHL010001079.1, forward strand.
GTTGCTAGCATTATTCGGGAAATGGTGCCAGAGGTGAGAGGTCTCTTCGGTCAGGTGGAAGCTTTAGTAAGGCTTCTGTTGGTCGTCCCTGCCTCTTCTGCAGAGGCTGAGAGGAGTTTTAGTGCCCTGAGGAGGCTTAAGACATGGCTTAGATCATCGATGAGTCAAACGAGGCTGAATAATGTGGCCATATGTCATGTGCACCAGAAGAAACTGGACAGACTGGACCTTGAAGGAATATGCCAGTCTTTTATCAGTGACAACGATAAGCGCAAAAAGGCTTTTGGGTCCTTTACTTGAGGGTTGGGCTTTTTGGGCGGGTGTCTGGGAGGAAGTTGGGGGTCTTTTTGATTTTGAATGAGCGGCAAGCAGCTAGTGCGAGTCGTGGCTGTGAAACAAAAGGGCAATAAAGTGTTCCTGTTTCTACTGAAATTGCGTGGCACAGACCTTTCTATGGATTGAAATGCTTTAATGTGAATATGGTTATAGTTGTACTTTATTCATCCCTAATCTCTGCCATTACAAACAACAACACAAGAAAAGCTAAACTAGATAAAATAGGGCGATGTAATACAATGCACAATTAAACATTATGGTAAAACATTTTAACCAGTTAAGCCCCAAGCCTGTTTTTCAGGTCTCAGGTTTGAAAATGACATTCCCAGAACAATTGACTATATCTTCACTTCTAAAAATGGTTAAATGAATAATCTTTCTTCTCAAAGCAATGATAATGATAAAAGTCAGAATCAATATAGATGTTTTTAAAGTAAATTCAGATTGAACATAGTAAAAAAATGTAAATGATAGTGTCCGTGCAAAAAATAAACCATTACTTATTGTGAAAACCACCCTTGAATAAAGGGTAAAATAAAGAACAAAACAAAAACCTCACTTTAAAAGTGGTACAACTACCCAAATAATCTACACAAAACACAGCTAAACTAAAAGGCAACAGTCACAAAATCCTAAAGTACTCTAAACACGAACTAAACTACTCTACACTCTAACTAAGCTACTCTAGACCAGTGGTTCCCAACCGGTGTGCTGGTGTGCTGCTTAAATTCTCATGATTTACGTCAGCCGTCATTGTTTACGGTGTGCAGAGCAGCTTTTTATCCTCGCGCCAAATAATTACAAGATGGATCGTTACGTAGTGACAATAAATAAAGAAGCACCCCTAAAAGCAGACAGTACAGCGAAAGATACCTTCGGTATGGTTTCTCCTGGACTGGGGATGCTGACTGCCCGACTTCAGAATGCCTAATCTGCAGAGAAAAATTATCCAACGAAGGAATGGTGCCAAGTAAACTAGCAAGACACTTTAGCACAAAACATCCTTCTTATAATTCCAAGGACAACACGAACATCTTCGACAGCTGAGACGAACTACACCGTCGGCAAGCCCGGAGCAAAAACTACGTCTGGCTTTGCTAAATGCTAGGTCGATAGCTAACAAAACGTTCCTGCTGAACGACTTCTTCACCTCCCGCGAACTGGATTTCATGTTCCTGACGGAGACCTGGGCACACGCTGGCGAGTACACATCATTCTTTGATCTTCTTCCTCCTGATTGTACATTCTTTAGCTCCCCCCGTGCCACCGGCCATGGCGGGGGCATAGCTTCGGTGTTTAGAGCTAGCCTCCAGTGCCGATTGCTACACCATGTCACTAGCTATGCTAGCTTTGAGTTGCAGCTCTTTGAACTGACCCCGGCCTCGCCTATACTCTGCGCAGTTGTGTATCGTCCGCCAAAGCGCAATAAGGATTTCATAAATGACTTTTCTGACTTTCTGTCCGGGATCATGGTGAATTATGATCGTGTTTTGATCTCCGGAGACTTCAATGTCCATGTGTGTTGTGAGTCCAGGCCTCTGGTTAGGGACTTTTTAAATCTCCTTGATTCTTTTGGTCTCGTTCAGTCCGTGGCTGGCCCAACACATGAAAAAGGACACACTTTGGACTTGGTATTGTCGTTTGGACTGTCTGTATCTGTGGATGAAATATGTGCAGCAACGCCTATCTCAGACCATTTTCCGGTTCTGTTTACAACCTCCATCCCTTCCGCAGGAGTCGAGTCCCGTGCCCCTGCGCGTCGTCTGCGTTCGATTAACCCCTTGACTGCCTCACAGTTCTCTGATGTTTTTAACGCTTCTCCTATCTGTAAATTAGATGTGGACTGTGCTTTTAATGCTGATGAGCTTCTCTCTATGTTTGACTTGACATGCACACCAATACTGGATTCTGTTGCTCCTTTTACGCTTAGACGCAACAAAGTTCTATCAGAACCGTGGCTCAATGACTGTACTCGTGCTCTCAGACGCGCTTGCAGGCGTGCTGAGAGAAAGTGGAAAAAGGATAAACTCCATGTCTCCCTGGAAATCCTTCGTGCTTCCCTCTCTGACTACCAGACGGCAGTCAAAGCAGCCAAAACAGAGCACATTTCTCTGTTCATCTCTAAAAACAGCCATAAACCTCAGGTTCTTTTTAATGTCCTCAACTCCATCATTAATCCCCGTGATGTTTCTTCTGTTGTGCCATCGCCTGCTCTCTGCGATAAGTTTCTTAAATTTTTTATTGGAAAAATATCTGCTCTTAGGCTAGCTCACACTAGTGCTACCCCCGATCCTGCTCCCTCTCTGTGCCCTGCTGTCCTCGACCACTTTGAGCCTATTTCCCTCTCTTCTCTCTCGGACATAGTGGAGCACCTGCGGCCGACAAACTGCTCCTCTGACAGCATTCCCTCACGCCTTCTCAAAGAGGTTTTTCATTCAGTTGGAGCAAGTATTTTATTACTTTTAAACACTTCTCTTACCTCAGGATGTGTCCCAGCTGCCTTTAAACATGCCGTGGTTACGCCACTACTTAAAAAGAAAAGTCTCGACCCCTCCACTCTCGCAAATTTTAGGCCCATCTCCCAGCTACCGTTTTTATCAAAAGCCCTGGAGCGCGTAGTCTACGCCCAGCTGCAGTCTTTTTTAATCCTTCATGGCATCCATGAAAAGTTTCAGTCTGGCTTCAAACCCATGCACAGCACTGAAACAGCCCTTTTAAGAGTTTTTAACGATCTGCTCCTAGCCGCCGACTCAGGTAGCCCAGCTGTCTTGGTGCTGTTGGACCTGACAGCTGCCTTCGACACCGTGGACCATGGCATCCTGCTGTCACGGCTTGAACAGTCCGCTGGCATCACAGGCTCTGCCCTCGCATGGTTCAGGTCCTACCTTAAGGACCGTAGCTTCTCAGTGCAGCTAGGTGCCTTCTCCTCTGCCAAAGCCCCTCTTACCTGTGGGGTCCCCCAAGGCTCGATTCTGGGCCCCATCCTGTTCCTACTGTACATACTGCCCCTAGGTTCTATTCTAACCAAACACAATATTCCCTTCCACTGCTACGCTGACGACGTCCAGATATATCTCCCGCTCAAAGCAAACATCAAACAGTCACTACAGCAGCTGATGGACTGCTTAACGGAGATCAAATCCTGGCTGAGCAACAATTTCCTGACTCTTAACGAGGGCAAGACGGAGGTCATCTTTTTTGGACCACAACCTCCAGCCTCTCAGGTTGATATTCTGGGCTCCCTCCAACAAAACATCCTCCCCTCGGTCATGAACCTTGGCGTGACCTTGACGAACACTTTTAAATTCGATAAGCAGGTCAGCAGCGTAGTCAAATCCTGCTTTTTTAAAATAAGACTATTGGCCAAAACCAAGTCCTATTTATCTTTTAAAGACATGGAAAGGGTCATCAACGCCTTTGTTACCTCAAGGCTGGACTATTGCAACGCTCTGTATGTGGGTATGGACCACGCGTCAATTAAACGCCTGCAGCTGGTCCAAAATGCAGCTGCACGTTTGCTGACTGGCCACAAAAAGCGCGACCACATCACCCCAATTCTGGCCTCACTACACTGGCTTCCAGTTCAGTTCAGAATTGATTTTAAAATCCTTTTATTTGTTTTTAAAGCTCTAAATGGGCTGGCTCCTTCCTACATAACCGAACTCCTCCAGCGCTACACCCCAGCAAGAGTTTTAAGGTCTGCTGACCAGCTGCTGCTGGTAGTGCCGAAGACCAGGCTCAAAACCCGAGGGCACCGAGCCTTCGCAGCAGCTGGCCCGAGGCTCTGGAACACTCTGCCCCTCCATGTGAGGTCGGCCCAGACCCTAGGGGTTTTTAAATCCTCTCTAAAAACACACTTCTTCTCTCAGGCTTTCTAGCTGGAGCGGAGCACGACTTCTGACATTTCCCTGTGCATTGTTTTTATATTTGCTGTTGCAAAATGACTGTCTTTTGTTACTATTGCACTGCAGTAAAGTGTTTTTATTACATGTACAGCACTTTGGCTCGACCAAACATCGTTTTTAAATGTGCTCTATAAATAAAACTTGATTTGATTTGATTTGAAGGACATTGAGTATTTCCAGAGACTGAAATCACAAAATGAGAAGCAGAGTCAACGTATGCTTTCGTCTCTACGTGTCTGACAAAGCACAAGAGGCCAGCTATTTGGTTGCTGAGTTAATCGCCAAGGCAAAAAAGGCCCACACTATCGCGGAAAACCTCACTCTACCGGCATGTAAGGAAATTGTCAGAGTAATGTGGGTCAGATGCTACTAAAGAAATCGATAAAATTCCATTATCCAACAATACAATCAAACGTCGCATCGATGACATGTCAGTAGACATAGAAACTGTCCTAACTGAAAAAATACAGAGAAGTGGCAAATTCGCTTTGCAAGCAGGGGCGGCGCCAGGGGGTAGCTTGGAGTTGCTATAGCAACTCCAACAATTGGCCTAGCAACGGCTTAGCAACCCCATTGTTTTGTTATGAAAATGTATCTATATTTATACACATTCTCGCGAGATCTATCAGGGGTCATTGTTCGCTCCCATCGCTCTAAACCAGGGCTATTCAATTAGTTTGGAATGGGGGCCGGTTGATGAAAATGATCCAAAGCAAGGGGCCGGGAAAAAAATGGCTTGAAATATGAGCAATCATATTAAGAGCTTCAGATACAGTAAATACTACAGCAGGTCACCCTTGAAAAAGAGATCAATGATCTCAATGGGATTCACCTGCATAAATAAAGGTTTGAAATTAAATGAAATGACTACAACAGCATAGTGGAGTGCATATATTTTGTTTAATTAAATCAAACATAGCCCCAAGGCCTTTATAAATGGCAAGTTCAGAAGTCAGTACATGTGAAGCTAATATAACCATCAACATCATTAGATTTAGATGAAATTATCTAATATTTCACACAAAATAGCAATTTAGGGCCATACACAAACAACAGTGCATATTATGGTATAATAACAATAAAGAAAAGTGAGCCATACCACATCAATTGCTTAATTAAAAGCAAAAACAATTATCAAAAGACTTGTATTAATTACCAAACCACAACACACAGCCTTTTAAAACTCAAAACTTTTTTGATTAACATCGTGATAACTGACATACAGTATGCAACCAACTTGGCAGATATGTGCTATCTAATGATAGCACATATCTCATCACTTCAGTCGGGAGACTGAAATGTTCAAACCTCGCGGCAAAGTTGGTTTTCAATGCGTCCATAAATCCAGTCATCACCTCGGTGATTTGTAAACCTGCAGTGCGCAGTGTTGGAAAATGGAGCATTTTGCATGGACATAAATCCGCAAAAAAAAGTGTGAGCTTTTTTTGAAACGCATGGAGTCTCTCCACAAGTTGTGTAACCATGTTATCGCTGCCCTGCAGCTCCAAATTGAGTTGGTTCAGATGTTGGAAAATGTCGCTCAAAAAGCAAACAGCAGCGTAAAACTCATCATTCTCTATCAGACACAGAAAGGCGTTGGCTTTTTTATGTTTTGAATTGCGGAGAAACGCCATGATCTCCTCCTTAAGTGTTTTTTAACTCACCACTCAGTTTTGCGCACAGGAGGCTTTGGTGGATGAGGCAATGAAGCGATCTCAGCTGTGGAGCCACATCTGCCAGCCTAGCGGACAGTCCCTGTGTTCGGCCCGACATCGCAGGGGCCCCATCCGTTACAAGCATGTTAATACGATCCAAGCTGTCATAAATGCCTTCTCAAGTTGTACTCTTTACACACCAATAAACACTCATTACAGATTAAACACACGGGCCTCCCACTGACATTTACACACAAGTACTTCTCTTTCCACTCGCTGTTGAATTGCCGGTTTTCGGTGTCAACCTTTAGTTTTTTTAACGTGTAAAGAGACATTTTGATATCCAACTATGCTGACCAGGTTTGATTAATCGTACCATTGGTGCGAAACCGTCGAAGGTGCGCAAGCTTGTAGTGAAGGGCAGCGCGAGCCGCGAGGACGCGTGCAGAGACGCAATAAATGACAGGAGTTCCTAGTAGGTGGGTTCGAAACACCCTCTCTCCAAAAAGGAGAGAGGGTGTTACTATCTCTCAATGTAACACCCTCTCAGGAATAAAGGCACTCTGGCCCAAAAAAAAAAAAATGTAAATGAATTTTTGTTTTTAATTCAACTTTAATTTTTTTTTTTTTACTTTTTAACATTATACTCAAAGGGCCAGTAAATATCATCCGAGGGCCGGATTTGGCCCGCGGGCCGCCAATTGAATAGCCCTGCTCTAAACGCTCGAGTTTCACCCATGGTTTTTCACCACGGCTGCCAGCTGTGTTTACTCGCATCACTCAAACAAGACGCGCTGGCTCGGGAGCTACAACTACAACAAAATGAACATATTTTACCGTGATTAAATTGTAATACACGTTTCTAAATGATGCCGAAGTAACAACATACTGATACCGGTAAGTAAAAACCATGAATTAATGCTTGACAAGTCTGCAGACAGACGGCAGGCAAAAACACTTTTAAAATGCTTGTTTTCTGAATGAAGATCGGGTCGACCAGGCTAAGCTAACGTTGTATATAGGCCTACTCCATCCACACTCACAACAACGGCCTACAGACATAAATAAACCAGCGACTGTATTCGCCATGACACAGACTGTCTGTGGTTTGTACTTGTTTAACTTTTTTGAAGGCAAGGGGGCCTGACAACACCAACCCCAGAGTGCTCAAGGCGTGTGCTGGACAACTAGCAGGCGTTCTTCAACACCTCTTCAGTCTCTCCCTGAAGCTGATGAGGGTGCCGGACATCTGGAAGACGTCTTGCATTGTCCCGGTGCCCAAAAAGACACGCCCCAGCACTCCAGGAGACTACAGGCCTGTTGCTCTGACCTCACACGTCATGAAAATCTTTGAGAGACTGATTCTGCAGCACCTCAAACCCCTCGTGTGTGACTCCATGGACCCTCTACAGTTTGCCTACCAGGAGAACATTGGTGTGGAGGACGCCATCATCTACATGCTCCATAGAGCCTACACACAGCTGGAGGAACCGCACACCTCACTAAGAATCCTGTTCTTCGACTTCTCCAGCGCCTTCAACACTATCCAGCCACACCTGCTAGCTGAGAAGCTGTCAGTGATGCAGGTGGATCACAGCATGGTGGCCTGGATCACAGACTACCTCACCAACAGACCTCAGTATGTCAGACTGCAGGGCAGCGTGTCTGATGTGCTGCTGAGCAACACCGGAGCCCCCCAGGGAACTGTGCTGTCACCATTCCTGTTCACCCTCTACACCTCCGACTTCCGCTTCAACTCCGGCTCATGCCACCTTCAAAAGTTCTCGGACGACTCCTCCATCGTCAGCTGCATCACAGATGACGATGAGGAGGAATACAGGACCCTGGTGGAGAACTTTGTAGGCTGGTGTGACGACAATCAACTCCAGCTCAACATCAGCAAGACTAAGGAGCTGGTGGTGGACTTCAGGCGGAGCAGGAAGAGACCTCGGACCCCCATCACCATCAAGGGGAAGGAGGTAGAGGTGGTGAGCAGCTACAAGTTCCTGGGAGTGCAGCTGAACAATAAACTGGACTGGACAGACAACACTGATGCTCTCCTCAGGAAGGGACAGAGCAAGCTGTTCTTCCTGAGGAGGCTCAGGTCCTTCAACGTGTGCACGAGGCTGCTGCAGACGTTCTACCAGTCTGTGGTGGCCAGTGTGCTCTTCTTTGCCGTGGCGTGCTGGGGTGGAAACACACACGCTAGGGACACTGTCAGGCTGAACAAGCTGGTAAGGAAGGCTAGCTCTGTAGTCGGAGTAAATCTGAACAATCTGGAGGAGGTGGCGGAGGGGAGGACGAGGAAGAAGCTCGACAGCATCCTAGAGAACCCCTCCCACCCACTCCATGCAGAGCTAGTGAAGATGAGGAGCACGTTCAGCCACAGACTCATCCCTCCACAACAACGCACCAAGCGCCTCGGACAGTCCTTTGTGCCTGTAGCCATCAGGCTGCACATCAAGGGGTTAAATATGAAAAATAAATCAAATTAAATCACTGGTCATAAATATACACTGTCTCCACAACCCATGTTAACTTGTCACTTTAACTTATTCCGCACTTTAGAATTTAGATGATGACAAAATATGTATATATGCTGACAGTTATTTTACTCTTATTTTTATTCATCTTCTATTTTCATAGTCTTTTATTATTACTATCATTATTTCCTTGATTTTATGTTATTTATTATTTATTTTAGATTGTATTGATCTGTGTGAATCTTTGCTGTACTGTTTTTTTCACGCTTACCCTGTTGCTGCTTTGTACAAACTGAATTTCCTCTCGGGGATTAATAAAGGTTCATCTTATCTTATCTTATCTTAACTTTTGTCCAGTTTCTGAACAGATATGAGGAGATGTGAGCTCTGTCTAACTGTTAACGGCTGATGTTTTCTGGTTGAACGTCAGTGGCAGGCTGAGATCCTCACCACTGGTGTGTGTGTGTGTGTGTGTGTGTGTGTGTGTGTGTGTGTGTGTGTGTGTGTGTGTGTGTGTGTGTGTCTTGTTGGAGTCTTAGTGGTTTAAGGCCCACCTCGGCTCCGCGTGTTCGTTTGGTGAGCATCTTGTAAAATCATAAAGGAAGGAATTCAAAGCAGGGTTAAACAATAATCTGTTTTAATGATAAACGGTAAGAATACAATACACTTCTCAAAGGGGGTAGGCCCACCCCTGCCCTGGTCCTAATGCCGGGAGAACATCATCAGTCTTGACAGCAGGAGGAAAAGAGACCGGACACAAGGACTCAACAGGAGATATTGTAAAAACAACAGGAGGAGCTGTGTGGATGGTCCTCCCATACAGGTCATCTATTGGCCCATATACAAACGATGGGCTTTCGTAGCGTATCAGCGCGCGCCAGCCGAGATGATCCGGAAACAGTCTCTTAGTTTGAAGCAAAACACATCTAGCGTCCGTTATCACACATTCTTCATAGACTTTCACACACACACTTTCTACAACATTCCAGAGACTTGAGTTGTGTCTAAAGAATATTCCCTTGCTCATATCTTACTCCAAATACATTGGTTTAATTTCTCATATTTTCAGCGTCTGGTTACACAGACTGCTATTATTAATACAAAGTAATTAAACACACACATCTACTATTCAAGAGATGTAGACTTCCCAGACATGTTGGAGATCTTATCAAGAAGGTCCCTTCCCCCACCTAGCCTCCTGTCCTGCATAACTGCACCCCCTCCACAGAGTAATAACACCTGTTTACGCCAACCACCCCACAATATTTGGAGCAATTTTAGTCCTCACATTTATGAAAGAATAAAGCAGAGAAATCAATATAAAACACAAACACCAGTATAATTTAGCAGTTATTATACAGCCGTATGGCTCCTGCAATGCATACACACACACATTCTACTGTCTGCTGTCTATAGCATATGTCTATAGAAGGATATTTCCTCTCCGTCCCCTCCACTTCTCATATCTCCAGCTTCTTGTTCATATAAACTGCTACTATTAAATACAAAGTAATTAAGTACACACAAGAATATATAAAAACACACTTCTTATATATCTGGGGACAACAAGATGAATATACCAAAAATAGGCAGTATCAAACTTTCACTTCAAACTTTCAAGTTACTTCAATTTTTGCTCAGTGTGTGTGTGTGTGTGTGTGTGTGTGTGTGTTGGTCAATGTGGTATACCCTACCATTTTACCTGACTACCCACCAACGTTACGCGAACCTTAGTGGTATATGTGGACTATGCTGAAGTCCGCTTAAAACTTAGAGTGTATCCATGTTTTTTAGTGTCTAACTAACATAAATCCTCATTTTCGACAACGTCCTTTTGTACCTATGCCGAAGTCCGCTTACAACTTAAGAGTGTATCCATGTTTGTTAGTGTCTAACTAACTTAAATCCTCATTTTCTGAAAAGTCAGTTTATACCACTACTCGTGTTTTTGTAATGTATCTCAGTGTATAGAACAGCGTCACTCAGGTGGTTTTTAGATTGCAGGTCGATACACATTTTTGCAGTTCCATACACAATTGCGTGGGCGGTCCTTAAACAAGTCACGTGCAAGACGCATGCTTGCAGCTGCGTTCACTCAGCTCATGGAAAGACAGAAGACTACGGAGCTACAATAGCCTACTCAATTAAACACAAACAGGTAAGCTTGCATACTTGTAGATATTGCTTATTTTACATGATTAATGCTGCGTTCACACCGGACACGATGCGAATATTCGCTTCGCTCTAATCGCTCGAGTTTCACCGCGGCTGTCAGCTGTGTACAACTACAACAAAATGAACATATTTTACCGTGATTAAATTGTAATACACGTTTCTAAATGATGCCGAAGTAACAACATACTGATACCGGTTAGTAAAAACCATGAATTCATGCTTGACAAGTCTGCAGACAGACGGCAGGCGAAAAACCCTTTAAAATGGGTATTGTCTAAATGGAGCTTGGCTAAGCTAACGTTATATATGCTCCGACCGTCCACACTCACAACAACGGCCTATACAGACATAAATAAAGCAGCGACTGTATTCTCCATGACACAGACAGTCTGTGGTTTGTACTTGTTTAACTTTTGTCTAGTTTCTGAACAGATATGAGGAGCTGTGTGCTCTGAGTGCTAACAGCTAACAGCTAACAGCTGATGTAATCGCGCCGCATGTGTAAATGTTAGCTAAGAGTAATGCTAAAGAAATAATGTCGGCAGTTGTTTTATTTTTTGATTGAAGATTAATTAATGTAGAAAGCAGCCTGGTTTGGGAAAAAACAAGGCAAGATTAGACTCCTGTCTTTTTTAGTAATGTATGATATTTCAATCACCATAGCTGAGGACAGAAGGTATGAACTGTAGCTTATAAGGAGCCTCCGGTGTATTGAACCGGAGCCTCCGGTGCATTGAACCGGAGCCTCCGGTGCATTGAACCGGAGCCTCCGGTGCATTGAACCGGAGCGCCTCCGGTGCATTGAACCGGAGCGCCTCCGGTGCATTGAACCGGAGCGCCTCCGGTGCAATGAACCGGAGCGCCTCCGGTGCATTGAACCGGAGCGCCTCCGGTGCATTGAACCGGAGCGCCTCCGGTGCATTGAACCGGAGCGCCTCCGGTGCATTGAACCGGAGCCTCCGGTGCATTGAACCGGAGCGCCTCCGGTGCATTGAACCGGAGCGCCTCCGGTGCATTGAACCGGAGCGCCTCCGGTGCATTGAACCGGAGCGCTTCCGGTGCATTGAACCGGAGCCTCCGGAGGCTCCCGGTAATCTTAGGTGATGTGAATGAAGAATGGACTGTCCCAGTAATTGATTGGAACGTTTTACTTAAATGGAGGTATGAGCTGTTTAGGAGCCTCCGGTTTATTTATGTGATGTACACATTGTATTTAACTGGAGCTGAGGACAGGACGTATGAACCCTTACTCTTTTTCACAGCTATAATAAACCATCAAAGTCAAGATGCAAAGGCGGAGACGCATCAATCCAAAAGATGATGCCACATTTTATATTGACACTGGAGGGGACAAAGCAGGACTTGATGTCCAATACATCAATGCCATCAAAGGTGAGTTGATCCAGAGTAAAGCGTTTGTTAACAGTAACTGTGCGGAGTCACTGTGGCACAGACTGGACCCCTGGTGAACAGCTGTTAGACACACTTACACAATTAAAATAAATGCTTTTATATATTTCTATTAGATGTGACTCTATGGCGTTGCTGTTATTATCACTGCTGCTTTAGTTGTTCTGACTGCTAAAATCATCTGTTATTCCTAATTTTGAAGCAGCCATTCCGTGGGTTCGGGGGACCGATGAGTTTGCATCCCTGCTTCTGACTGTTTAACCATGATTTAACTTAAAGTATAAACATAAAATATGTGACTTTAGTGTGCTATTTTGCTCACTTATTTGTTATTTGTGTTCCTTGTAGGTCGCGGCATCTTCACCTCTATTCCATTTAAAAAAGGAGACTTTTTGATAGAATATAGAGGTGAACTCATAAGCAAACAAGAATGTGAGAGGAGACTGAAACGTTATCCTGTCAGGCTCAAGGTGTTCATGTTCGATTTCCATTTTGATGGAAAACTGTGGTGGTGCGTATTATGTCAATGATAAGTCTGAGCAGAATGAAGTTGGATTTATTTTCACAGCTGTTTTCACGGAGTATTTTAATTGACTGTTTTGCAATGAGGTTTTGCTTGTGTTTTCATAGCGTCGATGCAGCAAAAGAGGATGAGTCTCTTGGAAGACTTGTAAATGACGATCACAGAAACCCGACTGCAAAGATGAGACAACTATCCGTGCAAGGGAAGCCCCATCTTTGTTTGTTCGCTGACCGAGACATAAGTCCAGGAGAGGAGATCACCTATAATTACGGTGATTCAGACTGGCCGTGGAGATGCAAGGTGGTCAACATTTTACTTTGTGAACTCCATATCTTTTCTTAAGGGAATGCTCTAACCATCACACCACATACGTAAATGCTACATATTGTCCAATGCATTAGTTTTGATTATGATTATTCTGAGTCATGATTATTTCAGTATAAATATTTTAAATATAATTATTTCTTTACTTCTGATATAGTGAAACTTAACTACAGGGTGTTTATTGAAATGTATATCTAAATACATTTAATTTCATGTTACTACAAGCTATGAATGGTTTAGAATCTTTAGGTACATGGGAAAGCACCATCCAATAATAATAATAATAATGTTTTGTTTTTTTTGCATCTTGCAGGGTCTCGATGAAGTGATGCCTCTGGAAACCTGTGGGGCCACACAGGCCACATCTCCAAATGAGAACATTGAAGAGGTATTTTTACATTTAACATAGATTTAATATCTCAAATTGATGTGTTGTGGCTTACAAAAGGATCCAGTAAGGTTTTAAACTGTCGTCAGGTGGCGTTCATCTGAGTTGAACTCGTACTTGCACTGCCTGCATGGGATCTGTATGTTAGATTACATGTATGTTAAGTTGTTCAGTAACATGTGGTGAAAAGCGACCCACTAAGTAATGATTCATGTCATCAATGACAAGATATAATGTAAACTAAATGTAATATCTCAAATTGATGTTTTGTGGCTTACAAAAGGATCCAGTAAGGTTTTAAACTAAGTTTTCCTTTCCTTCTTTCGGTCATCAGTAGGACCATTCTTTTATTCAATTCCAAATATTCTCTTCTAGTACATTTTTGACTTTGTTTATTGATCCTTCTCTTTGTGTTTTATCTGCTACAGATGGTGAAGAACAGCGACTGCACTGAGAGCTACATGAAGACGACAGGTCCAGTGCTTTCTCCCCTCAGCAGAGCTGAAAAGGTACTTTACATTTAAATACTACTTGATTTGATCTATTTACATACCCACATGTTTCTTTGGGCTGTGTGTGTGTGTGTGTATGCAGTAGTCTGACTATCATATGGTTTATAGAGACAATGGTATGTGAGGACATTGTCTTCAAACGCTTTTCAAAGTGTAAGTCAGTATCTTGAGTGTATGTGTATCAATCTGAGAACAACAGGGACATGGTTTAGGGGGTCCTGGCTGTTTAAGGGGTCATGTCGTCAGGTGGCGTTGATAGTGGCGTTCATCTGAGTTTAACTCGTACTTGCACTGCCTGCATGTGATCTGTATGTTAGATTACATGTATGTTAAGTTGTTCAGTAACATGTGATGAAAAGCGACCTACTAAGTAATGATTCATGTCATCTATGACAAGATATAATGTAAACTAAATGTAGTATATCCTGAATTCCTAAGTGAAAAGTAGGTTTAAGGATTATACTTTTCATAACCTGAGACCTGTAATCATTTGGGCTGTCGAGTGAATGCAGAACTGCATTGGATTTCAGAAACACAACCATAAATGCTTTCATGTAATGTTTTTTTGTGTGTGTGTTTGCATCTTGCAGGGTCTTGATGAAGTGATGCCTCTGGAAACCTGTGGGGCCACACAGGCCACATCTCCAAATGAGAACATTGAAGAGGTATTTTTACATTTAACATAGATTTAATATCTCAAATTGATGTGTTGTGGCTTACAAAAGGATCCAGTAAGGTTTTAAACTGTCGTCAGGTGGCGTTCATCTGAGTTGAACTCGTACTTGCACTGCCTGCATGGGATCTGTATGTTAGATTACATGTATGTTAAGTTGTTCAGTAACATGTGGTGAAAAGCGACCCGCTAAGTAATGATTCATGTCATCAATGACAAGATATAATGTAAACTAAATGTAATATCTCAAATTGATGTTTTGTGGCTTACAAAAGGATCCAGTAAGGTTTTAAACTAAGTTTTCCTTTCCTTCTTTCGGTCATCAGTAGGACCATTCTTTTATTCAATTCCAAATATTCTCTTCTAGTACATTTTTGACTTTGTTTATTGATCCTTCTCTTTGTGTTTTATCTGCTACAGATGGTGAAGAACAGCGACTGCACTGAGAGCTACATGAAGACGACAGGTCCAGTGCTTTCTCCCTCAGCAGAGCTGAAAAGGTACTTTACATTTAAATACTACTTGATTTGATCTATTTACATACCCACATGTTTCTTTGGGCTGTGTGTGTGTGTATGCAGTAGTCTGACTATCATATGGTTTATAGAGACAATGGTATGTGAGGACATTGTCTTCAAACGCTTTTCAAAGTGTAAGTCAGTATCTTGAGTGTATGTGTATCAATCTGAGAACAACAGGGACATGGTTTAGGGGGTCCTGGCTGTTTAAGGGGTCATGTCGTCAGGTGGCGTTGATAGTGGCGTTCATCTGAGTTTAACTCGTACTTGCACTGCCTGCATGTGATCTGTATGTTAGATTACATGTATGTTAAGTTGTTCAGTAACATGTGGTGAAAAGCGACCCACTAAGTAATGATTCATGTCATCTATGACAAGATATAATGTAAACTAAATGTAGTATATCCTGAATTCCTAAGTGAAAAGTAGGTTTAAGGATTATACTTTTCATAACCTGAGACCTGTAATCATTTGGGCTGTCGAGTGAATGCAGAACTGCATTGGATTTCAGAAACACAACCATAAATGCTTTCATGTAATGTTTTTTTGTGTGTGTGTTTGCATCTTGCAGGGTCTTGATGAAGTGATGCCTCTGGAAACCTGTGGGGCCACACAGGCCACATCTCCAAATGAGAACATTGAAGAGGTATTTTTACATTTAACATAGATTTAATATCTCAAATTGATGTGTTGTGGCTTACAAAGGATCCAGTAAGGTTTTAAACTGTCGTCAGGTGGCGTTCATCTGAGTTGAACTCGTACTTGCACTGCCTGCATGGGATCTGTATGTTAGATTACATGTATGTTAAGTTGTTCAGTAACATGTGGTGAAAAGCGACCCGCTAAGTAATGATTCATGTCATCAATGACAAGATATAATGTAAACTAAATGTAATATCTCAAATTGATGTTTTGTGGCTTACAAAAGGATCCAGTAAGGTTTTAAACTAAGTTTTCCTTTCCTTCTTTCGGTCATCAGTAGGACCATTCTTTTATTCAATTCCAAATATTCTCTTCTAGTACATTTTTGACTTTGTTTATTGATCCTTCTCTTTGTGTTTTATCTGCTACAGATGGTGAAGAACAGCGACTGCACTGAGAGCTACATGAAGACGACAGGTCCAGTGCTTTCTCCCCTCAGCAGAGCTGAAAAGGTACTTTACATTTAAATACTACTTGATTTGATCTATTTACATACCCACATGTTTCTTTGGGCTGTGTGTGTGTGTATGCAGTAGTCTGACTATCATATGGTTTATAGAGACAATGGTATGTGAGGACATTGTCTTCAAACGCTTTTCAAAGTGTAAGTCAGTATCTTGAGTGTATGTGTATCAATCTGAGAACAACAGGGACATGGTTTAGGGGGTCCTGGCTGTTTAAGGGGTCATGTCGTCAGGTGGCGTTGATAGTGGCGTTCATCTGAGTTTAACTCGTACTTGCACTGCCTGCATGTGATCTGTATGTTAGATTACATGTATGTTAAGTTGTTCAGTAACATGTGGTGAAAAGCGACCCACTAAGTAATGATTCATGTCATCTATGACAAGATATAATGTAAACTAAATGTAGTATATCCTGAATTCCTAAGTGAAAAGTAGGTTTAAGGATTATACTTTTCATAACCTGAGACCTGTAATCATTTGGGCTGTCGAGTGAATGCAGAACTGCATTGGATTTCAGAAACACAACCATAAATGCTTTCATGTAATGTTTTTTTGTGTGTGTGTTTGCATCTTGCAGGGTCTTGATGAAGTGATGCCTCTGGAAACCTGTGGGGCCACACAGGCCACATCTCCAAATGAGAACATTGAAGAGGTATTTTTACATTTAACATAGATTTAATATCTCAAATTGATGTGTTGTGGCTTACAAAAGGATCCAGTAAGGTTTTAAACTGTCGTCAGGTGGCGTTCATCTGAGTTGAACTCGTACTTGCACTGCCTGCATGGGATCTGTATGTTAGATTACATGTATGTTAAGTTGTTCAGTAACATGTGGTGAAAAGCGACCCGCTAAGTAATGATTCATGTCATCAATGACAAGATATAATGTAAACTAAATGTAATATCTCAAATTGATGTTTTGTGGCTTACAAAAGGATCCAGTAAGGTTTTAAACTAAGTTTTCCTTTCCTTCTTTCGGTCATCAGTAGGACCATTCTTTTATTCAATTCCAAATATTCTCTTCTAGTACATTTTTGACTTTGTTTATTGATCCTTCTCTTTGTGTTTTATCTGCTACAGATGGTGAAGAACAGCGACTGCACTGAGAGCTACATGAAGACGACAGGTCCAGTGCTTTCTCCCCTCAGCAGAGCTGAAAAGGTACTTTACATTTAAATACTACTTGATTTGATCTATTTACATACCCACATGTTTCTTTGGGCTGTGTGTGTGTGTATGCAGTAGTCTGACTATCATATGGTTTATAGAGACAATGGTATGTGAGGACATTGTCTTCAAACGCTTTTCAAAGTGTAAGTCAGTATCTTGAGTGTATGTGTATCAATCTGAGAACAACAGGGACATGGTTTAGGGGGTCCTGGCTGTTTAAGGGGTCATGTCGTCAGGTGGCGTTGATAGTGGCGTTCATCTGAGTTTAACTCGTACTTGCACTGCCTGCATGTGATCTGTATGTTAGATTACATGTATGTTAAGTTGTTCAGTAACATGTGGTGAAAAGCGACCCACTAAGTAATGATTCATGTCATCTATGACAAGATATAATGTAAACTAAATGTAGTATATCCTGAATTCCTAAGTGAAAAGTAGGTTTAAGGATTATACTTTTCATAACCTGAGACCTGTAATCATTTGGGCTGTCGAGTGAATGCAGAACTGCATTGGATTTCAGAAACACAACCATAAATGCTTTCATGTAATGTTTTGAGACTTGTAAAAGCAAATGTAATTAAACATTGATCTTTGCTATTAAAGGATTTGCTAGTAGATATCAACATATCAATGTGAAATTGTTGCCGCTTAAAATCAAAATTGTTACATTTTGCCAACAGCATTGCTTGAGGATCGCAACTGCATCCTCATTGGACAGGTGTGTTTCCTGTGTGGGACCTGTGTCCTCCTTCAAGTGGCTTGGATATGAATGCAGAGGTGAGATAGTCATGTATTAATTTGCAGTTATTCCTGGTTTACACCATTGGCTATATATATATATCTCAACTGTATTAGTGTAATGATGCGTAAAAAGAGGTCATTATTGAATTATAATAGTTGTAGACTCCAGTATATTGTTTAGATTACTTACAAATGTTATATTTTTCTTTCTTATCTGTTATGATTTAATGCTGAAGATCTTTTTGACCCCACTTTTGTATTTCATTGTGCAAACAAAGCTTTTTCAATAGACCCGTACTATGTACAATAATGTACAAAAAATGTGTTGCAGAGTGTTCACAAGTCTGGCATAAATCCTGCTTCAGAAAAATTCAAGATGATAACCTCCATTATCTACCTAAGGTGAGTATGAGCTTAAGGTTTTGTTGAACTTTTAGCTGTCTATAACTATACGTCAAAACCAAATGTCATTTTTTTTTTTTTCATTTCCAACAGCTTTCTGAAAACAGTTTCAGAGATGAACTGCAGTCAAACCAATCAGATTCAGAAAAGGATCAAATATCAGATGAGTGCATGTCTGATGAGGAATACATACCTGACTCACAAGGGGATGATGATGATTATTCAGATGCAAGTATCCCCTTAATGCCTAGTCAGTCAAAAGCTGGACGGATTCAATTTGAAACACTAACTGATGTCGGAAAAAATTATCCATCGGACACAAGCCTCCCAGTATTGGCCAGTACATCAAAGGATTGGCCCCCTCTTGATATGGCTATCGATGTAGCTGTCGGTCTGTCTGTAAGCTGTCTCTCTGTCGGTCTGTCTGTAAGCTGTCGGTCTGTCTGTGTAGCTGTCTCTCTGTCTGTAAGCTGTCTCTCTGTCTGTGTAGCTGTCTCTCTGTCTGTAAGCTGTCTCTCTGTCTGTAAGCTGTCTCTCTGTCTGTGTAGCTGTCTCTCTGTCTGTAAGCTGTCTCTCTGTCTGTGTAGCTGTCTGTCTGTAAGCTGTCTCTCTGTCTGTGTAGCTGTCGGTCTGTCTGTAAGCTGTCTCTCTGTCTGTGTAGCTGTCTCTCTGTCTGTAAGCTGTCTCTCTGTCTGTGTAGCTGTCTCTCTGTCTGTAAGCTGTCTCTCTGTCTGTGTAGCTGTCTGTCTGTAAGCTGTCTCTCTGTCTGTGTAGCTGTCGGTCTGTCTGTAAGCTGTCTCTCTGTCTGTGTAGCTGTCTGTCTGTCTGTAAGCTGTCTCTCTGTCTGTGTAGCTGTCTGTCTGTAAGCTGTCTCTCTGTCTGTGTAGCTGTCGGTCTGTCTGTAAGCTGTCTCTCTGTCTGTGTAGCTGTCTCTCTGTCTGTAAGCTGTCTCTCTGTCTGTAAGCTGTCTCTCTGTCTGTGTAGCTGTCTCTCTGTCTGTGTAGCTGTCTGTCTGTAAGCTGTCTCTCTGTCTGTGTAGCTGTCGGTCTGTCTGTAAGCTGTCTCTCTGTCTGTGTAGCTGTCTCTCTGTCTGTAAGCTGTCTCTCTGTCTGTAAGCTGTCTCTCTGTCTGTGTAGCTGTCTGTCTGTCTGTAAGCTGTCTCTCTGTCTGTGTAGCTGTCTGTCTGTAAGCTGTCTCTCTGTCTGTCTCTCTGTCTGTGTAGCTGTCGGTCTGTCTGTAAGCTGTCTCTCTGTCTGTCTGTCTGTAAGCTGTCTCTCTGTCTGTGTAGCTGTCGGTCTGTCTGTAAGCTGTCTCTCTGTCTGTCTGTAAGCTGTCTCTCTGTCTGTGTAGCTGTCGGTCTGTCTGTAAGCTGTCTCTCTGTCTGTCTGTAAGCTGTCTCTCTGTCTGTGTAGCTGTCTGTCTGTAAGCTGTCTCTCTGTCTGTCTGTCTGTAAGCTGTCTCTCTGTCTGTGTAGCTGTCTGTCTGTAAGCTGTCTCTCTGTCTCTCTGTCTGTGTAGCTGTCTCTCTGTCTGTAAGCTGTCTCTCTGTCTGTAAGCTGTCTCTCTGTCTGTGTAGCTGTCGGTCTGTCTGTAAGCTGTCTCTCTGTCTGTGTAGCTGTCTGTCTGTCTGTAAGCTGTCTCTCTGTCTGTGTAGCTGTCTGTCTGTAAGCTGTCTCTCTGTCTGTGTAGCTGTCGGTCTGTCTGTAAGCGGTCTCTCTGTCTGTGTAGCTGTCTCTCTGTCTGTAAGCTGTCTCTCTGTCTGTGTAGCTGTCGGTCTGTCTGTAAGCTGTCTCTCTGTCTGTCTGTAAGCTGTCTCTCTGTCTGTCTGTAAGCTGTCTCTCTGTCTGTCTGTCTGTAAGCTGTCTCTCTGTCTGTGTAGCTGTCGGTCTGTCTGTAAGCTGTCTCTCTCTCTGTCTGTCTGTAAGCTGTCTCTCTGTCTGTGTAGCTGTCGGTCTGTCTGTAAGCTGTCTCTCTGTCTGTCTGTCTGTAAGCTGTCTCTCTGTCTGTGTAGCTGTCTCTCTGTCTGTAAGCTGTCTCTCTGTCTGTATGTCTCTGTCTGTGTAGCTGTTTGTCTGTCTGTAAGCTGTCTCTCTGTCTGTGTAGCTGTCGGTCTGTCTGTAAGCTGTCTGTCTGTAAGCTGTCTCTCTGTCTGTGTAGCTGTCTCTCTGTCTGTAAGCTGTCTCTCTGTCTGTAAGCTGTCTCTCTGTCTGTAAGCTGTCTCTCTGTCTGTAAGCTGTCTCTCTGTCTGTGTAGCTGTCTCTCTGTCTGTAAGCTGTCTCTCTGTCTGTAAGCTGTCTCTCTGTCTGTGTAGCTGTCGGTCTGTCTGTAAGCTGTCTGTCTGTAAGCTGTCTCTCTGTCTGTGTAGCTGTCTCTCTGTCTGTAAGCTGTCTCTCTGTCTGTAAGCTGTCTCTCTGTCTGTGTAGCTGTCGGTCTGTCTGTAAGCTGTCTCTCTGTCTGTGTAGCTGTCTCTCTGTCTGTAAGCTGTCTCTCTGTCTGTAAGCTGTCTCTCTGTCTGTGTAGCTGTCGGTCTGTCTGTAAGCTGTCTCTCTGTCTGTGTAGCTGTCTCTCTGTCTGTAAGCTGTCTCTCTGTCTGTAAGCTGTCTCTCTGTCTGTGTAGCTGTCGGTCTGTCTGTAAGCTGTCTGTCTGTAAGCTGTCTCTCTGTCTGTGTAGCTGTCTCTCTGTCTGTAAGCTGTCTCTCTGTCTGTAAGCTGTCTCTCTGTCTGTGTAGCTGTCTGTCTGTCTGTAAGCTGTCTCTCTGTCTGTGTAGCTGTCTGTCTGTAAGCTGTCTCTCTGTCTGTCTCTCTGTCTGTGTAGCTGTCTGTCTGTAAGCTGTCTCTCTGTCTGTCTCTCTGTCTGTGTAGCTGTCGGTCTGTCTGTAAGCTGTCTCTCTGTCTGTCTGTAAGCTGTCTCTCTGTCTGTGTAGCTGTCGGTCTGTCTGTCTGTCTGTAAGCTGTCTCTCTGTCTGTGTAGCTGTCTGTCTGTAAGCTGTCTCTCTGTCTGTCTGTCTGTAAGCTGTCTCTCTGTCGATCTGTATGTCTCTCTGTCTGTAAGCTGTCTGTCTGTAAGCTGTCTCTCTGTCTGTGTAGCTGTCTGTCTGTAAGCTGTCTTTCTGTCTGTCGATCTGTCTGTGTAGCTGTTTGTCTGTCTGTAAATTGTCTTTCTGTTTATCTGTATGTCTCTGCCTGTGTAGCTGTCTGTCTGTAAGCTGTCTGTCTGTAAGCTGTCTCTCTGTCTGTGTAGCTGTCTGTCTGTAAGCTGTCTGTCTGTAAGCTGTCTGTCTGTAAGCTGTCTCTCTGTCTGTGTAGCTGTCTGTCTGTAAGCTGTCTGTCTGTAAGCTGTCTCTCTGTCTGTGTAGCTGTCTGTCTGTAAGCTGTCTTTCTGTCTGTCGATCTGTCTGTGGAGCTGTTTGTCTGTCTGTAAGTTGTCTGTCTGTTTATCTGTATGTCTCTGCCTGTGTAGCTGTTTGACTTTAATGTGTTTAAACAAATGTATTGGTTAATACTACTTTATTTTACAATTAAAATGACTGCTCACATAATGCTGTGTCCTGTCAGGTTGTGTATGTATGTAAATTTGGAGGGTTGTGGGAGTGGCCTTATCGTCCCTTTAAAGACCCTTTAAAGACCCCATAGTGTTTTTTTGGTCCATATAAGTCACACTTTTGTCAAAAGACAAATGTCTGTATATACCACAATATAAGTAGGTGGTGTGTTTAACTGTTCTAAAGGGTGTATCAGCTATCTAAAGTGAGCTGATTTTTTTTCAGATTTTTTAGAGTACTTTGACCCAACTCCCATAGCTGAAGGACCTCAGGCAAGGGTAGCCCATCTAAACCACCACCGAGCCGGTTCAGGGGAATAGTCTGGCTATTGCATAAAAACCCGTATGTGTGTGTGTGTGTGTGTGTGATGATGATGAGGTTAAATGCCACAGCATGCCAGTTGAAACAGTGAACGATCGCTATTGTGTACTTGTACGCTCAGGGTGTAATGGTATTATACAAAAATATTGTAGGAGCACAGAAACAGTGTTCAAATTCTGCTTTTACAAACTTATTTTGGTTGTGCTTACCTTGCTATAAGTGTCAAAGGAATGTTTTTAATGTAAATATTATGAATAATATTGTAGCGTGTCCAAGTTAATAGTTATTTCAGTTATCCGATGTGCACAGTTTTAGTACATTTGTAAAGTTATTTAGGCAATGTTGTTGGTGGGAGTTAGGGAGAGACCGCCCCTTCCAGGTGTGTGTGCGTTTTCCGGTGTGTGTGGAGGGAGTACGAGACGGTAGGAGTTGTGTTCGAGTGTGGGGAAAAGTCATAATCAGTGTTATACTATTGATTGGTTCTGTAAGGCGTGGCTGTGGCCGTCAATACCAGAAAATAAAGAGAATGTTTTCGACATTGAAGGCTCGAGTGATGCTATGATCTTGAATAGCGGTGAACGCTACAATATGAACAGGCTTGTGCTTGGCCCACTGGTATTGTTTGTTTATTTATTTTGAAAATTAACTAGCAACGCCGTGCTGTCATATAGCAACTGCAAAGCTACTGCAGCAAAAATCCTGGCGCCGCCCATGTCTGCAAGTTGATGATTCAACAGACATAAGTGGCCACTGTCAACTCATTGCCAACGTGAGATACGTTGACGGAGAATCCATTGAGGAGAACTTCTTTTTTTGCAAAGAGTTACACACACATGCAACCGGAGAGGAAATGTACAAGACCACAGCTGATTACCTGACAGAACAGGGTCTAAACTGGGGGATGTGCCACAGCATTTGCACAGACGGGGCTGCCTCAATGACGGGGAGGGTGAAAGGCTTTGTAAATAAAGTGAGACAGGTAAATCCCGAAGTACAGATAACCCACTGCATGTTACACCGAGAAGCCCTTGTCGCCAAAGCTATGCCACCAGACCTCACTGCAGTATTAGAACAAGCTGTGAAAATAGTGAACTACATCAAGTCCCGTCCGCTGAAGTCGCGGTTCTTCAGCACATTGTGCAATGAGATGGGGGCTGAGCACCATGGCCTTTTACTGCACACGGAGGTCCGCTGGCACCTTGTCCCGTGTCTACGAGCTCCGCGAATAACTTGTTGCATTTACAAATGAGCACGACTTACCCTACAAAGAACACATGGATGATGAATCGTGGTGGGTTAAGCTTGCATATCTGGCAGATATTTTTAGCCACCTCAATGACCTCAATATCAGAATGCAAGGAAAGAATGAGAATATCCTGACAGCCACAGACAAACTCAATGGTTTCCGATCCAAGTTAAGACTGTGGCAAAATAAAGTCGCCAAGAAAAACATTGAAATGTTTCCGCTGACATCCAGTGACCCAGCGCACAAGACAGCATTTTTTCTATAAGTTGTAGCGAGTGCTGCAGGAGAGGTTTGAGTCATATTTCCCTCCTATGAATGAAGACTTCGATTGGCTCCGGGATCCGTTTAATCCTCTGTCATTAATATCAGCCACAAGTTTAAACAGCAGAGCTCAGGATGAACTCGCAGAGCTATCTATGGACCGCTCCCTGAAACTGAAGCACGGGGAACTACGTCTGGATATCTTTTGGCTGCTTGTGGGACACGAGTATCTATCCCTCTCAGAGTGCCATCAAGGTGCTTTTACAGTTTCCAACCTCCTACTTGTGTGACAAAAACAAGACCCGCACCCGGCTGTCAGTGGAGCAGGACCTCCGCGTTGCGCTGTCCACTATCCCCCCACGCATCAAGAGACTCTGCTCACAAAAGCAGGCACAAGTGTCGCACCAGCACCGTGTAACGGTCTGAGAAATGTTTATGTTTGGATGTTAATTTGTGTGCCTTTCTTGTATGATTTATGATTTTGTCAATCAGTATTATCTGGATAGCGAAATGCAGAATGTTTCATATTTGGGATGTGGTTGATGAGTCACATGACCACAGTCAGGTCAGAGGGCATTGTTTCATCCCTCCAATTCTATTAAGTTATTATTTAATCTAAGTGATCATAGGCCTGCCTCTTTTGAAATCCAAATGTAAAATAATAACTGTATTGATATGTATTCGTGTTTTTACACAGGTAGGCCTACTATTTTCAGCCAAAACAAAAGCGCCTACTTAGTAGGCCTGTTTATAATATTGAATTCATCATAGAAATGGTGTTGACATTTTTAGTCTGGTTCTTGTTATTATGTGTGAATACATTATGTATTCTATAAAATGTTCTATTCAATTAAATACACATTTGAAAACCAATTTATGGTGTATTTATTGTTTTTAGTTTAAGCTCTGAAGTGGTTTTTAAATCTACAAAAAGTTGGGGTGCCTTGGGGTCGAGAAATATTTTCAGGGGTGCCTTGGTAAAAAAAAGGTTGGGAACCACTGCTCTAGACACTACTAATCACACAAGTTTAACCACAGTTAACAGAATTCTCTAAGAGCAAGTAGCGAGAGGCGTCTGTCCACATGTCAGAGCCTCCCAAATGATCTCCGTCGCCGGCCTTTGTACTCCTCCCCAGCAGGTGTGCGCCGGATGTGCGCTGTGATTGGAGTGCGTCGGGCCCGGCGTGCTCCAATCGCAATCTTCAGGGGCGGACCAGGAGATGGCAGCCAATGACGGGAGGGCAACCGCACAGCTCATTTACATAGAACACACACAGCTGAAAACACTCAGACGACCAGGAAGGCAGCAGCCGTAACATGCTTATTGTAACATGAGATTACTATGACTATAGAATAAATAGATACAATCACTAATCCCAGGTTCTGATGGGTTAGATACCAACGAGGGTAATAGTCAGAAGAAAGTTTTAGCTTGCAATAGAAAGTAGCAGAAGCCAGATGCAGGCACTGTCGAAACAGAGTTATTGAGGCTATGGCCTTGGCCGCCTGGGTTAGCTTCGCGCCCACGCATAGCTGGGAATCAGTATAACCAAGATTCCACTTTTCTGTAGAAGCTTCCTCAAAACAAATTACGTATGATGGTGCCAGAGTAGGGAGGGACTTCCACTGGCCGGCCGAATGCTGATTGGAGGATCGTGTTGCCAAGAGACTCTATCCGAGTCTGCGCACCAACCAAAGAGAACCAAGTCTAACCATGGTATCTCTTCAGCTAGCCTTGACCAATCAAAAACGGGCAACGCCTTGCGTAATAAAATGTATTGTCGCACAAGGTTCTTGACGGATTTGGTGGTTACAGATTACAGCTTTGCTGCCTGTGATTCCCAAAGACGTGATGAGTCCTTGGCCAAGTAATATATATCTTTTACTCTCTTTACAATAAATAGTTCAACTTAGAAGTTGTCTGTCTTTTCTGGAATTCTGAACCCAACACTAGTACATATGTATCATTATATTATTATTTTAAGTGTGGTTATATAAATGTAGGCCTAAACTTATATAAAGTTATTTGGTTGAGCCAAGGAACCCAGGTGGATGCAATCAGGTAATCAGGACAGAGCCTCTGTTTTTAGATGCGGTTTGTGGCCATGCTGTAGGCCTGACGTTTAAAATTAATGATCAAATCTTATCTGTTAAGATGAATGTTTTATTTAAAAGGTTTTTATTTATTTGTTTAAGGAGGGACCCCAGAGCCAAGGGCAGGCCGAGCAGACCGCCTTCTCCCGCCGCAGGCAGGATCAAACTCTCGGTCCGTCAGCTTCCCAGATGATGGGCTCCGTGTAACAAGTCCCCTCAGTCTGTGCGGGGAGCCGCACCGTGCCCAGGTACTCCCCGTTCTGCCCTATCTGTACCACGGTGATGCTGCCGTCATCGCTCACCATTCCTCCGTTGGTGCCCTCCGCTCCCTCCGCCCCCACACTGCCCAGCACACTGGAGATCACTTCCCCGTCGGGGGTCGCCAGTCTCTGGCACTGTTATTTTGGGGGTCGTGGGCTGAAAACTCATCATACTTAATTGATAGTAGCACATGGTATATATTGTACGACTTTGTAATTGTTGAATGTGTTACGGTGTGTGAAGCAGGCAGGACCCAAATGCAGATTTAAACTGCAAATTCCTTTATTTCAAGGCTACCGGATACTAATAAGGACAAAACAGAACACTCACCAGAGACTTAGTCACAAACAAAAGTGGAACCAACACTGAACACAGGAAAAGACAAACTAGGGTGGGTGGAGGGGGTCTGGAGGACAGGTTTTGGGCTGACCCCCAGCAGAAGAGTAGTCGGCGGGATCCCCAACGGGACAGGACATAGAGTTGGCAGGACCCGCGGCGTAACCTCCAACGGCACAGGACATAGGGTTGGCAGGACCTCCAGCGGAACCTCCAACGGCACGGACATAGGATTGGCAGGACCCCCGGCAGAGGAGTAATCGGCGGGGCCTCCAACGGCACAGGACATAGAGTTGGCAAGACCCCAGGCAGAGGAGTAGTCGGCAGGACCTCCAACGGGACAGGACATGGAGTTGGCAGGACCCCCAGCGGAACTTCCAACTGACCAGGACATTGGGTGGGGACTCGAGAGGGGAACCAAGGGGGAACTCGAGAGGGGACTCAAGAGGAGACTCGAGAGGGGAACCAAGGGGGAACTCGAGAGGGGAACCAAGGGGGAACTAGAGAGGGGACTCGAGGAGGGACTAGAGATGGGACTAGAGGAGGGACTAGAGAGGGGACAAGAGAAGGGAACTCAAGAGGGAACTGGAGAGGGAACTGGAGAGGGAACTCGAGAAGTGACTAGAGATGGGACTAGAGAATTGACGAGAGGAGGGACTTGAGTTGGGACTAGAGAAGGGACTAGAGGAGGGACTCGAGGAGGGAACAGGAGAGGGGACTGGAGAGGGAACTGGAGAGGGAACTTGACCGCGCCGGCAGTGGACCACTCTGAACCCTCTACGAACTGGGGTCGGTCGCTTTAAAACATCGATGAAGACGTGGGGCTTGGCGGACAGTGCGGCATGCGAGTGCGGCGACCCTGAGCAGACCGCTGTCCATATAATCACCATCTGCCCCTTATATAGACCACCCTCGGAAACCAGCCTCTTCGACCTAGGACCAGAGATGCGGGCATGGCTACACAACACCGAGTTGGACCTCTAACGTTACACGAAAGAAGAAGGGAACTTGAGATGGGACTAGAGCAGTGCTTCTCAAAGTGTGGTCCGCGGACCATTGGTGGTCCGTGAGCGCCCCCTAGTGGTCTGTGAGTATATTGGTAAAATTTCACATTTTAAATTAATTAATTAATTTAAGTTTTCCACTCTCTCGCGGGAATATCTCCGCAATGGAGCGAGCTTAAGTTTAACTTTCGATTGCATGATATAGCCCAGTGCAACGCCTTCATCACACATGTTGCCACTTGTTTTGAGGGGATTTGTAAAAAAACGATGTGTTTTTGGATATTTGTGGAGTTAGGTGGTCCGCGAGTGTTTTTTTATTGGTTAAGTGGTCCTTGGTATGAAAGAGTTTGAGAAACACTGGACTAGAGAAGGGACTAGAGGTGGGACTAGAGAAGTGACTGGAGGTGGGACTAGAGATGGGACTAGGGAATTGACTAGAGGAGGGACTTGAATTGGGACTAGAGAAGGGACTTGGGAAGGGACTCGGGAAGGGACCAGAGAGGGGACTTGAGAAGTGACTAGAGGAGGGACTTGAGAAGGGACTAGAGATGGAACTCGAGAGGTAACTCGAGAGGGGACTCGAGAGGGAGCTGGAGGGGTGACTCGAGAGGGAACTCGAGAGGACACTCAAGAGGAGACTTGAGAGGGAACTAGAGAGGAGACTTGAGAGATAACTCGAGAGGGGACTCGAGAGGGAACTCGAGAGGTGACTCGAGAGGGAACTGGAGGGGTGACTTGAGAGGGGACTTGAGAGGGAACTCGAGAGGGAACTTGCGAAGTGCCTTGAAAGGGAACTCGAGAAGAGACTTGAGAGGGAACTGGAGAGGAGACTGGAGAGGAGACTTGAGAGATGACTCGAGAGGGAACTGGAGGGGTCACTTGAGAGGAGACTCGAGACGGTCAGTTCCCCAACAGAACACGGGGGGCTGGAGTCGGCCGGAATGCCGACAGGACACGGGGAGCTGGCGTCGGCCGGTACGCCGACAGGATACGGGGAGCTGGCGTCGGCCGGAGACGAGGGGCTGGAGTCTAAACCATGGCTGCTGGGGCCAGAACTGGGGCTGGAACCATGGCTGCTGGGGCCAGGACTGAGGCTGGAACCATGGCTGCTGGGGCCAGAACTGGGACCGGAACCATGGATCATTGGGCTCGGGCTGCTAACCTGACCTTGCGACTCCTTCCTTTAGGAGCCGTTTGTAGGCTCCGTGGACCTCCAAAAGCCAGACGAGTTCCAGAGAACGGCTCCTGGACAGGAGCAGGCAATGGGACAGAAGCCAGGGTTGACTCCAAACGGACCACACCGCTGCGTGTGGTGTCATAACGGGAGTTGGGAGGCCTGGGGCTGTCAGGCAGGGGATAACACACCATGAGGAAATCCAAAATCCCGCCTGGTAAGAATTTAACCAAGTCTGGTTTCTCCATCGTAATCTGGCGTGCTTCTGCCAGAACAGCCTCTCGCTGCTGAACCCTGGACGCTCCCAACCATCGACTAGAGCAGCCAGCCAAAGCAAAGGAAAACTCCAATATCGCCTGCTCAAAAGGATCTGCTGGGCTCATATTTTGGTTGGTTCGTTCTGTTACGGTGTGTGAAGCAGGCAGGACCCAAATGCAGATTTAAACTGCAAATTCCTTTATTTCAAGGCTACCGGATACTAATAAGGACAAAACAGAACACTCACCGGAGACTTAGGCCGTGTCTCAATTCAGGGGTTGTATCCTTCGGGGTACGCAGCCTACGCGGTCGATGCAGGATGCGGCCGACGAGACCGCGTAGGCTGGAGCGAGCGGCCTGCGAAATTAGACGGTCTAGTGTACATCTTTACGTCACCAGCAGTTCCCGCCCCTACGTTTTGCCGCCTCTGTTGCCTAGCAACCAGTAATTTTGAAGAAACAATTCACAAAGATGGAGAACGGACTTGCCACCGAAGTCACTTTGCTGCTTTTAATTATGTTCATTGGGCACGCTCTATCATTGAGCGTGCCTTCGGGATGATGAAGACCCGCTTTCGCAGCATCTTCCTGAAAGCGCTGGAGGTGCACCACACCTTCATTCCTCAAGTAAGTATTCACTCAACAGGATTTTGTATAATACAGAAAAACAGTTGAATGAGCTAACATTACTTATTTTCCGGGGTTATAACATATTGCCACTTTTGCTAATTCACACACTGTTGCTGGTATTTTGGCCCATTCCTCCATGCAGATCTCCTCTAGAGCAGTGATGTTTTGGGGCTGTCGCTGGGCAACACGGACTTTCAACTCCCTCCAAAGATTTTCTATGGGGTTGAGATCTGGAGACTGGCTAGGCCACTCCAGGACCTTGAAATGCTTCTTACGAAGCCACTCCTTCGTTGCCCGGGCGGTGTGTTTGGGATCATTGTCATGCTGAAAGACCCAGCCACGTTTCATCTTCAATGCCCTTGCTGATGGAAGGAGGTTGTCACTCAAAATCTCACGATACATGGCCCCATTCATTCTTTCCTTCCTTTACACGGATCAGTCGTCCTGGTCCCTTTGCAGAACAGCCCCAAAGCATGATGTTTCCACCCCCATGTTTCACAGTAGGTATGGTGTTCTTTGGATGCAACTCAGCATTCTTTCTCCTCCAAACACGTCCAGTTGAGTTTTTACCAAAAAGTTCTATTTTGGTTTCATCTGACCATATGACATTCTCCCAATCCTCTTCTGGATCATCTAAATGCTCTCTAGCAGACTTCAGACGGGCCTGGACATGTACTGGCTTAAGCAGGGGGACACGTCTGGCACTGCAGGATTT
This sequence comes from Harpagifer antarcticus, assembly GCA_902827135.1. NCBI lineage: Eukaryota > Metazoa > Chordata > Actinopteri > Perciformes > Harpagiferidae > Harpagifer > Harpagifer antarcticus. The sequence continues at coordinate 243,932 of CADEHL010001079.1, forward strand.
GAGTCCCTGGCGGCGTAGTGTGTTACTGATGGTAGCCTTTGTTACTTTGGTCCCAGCTCTCTGCAGGTCATTGACTAGGTCCCCCCGTGTGGTTCTGGGATCTTTGCTCACCGTTCTTGTGATCACTTTGACCCCACGGGGTGAGATCTTGCGTGGAGCCCCAGATCGAGGGAGATTATCAGTGGTCTTGTATGTCTTCCATTTTCTAATAATTGCTCCCACAGTTGATTTCTTCACACCAAGCTGCTTACCTATTGCAGATTCAGTCTTCCCAGCCTGGTGCAGGTCTACCATTTTGTTTCTGGTGTCCTTTGACAGCTCTTTGGTCTTGGCCATAGTGGAGTTTGGAGTGTGACTGTTTGAGGTTGTGGACAGGTGTCTTTTATACTGATAACGAGTTCAAACAGGTGCCATTAATACAGTTAACAAGTGGAGGACAGAGGAGGCTCTTAAGGAAGAAGTTACAGGTCTGTGAGAGCCAGAAATCTTGTTTGTTTGTAGGTGACCAAATACTTATTTTACCGAGGAATTTACCAATTCATTCATTAAAAATCCTACAATGTGATTTCCTGGATTCTTTCCCCCCATTCTGTCTCTCATAGTTGAAGTGTACCTAGGATGAAAATTATAGGCCTCTCTCATCTTTTTAAGTCGGAGAACTTGCACAATTGGTGGCTGACTAAATACTTTTTTGCCCCACTGTATGTATATATTATATATAATATGTCGTTAATAAAAAATAGAAGTCCTTTTTTTCAGTTGATTACATTATTTATTGTTGTGATAAACATGTATTTGTCCACAATTTTCTCCAGTATGGAAAACAGTCGGCCCATCCTCTCCCTATTCTCTTGGGCTCTCCTCTCCTCTGCCTCTCTCTGGTACCTCCTCTTATGAGTTCCAGTAGCTCATCTCTCCCTTTCCTCTTTCTTCCCTGTGATGGCCCTGGCTGGCTATCTGCATCCGCCTCCTGCTCCTCCACTTCCTGGTCACCCACTGCTGCACTTGGCTGTTTTGTGTCTTCTGGGATGGAGGAAATTAAGACAGGATGTGTGATGGAGGGCCTCTGTCCTAATACCTCATCCATTTGGACAAATCACGGCCAACATGCAGCCCTCTCCTGACCCTGGGTACTTGCAATCCTAAGGCGTAAAACAACCACACACACACACACACACACACACACACACACACCACTTTTTCTTCGCTTGCAGTGGAGTCACCTTCCCTTCCCCTGCAGGCCCATTTCTTCCAAAATCTTCCTACTCACAGATATAATAGAAGAACAAATTAACTATTATCAATAATAATAACTGAAAATGCTAAATTTGGAAAACTGACACTGCAAGACACACACAAATAATTAATAAAACATTTCCTTAATGCTCAAAAGGCTGAGACATCACTCCAGAAAAATACAATGAAGAACATTGGGTATTGCTGCATTTAATTGTTGTTTTCTTGGGAGGGGTTTTTATAGAATGAGGGATAATTGATAAGAGTACGAATGATACAATTGCTATATTGTGCCTTGCCTCCATCCAACGCTGGCCGAGTCTTTGGCCCCCGTGAAGAGGGTATCATTCCCCCCCCCCTCAGCTTTATAAAAAGCTCTGTATGTTCTTTGCTCCCTAAAACAAAAGCAATTGTAAGCAGATGAAAAGCTACCCCTTTGGGTTTCATTTTTGTGTCGTTAAGTATTTAAGTGGAATGAAACACTTTTACTCACATTTGAAAACGAAATCACTCGCACCTGCCTCGGTTGACGCCATTTTCGGAAAAAACGTAACTCGTCACAAGCGCGCATTGCACCCTGGGATATGCTAGGCAAGACATCCAGAATTTCAACTTCACCATTGACAGCCACACTCTATCTCCCCCCCCTCACATCCGCAACCTCGGAGTCATCTTCGACAGTCAGCTCAAATTCAACCACCACATAAATCACATCACCAGGACCGCCTTTTTCCACATCAAAAACATTGCCCGTCTCCGCCCATCACTCTCCTCCTCTGCTGCTGAAACCCTGATTCATGCATTCATCACTTCACGACTCGACTACTGCAATAGCATCCTCTACGGCATACCATCCAACCTAATCAATAAACTCCAACATATCCAGAACTCTGCTGCCCGCCTCCTCACCCACACCCGCTCCCGAGACCACATCACTCCCGTCCTCCAGAACCTCCACTGGCTCCCCGTCCGTCAAAGAATCAACTTCAAAGTCCTCCTCATTACTCACAAAGCCCTCAACAACAGGCCCCCCCCACCTCACAGACCTGCTGCACCACCACACCCCTTCCCGCTGCCTCCGCTCATCAGAAGCCAACATCCTATCCATCCCCACCCGCACCAATCACCGGACCTGGGGGGACAGAGCCTTCTCCGTCGCTGCCCCCTCCCTCTGGAACTCACTCCCCCAACCCATCAGAGACTGCACTGACCTCACCACCTTCAAAAAACTTACAAAAACTCACCTCTTCAATCTGGCTTTTAATGTGTGATTGTTTTTGTATTATTTGACTTTAACTTTAACTATATATTTATTTGTTGTTCCTTTATTTTATTTTATATTTGCTTCACTATATATGTAAAGCGTCTTTGAGCACCTGTAAAAGCACTAACAAATTAAATCTATTATTGTTATTATAATGAATAGATGATCTCATTAATACCTATTTTATATGTACTAAAAAAGAAAGTTTACTAAGCCCCCTTTTTGTCTTAATTTATTAATTAGACAAAATGATTTGTGCTTAAAGTCATATACTGTTGTGTCTCAAACGGATAGACTAGGTTATTAATTAATCAATCAATCAATATTTATTTATATAGCCCAATATCACAAATGTTACATTTGTCTCAGTGGACTTCACAGTTTGTACAAAATATCAGTATGACAAAACGACACCCTCTGTCCTTAGACCCTCACATCGTACAAGGAAAAACTTCCGAAGAAAACCCACAGTTTAAAGGGAAAAATGGGAGAAACCTCAGGGAGAGCAACAGAGGAGGGATCCCTCTCCCAGGACGGACAGACGTGCAATAGATGCCGTGTGTAAATTGTAAAGATAATACATTTGCAACATAGGTAGTCCAAATGTTTGGAAATGCATGTGTGTATAATAGGAAGATGAATCCACGAGGATATCCATCCAGGACCTATGATCCAGGACCACAGCCACGACTCAAGATCCAGGGCTCGCGATGCAGGACACAGGACCGCAGGATCATCCATGACTCCGGATCCCAGCGTATATAGACACCAAAAAGAAAGAAATGTGGGGAAGCTGGGTTAATCGGAACATGGGAGTACACAGGTACAGACAGAGAGAAGGAAGAAGTAAGATGTCCCCCGACAAACTAAGCCTATATCAGCAAAACTAGGGGCTGAATCTAATCAGCCCTAACTATAAGCTTTATCAAAAAGGAAGGTCTTAAGCGCACTCTTAAAAACGGATAGGGTGTCTGCCGCCCGAACACAAACTGGAAGCTGATTCCACAAATGTGGAGCTTGATAAGAAAAGGCTCTGGCTCCCATTGTACTTTTAGAGACTCTAGGAACAACCAACAACCCTGCATTCTTGGAACGCAATGCCCTAGTAGGACAGTAGGGTATAATGAGTTCTTTAAGGTAAGATGGCGCCTGCCCATTAAGGGCTTTGTAGGCGAGAAGAAGAATTTTAAATTCTATCCTGTGTTCTATATGGAGCCAGTGTAAGGCAGCCAGAACAGGAGTAATGTGGTCCCTTTGCCTAACTCTGGTTAGTACACGAGCTGCAGCATTTTGAATCAGCTGAAGCGACTTGACTGACTTCTTGGTACACCCTGATAATATAGTTACAATAATCCAGCCTTGAAGTAACAAATGCATGGACTAGTTTCTCTGCATCGTTTTGAGGCAAGATATGCCTGATTTTTGCAATGTTACGTAGATGGAAGTAGGCGGTCCTTGAAATTGATTTTATGTGGGCGTTAAAGGATAAATCCTGATCAAATATAACACCAAGATTCCTTACAGTCTCACTGGAGGCCAAATTAATGCCATCCATAGTTAGTATATCTTTAGATAATTTGTTTCGTAGATTCTTCGGGCCAAGTACAATAACTTCAGTTTTGGTCGTGTTTAACATCAAAAAGTTTAAGGTCATCCACGTTTTTAAGTCCTTGAGGCAGTCTTGAATTTTATTTAGATGATTAATTTCATCAGGCTTGATTGATAAATATAGTTGAGTATCATCCGCATAACAATGAAAATGTACAGAATGATTCCTTATAATATTGCCTAACGGAAGCATATATAATGTGAACAAAATAGGTCCGAGCACTGAGCCCTGTGGCACTCCATGGCTAACTTTGGTTTGCGTGGAAGATTCATCATTGACACGTACAAACTGAGAGCGTTCAGATAGATAGGACCTAAACCAGCCTAAAGCAGTTCCCTGTATGCCAACTAAGTGCTCTAGTCTTTGCAATAAGATATCATGATCGATAGTATCAAATGCAGCACTGAGATCGAGCAAAACAAGAATAGAGACAAGTCCCTTGTCAGAGGCTATTAGAATGTCATTTGTGACTTTGACCAGAGCTGTCTCTGTGCTATAATGTGTTCTAAAGCCAGACTGAAAATCTTCAAATAAATCATTGTTTTTTAAGTAATCACACAGCTGTTTTGCGACTGCTTTCTCAAGAATTTTTGAGAGGAACGGAAGATTAGAAATAGGTCTATAATTGGCTAAAACCTCTGGATCGAGGTTGTGCTTTTTAAGAAGCGGTTTTATCACTGCTACTTTGAATGATTGTGGAAGATAGCCTGATAATAAAGACATATTCATAATATTTAATAAAGAAGTGCTAATTAATGGAAAAACTTCCTTCAACAGCTTAGTTGGAATTGGGTCTAACATACACGTTGATGGTTTAGAAGAGAGAATCATTGAATTTAATTGTTCAAGGTTTATGGCTGAAAAGCATTCTAGTTTACTATCTAGTGTAATATTAGAACTTACGTTTCCGGGAGTTGATAACACTATACTGGTCAAAGGCAAGAGGTCATTAATTTTGTTTCTAAGAGTAACAATGTTATCATTAAAAAAGCACATAAAATCATTACTACTGAGTGCTATGGGAATTGAAGGCTCAATCGAGCTGTGGCTCTCTGTCAGCCTGGCTACAGTGCTGAAAATAAATCTTGCATTATTCTTATTCTCATCTATTAATGAAGAGTAGTAGGCTGCTCTCGCTTTACGCAGTGCTTTCTTATATTCATTGAGAGTAATATGCTAAATTAAACGAGATTCTTCAAGTTTAGTGGAATGCCATATCCTTTCAAGTTGTCTCGACTTTTGCTTTATTTTGCGGGTTTGGGCATTATGCCATGGAGCTAGTCTATGTAGTCTATATTTTCTTCTTTTTCAAAGGAGCAACAGAGTCTAATTTTATTCGCAGCGCATCTGTAGCACTATCAACAACATGATCAATTTGGGGTGGTGGACATTTTGTATAAGTTTCCTCCCAGACATGCAGACATGCTATCGAGTTAAGTATTGGTGGAATCTCTTCCTTAAATTTGGCTATAGCACTAACAGATAGGTTTCTGCTGCAGGAGCCTTTGACTAATGCTTTGTAGTCTAGTAACAGTACTTCAAAAGTTACTAAGAAATGGTCGGATAAAGCAGGATTATGCGGTTCGACTAATAGTTGCTTAATTTCAATACCATAAGTCAGAACAAGGTCGAGAGTGTGATTATAGCAGTGGGTTGGTTTATTTACACTCTGACAAAAACCAACAGAATCTAATATAGAGTTAAATGCAACAGTAAGGCTATTTTTATCATCGTCAACATTAATATTAAAGTCACCTACGATAATTACTTTATCTGTTTTAAGAACCAAAGTTGATAAAAACTCAGAGAATTCTGATAAGAATTCTGAATAAGGACCTGGTGCACGGTACACTGTAACAAATAAGATTGGCTGCAAAGTTTTCCAGGTCGGATGCGTAAGACTAAAAACGAGACTTTCAAAGGAGGTATAATTTAATTTTGGTTTAGTATTGATAAGTAAACTTGAGTATTTTATTGGGTTCGGGATTCCTATGGATGACTGCCTAGGAGAGAGCGCAGAGAAGCGTGTAAGACTGCGACTCCGTCTCCTGGTCTCAACTCCAGTTTGTCATGGATTAAGTCCACAAAGCCCTGAAATGTTTCAGAAATGAGATCTGCACCTTCCAAAGTAGGATGAATGCCGTCTCTCTTAATCAGACCAGGTTTTCCCCAGAAGGCTGTCCAATTATTTACGAAGCCCACATTGTTTGCTGGGCACCACCAAGACAACCAGCGCTGAAATGATGACATGCGGCTATACATGTCATCATTGATCAGATTGGGGAGGGGACCAGAGAAGATTACGGTGTCCGACATTGTTTTAGCATAACTACACACCGACTCCACATTAAGTTTAGTGCATTCTGATAAATGTGACCTCACCATAAACGAACATCATTACCACCGACGTGAATAACAATCTTACTGTATTTACGTTTATTTTTGCCAGCAGTTTAAGATGCGCCTCAACGTCGCCCGCTCTGGACCCTGGAATGCATGTGACTGTGGAGGCTTCGGTCTCTAAATTCACGTGTCTCATAATAGAGCTACCAATAACCAGAGTTGGCTTCTCAGCGGGTGTCTCGCTGAGTGGGGAATATCTGTTAGACACGTGAACGGGATGGTGGGGACCTGCGGGTTTCGCGTTATGCCCCTTCTGAACAGTCACCCAGTCTCCCTGCTGCTCGGGAGTTGCCGGGGGACGGCTAATAGGAGCTTCCTTTTGCCGGTCCACACTGGCTAACATGGGCTTTACTGTAGCTGAGTTACTTTCTAAGATGCGGAGCCGGGCTTCTATTGCTATGATTCCCACCTCCAACCTAACAGCTATACTACATTTAACACATGTATCGGTACCAGTAAAGGAGGTAGGGAAGTGTTATTTGTGTAATAATTCTCGCGTCCAGGAGAGAAGCTTAAAAAGGAGACTAAATGGAGTCTCTGAGATGGTTTCAAATTGGTACTTTAATTCAAATAAAGGCGCGGTAATGTTACAAACAGAATATTGTCCGACAGAAATGCAGCTGTGTTTCTGGCCCCGCCAGGTGAAGAAAGAGGCCGAACCGCCGTAGGTCTGCTATATTTATATCCTCTGCTGGCTCCTCCCTGCAGGCCGGCTCTCCAACGTTTTAATGTCCGTTGTTACGCATATCAGACGATACAGACATTGTACATTCAATATATCTAAACACGCCTTGTCTCTTCCTTAACTCTTTTATAACTTTATATGTAATACATGTTAACGGCGTCAATAGGCACTTTAGTGATAATAATGGACGGTAGTCCCGGATGTTGTGATGAAGGATTTTCAGAATAAAAGCTTGGTATTGAGAACTTCCGGTTTTTTCCAGAATAAAATAGCATTTAAACTGACGGTATGTTTAAGCTACATTATGCTATTAAACATTGATTTTAATTTCTAACAGTCCCTCCTTACACACCTAAAAGGTGTGTATAATACTGAAATCAATGAGTTCTTCATCTGAACTCTGCATAGTACATAACTCATATCAAAAACATACAATCAAAATGGAATGTTTCGAATAGCCTCAACTTTACAAAAAGACTTTGACTGTGTTCAAACATAAATGTTTTCCCTTGTGCATAACTTCTAGTGTTAACATTCAATATGGTTCTTCAAAATAGCAGCAATGGCTTGGTTTCAGAACATTTCTTCCTCCCACCTTTCACAGAAACCGTTCTCATACCACGCTCAGTGTTAAGGCACTTGTTTTTACAAAGTGAAAAGAAACGACCCATTTTAAAATAGTAATGATTCTAAAATGCATAAAATCTATCATATAGAACAGTGAAAAATAATAAAAATAAAACAAACTATCTAGGACCAGTGTAGTGTAATAATAAAAATACACTATCTTGGAATAGTATAGAGTAATAATAAGAAATAAAAATACACTATCTTGGAATAGTATAGGTTAATTGAAATGGATTCACTCCATTTTAACATTTTAGTTTGCTCACTTCTTCACATGATTTCATCATTTAAATAATCACATCGGCTGGACATTCATTGAACAATCTCATCTCTGAACTTCCATATCATTTAAACTCATTCAAACTAACTCGTCATTTTCATCAACATCTGTATATGGGGGTGGTTCATCCTGTTCTAATAGCATTGGAAACTGTCCCCCCATGTGATATTGACTCCTAGCATATTCCTGGTTGAGGGCCCCATTAATCAGTCGGTTTGCGAAAGCGCGGATGCAGGTTGAGAAACAACAGCAACCCAATGCCAGTATCCCGATCACACCTGTCACAGACATCAGCCCACTCAGTAGGAAATCCTTGTACTTCCCCAGCCAACCATCTAAAAAAAAACCCAGGGGGTTCTTCTCTATCCCACTGTTGTCTGCTAACTCCATGCTCAGAGTAGTGAGTCCCTGGAGAGCCTTGGTTACTGATCCATCAGGTGAGGTGTTGTTCGGGATGAAAGTACAACATAATGTTCCAAACATTTTGCATACTCCCCATTTTTCTGCCAACAACATATCTAGGGCCACTCTGTTCTGCAAAGACATCTGGCTGGTCTTGTCCAGTTGCTCGCTTAGCCCCTTCATTGCGTCCCTGGAGTGATTTATGAACCTCTGCTGATTGTAGTAGATATAGTTAATCCAGTCCACATTCTTATGTATCGTAGGCCAAAGGAAAATGGATTCCAACCCTGCTAAGATCTGATTTCTAGCTTTAAACTCGTCTGGGACTCCCCTGGGTACCCCTATGCTGTCCATGTATACAGTGGAATCAAAACTCCCTGGAAAGACTGACCTTTTGGCCCTGGTTGCTTTTGGCTGGACTGCCATGTTTATCAGTTGCTCGGCCGTCATTGGTACTGCATAAAAAGGCATCACTAGCTGTACCAGCGCACAGGTCCCTGTCCAATCCTGTGGTAAAACTGAGTACAGGGTTTTAGTGCCACAATACCACCACACATCTGTTCTGGGATACTGCCTGATGGGCATAGCTATACCTGGGAGAAAATCCTGCTTCATTAAAATCGTTGTAGAATTGCACCACTTAAGAGTTCCTACTCCCGTACCTTTCAGGTAGTCCCTTGTAATGCAGTCATACAGTCCCTCGTAAGACGTGAAGTCAGGTGGAATGTCATTCATTTTTACCACTGGATACTTTTGTGCAATGTCTACATAATCTGCTGGGGATTTTTGTCCATAGAGTTTGTACATACAGTTTTGTCCTCTTGGGTTATTGTGGGCGTTAAATGGAAATGGCACCGTTCCCAAACTTGGTCGGGCAGCCGCACAGGCCAGACAGTCCGCCATCTTGCTCTGCTTAACAGAATAGACGACCCAGTCTAACCAGGAATTTGTGTCCTCGTATCCTGTTTCTACTGCTATGACTTTCTGTATAGAGGTCATACTCAGATAGGTGACCAGTGGATTGTTCACAGATTTAGCAGGGGGTATTTCTGGTTCTGGTTTAAAGAGTGATTCAGTATATTTCGGGGCGAGATCAGGAATTATATCAGCTGGGGGGTCAATTATTTTCACTAAAATTAATCCCATTGGGTCTTTTCCAGGAACTTCTATCCCCATCAGTAAATGGAATGCAGTGTTGTCTCCCTTTTTCTTGAAATGGGGAGTGAGTGCGCTTTTAAAAGCAATTATTATTGGATTGTGTTTGCTCATATCTCCACTATGGCGACCTTTGGAAAAAGATAGCTGAGACCTAAACGCCACACCAGGGGGATTGTTATTACCTTCTGCCCTTGCACTCCAATATACCTTCTCTGAACTGGGACACCATGAATTATCATCTGGCCTTCCCCAAGCATGAATGCACCCATAAACGTCATGACCTGTTTTATCTCGCAGCTCTCCACATACAACCACATCACACACGTCAAGACTGACCGTAACCGCTTCACCTCTGGGAATGAGTATTTCTAACTCCTCCTTCTGTCTCTCAGCTGATCTTTTGGCTCTGGGGGTAAATGGAAATGTCTTAAACACAGCTGAAGTTTTGTTAGTGATATTGGCATTTTCTACAAGCGCTCGAATGGATTCGGGTTTTTCACGATGCTGTAACCCCCTCCCAACCAGGAAAATGCCAATTGTGATGAACACAACTAACATCGTTATTATGATTCTTATCCCTAGGGGGCCCCTTAATTGTTCTGATTTCTTCAATGGCACTTCATCAATTTTACCCATGGTTATATCAGTTTCAGGGTTTAAAATAATGAGTACAAAAAGTATATAAAAATAATAATAAAATAGAAGTTTAAAATAATGAGCAAGTACAAAAATAAAGTATATAAAAATAATAAAACAAAAATATGGTACTGGTTTTGAATGATAGAATAAATAGGTTTTGGATGTAAACCAAGAATGGGTATTCTTTTTTAGTATTCAATCTAAAAACCTACAGACAATTCGTCTTTTGAGCTGTTGCTATCTTAATATCTCTTGATTTGATTTCTATTCATCGTTTTGTTCCAGCTCTGCCAAATCAGTTCTAACTTCCAAGAGCTTTCTGGAAGGTGCCGGTGCAGGGCGACAATGTGTCAGGTGGTGCCAATTTGCTCCTTTTTTACCTTTTATCCGGAGAGCGTGTGAGGTTCTTTCAACAACCTCCCACGGACCCGTCCACCTGGGTTCAGCCCACTTTCTTTTGTGAACTTTCAACCTCACCCAATCACCTGGCCGTACAGGAGTCTCTTCTGGTGTCTCGTCTGGTGGTTCTGCAGTTCTCTGAACCTGTGTAGACAAGACTTGGATAATGTTACTCAGAGCCCTGGCATATTCATCCACTTCTATTCGTCTAATGTCTAAAACTGGGCCACTCCCTCCTTGGAGGAGGCCCAAGCTTCGGCATACCTTTTGTCGTTATGAGATTTATTATTAACTTCATGTTATTATTTATTAACTACAACGTCACTGAAATCAACATGTCTGTATAATCATGACACTCCCTCCTTTGAGCATAACATGCTCAATTAATATTGCAATGATTACCCTATTCTGAACAGGACATGTAAAACCCATAACGTTGCATCAAATAAACATAACTTCTCCGTGTACCCATAAGGCGTACAAAAAATATCGTATGATGTATGGTTTTCTGCGGGTATAAAAACATTCACTAAAATCTGCCATTAGCACAAAAAATTGTTTACTTGTTTCAACAATGGCTTTTGTCATGGTATTATGCATCATTGTTGCTGCGAAAAACAATACCCCTGGTGTCGCTAATGCGTCTCAATAATTCTAGGATTAGAGGATTGGTTGTTACTGCTGAACAAAGATATGATAAAATAATATTTCTCTAAACTAGAGGGAAAATACAAACTATTCTCACAGAGGGTGACATGCATGAAGGGCTGTTGCCCCTCACTCAAAATGAGATATTGCCTTACGCACTACACTATAAATCAGTAAAGTTACTCAAGAATAAATAAATAAAAACTGATTCTTGAAACTGTTGTAAAAACCCTACAACTTCTTCATCCAAGCTCTCAATCAGTGTTATTTTATTTAATCTGCAGCTCATTTCCTTAAAACAGATACCTCAGACCTATAACATTTTGTTTATTAAAAAAAAAACTGTAATCTGACTCCATAAATCACATAATTGTTTGACTAAAAAACTACACTTCCACTAAAAATAAATGAAGTTCCCCTTTAAACACAGCCCCGGTCTTCTGACGGGGTCTATCTATGCACTGGCTGGAAAATGTTGTGCCAGTCTCTGTCGCTCCATCACTGTTCTCCCGCTAACAGTCACTCTCTAGTTCTGCTGGGTTCTTGTTGACTTCTTCACTGGTTTGAGACAAGCGACCCTATCGGTCACCTCCCTTTGTAGCCAGACTTCACCACAGCAGAATCGAGTTTCTGTTTTCAGGTCTCAACAGCTCCACGTCAGGTGTATCGCCGCCCCTTGAACTGCAGTCGGTGTAAACAGGAGGACTTGGTAAGGATCCGCCGTCTTGGGCGAGTACCAGGTTTCCGTCTTCATATTTTTGGGTGGAAAACCGTCGTCTTGACCTCACTAGCTGTGTGGACACAATAGTTTTCTGTGTAGGGGAACAACATCACTCGTAATCTCTTTCCTTCTCATAATTACAAAAATAGTCTGCTAAATGTTCTATTATGTTTTAATCCTCTACTACTCTGTGGATGCTTTATGTGTAAATGCAATATGCTACTCACTATCTTTTAAATATCATTCAACCTTTCCCTCCTGTGGTGACAGACATGGCTCAATGTAGCTGGTTCTCAAAATACCCTTGTGCTGAAGATGCATCACCTGGTGGTCTGGCCCTCTGAGCTTCCTCATTGTTGTGGTTGATACCAGGCTGTCAGTGGCATTTGGGTCATGTTTGGCACCCCTGTTCGTCTTTGACATCTCTGGCACCCCCTGCCTCCGTTGTCATCATGGAAACCCCCGCCCGGGGTATCTGCATGGAGGGCTGTTGTTTGGTGCATGTGGTGGGTACTTCATTTGTTGTTGTGGACAATCTCTAGCCCAATGGCCCAGCTGATCGCATATGTAGCATCCCTCAAACCGGAGAACTTTTCCTCTGCTTCTGCTTCCTCGGAAACCTCCTGGTTGTTGGTTCTGGTTCTGATTTTCTGGCACTATCTGAGATTTTACTGTTTGAGGTGTCTGCCCTGCATTCTCTGGTTCTTCCTGAGCTTGAATTGTTGGAGGTGTCTGCCCTGCCTTCTCTGGAAGTTTCACCTCCCTTCTCCTTGTCTTGTTCCTACAAGCTACGGTGTCTTTTCTTCAGCTTCCCTCCATATAGTTAGCTGTTGTAGGCATTGTTCGTGCTCATAGTCGAGTACTGCTTTTCTATGGGCTTTTGTTGGTCCAGGTTGATCATCTACTGGAATCAGTCCTCTTGTTTGCCACTGTTCCAACAGTTTCTCAGCTTGGTTCCATGTCTTCTGTCTAAGTTTTGGAACTGTTGTAGCATCTGATCTGATTTTTACCCTTTCCTTGATATCTGCAGTTGTGCCTGGCTCTACGTCTGGCCTTAATTTAGTTTCTTTTGGTGACATGTTCTCTAACTATTTGAATGAAAAAATATGAAATTATCAAAGATTGAAGCACTAGTCCTTTGACTAGTACCTTCGTTGCTGTTCGTCCGAACTTTAAATCTGTATTTTTTAATAAGGTCAATCTATAAAATATAAATTATTATTATTATTTTTTCAACAATTATGCAAATTTTTAAAATCAGAATTGTAAAAAATAGACAAAAATTGTACTGTGTACAATTTTGACTCCGAAATATAAAAATTAGAAATCTGGTGTGGCTCTACTGGGTTCCACTTTCCGAAATGTTTGGAATTATGTAAATGTCATAACTTGTGTTAGCTTCAATACATTGGTTTGCTTTTTTGATTATGTAAGGTTTCTTATCTTATAATTAGAAACCACTTGCAATTCTATCTCGGCGATGAAGCATGTGTTCATTTATAACACTTAAAATCAAGCTTCAAAATGTTATAGTATCTTTGTCAAAACTGACCTCTTTTTAACAAGAAGAAGCTTATTTTCCTTAAAAATGGGAGAATATGGTTAAACAACACAGCACATAACCGCCCAAACACACTTGCAAGCAAGAATATTCCCAACAAATCCGCCAATACACACTTGCAAACAAGAATATTTAAAAACCTGCCAATACACACTTGTAAGCAGAAATACGTACAAAACCAGACTCGTACAAATACCAAACTTCCCACGGTAAGATAACCTGTCTATTTTATAGTTCCAACTCTGCCTTCTCAATATGGAGTGCCCAGCCTCATGTGAGTGTGAACAAACCGAGTACTTTCAATTAGCATTTCACGAAATGGCGACTGCCGTGTGGCTTATTTTCAACATGAGGGCAAGACAAGATGGCAAATTTTTCCAACCTTTAACCTGAAGAACAAAGGGATTTGGTAACTCCTCGTGCCTTTCACAGGGGAGTTGAAATAATGACAAATTAACACAAAACACTGCAGTTTAAAATAACATTTCTATTTATTGTACAATTTATCAATGGGACTAAAACCCTTACGTCATGCGGCTCTTAGCCCATGTATGTAATTTTTTGACTTTAAGAGCCAGTATAGTTATCTCCTCTGTTTAAACACGCCATAATGGGACAAATTAAGACGCTATCCAAACACAATTAGCAGAATATCGTCTATCTAACGCACGAATGTCGCATTTCTCATCGTAATCCACACGCAATGTCTGTCTGAAAACAGAAGAAACAACCACTGAAAGCTTCAAACTACTCAGGCCTTTTCCCAGAAAAGGACTTTTTTTTAGTAAGAAAGCCTCACACTGCAATTAAAACACTCACTCAACTGTTCTTGTCTCAAACAGTCCCTACTGTTTAATAGTCTCAAACTATTTGCGTTGAATTAATACGTAACAAGAAACACTTGAAATGATTGCCCTCATCACACAAAGGACTTTTAAAAAAGAAAAACAGCCTCACACTGTCTTTAAAACAAACACTCACTCCAATATTCTCAGCTTCCACTGATTGTGTTCTTTGTCTCTAGCAGTCCCGACTGCTGAATAGCCTCATACTATTCACGTTAACTTCAAACGTAACAAAAACACTTCTGGAGCGATTAGCCTCTTGCCGACATGTAATAACAGACAAACGAATAGCATGCAGGGTTAAATATAAGAAAAATAAGTAATTTGAACTCACCTGCTTGTGACAAAGCAACGCCACGTGTTATTGTTATAAATTTGGTTTTTTTAACATTACCCAGCTGTTTTCAGGAACCGAAAGCAGTCGTCCAACACACAATCTTAAAATTGTCCTGCATAAACTATCGAAGAATTTGACTTAACAGGTTTCTTCTTACCGATGGTTTGAGCTCTTTGTGTGTCGAACGGATTGCCCGCGGTTCCGGGCCACAGCCGGCTGTGTAGTCTCTCCTGGTCTAACGAGAATCACGTCAGCTGGTCATCATTTGTTATTTGTGTAATAATTCTCGCGTCCAGGAGAGAAGCTTAAAAAGGAGACTAAATGGAGTCTCTGAGATGGTTTCAAATTGGTACTTTAATTCAAATAAAGGCGCGGTAATGTTACAAACAGAATATTGTCCGACAGAAATGCAGCTGTGTTTCTGGCCTCGCCAGGTGAAGAAAGAGGCCGAACCGCCGTAGGTCTGCTATATTTATATCCTCTGCTGGCTCCTCCCTGCAGGCCGGCTCTCCAACGTTTTAATGTCCGTTGTTACGCATATCAGACGATACAGACATTGTACATTCAATATATCTAAACACGCCTTGTCTCTTCCTTAACTCTTTTATAACTTTATATGTAATACATGTTAACGGCGTCAATAGGCACTTTAGTGATAATAATGGACGGTAGTCCCGGATGTTGTGATGAAGGATTTTCAGAATAAAAGCTTGGTATTGAGAACTTCCGGTTTTTTCCAGAATAAAATAGCATTTAAACTGACGGTATGTTTAAGCTACATTATGCTATTAAACATTGATTTTAATTTCTAACAGAAGTAACCAAACATGAGACAGGAAGTGCAGGAAATAACACCAGAGGGTGGGGAAAGAGTCATGGCTAGCTATCAAGCTAAAGTAGCTACCGTTAGCAAACCCGAAAAGAGTGTAGGCAATTGTGGAGTTACAGTCGCTAAGAGACGGAGAGTTGTGAGTGCTTAAGCTGTAGTAAGGTGTGATTACAACGTCAGGCAGTTGCTGTGATCAAGAGTTTTAAAACTATCGATTAAATTAAGATAATAAGCTATCAGCAACAGATCAGGCACATGGGATACCCGGAGATGACAATGACAACAACCGGAACCGGAAGTTACAACATGCTTACCACAATAGTGGTCAATTAATTTGCCTAATAGTTGCTTAAAATGCTACAATAACATTTGCAATTCGTTTTTAATCTGCCATGTTTGTTTGTTGGTAACCTTTATTTATCCAGATTGGTCCCATTGAGATCATAGATCTCTTTTTCAAGGGAGACCTGCAGCAATTAGGTTCCATATGAAACATGAAACAATAGAGGATATCATACAACATAAGTAGTATTAACGATACCCCTTTCGTCACATTAGTATGCATAACAAGTGACAGGTGACACGCCCCCGATTATGCAAATGAGCTAAGTCCCGCCTCCCCTCGCCTCCCATTGGTCGAGAGCCTTTTATCAGAGCTATGTCCCGCCTCCCATTGTTTGAGACCCTTTGATGTGAGGGGTGATGTGTTATAACGGGTAGGTGTGAAAAGCCCCCCTGTGGAATGCTTTTGTTGTCTAATTCTTTGATGTGTTGTTTAAGGTAGTCTCTTTGAAGTTATGCTGTCTGGTCCCTCAGGGGTTATCTAATCTAATTAGCCTTTGATGTTTTGCCCTTTGATCTTAATCTAGGTATTTTTATGAGTGAGACATGTTTTGTTGTCTAATTCTTTGATGTGTCGATTAAGGTAGTCTCTTTGAAGTTATGCTGTCTGGTCCCTCAGGGGTTATCTAATCTAATTAGCCTTTGATGTTATGAGCCTGTGATGTTAATTTAGGTATTTTTATGAGTGAGACATGTTTTGTTGTCTAATTCTTTGATGTGTCGATTAAGGTAGTCTCTTTGAAGTTATGACGTCTGGTCCGCTCAGTGTGCCCCCGGCCTCTCCCCCCTTTTCTCCACCCCTTCCTCCGGCAAGGAGATTGTGGGAGGTGGAATTAGATGAAAATAGAAATATGCTCAAAACTAAATAAAAGACAGTAATTTCCACTACCAAGTCACCTTTCAAAAAAGAAAAATTGCCAAAATGTGACAACTTACCGCCATCCGTCCGGGGCTCCAGTCAAGAAACGAATGCCGCAGCTGTGTGTGGGTCTGACGTCTACAGCCAGAGATCTGTGCACAAACTTTTCTTGTGCCTCTTTTGGTCAAACAGGCTGCTCCCCCCTATCTCTAAGAACAATTAACACACACACACATACACACACACACACACACACACACACACACACACGGAGTTGCCCCCTTTGATATGGGGGGTTGAGATAAGGGATGCTAATCTATATGCTGATTAAGACACGGTGTCTGCTAAGAATGTTTCTTTTCAAGTTTTTGGGGAACTGTTAAGACAAGGATATATCTGTTATATCGGCAAAAGCTGTCGTAGTTCATCTGCTAGATAGGGTCCTGCATCTGTACAGAAAGGAAAAATGTTATGGTTGTCAAGTCGACCATCCTAGTCAAATGCAACACGAGTTTAAAACAGCCACCCTACACTTTTTTTAGTTGTCCTCTCTAAATTAGATGTGGGGTTTTTTAAATGATTCGTGTTAATTAAGGGCTATTGTTATTTTCAGACCAATTAAATGTGCTAATAATATCTTTGTCTCAGTTCATTTCGGCAGGTGCAGACTGCAACACACGTACACAAAACAAACTACTTAGTTGGGTTATAAAAGAGTTAGCTTATTAATTCTCTAAGTTTAAGTCAAGTTGTACATCATAGTTCAGATTACTAAGATAATGAAGCTTCTATTTACGTTGCCATAAGTATAAAGTATCTACATACGTGTAATGTAAAATAATCAAAAGGTTTGACTGGTAAAGACTCTCACTTTTTACAGAGAGCTCCGCTGCCCCCTCAACATAATAAGTCCCGCCCTCCTCACCAGATCATTTAAAAGTAGGGGGTGGAAATAGATGAAAAAAGAAATACGCTCAAACTAAATAACAAGCCAGTCATTTACACTCACCAAGTCACCTTTAAAAAAAAAAGAAAAATGGCCAAGAGATGCCTAGATATGGGTTTAATCAGCGAGACCCCTGTGACAACGTACAGCCATCAGTCCGGAGCGCCAATCAAGAAACGAATGCAGCATCTGTGCCGGTTTCAGACGCCTCCAGCCGAAGAACTTCACGAAGAATGGACTCTGAAAAATGGCGATGTTTGGGGTTATGTATTCAACTATATGGCGAATGAACTGCATTTCTACAATCTGAAGAATGGAGAAACGTATGGACCCCGCAGTGTTAAAGCGACACTGACCTCAACAGATTGGGCTGTGTTAACTCTGGTGTCTTCCAGAGATCTACATGCAACCACTGTATCGGAAGAAGTAGTGCATCGAGAAACCATAGTGGAACCAGCGGTGTACAAGATATTTGCAAAGAAAAGCAAAGAAACGCATACAGCATGCGAGATCAAAGAAGAGTTTTCACCGCTGCCCCTCAATGTGAAGGAAGAAGAAGAAGGAGATATCCCCCCGCCGCCAGAAGTGAGAAGAATCCTGACAAGCACCGTATGGGAAACTAAAAGCGGACCATCGGGGCGGTGGTATTACCGCGCAAGCCGTTTGGTGACGCTGGGGAAGGACCCCTCTGATGATTTTGTTCTGGAGTATTTCAACTCTACATGCGGGGTTTTTCAGACATCCTTTCGGGTGCCTCTGACTGCTTGGCTGAAAATGATTGATGGAAAAGCTACAAAGCTTAAAGAATTTCTTAAACAGAGTCAGACATCGATGGACATTATAATGGTGAAAAAGACTCTCACTTTTGCAGAGGACTCAGTATCCCACTCAACATAACAAGTCACACCCTCCTCACCAGATCATTTAAAACTAAGCAAAGAAAAGCATTGAGTTTTCTACCTAGGTAAAAGGTCTTACGAAAATGTGTTATCTCTGTATCAAGATGATGTGTTTTAAAAATGAATCTTGTGAAAAATACCAACGCTGTGAGAGACGTCATAAAGACACTCATTTTAACCACAGTGTTTGTTCTCTACAAATGTTTAAAGATTGTTACAAAATGTAAAAAATAAAAAAGGTATGGAGACAAAATTAATTCAGGTGACTCTGTCTTTTATTAGGAAAACAAAAATATAATACAAATGGTTTAAGAGGTCAAATGTAACCATCTTGGACTTAATATTCAAAACAAAATACTTTATCTGAATACATTTTCTTTTAAACGCACTTTTCGAAATTATTTATTTTATTATTTCAGTGGAACAATCCAGTTTCTGTTAACATCAATGCTTTTTTCTCTTTTCTTGTGTTACTAAGATACTTTTAGACCCACTTTGGCGTGTGCAACACTTAACAACTGGTGGAATATGAAGTACTTTTGTAAGGATTTTGTTTTTTAAATGGCGTTTTTTTTTTTTTTTTGTAAAAACACTTGTTCAGTTAAACAAGGTTTTTTCTTTTTTCTGATAACCTTACATATTTTTATTTATTTTCTACTACCAAGATACTTTAAGATACACCTTGATGTATGCAACACTTAACAAAGGGTATAATATGAAGTACTTGGTAAGGAAGGGGGTTTTTCTTTAGGGGGTGCAAAACTTTAGAACGGGGTAAAATATTCATTAATTGTAATGAATTGAGTTTTCTTTTTCTTTTTGATTTTCAACATACTATTTGTACACAATGACTTTTTCCATATTTCTGACAAAACTATACTTTTTGACTTTTTCTGTAAAATCTTGACAAAACTATTACTTATTCTTATTTCTGACCTATTGCTGCGTGGTTGGAAATGATAGATGAAAAAGCTACAATGCTTAAAGAACTTTTTTTAAAAACTCTCAATTCTATAAATGACTCCCCCCATTCAACGCAATAAGTCCCACCCTCCACTCGGCAAATCATCTAAAACGAAGGACCCCACTAAGACAACCGTTGTAAACTAGCCATGGATCTGAGAAAAACCAAGACTCCCCCCGCGAGTTGCAGCCAGGAACAGACTCCTGGACTACCATCATCACCACCATTCTGGACCACCGAATCCGGCAATACTACCGCTGCTGATTTTGCTCCTTGGGCCAAGACGTCTCTGTTTGTGGACACAGTGAATTCGGTGTTGGTTGATATTGTGGAGAGGATGATACATCGGTACAGAGAAGAAATCTGCAACGGGTGTCGAGTCAGTCACCCCGGCCAGAGGCAACACGATTTTATGAATGACATGTCCGATTTCTACTTCAGAAACAATTACAATGCGTTAATGAAAAGACTCTGGCTCACCGACTTCATTACTGAGATCGACCAGACTCTTATTGATAAAGACATTTTCACGGATGATTCGAGGATCCAAGGCGCTTCGGAGGCTTTTCTTCACAATCTCAAAAATTGCAGACGCCTCAAGGAGAGACTTGAAAAGATCCAGGCCGAGTTGGATGGAGAAGAAGAAGACTATTAACCAGCAGTTGACTGAAGCCAGGGATTTGTTTTTGATACATTGACTTTTCTCTCTTTTTAAAGTAAAATAAAAATGGGGAACTACTATGCAAAATGCTCTGTATATATTGATCACAATATAGTCAATATCCTTTTAATAAGTGTGGTGATGAGGACGATTGAAAACAGAATGAGTAGTGACCCCTGTGTAAAAAGAACGGCTGAAGTTTGTAAACTGGAAGACATTATGGATATCGTTCGTTCTGGCAGTACTATTCCGGGTCATTGGGAAACGATTATAAACGAAACATTTAAAGTGGTCCTGGAATCTTCATTTTCCGAAACATTCTGTAACATTACCGCAGAAATTAAACAAACATCAAAAGTGTATCATGTGCTCTCACTGTATGCTCTGTTTGTAGATGTGATGCATCTTTGTGTCGAAAACAACATACACATGAATATTCTGACTGAAGTGAAAAAACTCCACCAGGATATTTCCAGCAATATGGGGAATTCCAAGCTGGAGACGGTCATGGGGATGTTACAATCAGTATAACTATTGATTTTTGTGTGTGTGAAAAAATAAAAAATGTGTTTTTTACATTTTAAAAACTGTTGTCTTCATTATAGCAAGGGGAGTGTGTCTGATACATGTGTATTACAGTCCTTCACATGCACTGGTGTCTTCATTATAACAAGGGGAGGATAACAGGGAAGATGTAGGATAAATGTGTACTGAAACGTGCGTATTATACACCCACAGAAACGCAGAAACACGGAAACACACAGAAACACAGAAACACAGACACACAGAAAACACCCTGAATCAAATCTTGAGAGGACCATTATGAGTCAGATGCTTGACGAAATCTACTAAAACAAAGTACTTCATGGTAGTGGTCAGCTTTTATACACAAAAGTGTATCTTTTCAGTAACTTTCTCAGAGAATTTAGCATAAATCTGTCAAATGTTCAAAACAGCCTTGTTTCACTGAAATAGCCTCAAAATCACAAAAGGCCATTAAGAGTCAGATGCCTTACGAAATCTAATAAAACAGAGTACTTTCATGGTAGTGGTCTGCTTTTAAAAAGAAAAGTGTATCTTTCGGTAACATTTCTGAGAGAATTAAGCATAAATCTGTCAAATGTGCAAAGCAGCCTTAGGATACATCACAAAATGCCATTAAGAGTGGGAATCCTAACGAAATCTACTCAGAGTACTTCATGGTAGTGGTCAGTTTTTAGATACAAAAGTGTATCTTTCACTAACCTTTTCGAGAGAATTAAACATAAATCTGTCAAATGTTCAAAACAGCCTTCAATGAAATAGCCTCAAAATCACAAACTGGCTGAAACTGTACAGTGAATTGGAGAAATTACAGCACAGAGTTTTCTACTACGACACAGATAGTATAATCTATGTGACAAGAAAAAAATTAAAAAAAAAAGGTTGGGATGCGTGTGAAAGGGGTTACACAAAACGCATCCCAACCTTTTTTTAATTTTTTGGTCTGGTAAGCATAACTTTTAGGGATCCCCCAGATACAACCTCCATGGGCAGTGGAGTCTCCCCCCTGTCTTGTCACATAGATTATACTATCTGTGTCGTAGTAGAAAGCTCTGTGCTGTAATTTCTCCAATTCATTACATTACATTACATTACATTGCATTTAGCAGACGCTTTTGTCCAAAGCGACTTACAATAAGTACATACGACCAGGAAGACACAGCCCAGAAGAAAAACAGAATCATATAAGTACAACAGGTATCATAGAGCCACACATTTCAAGTGCTATTCAGCTGGCTATAGATAGGCCAGTCCTATGTTAGTATATAAATGCTTTGTCAGCTGGCTATAGATAAGCCAGTCCTATGTTAGTATATAAGTGCTTTGATAGTAATTCTATCGCTCGAAGTGGAATCTAAAGAGATGAGTTTTCAGTCTGCGCCGGAAGATGTGCAGGCTTTCTGCCGTCCTGATGTCAATGGGGAGCTCATTCCACCATCTTGGAGCCAGGATAGCAAACCCACGTGTTTTTGCTGATGGGAACTTGGGTCCACCTCGCAGCGAGGGTGCAGCGAGTCGTTTGGCTGATGCCGAGCGGAGTGCACGCACTGGGGTGTACAGTTTAACCATGTCCTGGATGTAGGAAGGGCCAGATCCATTCGCAGCATGGTATGCAAGTACTAGTGTCTTGAAGTGGATTCTAGCAGTTACCGGGAGCCAGTGAAGGGAGCGGAGGAGCGGAGTGGTGTGGGAAAATTTTGGAAGGTTGAAGACCAGACGAGCCGCTGCATTCTGGATGAGCTGCAGAGGTCGGATGGCACATGCAGGTAGACCAGCCAGGAGGGAGTTGCAGTAGTCTAGGCGTGAGATGACGAGAGCCTGGACCAGAACCTGGGTGGCTTTCTGGGTCAGCTGGGGACGAATCTTCCTTATGTTGTATAGCGTATATCTGCAGCAACGAGTTGTAGCAGCGATGTTTGCAGTGAAGGAGAGGTTGTTATCCAGGGTCACACCCAGATTCCTTGCGGTCAGAGTCGGGGAAACAACAGAGGTGCCGATGTTGATCGTCAGGTCAAGAGTAGGACAATCTTTTCCCGGAAGGAAAAGCAGTTCAGTCTTGTCAAGGTTGAGCTTGAGGTGATGAGCAGACATCCACTGAGAGATGTCAGCTAGACAAGCAGAGATGCGTGCGACGACCTGGGTCTCTGAGCGGGGAAAGGACAGAATCAATTGGGTGTCGTCAGCATAGCAGTGGTAAGAAAAACCATGCGGGCTAATGACCGAGCCGAGCGAGTTTGTGTACAGAGAGAAAAGGAGGGGACCAAGAACAGAGCCCTGAGGGACCCCTGTAGTTAATTGACAAGGGTCAGACTCAGACCCTCTCCAAGTTACCCTGTAGGTACGGTCTTTGAGGTATGAGGCGAGGAGGGAGAGTGCAGAGCCTGAAACTCCAAGTTCTTGGAGAGTGCGAAGGAGGATCTGATGGTTCACCGTGTCGAATGCAGCTGACAGGTCCAACATGATGATGACAGAGGAGAGGGATACAGCTTTAGCAGTGTGCAGTTCCTCAGTGACAGCAAGGAGGGCCGTTTCTGTGGAGTGACCTGCCTTGAAACCAGACTGGTGCGGATCCAGGAGGTTGTTCTGGTGGAGATAACAGGAGAGTTGTTTAAAGACAGCGCGTTCAAGTGTTTTAGACAGGAACGGGAGGAGAGAGACAGGCCTGTAGTTTATAACATCGGACGGGTTGAGAGTGGGTTTCTTTAGGAGAGGGTTCACTCTCGCCTCCTTGAGACTGTTTGGAAAGTGACCAGAAGTTAGAGAAGTGTTAATGAAATGGGTGAGAAACGGTAGAATATCAGGAGCGATAGTCTGAAGGAGGTTTGAAGGGATGGGGTCCAGAGGACAGGTGGTAGGGCGGGCAGAGGTAA
Organism: Harpagifer antarcticus; assembly: GCA_902827135.1. Classification (NCBI taxonomy): domain Eukaryota; kingdom Metazoa; phylum Chordata; class Actinopteri; order Perciformes; family Harpagiferidae; genus Harpagifer; species Harpagifer antarcticus. Next base: position 267,659 of record CADEHL010001079.1, read on the forward strand.
TGAGGGTAAGAACCTCACTTGGAGAGAGAGGGGAAAAGGAGGTTAGTGAGTGGTTGAAAAGAGGGTCTGGTGACCCAGCGGTGAGTAAAGGTGAGTCAGAAAAAGAAGAGCGAATATCATCAACCTTTTTTTCGAAATGGTTAACAAAGTCGCTTGACAGAAGTGAGGAGGGGGGAGGGGCTTTGGGAGGGTCCAAGAGGGTGGAGAAGATGGAAAATAGTTTTTTGGGATTGGAATAGGAAGATTGGATCTTATCTTGAAAGAAAGTGCTCTTTGCCTGAGAGATGGAGGCAGAGAAAGAGGAGAGGAGAGCCTGATAGGTTAGGAGGTCGTCACGGTGTCTGGATTTCCACCATTTCCGCTCCGCTGCCCGAAGGACGGTTCTATTAGCACGCAGTGCGTCATTTAGCCAGGGAGCAGGAGGGGACTGACGAGCCTGCCGAGATGTGAGAGGACAGAGAGAGTCCAGAGAGGATGAGAGAGTAGAGAGGAGAGTTTCTGCAGCAGAGTTTGGAGGCAGGAGTTGAAACGAATCAGAGGAAGGGAGGGCTGAGAGCACCGATGAGGCAAAGGTAGAGGGGGAGAGGGAACGAAGGTTACGGCGGACAGGTGCAGGCTGAGAAGAGGTTATTTTGTTATGTTTGGAAAGAGGTAGAGAGAATGAAAGGAAGAAGTGATCGGATGTGTGGAGCGGGTTAACAGAGAGGTTAGAAGTAGTGCAGTTCCTTGAGAATATGAGATCAAGGACATTGCCAGCTTTATGAGTTGGTGGGGATGGAGACAATGAGAAAGCAAAGGCGGTTAACAGAGATATTAGTTCGTCTATCTTCCCCGTCTGGAGGTTGAAGTCTCCGAGAAGTACAGCCGGAGGGCCAGTTTCAGGGATGTGTGAGAGAAGATGATCTAACTCCTCCAAGAAGTCCCCCAAGGCGCCTGGCGGACGGTAGAGAACAACAATGGTTAATTGTATAGGATGGGTTACTGTGACTGCATGGAATTCAAAGGTGGAAGGAGTGAAGTTAGGAAGCTTGAAGAGGGAAAAGCTCCATTTTGGAGAGAGCAGGAGACCAGTGCCACCTCCTCTGCCAGTGGGTCTGGGCGTATGTGAGAAGGAATATGCTGTGGAGAGAGCTGCTGGGGTGGATGTGTTGGATGGAGTGATCCAGGTCTCCGTGAGGGCAAGGAATTCACTGTACAGTTTCAGCCAGTTTGTGATTGTGAGGCTATTTCATTGAAGGCTGTTTTGAACATATGACAGATTTATGTTTAATTCTCTCGAAAAGGTTACTGAAAGATACACTTTTGTATTTAAAAACTGACCACTACCATGAAGTACTCTGAGTAGATTTCGTTAAGATTCCCACTCTTAATGGCATTTTGTGATTTTGAGGCTATTTCAGTGAAGGCTGCTTTGCACATTTGACAGATTTATGCTTAATTCTCTCAGAAATGTTACCGAAAGATACACTTTTCTTTTTAAAAAGCAGCCCACTATCATGAAAGTACTCTGAGTAGATTTCGTTAGGATTCCCACTCTTAATGGCATTTTGTGATTTTGAGGCTATTTCAGTGAAGGCTGCTTTGCACATTTGACAGATTTATGCTTAATTCTCTCAGAAATGTTACCGAAAGATACACTTTTCTTTTTAAAAGCAGACCACTACCATGAAAGTACTCTGTTTTATTAGATTTCGTAAAGCATCTGACTCTTAATGGCATTTTATGATTTTGAGGCTATTTCATTGAAGGCTGCTTTGCACATTTGACAGATTTATGCTTAATTCTCTCAGAAAATGTTACCGAAAGATACACTTTTCTTTTTAAAAAAGCAGACCACTATCATGAAAGTACTGGAGACTGCCCCTGTCTTGTCACATAGATTATACTATCTGTGTCGTAGTAGAAAACTCTGTGCTGTAATTTCTCCAATTCACTGTACAGTTTCAGCCAGTTTGTGATTTTGAGGCTATTTCATTGAAGGCTGTTTTGAACATTTGACAGATTTATGTTTAATTCTCTCGAAAAGGTTAGTGAAAGATACACTTTTGTATCTAAAAACTGACCACTACCATGAAGTACTCTGAGTAGATTTCGTTAGGATTCCCACTCTTAATGGCATTTTGTGATGTATCCTAAGGCTGCTTTGCACATTTGACAGATTTATGCTTAATTCTCTCAGAAATGTTACCGAAAGATACACTTTTCTTTTTAAAAGCAGACCACTACCATGAAAGTACTCTGTTTTATTAGATTTCGTAAGGCATCTGACTCTTAATGGCCTTTTGTGATTTTGAGGCTATTTCAGTGAAACAAGGCTGTTTTGAACATTTGACAGATTTATGCTAAATTCTCTGAGAAAGTTACTGAAAAGATACACTTTTGTGTATAAAAGCTGACCACTACCATGAAGTACTTTGTTTTAGTAGATTTCGTCAAGCATCTGACTCATAATGGTCCTCTCAAGATTTGATTCAGGGTGTTTTCTGTGTGTCTGTGTTTCTGTGTTTCTGTGTGTTTCCGTGTTTCTGCGTTTCTGTGGGTGTATAATACGCACGTTTCAGTACACATTTATCCTACATCTTCCCTGTTATCCTCCCCTTGTTATAATGAAGACACCAGTGCATGTGAAGGACTGTAATACACATGTATCAGACACACTCCCCTTGCTATAATGAAGACAACAGTTTTTAAAATGTAAAAAACACATTTTTTATTTTTTCACACACACAAAAATCAATAGTTATACTGATTGTAACATCCCCATGACCGTCTCCAGCTTGGAATTCCCCATATTGCTGGAAATATCCTGGTGGAGTTTTTTCACTTCAGTCAGAATATTCATGTGTATGTTGTTTTCGACACAAAGATGCATCACATCTACAAACAGAGCATACAGTGAGAGCACATGATACACTTTTGATGTTTGTTTAATTTCTGCGGTAATGTTACAGAATGTTTCGGAAAATGAAGATTCCAGGACCACTTTAAATGTTTCGTTTATAATCGTTTCCCAATGACCCGGAATAGTACTGCCAGAACGAACGATATCCATAATGTCTTCCAGTTTACAAACTTCAGCCGTTCTTTTTACACAGGGGTCACTACTCATTCTGTTTTCAATCGTCCTCATCACCACACTTATTAAAAGGATATTGACTATATTGTGATCAATATATACAGAGCATTTTGCATAGTAGTTCCCCATTTTTATTTTACTTTAAAAAGAGAGAAAAGTCAATGTATCAAAAACAAATCCCTGGCTTCAGTCAACTGCTGGTTAATAGTCTTCTTCTTCTCCATCCAACTCGGCCTGGATCTTTTCAAGTCTCTCCTTGAGGCGTCTGCAATTTTTGAGATTGTGAAGAAAAGCCTCCGAAGCGCCTTGGATCCTCGAATCATCCGTGAAAATGTCTTTATCAATAAGAGTCTGGTCGATCTCAGTAATGAAGTCGGTGAGCCAGAGTCTTTTCATTAACGCATTGTAATTGTTTCTGAAGTAGAAATCGGACATGTCATTCATAAAATCGTGTTGCCTCTGGCCGGGGTGACTGACTCGACACCCGTTGCAGATTTCTTCTCTGTACCGATGTATCACCCTCTCCACAATATCAACCAACACCGAATTCACTGTGTCCACAAACAGAGACGTCTTGGCCCAAGGAGCAAAATCAGCAGCGGTAGTATTGCCGGATTCGGCGGTCCAGAATGGTGGTGATGATGGTAGTCCAGGAGTCTGTTCCTGGCTGCAACTCGCGGGGGGAGTCTTGGTTTTTCTCAGATCCATGGCTAGTTTACAACGGTTGTCTTAGTGGGGTCCTTCGTTTTAGATGATTTGCCGAGTGGAGGGTGGGACTTATTGCGTTGAATGGGGGGAGTCATTTATAGAATTGAGAGTTTTTAAAAAAAGTTCTTTAAGCATTGTAGCTTTTTCATCTATCATTTCCAACCACGCAGCAATAGGTCAGAAATAAGAATAAGTAATAGTTTTGTCAAGATTTTACAGAAAAAGTCAAAAAGTATAGTTTTGTCAGAAATATGGAAAAAGTCATTGTGTACAAATAGTATGTTGAAAATCAAAAAGAAAAAGAAAACTCAATTCATTACAATTAATGAATATTTTACCCCGTTCTAAAGTTTTGCACCCCCTAAAGAAAAACCCCCTTCCTTACCAAGTACTTCATATTATACCCTTTGTTAAGTGTTGCATACATCAAGGTGTATCTTAAAGTATCTTGGTAGTAGAAAATAAATAAAAATATGTAAGGTTATCAGAAAAAAGAAAAAACCTTGTTTAACTGAACAAGTGTTTTTACAAACAAAAAAAAAACGCCATTTAAAAAACAAAATCCTTACAAAAGTACTTCATATTCCACCAGTTGTTAAGTGTTGCACATGCCAAAGTGGGTCTAAAAGTATCTTAGTAACACAAGAAAAGAGAAAAAAGCATTGATGTTAACAGAAACTGGATTGTTCCACTGAAATAATAAAATAAATAATTTCGAAAAGTGCGTTTAAAAGAAAATGTATTCAGATAAAGTATTTTGTTTTGAATATTAAGTCCAAGATGGTTACATTTGACCTCTTAAACCATTTGTATTATATTTTTGTTTTCCTAATAAAAGACAGTCACCTGAATTAATTTTGTCTCCATACCTTTTTTATTTTTTACATTTTGTAACAATCTTTAAACATTTCAGGTCAGAGGCCTCTGGCCGCCAGCTGGAGAGGCTCTCCAAAAAAACTGGCCTCACGGTCCACCTCCTGGCCTTTCGTGAGCATATCAAAATGTATAAGGAAGCTCTCTCCCATGCCAAGACTCACTACTACTCCTGTCTCATTGGTGCTCAGCAAAGCAACCCCAGAAGACTGTTCTCCACCATCAACCGCCTATTACGGCCCCCTGATGCCCCCCAGCCCTCAGGGGCTCCCGATCTATGCTCCAAATTCCTCGACTTCTTCCAGGCGAAAGTCGAGGCCATCCATCAGCAGCTCCTGGTGACTGGCCCTTCCCCTCTACCTGCACCTCAGCCACCTGGTAACGCACCCCAAGCGCCGCGCCTCTCCCACTCCAACCTCTCCTCCTTCTCCCCTGTGGATGCTCTCCAAGTGGCCAAACTGGTCAGCTCGGCCAAGACCTCCACCTGCTCCCTGGACCCCATGCCCACAGCCCTGGTCAAGGACTGCCTACCCACCCTCTGTCCCTACATGGTGGTCATCATCAACGCTTCTCTGGCTTCTGGTATAGTCCCCACCAGCTTCAAACTGGCCTCAGTCACCCCCATACTCAAAAAACCTGGCCTGGACCCCGACGACCTCCAGAACCACCGGCCGATCTCCAACCTTCCCTTCCTCAGCAAAACTCTGGAAAGAGTGGTCGCCGGCCAACTCCATCTGTACATGTCCAACCATGAGCTCTATGAGCCCTTCCAATCCGGCTTCAGACAGCAACACAGCACTGAGACCGCCCTCATCAAGATCACCAACGATCTCCTCATTGCTGCTGACTCTGGCAGCCTCAGCATCCTCATCCTCCTGGACCTCTCTGCAGCATTTGACACCATCTCTCACAACATCCTCCTCACCCGCCTCTCAGACCTCCTGGGTGTCACTGGCACAGCGCTGTCCTGGTTCACATCCTACCTTCACAACAGGAAAACAGTTTGTCTCCATCAGTGGCTCAAACTCACCCCCGGCCCCAGTCCACCACGGTGTACCCCAGGGCTCTGTGCTTGGCCCCCTCCTGTTCACCATTTACATGCTCCCCCTCGGTCAGATCATCCGACATCATGGACTCAATTTCCACTGCTACGCTGATGATACCCAATTGTATCTCAGCACCACTCCATCCTCCCAGCTCCCCCCTCAGTCTCTCATCAACTGCCTGCATGACATCAAAACATGGATGTCTTCCAACTATCTCAAACTGAACAGCAGGAAAACAGAGCTCATGGTTGTGGCACCCAAGGCCCTGCTCCAGAAGGTTGGTGACTTCGTCCTTGAGGTTGACGGCTGCTCCATCTCCCCATCTCCTGAAGCCCGCAACCTGGGTGTCATCCTTGATTCCACCCTTTCCTTCCATTCCCACGTCAAGTCTGTGACCAAGTCGGCATTTTTCCACCTGAGGAACATTGCCAGACTCCGACCGTCACTCTCGGAGTCGGTTGCCGAAACCCTGGTGCATGCATTTGTCACCACACGCTTGGACTACTGCAATGGTGTCCTGTTCGGGGTTCCCAACAAAACCCTGGACAGGCTCCAGTATGTCCAAAACTGTGCTGCTAGGGTCCTCACACACACAAAGCCGTGGCAGCACATCACTCCCACCCTCATCCACCTACACTGGTTGCCGGTCAAGTCCCGCATCACCTACAAAATCCTCCTCCTTACCTACAAGTCCCTCCATGCCCTTGCCCCCCAGTACCTATCGGACATCCTTCACCCACATGCCCCACCCCGGAACCTGCGGTCCTCAGACTCCGGCCTGCTTACCACCCCCCGCACCAAACTGCGAACCTTTGGGGACAGAGCCTTCAGCGTGGCAGCCCCCACCCTCTGGAACGCTCTCCCTGCGGAGATTCGCAACATCCCCACACTCGATGCCTTCAAAGGGGCCCTCAAGACCCATCTGTTTGCCAAGGCTTTCGGCCCCTAAATCGATCTGTTGTTTTGTCTGTCTGCCTTTTGTTTTGTTATGTTTGTTTTTTGCCTATTACTTGTAAAGCGACCTTGGGTCCCTTGAAAGGCGCTATATAAATTCAAGTTATTATTATTATTATTATTATTTGTAGAGAACAAACACTGTGGTTAAAATGAGTGTCTTTATGACGTCTCTCACAGCGTTGGTATTTTTCACAAGATTCATTTTTAAAACACATCATCTTGATACAGAGATAACACATTTTCGTAAGACCTTTTACCTAGGTAGAAAACTCAATGCTTTTCTTTGCTTAGTTTTAAATGATCTGGTGAGGAGGGTGTGACTTGTTATGTTGAGTGGGATACTGAGTCCTCTGCAAAAGTGAGAGTCTTTTTCACCATTATAATGTCCATCGATGTCTGACTCTGTTTAAAACATTCTTTAAGCTTTGTAGCTTTTCCATCAATCATTTTCAGCCAAGCAGTCAGAGGCACCCGAAAGGATGTCTGAAAAACCCTGCATGTAGAGTTGAAATACTCCAGAACAAAATCATCAGAGGGGTCCTTCCCCAGCGTCACCAAACGGCTTGCGCGGTAATACCACCGCCCCGATGGTCCGCTTTTAGTTTCCCATACGGTGCTTGTCAGGATTCTTCTCACTTCTGGCGGCGGGGGGATATCTCCTTCTTCTTCTTCCTTCACATTGAGGGGCAGCGGTGAAAACTCTTCTTTGATCTCGCATGCTGTATGCGTTTCTTTGCTTTTCTTTGCAAATATCTTGTACACCGCTGGTTCCACTATGGTTTCTCGATGCACTACTTCTTCCGATACAGTGGTTGCATGTAGATCTCTGGAAGACACCAGAGTTAACACAGCCCAATCTGTTGAGGTCAGTGTCGCTTTAACACTGCGGGGTCCATACGTTTCTCCATTCTTCAGATTGTAGAAATGCAGTTCATTCGCCATATAGTTGAATACATAACCCCAAACATCGCCATTTTTCAGAGTCCATTCTTCGTGAAGTTCTTCGGCTGGAGGCGTCTGAAACCGGCACAGATGGTGCATTCGTTTCTTGATTGGCGCTCCGGACTGATGGCTGTAGGTTGTCACAGGGGTCTCGCTGATTAAACCCATATCTAGGCATCTCTTGGCCATTTTTCTTTTTTTTTGAAAGGTGACTTGGTGAGTGTAAATGACTGGCTTGTTATTTAGTTTGAGCGTATTTCTTTTTTCATCTATTTCCACCCCCTACTTTTAAATGATCTGGTGAGGAGGGCGGGACTTATTATGTTGAGGGGGCAGCGGAGCTCTCTGTAAAAAGTGAGAGTCTTTACCAGTCAAACCTTTTGATTATTTTACATTACACATATGTAGATACTTTATACTTATGGCAACGTAAATAGAAGCTTCATTATCTTAGTAATGTGAACTATGATGTACAACTTGACTTAAACTTAGAGAATTAATAAGCTAACTCTTTTATAACCCAACTAAGTAGTTTGTTTTGTGTACGTGTGTTGCAGTCTGCACCTGCCGAAATGAACTGAGACAAAGATATTATTAGCACATTTAATTGGTCTGAAAATAACAATAGCCCTTAATTAACACGAATCATTTAAAAAACCTCACATCTAATTTAGAGAGGACAACTAAAAAAAGTGTAGGGTGGCTGTTTTAAACTCGTGTTGCATTTGACTAGGATGGTCGACTTGACATCCATAACATTTTTCCTTTCTGTACAGATGCAGGACCCTATCTAGCAGATGAACTACGACAGCTTTTGCCGATATAACAGATATATCCTTGTCTTAACAGTTCCCCAAAAACTTGAAAAGAAACATTCTTAGCAGACACCGTGTCTTAATCAGCATATAGATTAGCATCCCTTATCTCAACCCCCCACATCAAAGGGGGCAACTCCGTGTGTGTGTGTGTGTGTGTGTGTGTGTGTGTGTGTGTGTGTGTGTGTGTGTATGTGTGTGTGTGTTAATTGTTCTTAGAGATAGGGGGGAGCAGCCTGTTTGACCAAAAGAGGCACAAGAAAAGTTTGTGCACAGATCTCTGGCTGTAGACGTCAGACCCACACACAGCTGCGGCATTCGTTTCTTGACTGGAGCCCCGGACGGATGGCGGTAAGTTGTCACATTTTGGCAATTTTTCTTTTTTGAAAGGTGACTTGGTAAGTGGAAATTACTGTCTTTTATTTAGTTTTGAGCATATTTCTATTTTCATCTAATTCCACCTCCCACAATCTCCTTGCCGGAGGAAGGGGTGGAGAAAAGGGGGGAGAGGCCGGGGGCACACTGAGCGGACCAGACATCATAACTTCAAAGAGACTACCTTAATCGACACATCAAAGAATTAGACAACAAAACATGTCTCACTCATAAAAATACCTAAATTAACATCACAGGCTCATAACATCAAAGGCTAATTAGATTAGATAACCCCTGAGGGACCAGACAGCATAACCTCAAAGAGACTACCTTAATCGACACATCAAAGAATTAGACAACAAAACATGTCTCACTCATAAAAATACCTAGATTAAGATCAAAGGGCAAAACATCAAAGGCTAATTAGATTAGATAACCCCTGAGGGACCAGACAGCATAACTTCAAAGAGACTACCTTAAACAACACATCAAATAATTAGACAACAAAGGCATTCCACAGGGGGGCTTTTCACACCTACCCGTTATAACACATCACCCCTCACATCAAAGGGTCTCAAACAATGGGAGGCGGGACATAGCTCTGATAAAAGGCTCTCGACCAATGGGAGGCGAGGGGAGGCGGGACTTAGCTCATTTGCATAATCGGGGGCGTGTCACCTGTCACTTTTTATGCATACTAATGTGACGAAAGGGGTATCGTTAATACTACTAACATATTTACAGGATACATTTACATACTCATCAACATTTACAAATACCCATAGTTTCAAAGAGCATTTCACTTCAGAAAAACATTCAGAGGAATAAAATTGCTCAGTTTCAATTGTAGCTGTAGACTGTTCCAAGCAAGTGGCGCTGCGCACTTAAAAGCTGTCTTACCTAAGACAGATCTAACAGTACTACATCATGCGATCTCAGACAATAGCTGCTTGCAACTCTCTGTGTTCTGAGAGCAGATAGAATACGGGACAAAACCCAACAAAGCTTTATAAATAAACGTGAACCAATGACTGAGCCTCTTTACAGTAAGTGATGGCAGACCTGCCTTGGCATACAGGGTACAGTGATGAGTAAGTGCTTTACAGTTAGTGACAAATCTCAGTGCGCTGTGATAGGCGGCATCTAACTTGTTCAGGCAATAGGCAGGTGTATTCATATAGACCAGATCACCATAGTCCAGCACAGGTCAAAGGTCACAGTGCCTTTTCCTGGCCTCAAGCGAGAAACAGGACTTGTTTCTGAAAAAGAAACCTAGTCTAACCCTCAGCTTTTTAAGCAGGTTATTGACCTGAAGTTTAAAAGAGAGACAATCATCAAGCCAGATACCTAGGTATTTATAACAGGCAACCACTTCAAGTACTTGTCCTTGCATAGTAACAATATCCATAACAGGCTCTGGTGTCTTTTTAGCTTTTGAAAAGAGCATTACCTTAGTTTTATCAACATTTAAAAGAAGCTTAAGCTCAGAGAGCTGAGTCTGAATAATGTTAAAACAGCCTGTAATTTAACAACAGCCTCCTGAATGGAGGGGCCTGCACAATACATCACGGTATCATCCGCATAAAAATGTAAAGTAGCTTCATCGACATTTTCACCTAAACTGTTGATATATACAGGGGTGCACATAACTTTTTTGCCCTGGTTCTCAAAGGAGCACCTGGAGATGTTGCTAGGTGCTCATCCTTAAAATGAAATAAACTGTACCTTTTGAGGGGGTCTTTATTTGCCAGACACACAGCACTGTACACACAGAGGTGAACACACATGCAGAGGTGAACACAAGACAACATTAGCACGATCAGTAATCCTACAAGCTGTCATCACTACCCTCCTGACTGTTCTCCTCACTGTCTTCCTCTCTGTCAGACATGGTAGCTGATGATGTAGGCCTACTACTTCCTCTCTGGTTGAGTCTGTGATTAGCTGCTTGCATCCACAAGTCAACTGCTGGTTTTGGGTCGAAAGTCTCTGTTGTCATCTTAGACAAGTGGATGTAATCAAATAAGTATGTCAACATAACCAATGACCTACCATAGCCAATAACAAATGAATGTAACTTATGTTATGTGTGTTGTTCATTCATATCTTATTTTACCATAACATTTATTTATGAATATTTTTTTATCTCCAGTTTTAAATGATATTTTTGGTTACTGTCATATTGAAATGATTTCAAACCTGTTTATCCCAATCATTATATAGGAGTGCCTTGGAAATATGTGTTTACATAAATTGTAACCAAACCGTTTGAGACCCACTGAGGTAACTTAGACTTAAGTGAACTATCTAAACACTCAGAGTCCTTTACCTCACTGAGCTGTAGTCATCAGCCTCTCAGTCTGACTGGAGAGGACTCTCCCTCCACATTATTGTAGAAACATCTTCTTCTTATATCCGTTAGAGCAGCTAGCACCAGATTCTAATAACAACAGCGCCGGTACAGGTGCACCCTCCCTCTCTCCCTCGCTCACTCGCATTTTGGCTGTCTCTCTCTCGGTACGCAAATGCGCCTTTTTTCAAGTGACCAGGTGCTGTTGGCGCATGCGCACCAGTTATGTGCAGCCCTGGATATATATAGAGAATAAAAGTGGACCTAAAACAGAACCTTGGGGAACAACATTAGCAATGTTCAACCACTCAAAATGAACACATTGGGACCTTTCAGAGAGGTAGTTCACAAACCACCCTACTGCATGGCTGGATATGCCAATACTGAGTAGCCTCTGCTTTAAGATGCGATGATCAACGGTGTCAAACGCTTTTGAAAGGTCAATAAACAGAGCTGCACAACTCTGCTTATTATCTAAATACTCGTAATGTCATTCACCACTTTCATTGTCGCAGTGATGGTGCTATGTTGCTTTCTGAAGCCTGACTGATCTTTAGACAGGATATCATTTTTCCATAAAAACTCCTTTACTTGTTCACTCACGAGGCGTTCAAGCACCTTCGCCAGAACTGACAATTTAGAGATGGGTCTATAGTTATTTAAAATAGTTTCCTCCCCTTCTTTCAGTAAAGGCAAGACATAAGCTGACTTCCATACTTTTGGGATTGTATTTGTGCTGATGGAGATGTTAAAAAGAGAAGTAACAGGTGGAACAATAAAATCTGCAGCCATCTTTAAAAAGAAAGGTTCTACGTTGTCCGGGCCGGCCAGTTTCTTAGGATCTAGCTTAGATAAGGCTTCATGAACAACATTGACAGTAAAAGGAGTAAAACTGAAAGGGTTTTCCAGACCACATTGTTCAGAGTCACGGATTGGGGTGTTCACAGAAGCAGAGTTAGTGACAGAATTAAACAGAGAGCCACAGGACACAAAATGCTCATTAAAGCAATTTAACATAGTGGCCCTGTCCAATATAGTGCCAGATGCTGTGGTAAGGCACGGAGGTAGCTCATTACGGATATCACCGGTTGATATCGATTTTATGGCTTTCCAAAATGTCCTACAGATGTAGCACCTAATTTCGGACAGTTTGAAACGCGAGGGCCGTGATTGGTACGTGATCTGCCCTCGCTCAAGGGAAAACCTCCAGCTTGACTTGAGACCGCCCCCGTGATAAATAAATGTAATTATAATTAAGCCAGCTGCAATGGATCATTGATCCACCAGGGGGTGCAGTGGGATTCCACACTGGAGCTCATGTGAAATAAAGTCAGATACAGTACGCTGGATGTACAGCGGAACTTTGTTAAGATCCATATGTCACGGATATCATACTCTGTGCTAAATAAGAGACATGTAATCATTTACAAAACATCACCATGTTGTTATTTAACAAAATAATGTTGCTTAGTCGAAAAAAACGAACTGGAGGAAATGCAGCCCGGCTCTCGATTTGTAATCCTAATTTAATCATCATCTTCACCACGATCATTTATGTTTATGTTCGCCAAATTGACATGAAATCACTGACACATATGAATATACTGTATTCAACTTCATTAAAATGTTATTAACGTTTTATTCGTTTATTTATTCTATAAACATAATTTACACAGTGCCTGTAAACCGGAGGAGAACGCTGGCATTTCTCCTCCCACTTGAAAGACTACAGAGGGATAGGGTCTGCAAAATTAGTTTATTTTGAGAATGGGCCGGATGCTCAGACCGGTCCACTTCCTGCCCGGCGCCTCTGCAACGCCTCATGTCGAAAAATAGACTTGAAACCTATTTTGAGCGGAGCCCAGCGCCGAGACGCTTCTGGGACGCTTCTGAGCCGTAACACGGCGCGTCTGGCGGAATAGCACCCATTGACTAGAGTGGCCGCGAGAACATCTCGTCCGTTGTTCTTATTATACATCCATGTTGTAGTACGCTGTATAGAAAACTGTATTTCCATAGTTTCCCTACAGCAGCAGACGCACATTTATGACGTCCGCTGGCGCATCATAAACACGTTGGATAGTGAAAGTGCAGTCGGATTCTCTAAAGTACCACAGTCTCTTCTCCTAAGTCCTTTTGAATTCTCCTATCCACTATCCCTTGACCCCGTGATGTTTCACTCAGAGGTCAAGGGATAGACGATAGGGATAGACGTTAGGAGCTGATTTTTCAACACACTCTCACTCCCTAAACGTCAAGGAGTGACGCTTGGTCAGGGTGACCGTGGCGTGCAGTTGGGACGCGCCGAGGCTCCTTCAGCTTCATTAACGGACGCAAAGAGCTTTCAACTGATTGCAATGTATTCCCATCGGCAGCGGTATTTGACGCTCAGGGAAGCACAGCATCCATTTATGTCGGCGGCTGTTAAAGGCAATGTGAGGGTCCATTCCCATTGGATAACGGATAATTGTACACCCGGAAGTAAATATTCTCCTTACTGTCGATTGATTTGACAGTGATATCTCCACTACTCATCAACTCAAAAACACCAGATTACCTTTGTTAATTAAACAAAATTGATAGGTTTAAATTGTGTACAATGCTTTTGTGTTTTTCCCCTTCAATTCTGAGAAACAACTTGTTTTCTCTGAAATGTGGAGCGCCAAAGAGACTACACTACCCACAATCCCCAGCTATTGTTATGACGACGCCTGTCCGCTTTGCGACAAACCTCCTGATAAGTCAAAAGACATTACATTACCCACAATCCTCAGCTACCGTCGTAAAGACGGCGTACCTTTGCACTTTACGTGACCAAACCTGGATGAGGCAGTCGCAGTTCTTCAGAATCAAGGTAAGAGCATGGGTAACATAGTTATAGCAAATACGATAAACTTAGCCACAAATAATAATAATCTAATAGGCGCCAATGTTGTTTCTGGCACCTTTCTGAGCGGTATAGTAACTACATAATATAGGGTATTATCCAAATATAACAAATGAACTTGCGGTGAGTACTAGTTTAAGTACTAGTTTAAGTAAGTATTGCTTGCACAATTTAAAGTTCAAGTATATATATTTGTATTAAAAATGACTTATATTAACAAATACTGGTGGTTAGACATTATTAATAATTATTAATAATACTTTGTATACATGTGTTTTTATTATTTATAGTAATAATACTTTTATAATTTTTGTACACATTACTTATTTAAATGACTGGTGGCAGTGATTTTGCTGTGCGATGGTGTGAAAATACCTTTAATGACAACAGTAGTAAGTATTAATTGGTTATTAGCCAAGTAGAACAGTTGTAAACAACAGCAATTACACTGGCATTGTTTGTTTAGTTTTGAGTTTCTAAATGATGTTGTTTTCTCTCAACAGATCCTGCAATTTGTTCTCCAAAACATAACCCTTGTTTTTTCCAAACAACCCAAAGGCACTTTTAAGAGCCAAGTCTGTCTTGTTAAACTGTCCTTGCTGTGTTGTACTTGATAGTCTCTTCCTATCTCTTTTTTTCTTTCTCTGTCTAACTCCGTTGTCAGTCTTTCTTCTGTGTCTCTGTCTGTGTCTCTTCACTATAATGAGTGATTCTGATCTCGAGGATCTCCTGAGAAGCGCAGATGAGCTGGTTGAGCAGAAAGAGTTCAGGGATGACCTACGGAGTGCTGATGACTTGCTTTGTAAGTTTCAGAAAGTGGAAGCAGCAGCAGCAGTGCCAGCAGCAGCAGCAGCAGTGCCAGCAGCAGCAGCAGCAGTGCCAGCAGCAGCAGCAGCAGTGCCAGCAGCACCAGCGCCAGCAGCAGCAGCGCCAGCAGCAGCAGCAGCAGCAGCAGCTGGCAGGTGAAGAAAGAGGCCGAACCCCTCAGATCCCGCTGTTTATATATCCTCAGCTGGCTCCTCCCTGCAGGCCGGCTCTCCAACGTTTTAATGTCCGTTGTTACGCATATCAGAGGATACAGACATTGTACATTCAATATATCTAAACACGCCTTTTCTCTTCCTTAACTCTTTCATGACTTTTCATTTAACACATTCTGAACGCTGTAATCAATACTCCAAAAAATACAGGAAATACTTCACGGCAGTTTGGTTTCCGGTCGTTCCTGATGTTGTCACATGCTACCCACATCTGTAAACAATAACGTACACAAATAAACTGTACCTTCATTTAATATTCAACAATAATAATATCTCGACGTCTGTAGTTGTAGTGTTGAAATCAGTAGGTTTCGGTGTGCAACATCATATCGCTGCTAAATTCACCTCTATAGTAAATGGTATATTAGCCTCATGCTAAATGCTAACCGGAGATGAAGGATTTTCAGAATAAAAGCTTAACAACTGGTTGTGCACAAGAACTTCTGGTTTGTCAGTATAAAACAGCATTTAAACTGACGGTATGTTTAAGGTACATTATGCTATCAAAACATTGATTTTAATTTCTAACAATATATAACTCTTGGTAAGGGAAAAGTAGTACAATTTAATGGTTGTTGAGGTCTTCATAGTATCAAGTGAATACTTAAAACGAAAGTTAGTTATAATCAAACATAATCAATTATATTCTTGTATAACCAACAATGAAAATGCTTCATATTTTAGGTTTTTCTATATTTACAGTATAAACAAAACACAAGTGGTTTGTTAAATTGAGTGTAAGGCCTATAATTATGTATGCCTTACTCTCTGATAAGAGAGTAGGCAGTTTCTTTCCTCTCCTCTCACAGCAGGGAGGGGGGCTCCGGACATAAGGATAAATACATTGAGGCCTCAAAAAGGTGTTTATGTCATAGCCATAGAATATGTCCAGTCCTGTACATCAGTGGCCATGGCCAGTTGTTTTCATTGGTTGGGTATGGAGGAGGTGTTTTTGGGGTTTTCTATCCGGTTTTTTGAGCATAAAGAGACTGGCTTTTTGGGAGGGAGCGAGAGAGAGAGGGGGGTTCCCCTGGTATACTCTCTCACGGTAGGCTCTGGCCCTCAGAGCTGGGTTAATAGCTCTTGTTAGAGATTAAATAGGATTGACGCTCCGCGTTTCAAATCTCTCCGCGTTCCTACGGAGCTGTTTATATTGGAAGGAATCCAGATGCCAACAAGTAAACAATAATCTACTTTAATGGCAATATCACAATGCAACACAATCGATACAATATACATTCAATGCAATAATACATTCAATACAGAGCACTCTCCAACAGTACTCCGGGCTCAATTCCTACCACCGGGTGACATACGTACCACGACCGCCAGTCAGGAAGAGAGCTCTGAGCATACAAACTTTACAGTATTTATACACATAAGCGGGGAGGAGTCTTTGGCCGGTTGCCTAGGCAATGAGTCAGCAGTTTGTTGATTCCATCTCCTTACAGTGTGTGTGTGTGTGTGTGTGTGTGTGTCCCCTCAGGCAGTCCCACCGTCAGGCTTTGGAGTCATATAATTCCACAGACAGAGGACTCTTTAACAGAACGCACACACACATTTCCCCCGAAAACATCTTTAACACACACATATGTTTAAACCAATTATTCCAAAATGTGGCGGCAATTTAGTACTTATAACATGAAAAAACAGATAGAAATCAATAAAACACAAACACCCAGTTTGAGCAGTAATTATACCCAGCCACCACAATAAACACACATCCTCCCTATGCATGTTTGACGCACACACCTCTTATCCTCCTCAGCTCACCACACCAATGTCACATGTCTTTCTCTAAGAAAGCCATATTTGTTGAGGTTTACCAGTCATCATCTCATGACCTCCTCAGGACCAGCTAACCAACTAAGCTTAACTGTTCCTATACCCTAAGGCCATTTCTGAACTTCCCTTGCACTCCGAAGTCAGCTCACCCAGAATCAGAAGGACCATTGTCTCTCTAATTGTGTGTGACCCACTCGTCTCCTGCTCTTTCCTCACTGTGCCCTGGGGCTGCCTGCTCACAAGCTTCTCTCATGAATCACATGCTGTAGGCCTCCAAAGCCCAGCTCACAGTTTTACCCAAATAATTCCCATTTTTAAGCTTATCCATTTGGAGCTAACATGAATACATTCAAATATTCCACTACACTCTCGGTAAGGTTCTCTCAGACTTGGTAAATATCTCTCAAAATGTCTTGGTTGAATGCTGAATGAATTTCTTTGTGAACTGAGTGGAATTATTTGATGGGAGATGTGTTTGCTGAGTGGAATGATTTGATGGGAGATGTGTTTGTGAATATTAGTCCCGCCACCTGTGAGGAATCTTCCTCCGAATTCATGCGGATAGGAATGGGTTTTTGAATGTTATTCCCGCCGTCTGTGTCGGAAAACGTGTATGAATATTAGTCCCGCCACCTGTGAGGAACCTTCCTCCGAATTCATGCGGATATGAATGGGTTTTTGAATGTTATTCCCGCCGTCTGTGTCGGAAAAAAGGTATGAAATTGATGTGAATTGAGTGGGTGAAAATGAAAGATTGAATGTGCTTTTTATTATCACCAGTCATTTATGAGGAAATGCCTCTAAATTCTATCGGGAGATTTAAAAATCACAACTGAATTGGGCAGTTGAAATTACAATTTTGGTAATAAATGTAAAACTGTGAATTAAAGTTTCATATTTGAACATGATCACAGCATCATTTTGTTTAGTATGATTATAATGTTGTAAAGAGAGAAGGTAAAAACCCTGTATTAGTTTGGACCTATTTTTCTTCAAATAAACTGATCCCACCTTTTGGACTGGGACAACTTAAAAGACATCTGCGCACTCCTCTCCTGCTTCCAAGGTGAGATTGCACCCTGCCACACTCACACCTAGGTAGAGCCATGCCTCGTTACTGATATCAAAATCCTTTGGGATCGCTTAAACAGATTTAAGAGAGTTGTCTGAATTGAAACAGCAGTTAATTGAACCTGGTTCTTCGGGGAGTTAATAGAGGTGAGATCTTGCTGACGTTGGTGGATCTGAGCCAAGCAGTAAACTTACATAGACTCAATAACTTCGGTCAGGTCAATTAGTAGGTCAGAGTAATTTCCCGGAATAAATTATCAGGACCTCACCGACTCTCAACATGGCGCCCAACGTGGGGCTCTGTGAAAATTCATACTTTTACAGAGTCAAACTACAAGAACCAAAACGACCTAGTGAAAAAAGTCGATGAGTACAAATCAGCGAAATACAGGCTGAAATTCTTGTTAAAATACCTACCCAAATCCTAGAATATATATTTAAACCTAAAAGTGTAGTAATTTAAGTTGATACTATTGCACCGGACTGAGGGTTATATTATATCGGATATAGCTGTCTGTTAAAGAAGCTAAAGTAGGTTCTTCTTCCCCCAGCCAAATTGAAAAGCCCCTGTGGTCCCTTTAAACACAGGTTTGGTGGCTAGTAGTGAAGTCAGCTCAGTACCTGTCCAATTACTTTGAAACTTATAGGTAGGACTTGACAAAGAGCTGCGGTTAGAACTTTTGCGTTAAAACATAACTTGGTGAAGAGTTAATAGGAGATTTAATAAAGATAAACACAGGTCTAAAGGTTACCTATGCTGTTGGAACAGCTCGAAGCTCGATACATAACACTCTTAGTTGAGGTATCCGCATGCACTAGCTGAATCCAGAAAGAGTAACCTAGAACAAAGTGACGGTATAGTCGGACTGATTCATCCGGTGTGAGTAATAGCCTAGGAACATGCATGTGTATAAAAGAGTGAACTTAAACCCTTAAATAAAATAAAAAAAAAATAAAAAAAAATAAATGGCGGATGAGGTTAGAATGCAGTTTTTTAATGACTCAGAGCCAACCACACAGGGAGGGATACACCGAAGCAAAATCAGGAGCTTCTGCCCACCCTGGTCGGATAAGCCCAGACCCACGGGCGTACCGCGACCTAAATACTTTCCTGTCAGATTACCGTTTGGACAGAGAGCAACAAGCAGGTGGTATAATGTCTGAGACCCTACCTCCACCCTACAGGGATAAAAGCTCACAAATGCCATTTATGAGTATCCCATCTACTACTCCTAGAAGAAAACACATTGTTAGACCTGATATTCAGGGAAAAGGAATGTTGGAAATAATAATGGCAGATATTGAAAATCTTAAACTGGATCAACAAACCATGTTAGTGAACCCTGCTAATAGGAAGCTAAAACATGCAGGAGGAATAGCAGTAGCTCTGGCAAAGAGAATAGGTCCTAGCATGCAAGCACAGAGTGATAATATGATAAGGACTATTAAACTGTCAGAAGGCAATGTGGTGATCAGATGACCCACAAATACCGGTTGTTTTGCATGTACTTTAAAAAAAAAAAAAAAACCTATGTGAGAACTATCAGCAGATATTAAACCCCAACAATATCTTCAAAACCAATATGAGGACGTTTTTTGCGAAGCTAAAGCTCAAATCCCTTTTTGGAAATGGGATTTTCCATTACACAACAGAAGACTCAATTCAGGCCTTAAAGAACGCTTTACAAACAAGTCAGAGAGAGTAAAATGTGGTGCTATTTTGCTCATGAAGGAGCTTACACTTTTGGAAAATATCTCCCCCTTTCTCTGCTCCTGAGGTGCTGCAGAAAAACTCAGCACACAGGGTCAGAGACAGGCGTGACCTCTGGAGGGGAAGAAAATCTGAACAGACCACAGAGCGAGCCATTAAAGGTTTTATGGCCTCAGTACAGAGAGGAAGATCTGGAGATTGTAAGGAACTCTCCCAAAGCAGGCTACCCACCCCCACCCCAGCACAAGGGGAAGAGTTCCTCTCACCAATGAACAAATCAACTCTTAACCAAGTCAGATCTAAAATAGACATAGCTCCAGCTGTTAAGAAAAGAGGGAGATTCAAAACATTATCTTAACACCAGAACAAAAAGATCAATATCAAAAAACAAAAGAGTATGTTGTGACCAAGCGGCAAACTCTGGGGAACAGCCGGGACGCCAATACGGAAGTGCCACACACTGCAGTTCATACATGGGCCGCTAGGGACTGGCTGCAGAAAGGAGCAATTTCCATAGACCCCCATGTTAAAATGCCCAACTTTACAGCAGAAAAAAACATGTTTCTACCCATGGATGCAATAAATATTATGATAGATATAGTTAGATTCCACCTTCATGATTATGAATCTGTGAGTGAATTGTTTTCTAACACGACCCTTTTATTTATATTAGGTCTTAAAGTGTTGGCATAAATTAGGGCGTGGTCACTTTGATGGACACGTACATGCCTCACTGTCACTGTTAACAGCAACTTGTCCACTCTGCTAGGCTACAAACATAGAGGCTATAATGTTAGTTAGTCATAGTACTGTACTTGACCCTTTAGCTTTAGACGTGTTCGTGGTGTTTGTGCCTTTTAGGGAATATTGTTACAAATACCAGACAATTAAAATGTCGTGCTGTGCGCTTGAATGTACTAACAGAACTTCCAAGAAGTCTAAAATGATAATATTATACATGTTAACCCCGTTCGCAGGTGTTTGTGTGCTTGGTAGCTTAACTTGTTACTTATTAGCCAGCTAAGGACGTAACCCTTTATTCATACATATATATTTTAGTTTATGATTCAGCCTTGGGTAAGACTTTTATAGTCTATGGCTGTGACGCCCATAATGCTAAAGGGGAGCAAATGTTAATAGTGTTATGGTTATCTGAGAGGACCCAAACGCAGGACACGGCAGTATGGTTACAAAGGTTTTATTTGGAGGAGAAGGAGCGTGGAGAGTAATCCGGCTGGAGAGTATCCACTGGAGAGTAATCCACCGGAGAGTAATCCACTGGAGAGTAATCCACTGGAGAGTAGTCCTGGAGCACAAGAAGAACAGGTAAGAATAATATTCAGGTGTAGCGGAAATCGTAACTATTTCTAGGAAGGCTGAGAAGGCTGAGAGTTTTACCACTGAGGTTTAAACAACGATCTGGCGCTGACAGGTTGTGGAGCCTCTGCTGATATGCCATTCGTAATGGCTGATGGAAATCAGGTGTGTCGCAGAGGAGGGTGCTCAACTGTTTGCAGCAGGTGGAGATTTGAGCCGGGAGCCAGGAGTGACAGGCACCACGCCCACACAGACAGGGAAAGGGAAAACACACACAAGGGAGGTGGCTGGAGAATACAACCACCACAGTACCCCCCCCTTAAGGGACGCCTCCATGCGGTCTACCAGGTCTACCAGGTCTTCCAGGGTTATCCCGGTGGAAGTGCCGTATCAGAGATGCGCCCACAATGTCTCGCCGGGGAACCCAACACCTCTCCTCTAGACCATAGCCCTCCCAATCCACCAGATATTGGAATCCCCTTCCACGGCGACGAACGTCCAACAATCGCCTGATGGTGTAGGTTGGGTGATTATTAATGATGCGGGGGGGGGTGGGGGAACACTCACTGGAGGAGACAAAGGACTGCTGGCTACAGGTTTCAACAGAGAGACATGAAATGTCGGATGAACCTTCATGTGTGAGGGAAGTTTGAGTTTGACTGCAGATGGATTAATAATGGAGTCGATGATGAAGGGGCCGACATACCGTGGAGTACGTTTTTTTGACTCTCTCTTGAGTGGGAGATCTTTGGAAGAAAGCCAAACACTCTGACCTGGTAAGTAGTTGGGGGCCGGGGTCCTGTGGCGGTCTGCGATGAGGCGGTTGCGGGCAGCGGAGCGGAGCAGGGCTGCTCGGGTGTCACTCCACACCTTATGACAGCGACGAAGGTGGGCCTGAACGGAGGGAACAGCAACTTCCTCTTCCTGGGCTGGAAACAGAGGTGGTTGGAAACCCATGGCACAATGAAAAGGTGAAATACCTGTGGCTGCACTTGGCAGGGAGTTGTGGGCATACTCGATCCATGGCAGATGTGGGACCCATGACGAAGGGTTCCTGAAAGCCACACAACGAAGAGCCGACCCCAGATCCTGGTTGGCCCGTTCCGTTTGCCCGTTCGTCTGAGGATGATAGCCAGATGACAGGCTCACCGATGCTCCCAGAGCCTGACAGAAGGCCTTCCAAACGTGGGAAATGAACTGGGGGCCCCGGTCAGAGACGATGTCGGTGGGGATCCCATGAAGTCGAACTACATGGTTGACCAGAAGATCTGCAGTCTCTCGGGCAGTGGGAAGCTTGGAAAGAGCCACAAAGTGTACCATCTTTGAGAATCTGTCCACAATAGTTAGGATGATGGTATTTCCTTGTGAAAGTGGAAGTCCAGTAACAAAATCCAATGCCACATGCGACCAAGGGCGACTAGGTACCAGCAGTGGGCGAAGCAGGCCAGAGGGAGGCTGGTGGGAGGACTTGGCGCGGGCACATACTGTACAGGCAGCAACAAAGGCCCTGGTGTCTTGAGCCATGGAAGGCCACCAGAACCGTTGTTTGAGAATGAACAGTGTGCGATGGGCACCAGGATGACATGAGAAACAAGAGGCGTGTGCCCACTGCAGGACCTTGGAGCGAACAGGGGTAGGCACAAAAAGACTATTAGCTGGGCAGTTACCTGGGTTAGGCTGTGTTCTCTGGGCCTCCCTGACCAATGACTCAATCTCCAAGGTAACAGCCCCCACCACGCAGGAGGCAGGCAGGATAGTGTCTGGACTGGCAGCTGGAAGCGAACTGGCGAGAGAGGGCGTCAGGCTTGAGGTTCCGTGACCCTGGACGGTAGGTGAGGGTGAATGAGAAGCGGCCGAAATACAGGGCCCTTCGAGCCTGACGGGAGTTAAGGCGCTTGGCAGATTGGATGTACGCCAGGTTCTTGTGGTCCGTCCATACAATAAAAGGGAGTTCAGCTCCCTCCAGCCAGTGCCTCCACTCCTCTAGGGCAAGTTTGACAGCCAGCAGCTCTCTGTTACCCACGTCATAGTTCTTCTCAGCTGGGGTGAGTCGGCGAGAGAAAAATGCACAAGGATGCAATTTTTGGTCTCGTTCCGAGCACTGGGAAAGAACTGCTCCTACCCCGGTGTTGGAGGCATCGACCTCCACAACGAACTGGCGAGAGGAATCAGGGTGGATGAGCACAGGGGCAGTGGTGAAGAGTCTCTTTAGCTCTGAAAATGCTGCATCGCACTCTGGGGTCCAGGAAAAGCCAATTGTGGGGGAAGTGAGTCTGGTTAAAGGACCCGCCACTCTGCTGTAGTCCCTGATGAAGCGCCGATAGAAATTGGCGAAACCCAGAAACTGTTGAAGCTGTTTGACTGAGGTTGGTTTGGGCCACCCCGCCACCGCTTGGATCTTCTCAGGGTCGGACCTAAGCCTTCCTTCCTCAACGATGTAGCCCAGGAATGAGACTGTGTTTACATGGAATTCGCATTTCTCCGCCTTTACAAAGAGTCTGTTCTCCAGGAGTCTCTGCAGCACCGGCCTGACATGGATAATGTGCTCCTCCTTGTTACGAGAGAATATGAGGATGTCATCCAGGTAGACAAAGACTGACCGGTTGAGGAGGTCACGTAGCACATCGTTCACCATCGACTGAAAGACTGCAGGGGCATTCGTCAGTCCAAAAGGCATCACCAGATACTCTAAGTGACCGAGTGGTGTGTTAAAGGCCGTCTTCCACTCGTCCCCTTCTCGGATTCTGACGAGGTGGTAGGCATTGCGGAGGTCCAGTTTGGAAAAAATTGTGGCTTCCTGGAGGGGTTCAAAGGCGGAGTTAATGAGGGGTAGTGGGTATTTGTTTTTTACAGTAATGGCATTGAGACCCCTGTAATCAATGCAGGGCCGCAGTGAGCGGTCCTTCTTGGAGACGAAGAAAAACCCAGCACCGACCGGGGAGGAGGATGGCCGAATGACACCGGCAGCCAGGGAGTCATGGATGTAATTCTCCATGGATTTTCTCTCAGGGCGAGACAGGTTGAACAGACGTGAGGAAGGCAGAGGGACCCCGGGAAGGAGGTCAATGGGACAGTCGTAGGGTCGATGAGGAGGAAGAGAAAGAGCTCGCTGTTTACTGAACACCTCTCCTAGGTGATGATATTCAGTGGGAACAGATGACAGGTCAGGCGGCTCGATCTTGAGTGGTGGAGAGGCGGCCTCTGCTGGCGGTAGGGCAGACTGCAGGCATGAGGATAAGCAAAAAGAACTCCAACTAATGATCTTGCCAGTTACCCAATCAATCTGGGGGTTGTGTGTTCTTAACCAGGGATGGCCCAACACTACGGGGGCCTGAGGTGAGTAAATTAGGTGAAACTGAATAAACTCACGATGGTTTCCAGACAGAATGAGGTTTACTGGCTTGGTGCGGTGAGTGACTTGGGCCAGGAATTTTACATTTAGAGCATTAGCATTAGAGGTGAATCTAACACTTCGCAGGAAATTCCTGCCTGAGCTGCAATGTCAATGTCCAAAAAATTCTCATCCGCCCCCGAGTCCACTAAGGCGAGCAGGGGTAGGGACTGTTGGTTGCAGCAAAGCATGGCTTCTAGCTGCGTTCTGGGTCGGGGGTTGAGAGAGGAGGAAGGGCTCGCCAGAATCCCCACAGCTACTGACGAGCCTGACCTTTTGACAGACTAGGACAGGAGGAGACGAGATGACTGGTTTGGCTGCAATAAAACACATTCCCCAGCATGGATCCTTCTAGCACGCTCAGATGAGGCGGGCCCTTCCCACTTGCATGGGCTCATCTCCATGGGATGAGACTGAGTAAGGAGTCGGGAAAGATCGGGGGATTGGGGTAGTGGCAGTGCCAATTTGGGGATCAAGTGAGAAGTCGCTGGGATTGGAGTGACGGCTAGTCCTATCCCTACGTCTCTCTCTGAGGCGATTATCAATCTTAATGGCTGTGGCAATTAAATGATCCAAGCTACCTGGATCATCCCTAGCCGCTAGCTCGTCTTTAATTGCTTCGTTCAGCCCCTGAAGAAAAGCATCCTGTAGTGACTCGTTATTCCAGCGTGAGTCGGAAGCCACGGTTCTAAACTCGACTGAAAATTCGGCTACACTACGGGAGCCCTGCCGGAGAGAAAGAAGGCGACTAGCAGCGTCCCTCCCCCGTACCGAGTGATCAAAAAATGTTTTCATTTCGGAAATGAAAGTATCATATGACCAGCACATTTGTGGCTGGCTCTCCCTAACAGCTGTAGCCCAATCTAAAGCCCTCCCCCTCAACAGACTCATTACATATGCTACCCTAGCCCCATCTGTGTGATAAGTACTAGGCTGCTGCTCAAAAACGTACACTGGAACAAAAAGGCTCTACAAATACCCAAATCTCCAGCGTATCGCTCAGGTGTGGGAATGACAGCCTCTCGTAGCTGATGGAGGAATGCGGCAGGAGGGGGGGGGAGGGGCTGTCGGCTGTGCCGCGGGCTGCGGAGGAAAAGCCTGTGAGGTGAGCAGTTCTACCTGCGTGCCGATCCTTTGCACATTAACGGAGAGGTTCCGGAGAGTCTCCATTGCCTCACGGAGAACTGTATCATGATGCCCCACGAGAGCGCCTTGACTGGCCAGGGCTTGGCAGAGTTCGTCCGTAGTTTTGGCCTGGTAGCCGGTGTCCGCTGGGTCCATACTGGCCAGATCGTTCTGTTATGGTTATCTGAGAGGACCCAAACGCAGGACACGGCAGTGTGGTTACAAAGGTTTTATTTGGAGGAGAAGGAGCGTGGAGTGTAATCCGGCTGGAGAGTATCCACTGGAGAGTAATCCACTGGAGAGTAATCCACCGGAGAGTAATCCACTGGAGAGTAATCCACTGGAGAGTAGTCCTGGAGCACAAGAAGAACAGGTAAGAATAATATTCAGGTGTAGCGGAAATCGTAACTATTTCTAGGAAGGCTGAGAAGGCTGAGAGTTTTACCACTGGGGTTTAAACAACGATCTGGCGCTGACAGGTTGTGGAGCCTCTGCTGATATGCCATTCGTAATGGCTGATGGAAATCAGGTGTGTCGCAGAGGAGGGTGCTCAACTGATTGCAGCAGGTGGAGATTTGAGCCGGGAGCCAGGAGTGACAGGCACCACGCCCACACAGACAGGGAAAGGGAAAACACACACAAGGGAGGTGGCTGGAGAATACAACCACCACAAATAGGGGACCCAATTATCCTAGTGGTGGCCGCCGGAGCTAACGGAGCCGCAGGGGGCTAGCTCCAGCCGGCGTCCCGGAGCTAGCCCACTGCGGCTCCATTAGGTCCGGGCGGTGGAGTCCGTCTTTTCTCAACGTGTGAATGACAAGCATTAAGAATAACAAAATATAGCTAATTCTCTTGCAGATTGTCTCATTTGATTATGAATGTAACATTTATATAGGTGAACTACACTGTTAGCAGTAACTTGGTATGCATGTATTTCATGTTAGCTTAGCTTCTTAGCCTGAGCTAGCTCTGTTTACTTCCAGTTCGGAGGCAGCAGGTCCCGCCTCGGCTCCGCCTCTTTGCCCTTATTTGGAGCAGGCGGGATTAGACTCTGACGTCACAGTCGAGCCGTTAGTGGCCGATCCCGCCTACTAAGGGCTTCACTGCAACTCTGCAGAATCCTATGGGTGACGTCACGGACACTACGTCCATTTATATATACAGTCTATGGTTGTGACCCATTCTCAGAAACTAACAATGCGAGATATGGAGAAAGCTTGGGAAGTTCATCTAGCCACGAATGATTTAGGAGGAGGTGTGGAGATAAGGAACCAGGGTGATAGAAAATCTGTGATGTTCATGTCCATGACTTGATCAGGAACAGAGGAAAAATTCTCTCCTGAAGAGGAGCATCTTGCACTTGCATTTAGATTTTATCCAGCCCTGCGGGAAATGTCTCAAGAAACTAAAATGTGCATATACACTCCTTATTCTTCAATATCTGAAGCTACTAAACAAACTGTTCAGGGAGCAAAAGCAATGATGAGTGGATGGGGAAAATGGAAAATGATGATGTCTGATCCAGATGTGGTGTGTAGAGGACCTCAGGAAGTAAGCCACAAAAGGGGAAACAATGAAACCTTTACAGAAAACCGCTGCTCCAAAGATAACACTGTTTACAGATGGGAGTTTGCGAAAAGGTGACCAAGCAGCCACTTGGGCCTTTATAAATTAAAACTAATTCAGGTGAAGTACTTTGCAAGCAAAAGGGTGCAATACAAAGTACAGCACAGACTGCTGAGGCAAATGCCATTGTTGAGGGACTTCTTTTTGCTAAAAAAGGTAAAATAACACACATCCCTATTGTTACTGATAGTGATTATTGTTACAAAGCGGGTAAAGAAGAGCTTAATAATTGGGAACAAAGGCAGTTTACCAATGTGAAAGGTGAAGCACTGACACATGCCCATCTAGTGAGGGTCTTATTGCAGAGTTAAGGGCGGCATGTACCTTGAGTGGAATCATGTCCGTAGCCATACAGATAAGATCGAATTCGACTATCAGGGTAATAGAGAAGTTTTACCTTGCTCAAAGCAGGGGACGAGTTAACCACCTCACTGCCATATTTCCTAGTATATGGAAAAAGGGTAGAAGCATTTACGTTCACCCTGAAGAAGCTCCTCAGGTTGTGCGTGAATTACACAGCAGTTTAGGCCATGTGGGCCTAGTTCGGGTGAGAAAATATTGTCTCAACAATAAAATCCTCCTATTGAAACTGCGATTGCACTTACAACACACACGATCAACATGTCTTCAATGTGTAGAGGTGGATGGGTTCAAGAAAGTTCATCCTGAGCATCTTAAAATAATAGAGGAAGAACCACTAATCAATTTTAGTGCTGACATAGCAGGTCCTTTTCCGACCTGCACTCCCAGTGGGAACAAGTATTTCCTTGTGATCTGTGATAATGGAGGGAGTCATAAACATGTCTATCCTCTGACCAGAGCAACTGGAACACAGTGTCTGCTAAAATGAGAAAATGTTGTCACTCTTGCAGGATAAAGGGAATCACACCTATCTGGTCTTTACCATATAAGTATCAGGCGTTAGAGCAGCCAAAGAGTGGAGTATAAAAAAAACTGTAAAACAAATTGGGACATTCCAATCAATTTGACAAGGCTGAATATATTCCTATATGTATGGAAAAGCTACCTAGGGCAAAGGTCAGGTCATATCTAACTATCACACCTTTTCCGTTTAAGTTCAGAAATTGTGTATGGGTGACCAGAAAGAGGCGAAGTCCAGAGAAGGGTTAGCTTAAAACTAAATTAGAAGGTTTGGATACAGGTTTTGGACCGGTTCATCCGAGCCAACTACGTTTAGAATCCAGATAGGAATATGACTGTGGCCTACCCATCCACTGTTGGTGAGATCAGTGTCACATCACATGACATGTTTTGCACACACGTGGCAGTTTATGTGCTTTCTTCCACAGGAGAGTATGGCTTCTTGTGGGATCTTCCCGCAAGAATTTAGAATTTGTCTTGGTAAATTCTGTACCAAGGGATATTTTATAGAGCAAAAGAGGGAATTTAAATCTGAGTGACAAGCAATATTTCAATTGCAGACAATTTAGTATTACAACTGTTAGAATCTCCTGTGAATTATGCAAAGAAATATGGCAAAGACGAAACTCTGTCTATTAGCATATGGATCATTAGAGCTTGAATGGAGAATACCTCAGTATCAAAGTGGAAATGGAAAATTAACCTTTATAATATTTTTCTCATTTGTTTTTAATTTTACATTATTAGTTTTTCTCTTCAGTTATTTTTAATTGTTATATGCATACACCCTACAACAGTATTCATTTAATTTTTTGAGCACATCCCTCCTTTTTTGCTGGTTTCCACACAGCATGGAGGTGTATGGCTGTCAGGTCGTTAAACTGATAAGAGTAAATGATGGCCCGGTGCTTTCTGCCATTAGAGGCCAACTGAGTAAGAGGAGAAACAATCACCTTGCTGTCTATAGAAATTCCAGATGCGTCAGACGGTCTAGCCCTCCGCCCCCTCCCAGCCCAGGCCTCTCCCCCCTTTCTCCACCCCTTCCTTTGGCTATGAGGCTGGCAGATTGTGGGGGGTGGAATTAGATGAAAATAGAAATATGCTCAAAACTAAATAAAAGACAGTAATTTCCACTTACCAAGTCACCTTTCAAAAAAGAAAAATGGCCAAGAGACGCCTGTGACAACTTACCGCCATCCGTTCGGAGCGCCAGTCAAGAAACGAATGCCGCAGCTGTGCGGGGTTCAGACGCCTACAGCCGAAGATCTGTGCACAAACTTATCTCGTGCCCTCTTTTGGTCATGTGCGCGCGTTCATGTGTGCTGGAGGAGGGGCTATATGAGGAAGTGGCAGATTTTTCCCGGTTGTGTATTTTCTAATTCTAGCTCACTCGAGCTGGTTTCTCCAAAATGACCTCCCCCTACCTTTAAGAACAATTAACACACACACACACACACACACACACACACGTTGGAGTTGGCCTTTATGTGAGGGTTAGAGATAAGCCTGGCATGTTAATCTATATGTTGATTAAGACACTCTCTGTGAGGTGAGAAGCGAGAGGATGGAGTTAGTTTTTAAAAAAGAAATACGCTCAAACTAAATAAAACAGCCATTCATTTTCACTCACTAAGACACCTAAAAACGTTATTGTCCTCTCTAGATTTGATTCAGGGTTTTGTTTTAAATGATTTGTGCTTGCTAAGGATGTTTCTTCTCAAGTTTTTGTGAAACTGTTAACTAAAAGGAAGTATCTGTTTGCAAAGAGGGTATTCATATTAATTTAAAAAAGATCTTAGTTAGGTTTTAATAGTGATAACTAAGTTTCACTCTGTGGGGGGCAAAAGACGCATCGTTAAGCACCTGGATAAAGGACTCTTTAAAGATTAGTTTAAAACAGCCACCTTACACCTTTTAGTTGTCCTCTCTAAATTAGATGTAAGGGTTTTTAAATGATTAGTGTTAATTAAGGGCTATTGTTATTTTGGTTTATAAGGGAATTCAACTTTTAAAAATTGCACAGGATCATTCTAAGAAGAGTGAGATGGCTAATGAGCCAGCACCATACCTCCTCTATGCATTTTCTTGACCTGTATCTGATCTTGAAAAACTCTGGTAAGTCCTTTTTTTATTTTATTTTATAATATCATGTAATTATTAAATGTTGTTTTTTTTGGTAGGGGTTAAACTAGTATATTATGTGGAAAGTATATTATTAGATACTTAAAAATGTTATGTTTTTTCTCTTTACAGTAGAGACCCTGTGTGCTGAAATCTACTCAAACAGAGTACTTCATGGTAGTGGTCAGCTTTTAAACACAAAAGTGTATCTTTCAGTAACTTTCTCAGAGAATTTAAGCATAAATCTGTCAAATGTTCAAAACAGCCTTGTTTCACTGAAATAGCGTCAAAATCACAAACTGGCTGAAACTGTACAGTGAATTGGAGAAATTACAGCACAGAGTTTTCTACTACGACACAGATAGTATAATCTATGTGACAAGACAGGGGCAGTTTCCAGTACTTTCATGGTAGTGGTCAGCTTTTTTAAAACGAAAAGTGTATCTTTCGGTAAGTTTTTGAGAGAATTAAGCATAAATCTGTCAAATGTTCAAAACAGCCTTGTTTTTCACTGAAATAGCCTCAAAATCACAAACTGCCATTAAGAGTCAGAATCTTAATGAAATCTACTCAAACAGAGTACTTTCTACAGATGACTCCCCCCACTCAACGCAATAAGTCCCACCCCACTCAGAAAATCATATAAAACTAAGGACCCCACTAAGACGACCGTTGAAAACTAGACATGGATCTGAGAAAAACCAAGTCTGATGTAGCCTCCCCTTATTATCACCAGGATAACGGATATGGGCTTAATGACTGGATGTTACAAAGTAGGGGAGAGGATGTTCTCGAAGAAGAGCTCTCCTCTATATCATATCCATGTAAGGTCTTTAGGACAAAAGAGGACCATGATAGCATGACATATGAAGCATATCTTTCTTTAAAAGATGGTATTATAGATAACCTTTATAGAAACAGTATATCTCATACCACTCGCCAAGATCGCAAACGACAATTAGCAGAAAAGAAAAAGTAAAGAAAAATGAAGAAAAAGCTACATGAAAAGGAGAAGAAAAATGAAAAGCAGACGCAGAATGCGAATGAAAAGAAAAGGGGTAAAAGGACGGAAAACGAAAAAGACAAAAAGAAGGAAGGTGAAAAGAAAAAGGAACAAAGTGAAGAAATGTCAACTAGATGATGGTGTTGTAGAGCCATTACGGGATCATAATAGTCTTACAGATCATCTACCGCTAACCGACTGCTGTGAATGTGTTGAACAAATACCAAAAGCAATGTCAGAGCTTTGCTTCAAAATAATGAGAGAAAAAGCGCGATACTGTGGAATTGCCCAAATTGGCGACAGTGCCAGAACATGTATTAAAAGACTGTTGGAGGATCTCTATTCTAGTATCGGTTGTCATTACACCGAAGGATACGCCAAAACGTGTGACGACATAGACAAAGCTTTTGAAGACAATTATATGGTACCTGCCCCTACAGCTAAACAAATCCTACGCCAGGTATTCAACAGACCACAAGAAGCACAAGAAGCACAAGAAGCACAAGAAGCCCCAGAAAGGATTACATTCAGAGCTAATAATGGTGAAACCGAAGAAGAAGCAAAGCACATTATAAACGTTGCAGGTGAAAGGTTAGAGAATTTGCATGTGATGTTAATGCATTCATCTGATATAAGAAATGCATTCGTATACTTCCAAGAGACTCCTAAACATCTACTTGGGCAGTGTGAATTGAACGATAAACCGATCACTGTCAATGAAACGTGGAGAGAAGCAGCAGTGCAAATCGTTAAGTATATTACCTTGTATGCACTACGACATTAACTTGGTAAAATGTAATGTGTTTTTATGAAAATGTGAAAGATACACTTTTGTATTTAAAAAAGCTGACCACTACCATGAAAGTACTGGAGACTGCCCCTGTCTTGTCACATAGATTCTACTGTCTGTGTTGTAGTAGAAAACTCTGTGCTGTAATTTCTCCAATTCACTGTATAGTTTCAGCCAGTTTGTGATTTTGACGCTATTTCAGTGAAAAACAAGGCTGTTTTGAACATTTGACAGATTTATGCTTAATTCTCAAGAAAGTTACCGAAAGATACACTTTTGTGTTTAAAAGCTGACAACTACCATGAAAGTACTCTATGTCAGGAGATTTCGTCAAGCATCTGACTCTTAATGGCAGTTTGTGATTTTGAGGCTATTTCATTGAAGGCTGTTTTGAACATTTGACAGATTTATGCTTAATTCTCTCAAAAAGTTACTGAAAGATACAATTTTGTATTTAAAAGCTGACCACTACCATGAAGTACTCTGAGTAGATTTCGTTAGGATTCTGACTCTTAATGGCAGTTTGTGATTTTGAGGATATTTCAGTGAAACAAAGGCTGTTTTGAACATTTGACAGATTTATGCTTAATTCTCTCAAAAAGATACTGGAAGATACACTTTTGTATTTAAAAGCTGACCACTACCATGAAGTACTCTGAGTAGATTTTGTTAGGATTCTGACTCTTAATGGCAGTTTGTGATTTTGAGGATATTTCAGTGGAGGCTGTTTTGAACATTTGACAGATTTATGCTTAATTCTCTCAGAAAGTTACCGAAAGATACAGTTTTGTGTTTAAAAGCTGAAAAAGTAGATAATGAAGTACTCTGCTTTATTAGATTTAGTCAAGCATCTGACTCTTAATGGCAGTTTGTGATTTTGAGGTTATTTCAGTGAAGGCTGTTTTGAATATTTGACAGATTTATGCTTAATTCTCTCAAAAATGTTACCGAAAGATACACTTTTCTTTTTAAAAGCAGACCACTACCATGAAAGTACTCTGTTTTATTAGATTTCGTAAAGCATCTGACTCTTAATGGCAGTTTGATATTTTGAGGCTATTTCATTGAAGGCTGTTTTGAACATTTGACAGATTTATGCTTAATTCTCTCAAAAGGTTACTGAAAGATACACCTTTGTATTTAAAAAAGCTGACCACTACCATGAAAGTACTGGAGACTGCCCCTGTCTTGTCACATAGATTATACTGTCTGTGTCGTAGTAGAAAACTCTGTGCTGTAATTTCTCCAATTCACTGTATAGTTTCAGCCAGTTTGTGATTTTGACGCTATTTCAGTGAAAAACAAGGCTGTTTTGAAAATTTGACAGATTTATGCTTAATTCTCTCAAAAAGTTACTGAAAGATACACTTTTGTATTTAAAAGCTGACCACTACCATGAAGTACTCTGAGTAGATTTCGTTAGGATTCTGACTCTTAATGGCAGTTTGTGATTTTGAGGATATTTCAGTGAAGGCTGTTTTGAACATTTGACAGATTTATGCTTAATTCTCTCAGAAAGTTATTGAAAGATACAGTTTTGTGTTTAAAAGCTGAAAAAGTAGATAATGAAGTACTCTGTTTTATTAGATTTCGTCAAGCATCTGACTCTTAATGGCAGTTTGTGATTTTGAGGTTATTTCAGTGAAGGCTGTTTTGAATATTTGACAGATTTATGCTTAATTCTCTCAAAAATGTTACCGAAAGATACACTTTTCTTTTTAAAAGCAGACCACTACCATGAAAGTACTCTGTTTTATTAGATTTCGTAAAGCATCTGACTCTTAATGGCAGTTTGTTATTTTGAGGCTATTTCATTGAAGGCTGTTTTGAACATTTGACAGATTTATGCTTAATTCTCTCAAAAGGTTACTGAAAGATACACTTTTGTATTTAAAAAAGCTGACCACTACCATGAAAGTACTGGAGACTGCCCCTGTCTTGTCACATAGATTATACTGTCTGTGTCGTAGTAGAAAACTCTGTGCTGTAATTTCTCCAATTCACTGTATAGTTTCAGCCAGTTTGTGATTTTGACGCTATTTCAGTGAAAAACAAGGCTGTTTTGAAAATTTGACAGATTTATGCTTAATTCTCTCAAAAAGTTACTGAAAGATACACTTTTGTATTTAAAAGCTGACCACTACCATGAAGTACTCTGAGTAGATTTCGTTAGGATTCTGACTCTTAATGGCAGTTTGTGATTTTGAGGCTATTTCATTGAAGGCTGTTTTGAACATTTGACAGATTTATGCTTAATTCTCTCAGAAAGTTACCGAAAGATACACTTTTGTGTTTAAAAGCTGACCACTACCATGAAAGTACTCTGTGTCAGGAGATTTCGTCAAGCATCTGACTCTTAATGGCAGTTTGTGATTTTGAGGCTATTTCATTGAAGGCTGTTTTGAACATTTGACAGATTTATGCTTAATTCTCTCAAAAAGATACTGGAAGATACACTTTTATGTTTAAAAGCAGACCACTACCATGAAAGTACTCTGTTTTATTAGATTTGTAAAGCATCTGCCTCTTAATGGCAGTTTGTGATTTTGAGGCTATTTCATTGAAGGCTGTTTTGAACATTTGACAGATGTATGCTTAATTCTCTCAAAAGGTTACTGAAAGATACACTTTTGTATTTAAAAAAGCTGACCACTACCATGAAAGTACTGGAGACTGCCCCTGTCTTGTCACATAGATTATACTGTCTGTGTCGTAGTAGAGAACTCTGTGCTGTAATTTCTCCAATTCACTGTATAGTTTTAGCCAGTTTGTGATTTTGACGTTATTTCAGTGAAAAACAAGGCTGTTTTGAACATTTGACAGATTTATGCTTAATTCTCTCAGAAAGTTACTGAAAGATACAGTTTTGTGTTTAAAAGCTGAAAAAGTAGATAATGAAGTACTCTGTTTTATTAGATTTCGTCAAGCATCTGACTCTTAATGGCAGTTTGTGATTTTGAGGTTATTTCAGTGAAGGCTGTTTTGAATATTTGACAGATTTATGCTTAATTCTCTCAAAAATGTTACCGAAAGATACACTTTTCTTTTTAAAAGCAGACCACTACCATGAAATTACTCTGTTTTATTAGATTTCTTAAAGCATCTTAGTTGGGTCTAGTACCTCAATTCCGTGACCATTCTTCTGCTAAGATGTTTTGACACTTGATTTGACATCATTGGACCTTTTATAAAAAATATAGACCCAAGGTCCCTCCCAAAAATCCCGGCAATTTTAGCTAGAGGGCCAAATCCAAGATGGCTGCTCGCGCCATCTTAAAAAAGTCGGCCACAAGGATTCAATTTCTGACATCAGTTTGGTGCGATGACATCGTTCGGACCCACAAATCCAAGATGGCCACCATCCGGTCGAGAAAATATACACGTTTTGAACGGGAACATGCAGGATCACGAGGTACCGGTCACGGCAGTAGAACAAGCACTCACTGTTATAAACTGAAGTATATATATGTACTATATATGGGGGCGGAGCTTCCTACAGGCGATATAGGCGTTTGCCTAGAGCGCCACCCAGAGGGGGGCGCCACAAATGAAAAATAAAATAAAAAAAGTTTGCTTGGCGCAGTTTTGGCTCTATATTTGCAACCATTATTTAAAAAAAAATAATAATCTAACATAAGGGAAAATGAGCCAAAAATCTAAAATGGTCGGTCGGTCTAAGAGCCTCAGCTTTAAGTGTTCACAGTCAGAACATGCTAGAGTGCTGTGCATTGATGGGTATCTGTCAAGTGTTTTTAAAATTGAGCGTTGAGGAAAGAAAGACTAACGTTAGATAACTGTGAAGAGGCAAAAGCCATCGGGGCGCAGTATAAAAACAGAAGAAAAGAAGAAGAAGAGAAACGTGCCAAGTTGAAAGGTAGGCTATGCCATTTTGATTGTATTGTCAACATTAGCGAATGGATCATGTAATCTTGCTAGTTAGCCAAGCCAACGTTAGCTAGCCAGCGTTTGTTATTACCATTCAGTAGAAACTGTCATAAGGCTATTTTTGTTGTGTCATGAAATATAAATATTAGTAATAATAACAATGTTAGTTTTGGTGTAGCGAGCTACACGTTAAGTTTACCTCAGAAAGCAGATTGACTATCCGAGTCAAAAATTTGCCAAATTCAACCCTGTCATAATGTGCGCTAACGTTAGCTAACTAGCTCAGTGGTTCTCAACTCCAGTCCTGTTGAATGTTTTCGTTCCAACCCAGAACTAACACACCTGATTCAACTGTTCTAATAAGATAGTCATAGCTCTTGATTAGTTGAATCAGACCTGTCAGGCTGTCCAAATGCTTACTAACTAAATAATAGCTACATTTAACAAATGGAAATTATTCTTAATTTCTTATCTGCCCCCATATCAATATCTAATACGTAGGCCTACTTGTGTTTCTTATAGGGATTCATGAGTATGCCGCACGATATGGATCATAGCTTGTGACAATGTCCAACATTCCGTGTATCCTGCAGTGTGGAAGGGTTTGCAGCAAAGCCACCGATGCAATTACCTCAATTGAAAAATGGGACACTCTAAAGAACAATACAGAGTTATGGAGCGGTCTTGACAAGTTCGGAGACGTCCATACATCCATCGACTGGGATACAGGTCCCGTCGGACACTGTGTCCATGATACATGTAGGTTGACCTTATGCAATGCCACAAAACTGGAACAGGCCAACAACAGACAGAAAAAACGAGTTGTCGATGAATGCCAAGCTCAGTCTTCGTCTACGTCTGACATTAGTTCCACAGCTGCAACTCCATCTTTCAAGCGGCTGCGATCTAGTCTAGGGCTGATACACGATAAAAATAAATGTGTGTGGTGTTGTAAGACGGAGTCGGCAAAACATCCAGAATCAAAGTTGGTCCTGATTTCGTACGATCATGCATGGGAAGCGTTCAAGAGCCATACGGTGGCTCTGGAAGATGAACTAATGCGCGACAGAATCAACTGTCTGATCAATTATGCAGCTGATCAGCCGTATGCCCTTGAGATCAGATATCATCACAAATGCTGGTTTAAATATGTTCGTAACTACCAGAGAATGAGTGAAGATGACAAACTTCCCCACATGCACAATGTCACTCTCCGTGAAGCTCAGACAATTTTCTTTGATAACATCAGAACAGTTATCTTTGATGAACATGAACTAAGGTCACTGCAGAGCCTCCTCAGAGATTACAGCTCTATCGTTTCTCGGTATGGATTCCCAACATCTGGAGTCAAGTCATCCTACATCAAAGATATCCTGACCCGGGAGTTTAAGGACAAGATCGGCTTCCACTCTCGCCCTCAGAGAAACCAGAGCGACCTAGTCTATGACACGTCTGGGAGCGGTTCATATGTCGAAGCAGCGATCTCCTCTATTGGTGTCAGCAGTGAGCAACTGGTGCAAAATGTGGCTGCGCGGCTCAGAGATGATGTCAAGTCCATCAAACTCGTCCCATGGCCTCCACGAGTCGAGGAGCTAGAGGAGGAGGAGGAACTCCCGCCTCTCGTTTTGCAGTTGCTATCGGCTTTGCAGGGGAAGCATGGGGTAGATCTGTCTCCAAGCACACTTTCTCTCACCTCTCTCATCACACAGTACATTATAAAGCGACCCACCACTACCGCCATCAATGCCACCGTCACCCTTCACGGATTGACTCGTAGCAAGGAGCTTGTTGATTCGTACTACAAGCTGGGCATGGGGATCAGTTACCCGAACGTGCTTCTGCTACATGATGTTTGGACAATGCATGACCATGAGCGGTGCTCGGTCTGTCCGGCAGAGATCGCTGAAGGGGAACCAAGCATCAGTATCATCGACAATGACGATTTTCGGAACGATACATTGACAGGAGGAGGTACTTCACACCGCTGTAATTGGATGTTTCTGCAACGCGAAGAACGTCTTGTACATAAGCATGAGGCAAACACCCAGGATGAGCAACCGCGGATCAAACATGCCAAGACTGTCTCGGACGTGCTGACTGAGAAGGCCTCTGAGATGCAAACGGTTTTGCCATATAGGACCGTCAAGCGTGGCGAGCCTCCGATCCGTCCTAAGCCTACTACTGTCTCATCGAGTACTGAGCCTCAGCGCCAGCGAAGCATTATTCATGCCCTTGCACGTGCTGATGTGAATGGTAACCGCCCTGTTGCAGCCGAACAGAATATCCCTTCGTACAATGGGTTTCACGCTGGATTGAATATGTGGCAGGACAAAAGCAAGGCTTATTTTCATACATCTTACAATCAACCGCCCGACAAGTCAGTTGTGAAGGACGTCATGGACAAGCTGGTTACCATCATCGCAACTAAGCACATGCCCTTTGCCTTCTTAGTTGGAGATCATCCCGTGTATGTCCTCATCACCCTGCTCAAGGCCGAAAACCCAAGCAAATTCAGTGCCATTGTACCTTTTCTTGGTCCCTTCCATACACAGTGTGTGATGATGAGTGCCATCTACAAGCGGTACAAAGGTAGTGAACTAGGTGAAGTACTTGTCGCGGCTGGAGTTATTGCCGATGGCTCCGTCGATCGTGCACTGAAAGGCAAACATTATAAGAGGGGGCTACGCTGCTTGCGACTCATGTACGAGGCCCTTATGTGTCAGCTGATGAAGGAGAACCTCGGGCCCGACCTGGCTGATGAGACGAGGGAGAACCTTGACATTCTGAGAGATACGAGTCAATCCGAGGAATCCCGCGCTGATGCTCATGTGGCACTAGAGAATGATGCTGACCTCAAGAGCCTTGTCACCAACATGTTCACCCACGTTGAGGCCAGTGACATGGCAAACTACTGGAGGGATTTCCTGTCCATGACAGACGCGCTCATGCAGAATGTACATGCGGTCCATATATGCAACTGAGATGAGTATGTGAGCTCTCTGCGTGCGATGCTGCCATGGATGGTAGCTTACGACAACAATAGATATGGGAAGTGGCTGCCAGACTTTTGGGCGATGTTGACAGCTCTCCCTGCAGATCAGGTTGCGTTCCTTCGTACTGACTTCACCCAGTCCATCACAGGCAACCCCTATTCCAACATGGCCTGGGACATGTGGATCGAATGCACCATGAACAAGGGTAGCAAAATGAAGTCTGGTTGGCTCTCTATCCTACAGAATGAGAAGCAGCTGCTGGTGCACTCCAGAAATGTGAACAATGTGGCCCAGATCCGGGCAGCTCACAATGCCCTTGCAAACCGAAAAAAGACAAAGAGGAAGCACACGGAATGCGGCCCCAAACGGATGCGAGAAGATGAGCAGTGTGTGCAAGACCTGGTTGAATGCATGCATGAGTTTGACACCTTCCCGTTCGATACGGC
Source organism: Harpagifer antarcticus (assembly GCA_902827135.1). Lineage (NCBI taxonomy): Eukaryota > Metazoa > Chordata > Actinopteri > Perciformes > Harpagiferidae > Harpagifer > Harpagifer antarcticus. Next base: position 306,874 of record CADEHL010001079.1, read on the forward strand.
CTGAACCACCCTCCGTACCTTGCAGTCGGCCATGCCCGCCTCTGATGAGCTCGTTGCAGACTTCAACTCAGCCCATGCCGCAGGGGAGAAGAAATTGACCCACTTTTTGGAAGAACGGGTATTCAATAAGAATACCTCTCTTCATGCACCCGTCCCTCTGTGCAAACGATTGACGTTTGCGAAGGCGTTAAGCAAGGAGAAGCCATCAGATGAACTCAAGGCGAAAGCTGCAGAAATGGAGCGAAGCGCCCTCAAGGCAATGATAAACCTGGTTGAGGGCAGTCAACTTGTGAACCTCCCCGAGTTGCTCGAACATCGTATTGTCGAGGAGTGTGTGCCATTATTTAACTCCAACGGCACCTTCAGAAAGACACAGAAGAGCATGCTCGTGCAGAAGCTCTCTCTGGAATCTGTAGATCTGCAGGAATCATACATCGCTCTTGTGGACATGGGCATGATCTGGAGGATGGCAACTCCATCAGCAGAGGATTGGCGGACGCAAGATGGCAACCCATACAAGTGGTCGGACTATGTCCACAAGCTATCATCTATTATCCTTGCACGCCATCATAATGCTCACCGTATCATATGTGTGAACGACCCGTACGACACAGCATACTCGACGAAGGATGACGAGCGAGACCTGAGGGTACAGGGAAACACACATGTGCCCAACACCTACATGAAATTGGGTGACGCATTCCTCACTGCCAGAATGTTCAAGACGCTGCTGTGTAGCTCCAGCAACAAGGGGCGGCTGCAGAAAATGATATGCAGCTACCTGACCGATCTTGCACAGAGTGTTGATGTGGAGATTGTCTACTCTGTTGGCTCCCACTGTACCAACTTATCAACCCAACAACCGATGCAGAACTACAGCTTTGACCAGTCTGAGGCTGACACTGTCCTGTTCTCCACCTATGTAGTTTTGCGCGAGTCAGGCTACAGTGGTCCAGTTGTCATCGATGCCACTGATACTGATGTATATGTTGCGGCAGCACTTATCTCACAGCAGCTGCCAGGTATGCTCTGTATCAAGAGGAAGCAGGAAACGGTACACTGCTGTGACATGGCAACTGACATGATGGCTGACTGTATTGTGCAGCTGTATTGTATGACAGGCTGTGATGCAAACTCAGGCTTTTACGGCAAAGGTAAGAAGTCTGTGTATGACCAGGTGGCGAAGAGCCCTGTTGCCCGACAACAGCTCTCGCGATGTGGAGATAACCTTGCCCTGACAGAGGAGGTGCTGGAGCAGCTCTTTGCCTTCACACGTAGCATCATCTACGGTGACAACAAGAGCAAAACCATGGCTGAGGCCCGTGCTGCTAAATGGAGGACCATCAAAAAGAAATCCTTCATCCGTCTCCCTCCGGATGCCGACAGCTTGCGTCAACATTGCCTCCGTGCCAACTACCTGGCGTATCTGGTGCGCCATCCATCGCTAAAGCACCATCCCTCACCAATCGGACATGGTTGGGAGCTGGTTGGTGGTTGCTGTCGCCCTGTACGTCACACGCGACCCGCACTCCCGATGCATCTACCTGCACCAAGGCCAACTGAAGAGGGACAGGAAGATGAGAGCGATGATGATGACGAAAATCGAGTTGCTGCTGTCCAGAGAGGCGATTCATCGGAATCGGAGGATTCAGAATGTAGCGAGGCAGGGTGCTCTGATTCAGACTGATACGGACTCTCAGTGTCATATTGATAAATAAAAAAAAAAGCAGAATTGTGTTTCATTTGTGTTATTGTTCAAAACTTGCCATTTCTCGAGGCAGCATTTTTGCGTTATTACATGTTGTTTGAAGTGTTCTCATTTGCTAACTACTCAAGTTACAGCTAATAAAAGTATTTTTATTTGAAGGTTAAGTAGTTGTATATCTTGTCATACATTCTTATTTCATGGTAAAATATTAATATGCAGATTATTTGCTTATAAGTCGATCAGTACTCAAAACGTGTGTAATTTCTCGACCGGGTGGCGGCCATCTTGGATTTGTGGGTCCGAACGATGTCATAGCGCCAAACTGATGTCAGAAATGGAATCCTTGTGGTCGACTTACCCCAAAAAGTGCATTTACACATGACTCTAGGCGCTCTGGTTCAAAAGTTAATTTTTTAAGATGGCGCGAGCAGCCATCTTGGATTTTGTCCTCTAGCAAAAATTGCCGGGATTTTTGGGAGGGACCTTGGGTCTATATTTTTTATAAAAGGTCCAATGATGTCAAATCAAGTGTCAAAACATCTTAGCAGAAGAATGGTCACGGAATTGAGGTTCTAGACCCAACTATCTGACTCTTAATGGCAGTTTGTTATTTTGAGGCTATTTCATTAAAGGCTGTTTTGAACATTTGACAGATTTATGCTTAATTCTCTCAAAAGGTTACTGAAAGATACACTTTTGTATTTAAAAAAGCTGACCACTACCATGAAAGTACTGGAGACTGCCCCTGTCTTGTCAAATAGATTATACTGTCTGTGTCGTAGTAGAAAACTCTGTGCTGTAATTTCTCCAATTCACTGTATAGTTTCAGCCAGTTTGTGATTTTGACGCTATTTCCGTGAAAAACAAGGCTGTTTTGAACATTTGACAGATTTATGCTTAATTCTCTCAGAAAATTACCGAAAGATACACTTTTGTGTTTAAAAGCTGACAACTACCATGAAAGTACTCTGTGTCAGGAGATTTCGTCAAGCATCTGACTCTTAATGGCAGTTTGTGATTTTGAGGCTATTTCATTGAAGGCTGTTTTGAACATTTGACAGATTTATGCTTAATTCTCTCAAAAATGTTACCGAAAGATACACTTTATTTTTTAAAAGCAGACCACTACCATGAAAGTGCTCTGTTTTATTAGATTTCGTCAAGCATCTGACTCTTAATGGCAGTTTGTGATTTTGAGGCTATTTCAGTGAAGGCTGTTTTGAAAATTTGACAGATTTATGCTTAATTCTCTCAGAAAGTTACCGAAAGATACACTTTTGTGTTTAAAATTTCTCCAATTCACTGTATAGTTTCAGCCAGTTTGTGATTTTCACGCTATTTCAGTGAAAAACAAGGCTGTTTTGAACATTTGACAGATTTATGCTTAATTCTCTCAAAAATGTTACCGAAAGATACACTTTTTTTTTAAAAAGCAGACCACTACCATGAAAGTACTCTGTTTTATTAGATTTGTAAAGCATCTGACTCTTAATGGCAGTTTGTGATTTTGAGGCTATTTCAGTGAAGGCTGTTTTGAACATTTGACAGATTTATGCTTAATTCTCTCAGAAAGTTACCGAAAGATACACTTTTGTGTTTAAAAGCTGATCACTACCATGAAAGTACTCTGTGTCAGGAGATTTCGTCAAGCATCTGACTCTTAATGGCAGTTTGTGATTGTGAGGCTATTTCATTGAAGGCTGTTTTGAACATTTGACAGATTTATGCTTAATTCTCTCAAAAAGATACTGGAAGATACACTTTTATGTTTAAAAGCAGACCACTACCATGAAAGTACTCTGTTTTATTAGATTTGTAAAGCATCTGCCTCTTAATGGCAGTTTGTGATTTTGAGGCTATTTCATTGAAGGCTGTTTTGAACATTTGACAGATGTATGCTTAATTCTCTCAAAAGGTTACTGAAAGATACACTTTTGTATTTAAAAAAGCTGACCACTACCATGAAAGTACTGGAGACTGCCCCTGTCTTGTCACATAGATTATACTGTCTGTGTCGTAGTAGAAAACTCTGTGCTGTAATTTCTCCAATTCACTGTATAGTTTCAGCCAGTTTGTGATTTTGACGCTATTTCAGTGAAAAACAAGGCTGTTTTGAAAATTTGACAGATTTATGCTTAATTCTCTCAAAAAGTTACTGAAAGATACACTTTTGTATTTAAAAGCTGACCACTACCATGAAGTACTCTGAGTAGATTTCGTTAGGATTCTGACTCTTAATGGCAGTTTGTGATTTTGAGGCTATTTCATTGAAGGCTGTTTTGAACATTTGACAGATTTATGCTTAATTCTCTCAGAAAGTTACCGAAAGATACACTTTTGTGTTTAAAAGCTGACCACTACCATGAAAGTACTCTGTGTCAGGAGATTTCGTCAAGCATCTGACTCTTAATGGCAGTTTGTGATTTTGAGGCTATTTCATTGAAGGCTGTTTTGAACATTTGACAGATTTATGCTTAATTCTCTCAAAAAGATACTGGAAGATACACTTTTATGTTTAAAAGCAGACCACTACCATGAAAGTACTCTGTTTTATTAGATTTGTAAAGCATCTGCCTCTTAATGGCAGTTTGTGATTTTGAGGCTATTTCATTGAAGGCTGTTTTGAACATTTGACAGATGTATGCTTAATTCTCTCAAAAGGTTACTGAAAGATACACTTTTGTATTTAAAAAAGCTGACCACTACCATGAAAGTACTGGAGACTGCCCCTGTCTTGTCACATAGATTATACTGTCTGTGTCGTAGTAGAGAACTCTGTGCTGTAATTTCTCCAATTCACTGTATAGTTTTAGCCAGTTTGTGATTTTGACGTTATTTCAGTGAAAAACAAGGCTGTTTTGAACATTTGACAGATTTATGCTTAATTCTCTCAGAAAGTTACTGAAAGATACAGTTTTCTTTTTAAAAAAGCTGGCCACTACCATGAAAGTGCTCTGTTTTATTAGATTTCGTCAAGCCTCTGACTCTTAATGGCAGTTTGTGATTTTGAGGCTATTTCAGTGAAGGCTGTTTTGAACATTTGACAGATTTATGCTTAATTCTCTCAGAAAGTTACCGAAAGATACACTTTTGTGTTTAAACTGACCACTACCATGAAAGTACTCTGTGTCAGGAGATTTCGTCAAGCATCTGACTCTTAATGGCAGTTTGTGATTTTGAGGCTATTTCATTGAAGGCTGTTTTGAACATTTGACAGATTTATGCTTAATTCTCTCAAAAATGTTTCCGAAAGATACACTTTTCTTTTTAAAAGCAGACCACTACCATGAAAGTACTGGAGACTGCCCCTGTCTTGTCACATAGATTATACTATCTGTGTCGTAGTAGAAAACTCTGTGCTGTAATTTCTCCAATTCACTGTATAGTTTCAAAGTTACACTTTTGTATATAAAAGCTGACTACTACCATGAAGTACTCTGAGTAGATTTCGTTAGGATTCTGACTCTTAATGGCAGTTTGTGAATTTGAGGTTATTTCAGTGAAACAAGGCTGTTTTGAACATTTGACAGATTTATGCTTAAATTCTCTGAGAAAGTTACTGAAAGATATACTTTTGTGTTTAAAAGCTGACCACTACCATGAAGTACTCTGTTTGAGTAGATTTCTGCACACAGGGTCTCTACTGTAAACAGAACAAACATAACATTTTTATGTATCTAATAATATACTATCCACATAATATACTAGTTTAACCCCTACCAAAAAAAACAACATTTAATAATTACATGATATTATAAAATAAAATAAAAAAAGTACTTACCAGAGTTTTTCAAGATCAGATACAGGTCAAGAAAATGCATAGAGGAGGTATGGTGCTGGCTCATTAGCCCTCTCACTCTTCTTAGAATGATCCTGTGCAATTTTTAAAAGTTGAACTCCCTTATAAACCAAAATAACAATAGCCCTTAATTAACACTAATCATTTAAAAACCCTTACATCTAATTTAGAGAGGACAACTAAAAAGTGTAAGGTGGCTTTTTTAAACTAATCCCACCACATATATATCTTATTTTAACCCTATAATGTATTTACTTAAAAGAGTCCTCTCCTGCTGATAATCAGGTATGCTGGTCGCCATGTCTCTGCTTTAAAGAGTCCTTTATCCAGGTGCTTAACGATGCGTCTTTTGCCCCCCACAGAGTGAAACTTAGTTATCACTATTAAAACCTAAATAAGATATTTTTTTAATTAATATGAATACCCTCTTTGCAAACAGATACTTCCTTTTAGTTAACAGTTTCACAAAAACTTGAGAAGAAACATCCTTAGCAAGTACAAATCATTTAAAACAAAACCCTGAATCAAATCTAGAGATGACAATAACGTTTTTAGGTGTCTTAGTGAGTGAAAATGAATGGCTGTTTTATTTAGTTTGAGCGTATTTTCTTTTTTAAAAACTAACTCCATCCCCTCGCTTCTCACCTCACAGAGAGTGTCTTAATCAACATATAGATTAACATGCCAGGCTTATCTCTAACCCTCACATCAAAGGCCAACTCCAACGTGTGTGTGTGTGTGTGTGTGTGTGTGTGTGTGTGTGTGTGTGTGTGTGTGTGTGTGTGTGTGTGTGTGTGTGTGTGTGTGTGTGTGTGTGTGTGTGTGTGTGTGTGTGTGTGTGTGTGTGTGTGTGTGTGTGTGTGTGTGTGTGTGTGTGTGTGTGTTAATTGTTCTTAAAGGTAGGGGGAGGTCATTTTGGAGAAACCAGCTCGAGTGAGCTAGAATTAGAAAATACACAACCGGGAAAAATCTGCCACTTCCTCACAGATTCCCTCCTCCAGCACACATGAACGCGCGCACATGACCAAAAGAGGGCACAAGATAAGTTTGTGCCCAGATCTTCGGCTGTAGGCATCTGAACCCCGCACATCTGCGGCATTCGTTTGTTGACTGGCGCTCCGAACGGATGGCGGTAAGTTGTCACAGGCGTCTCTTGGCCATTTTTCTTTTTTGAAAGGCGACTTGGTAAGTGGAAATTACTGTCTTTTATTTAGTTTTGAGCATATTTCTATTTTCATCTAATTCCACCCCCCACAATCTGCCAGCCTCATAGCCAAAGGAAGGGGGTGGAGAAAGGGGGGAGAGGCCTGGGCTGGGAGGGGGCGGGGGGCTAGACCGTCTCACGCATAACTTCAAAGAGACACCTAGATTAACATCAAAGGCTTATAACACACCAGTGGGAAATCACACCTCTCTGTTATAACACCTCACATCAAAGGACCGTCTTACGCATAACTTCAAAGAGACACCTAGATTAACATCAAAGGCTTATAACACACCAGTGTGAAATCACACCTGCCTGTTATAACACCTCACATCAAAGGGCAAAACATCAAAGGCTAATTAGATTAGATAACCCTGAGGGGACAGGGACCAGACAGCATATTTCAAAGAGACTGCCTTAATCAACACATCAAAGAATTAGACAACAAAGGCACTACACAAGGGGGCTTTTCACACCTACCCGTTATAACAACTCACATCAAATGCTTAGATTACAAAGGGGTTTGAGGGGGCAGGGGCCAGACAACATAACTTCAAAGAGACTGCCTTAATCAACACATCAAAGAATTAGACAACAAAGGCACTCCACAGGGGGGCTTTTCACACCTACCCGTTATAATACCTCACCCCCTCACATCAAAGGATCTCGAACAATGGGAGGCGGGACTTAGCTCAGATCAAAGGATCTCGACCAATGGGAGGGGACTTAGCTCATTTGCATAATTGGGGGCGTGTCACCTGTCACTTTTTATGCATACTAATGTGACGAAAGCCGGATTGGTACTACTACTGTCACCTATACCCCTGCCAGTAGAGGATGAAGTTTCTTCCAGCTCTGTGGGACAGGCTGCATCTCTACCCGCTGAGCCACTCAGATCGCAGTGGATTTCCCAAAAAGGACGACGACTACCTGATAACTGCATGGTCAACGCCAGGTAGCAGCAGCCCTACCTATCCTTGCCACTGGTCCACTTCACCATCTCCAACCCGGCAACTTCATGCTGGTCAAGGACTTCCGGAGAAAGAGCTGGAAATCCAACCGTTGGCAAGGTCCCAACCAGGTGCTTCTCGTCACACAGACAGCGGTCAAGGTCGCTGAGAGAGCCACGTGGGTCCATGCCAGCCACTGCAAGGTCGTAGTCACAGGCCAGGAGAGACGGTAGAAAAACGACAACAAGTGACGTGCCAAGTAACCACCAGCACCACACTCGCACCACATACACCTAATCTCACACTGCACACACAGGATGTCATGAGCGAGTGCCAGCTAATCTGTTTCATATGCCTCTGGTTCCTCGTTTGTGCTATCATTGTGTGGGGCCTCATTGACCTTGTCACAAAGTCATGAGCGATTATTGACAAGGTCTAAAATATCCATAACAACTGTCGACCGAGTTATCTGGTTTTCGTTTGGAGGTGTCATCCAGGGAGGAACCTCAACTCTTCCATGGTCAGGGTCATGGATTTACATCAGATAGCAACATGGATTCTACACCGGAACAACAGATAGGCCCCCCACTCCTGCAAGTGCCAGGCAGAGTGGGGGTGCGCACACCAATCTATGATCATCATGACGGCCCATGGGCTCTTTTTACTCTTGTGCCTGACCTATGTGATAATGAGAACATTCCAGTGAGGTACTGTGTTTTCGGTGTTCTCCACACTAGGTTCATCAAAGGTCGTCCTTATTACACATACTGAAGAACTTTTCATGATATTGATGCTTGAAGTTTTAGGTATGTAATATGTATGTGATTTTACGATTTTATCTGTTGCTGTTTTGATAACTTTGCGTTTTAAAAAGAGGGTGTTGAGGTCGTCATAGTATCAAGTGAATACTTAAAACGAAAGATAGTTATAATCAAATATAATCAATTATATTCTTGTATAACCAACAATGAAAATGCTTCATATTTTAGGTTTTTCTATATTTACAGTATAAACAAAACACAAGTGGTTTGTTAAATTGAGTGTAAGGCCTATAATGATGTATGCCTTACTCTCTGATAAGAGAGTAGGCAGTTTCTTCCCTCTCCTCTCACAGCAGTACACAGGGAGGGGGGCTACGGACTTAAGGAGAAATACATTGAGGCCTCAAAAAGGTGGTTATGTCATAGCCATAGAATATGTCTGGTCATGTCCTTTTTTTACACACACATGGGAAGGTGTGTCTTATGCCATAGACAATAGAATATGTCCAGTCCTGTACATCAGTGGCCATGCCCAGTTTTTTTCATTGGTTGGGTATGGAGGAGGTGTTTTTGGGGTTTTCTATCCGGTTTTTTGAGCATAAAGAGACTGGCTTTTTGGGAGGGAGCGAGAGAGAGAGGGGGGTTCCCCTGGTATACCCTCTCCCGGTAGGCTCTGGCCCTCAGAGCTGGGTTAATAGCTCTCGGTAAGGTTCTCTCAGACCTGGTAAATATCTCTCAACATTTCTTGGTTGAATGCTGAGTGAATTTCCTTGTGAACTGAGTGGAATGATTTGATGGGAGATGTGTTTGTGAATATTAGTCCGGCCACCTGTGAGGAATCTTCCTCCGAATTCATGCGGATAGGAATGGGTTTTTGAATGTTATTCCCGCCATCTGTGTCGGAAAACGTGTATGAATACTGCCGGCCCTTGGCATAGGCAGTATAGGTGAATGCTAGGGGCGCATCAAGCCAGGGGGGCGCCGAAAATTGGGGGAATTTTTTTTTTTAATTGTGATTTTTTTCTCTCAAAATAAAACAATTTCCCGATTTTGGATCAACAAAGTACATCTTATTATCTTATCTTAACAGAACTACGCCTATATTGCGTACAGCGCCCATACACTATGGCGCCCCACCCCCCCCTAAATCAAGTAAGTTGAACTGCCCCAGCCCCACAGGCTGTTTATGTCCTCAAGAAGCGAGGGGGGTGGGTCAAGTGTCACTGACTGACACTTGACCCGCCGCCTTTGACCTGCTGTGACTTGGGAGAAGAAAACAAAGACGGTAATTAGCATGTCGAAAAGAACAAAGTTATCTGGTGCCCAGGGAAGAAAGAAAAGAAAAGAGGAGGAGGAGGACAAACGGGAGAAAGACAAAGGTACAGTAACGTTAATGTGATGATGATTAAACAAAGTCAAAAAATGTATTGTAGTTACCGTTGATGGAACAGTTAACTTGCTAGCTTACTTTTAGACGATAGCAAGGTTGTTTGTTTGCCAATCAATAGTTACATTTAGAGTTAACATCAATTATTACCGTTACTCCCACCTTAAATTCAGGGACATTTGGAAAGAGTTACATCACCTGCTATATATCATCTACTATATCTGTTGAGGTGAGCCAATGTTTGCCCTGCTTGTAGTAATAGGCTAATAATGATAGTCATTAAAATGCTATTCCTTTTACATCCTCTCAATAATTTATAGTTGTAGGCCTTTAATTGTATTGCCTTACAGTTTATGCTGTCTAAAGTATGTTCAATAATCAATAGTGTAACGTTTACATCAGTGTTAAAATGCTTGTCACTACTGTAAATACTGCATACCTTAGCCTTTATCTTTAATATGCTATATTACAATGTATGTAGCTGCTTCTTTGCCATCTGGTAAGTCGCATAATCTGCAGGTGCATCTAAAAGAATAACTATATCATATAACTGTTTTTCTTTAATTTAATAAAACAAATTAATCATATATTCTCGATTCATTATGCATGAAGTTAAATATTTCAAACCTTTTTTGTGATTATTACAGCTTACAGATCATGAAAATCAATAATCCTGTATCTAGTATAATATTAGATAAGGATTTATAATACAGATATTTCGATCTTCTGAAAAGTTTATTCAAATATGTACTCAATACTTGGTCGGGGCTCCTTTTGCAGAGATAAATGCATCAATTCTACATGGAGGCAATATATTCCATGATATTCTAATTATTTTGTGAGCTGCTCCTGTTTTCTGATTTCTATAATATGTCTTAGGTCTAGCAAATATAATGCATCTCTTGATGGTCACATATTGTCACGGTTGAGTGAAGGAAGCAGGACCCAAATGCAGATAACTCTGATAAACCTTTATTTCAAGGAAATGAAACTAATACCGACAAAACAGAACACTCACCGGGGTGAATTCAGTCACCAACAAAAGAAGCACCAACACTGAACACAGGACGAGACAAGACTAAATACAGGGAGGGATAATTACAAGACGAGAAACAGCCGGGCAGGGGAGGAGAAACACAAGGGCCACAGGTGAACACAATCAGCTAACGAGACACACCAGGGAAACTAACGACAGGAGGAAAACATGACATAGAGAACAGCGGAAACACCCAAACCTAGACATAGAACTGTGACATGACATGATAACCGTGACAGAACCCCCCCCTCAAGGGACGGATTCTAGACGTCCCTAAACACCAAAACAAAAATCCAACAACGTCCAGCAGGGTGGGTGGAGGGGGTCCGGAGGACGGGACTGAGCTGACCGCCCAGGAGCACAGTAGAGGACCAGGAAGGGATCTCGGGCGGACGGCCCGGGGGCAAGGCAGAAGCCGAGAAGGAGGACTCGGGCGGACGGCCTGGGGGCAAGGCAGAGTCCAAGGTGGGGGACTCGGGCGGACGGCCCGGGGGCAAGGCAGAGTCCATGGTGGGGGTCTCGGGCGGACGGCCCGGGGGCAAGGCAGAGTCCATGGTGGGGCGAAGGCCACAGCGGGCGAACTCAGGGGGCCGAGCATGAGGGCGAAGGCAGCGGCAGGAAGAGTCAGGGGGCCGGGCTCGAGGACGAGGGCAGCGGCAGGAAGAGTCAGGGGGCCGGGCCCGAGGACGAGGGCAGCGGCAGGAAGAGTCAGGAGGCCGGGCCCGCGGGCGAAGACCGCGGCTCACAGAGGGTCGGGATCGAGGGCGAAGGCAGCGGCAGGAAGAGTCAGGGGGCTGGGCTCGAGGACGAGGGCAGCGGCAGGAAGAGTCAGGGGGCCGGGCCCGAGGACGAGGGCAGCGGCAGGAAGAGTCAGGAGGCCGGGCCCGCGGACGAAGACCGCGGCTCACAGAGGGTCGGGATCGAGGGCGAAGACCAGACAGCTCCGGAGGCCGGGCAGGACCCGGTGTCGGCCGGACAGGAACCGGAGCCGGCGGGACAGGCTTCGGCAGGATCCCCCACGGAAGAGGACCAGGAGTTGGCAGGACCCCCAGCAGGAGAGCGGTTGGCGGGACCTCCGACGAGACAGGACAAAGGGTTGGCAGTACCCCCGGCAGGAGAGTAGTCGGCGGGGCCTCCAACGGGACAGGACACAGGGTTGGCAGGACCCCCGGCAGGAGAGTTGTCGGCGGGGCCTCTCACAGCACAGGACATAGGATTGGCAGGACCCCCGGCAGGAGAGTAGACGGCGGGACCTCCAACGGCACAGGATACAGGGTTGGCAGTACCCCCGGCAGGAGAGTAGTCGGCGGGGCCTCCAATGGGACAGGACATAGGGTTGGCAGGACCCCCGGCAGGAGAGTAGTCGGCGGGACCTCCAACGGGACAGGACATGGGGTTGGCAGGACCCCCGGCAGGAGAGTAGTCGGCGGGGCCTCCAACGGGACAGGACATAGGGTTGGCAGGACCCCCGGCAGGAGAGTAGTCGGCGGGGCCTCCAACGGGACAGGACACAGGGTTGGCAGGACCCCCGGCAGGGGAGTAGTCTGCGGGACCTCCAACGGCACAGGACATGGGGTTGGCAGGACCCCCGGCAGGAGAGTAGTCGGCGGGGCCTCCAACGGGACAGGACACAGGGTTGGCAGGACCACCGGCAGGAGAGTAGTCGGCGGGGCCTCCAACGGGACAGGACACAGGGTTGGCAGGACCCCCGGCAGGAGAGTAGTCGGCGGGGCCTCCAACGGGACAGGACACAGGGTTGGCAGGACCCCCGGCAGGAGAGTAGTCGGCGGGGCCTCCAACGAGACAGGACATGGGGTTGGCAGGACCCCCAGCGGAACCTCCAACGGTACAGGACACAGGGTTGGCAGGACCCCCGGCAGGAGAGTAGTCGGCGGGGCCTCCAACGGGACAGGACACAGGGTTGGCAGGACCCCCGGCAGGAGAGTAGTCGGCGGGGCCTCCAACGAGACAGGACATGGGGTTGGCAGGACCCCCAGCAGAACCTCCAACGGGACAGGACATGGGGTTGGCAGGACCCCCGGCAGAAGACTAGTCTGCGGGACCTCCAACGGGACAGGACATGGGGTTGGCAGGACCCCCGGCAGGAGAGTAGTCGGCGGGGCCTCCAACGAGACAGGACAAAGGGTTGGCATGATGGCTGCTGAGGCCGGGACCATGGCTGCTGGGGCCAGAACTAGGTCTGGAACCATGGCTGCTGGGGCCAGAACTGGGGCCGGAATGATGGCTGCTGGGGCCAGAACTGGGGCTGGAACCATGGCTGCTGGGGCCTGTACTGGGGCCGGAACCATGGCTGTGTGGGCCGGTTCTGTAGCCGGAACCATGGCTCTTGGGGCTCGGATTGCTAGCCTGGACTTGCGACTCCTTCTCTTAGAAGCCGCCTGAAGGCTCCGTGGACCTCCAAAAGCCAGCCGAGTTCCAGAAAACGACTCTTGGACAGGAGCAGGAACTGGGGCGGAAGCACTGGTTGACTCCAGACGGAACACACCGAGACGTTTATAGTCAGCAGGCTGGAAATCACACACCCAGATGAAGTTCAAAATCCAGCCAGGTAAGAATTTCACCAAGTCTGGTTTCTCCATAGCCAACCGGGGCGCCTCTACCAGAGCGGCCTCCTTCTGCAGAACACTGGACGCTCCCTTCCACCAATCATAGCAGCAAGCCAAATCAAAGGAAAAATGTTGTAGTTCCACCTCAAATGGATCATCTGCTGGGTCCATTTCTGGTTGGTGCTTTCTGTCACGGTTGAGTGAAGGAAGCAGGACCCAAATGCAGATAACTCTGATAAACCTTTATTTCAAGGAAATGAAACTAATACCGACAAAACAGAACACTCACCGGGGTGAATTCAGTCACCAACAAAAGAAGCACCAACACTGAACACAGGACGAGACAAGACTAAATACAGGGAGGGATAATTACAAGACGAGAAACAGCCGGGCAGGGGAGGAGAAACACAAGGGCCACAGGTGAACACAATCAGCTAACGAGACACACCAGGGAAACTAACGACAGGAGGAAAACATGACATAGAGAACAGCGGAAACACCCAAACCTAGACATAGAACTGTGACATGACATGATAACCGTGACACATATACTTCTCTTCTCTCTTCAGATGCACTTTTGAAATGTTTTGGGCCTCATACCACCTCAGCAGAGCCCAGCCCTGCAGCATCAAGCGCTCCTGTCCCTTCCACCTCAGCAGAGCCCAGTGATACAGCATCAAGCGCTCCTGTCCCCTCCACCTCAGCAGAGCCCAGTGATACAGCATCAAGCGCTCCTGTCCCCTCCACCTCAGCAGAGCCCAGTGATACAGCATCAAGCGCTCCTGTCCCCTCCACCTCAGCAGAGCCCAGTGATACAGCATCAAGCGCTCCTGTCCCCTCCACCTCAGCAGAGCCCAGTGATACAGCATCAAGCGCTCCTGTCCCCTCCACCTCAGCAGAGCCCAGTGATATAGCATCAAGCGCTCCTGTCCCCTCCACCTCAGCAGAGCCCAGTGATATAGCATCAAGCGCTCCTGTCCCCTCCACCTCAGCAGAGCCCAGTGATACAGCATCAAGCGCACCTGTCCCCTCCAAAAAAAAATGGAAATCACATTTTTTAATGTGGTTGTGGATACAGCCCTCTCTTCACTTGATGAGAGATTTCAGCACCTTGAAGAGGTAAATGACAACTTTGGAGTGCTCATCAACTTTCCCACCACATCAAATGAAGAACTGCCAAAGCACTGTCAAACCCTGAGCTCTGCTCTACACTTTGCTCCTGTGGTAAGTTTTGGTTTGTGAATGCACATTTTCTTGCTGGACTTGTTCAGAACTTCATTTTGAAATGTGAGCTTCCTCAAGATCTCTGTGGTAATTCCCAGCAGTGTGCTTAAGTCTCTTTTTAATGTTCTGATGTAAAGTTAAATCCTAAATCTGTCACATAACAATGATATATTTCTCAAAAGAGACAAATTATTTTTAATTCTCATTTGAATTTTTTTCCAGTGCGGTTTGTACCTGTTGAGATCCCGGACAAAATCTGTGGTTGTGCATTGAGCCTCAAGCCAGGAAAGACTGACTGTGATCACAATGAATGGGAAGAATGTTTGTCTTGTTTCTTAAGATAGATGTTATTGAAGTTTCTTCTTGATAATATCTAACCCTTCTCAAAGACCCGCGCATGTGGGATAGCTTGTTTATTAAACCTTAACTTGGGTATTGAGTAAAGAATACCAAATGTATTAAAAACACCTTGTCTGTTTTTCAAGGACGACATGAGCTAATCAATCAATCAATGTTTATTTATATAGCCCAATATCACAAATGTTACATTTGTTTCAGTGGACTTCACAGTTTGAACAGAATATCAGTATGACAATACGACACCCTCTGTCCTTAGACCCTCTGTCCTTAGACCCTCTGTCCTTTGACCCTCACATCGTACAAGGAAAAACTTCCAGAGAAAACCCACAGTTTAAGGGGAAAATGGGAGAAACCTCAGGGAGAGCAACAGAGGAGGGATCCCTCTCCCAGGACGGACAGACGTGCAATAGATGCCGTGTGTAAATCGAAGAGATAATACATTTTACAGCGTAGGTAGACCAAATGTTTGGAAAGAACAAATGTTTGGAAATGCATGTGTCTATAATAAGAAGCTGAATCCACGAGGATGTCAAAAATCCTGTGGGAGCCATCAGGGAAGTAGTATGATGAGAGTCAGGCAGGACTCGAAGTCCAGGACTCAGATCCAGTACTCAGGATAGAGGATCCAGGACACACGACGACAGCAACAGGATTAGCCTCGACTCAGGATCCCGGCGTATATATGGACACAAAAAAGAGATTTGGCGGAAGCTGGGTTATTCGGAACATGAGAGTAGAGGTACAGACAGACAGAAAGACGAAGCAAGGTGTGTCCCCCGACAGTCCAAGCCTATAGCAGCTAAACTAATGTGTCTACATACATGCACTCCCTTAGGATAGGTTGAGGGATAAGGGTAGCAAGTAAGAAGTAAGGAACAGAGGTGGAGAGGCACAATGTGTCTACGTACATGCACTCCCTTAGGATAGGTTGAGGGATAAGGGTAGCAAGTAAGAAGTAAGGAACAGAGGTGGAGAGGCACAACGTGTCTACGTACATGCACTCCCTTAGGATAGGTTGAGGGAAAAGGGTAAGAAGTAAGAAACAGAGGTGGAGAGGCACACGCAGGGAGAAAGGTCCCCACTGGAACCTTAATTGGAATTGGTGAGAGGTAAGCATGCCAGAGTTGGCTCGTGAAGCAAGCTTGCCGTCTGTCGACATGGAGTGCTCCTCTGTGCTCTCAATATGTACAGGGGAGAAATCTTTGCTTATCCCCTGTACCTACAGACAAAGCTGGCCAGTAGTATGTTCTTTTGCATGGATGTGACCTGCAAATATTGGCCCTACCTCCAGAGATTCACAAAAAGCTGTCCAGAGCTCCAGCATCTTCTCGACATGAAGCCCTTTCTCTCAGTGTTTCATGCCAAAGCGCATGACTTCAAATGTGAAGTAAGGAATTGTTCTATTTCGTATTTGGCTTCGCACTCTAAGGCTATCGCTATTGGGTAATCCCCCTGCGTCCCCGCGCAGCACTGAAACACTTGTAGTCCACGCCCACCCGCAAGGTGGGCCCCACCCTCGGGCTTCCTTCCGGTATAAATAGGAAGGAGGCCCGACAATCTGCTCCCTCTTTTCTTCAACAAACCAGCACAGTTACTGAAGCACAGCAATTGAAAATCATCATGAGCAACAACTGCGTCCGTGATTGTCCCTCATGTGGCTCTGGGTTCATAATGAGTTATGACCAGCAGAGATAAAAGCAGTATGCGAATCCTGCCTGGGGTCAGAGCACGCGTATGCGGCTCTAAACCAGCAGGTAGCATGCACACACTGCGCCCGGCTCCCCTCGGGCGACAGGAAGCGGAGAGCGGACGCTCTTGCTGCTGTCGCCGAGGAGGACGATGAGCCCGCGGACAGGGCCTCGTGTCCCTGGGGCCGAGTGCCGGGCAGGAGTCCGAAGAAAAGCAACTCCTGCCCCGCCTCCCTCCACGGTTCACCGTTCGGTTCTCCCCTCCCTCCTCTCCCCCGGACGGGGGAGACGGAGTCGGAGCAGGGTGCCAGCTTGGCGGCCGAACATGCTTTCCCCCTCTCCGTCACCACAGCGCGGCGGCGAATAACATCGTGCTGCTCTCCAACTCGGTGGTGACACTGGTAGAGAGGTCCACCACCGAGGCAGAGGAAATCAGCAAGGCGGCCAGCACGGCGTTCATTCTGTGCGCGTCCGTCGCTGTCTCCCAGGTATAGATTTCCGCGTGGGTGACACAGATCCAACGCCACCTCTGGCTGAAGCAGGCGTCTGTTACGGAGACGGCCAGAAAAGTGCTACTGGCCGCTCCAATCAGCCCGGACGGGCTGTTCGGACCCCAGTTCCACGCCATGGTGGAGTCCATGAAGACGGCCGCGGAACAGGCGGATGGCATTCGCCAGCATGTACAGCTGGCTCCTGCCGGCTGAGCGCCCACAGCGGCACCAACGTCCGCAGCAGCCGCGGCGTCCACGCCGGTCACAGGAGGCCGCAAGCGGAGGGACGCCCACAGCAACCACCTCGGCGTCAGACTCGCCCTTCGGCGGCTGCAGGGGCTCCGTCCCACGTCTCCGCTCCCCCGCCACCCCAGAGACAGGGTTTCCCAGCGGCGAGTCAAAGGGGAGTGAGGCTCCCCGCTCCTGGTCTGCTCCACGAGAGCCTCCGAGGAAGCAGAGCCGGTAATTAACCTAATCTGTTGATTAAGTAGACAGCAGGGCTTGCTGCAGAAGCCTGCTGGTTTTAACCTATCAGTTAATAACCTGCAGAGCTCGCGGCATTACTCTGTCCGAGATACGCCTCCTACACACGGTCATAATAAACCCATGAGCGCAGTTATAACGCCTCATGTGGGCAGCACTGCACACACCTCCATCCATCCCCTGAGCCTGTATGCGCCTCATGATGAGAGTCGGAGTGAGACGCAGAGTGTGGAGGCCCCCGCGCAGCTCTTTCGGTCCAAGCCCACCTGGGGTTGCCTCACGCCCTGTGTAAACCAGCTACTAGGGCTGTCCCGAATACCATTTTTCGGGCTCCGGATATTCGGTAGTAATCAGCAACGAATATTCGAATATTCGGTACGGAGATTATTATTATTTTTTTTTAATACATTTTTTTTTCATAACACGCTCCGAGACACCTGACAACACGCTGTTAAGCAGAAGCGCAGAAAGAGCATACTATTACGATTGATATGTATTTATTGTCTCAGTACTCGCATACATTAAAACTAAATATGTCCTCTGCATTTAACCCAGCCGCAGTGCAGCGCCGGGGGACCAAATATAGTAAACCGATACAGTAAACAGTATTTAAATAAATGAAGAACGAAAAATAAATGAACGAACTGTATGCCAATAATTGCCTTAGCCCCAGATGTTCCCACATTGCTCCTATTATTTTCACTATTCGGATAAAATTGAAAAACTAATATAAAAAAACAATTCGGTTGCTTGCTTGCAACTATTTTCCAAGCAAAGTAAGAGCACGATTTTATCATGTGTAACGTTACTGTTTAAACGGCGAATAAAGCAGCTTCATCATGGCAACTTGACAACAGCTAAGCTAGGCTACTACTTACAGCATCCAGGTGACTTTTCAGAGTTGTTGTGCCACCGTGGTAAGCCAGTTTCTTGTCACATATTTGGCACACTGCCTTCTTCTTACTGTCGTCCAATTTAAAATGGTCCCACACAGCTGAAGTCTTCGGCATTTTGTGTTCAGGTGTGTGAAACGAGGTGAAGCGAGGAGAAGCGTGCCGTTTGCGTTCGTGACTGAGTGAACGCGATGTCAGGAGCACAGGCTGAGATTGTATATATTTCCGCATTTTAACAGTGCAATTCAAAAGTATAAATATATAGTATAAGAATATGTCAATTCGCCTTTATTGTTAGCATACATTTAGGGGGAAAAAATTATTTTTTTGAAAATAAATTAAAAAAAGAATATCCGAATAATGAAATTTGTTAGGGAAATAATTGTCCTCGACTCCTAGATATGACGTGCATGACTAACCCTGACGTCTGTTTATCTCCTTTAAGGACATAGGCTGCTTCAGCCATAATGTTATTGTTCCCATTCTGTGACCGGGCAACACAAGGTCACAGATGGTCTGTTGTGGTGGGTGCACTGGGACACTTCCTTCTTTGTTGATTGTGGACTCCAAGGTATGAAATCCTCGAGGCCATAAGTGACGGATGCAAGTGTGCCCAACTGTCTAAACTATCTTATCAAAATATGTTGATCACTCTCTGTGAAACCAGTTAAATGGGCTAACGAGAGAGAGGCGCTCCAGAATTGACGTGGCAACCCACCCGTGCAGTCTCACCGTGACTGCTGTGACTTGTGATGTGAATCCTCCAGCCGAAACTCCAAATAAACCATCAGTGTTTGACATCAAAAGCTCCTGCTCTACCTTGTCTCCTTCCTGAGTCGGTGACTCCTACTGCATTGTTACACAGAAGTTTCCTCCACAAAATTGAAACCCGAATAGTTGGCCAACGAACGAATATTCGAATATTCGGGTACAGCCCTACCAGCTACCTATAACCTGTCGGTTCATAGCTAGTAGTGTCACGGTTGTCATGCCAGGTCACGGGTCTATGTCTAGGTTTGGGTGTTTCCGCTGTCCTCTATGTCATGTTTTCCTTCCGTCGTTAGTTCCCTGGTGTGTCTCGTTAGTTGATTGTGTTCACCTGTGGCCCTTGTGTTTTCTCCTCCCTCCTCACCTGTGTCTAGTTAGTTGATTATGTTCACCTGTGGCCCTTGTGTTTCTCCTCCCCTGCCCAGCTGTTTCTTGTCTGGTAATTATCCCTCCCTGTATTTAGTCTTGTCTCGTCCTGTGTTCAGTGTTGGTGCTTCTTTTGTTTGTGACCTGGTTCACCGTAGAGTGTTTTGTTTGTTAAAGTTATATGTTAGATAAGAGCCCTTGCAATAAAGGTATTATCAAGTGTTATCTGCGTTTGGGTCCTACCTGCTTCACTCTGCGCTATCAGAAAGCACCAACCAGAAATGGGCCCAGCAGATCCATTCGAGTGGGAATTATTGAATTTTTCCTTTTTTTTGGCTAACTGCTCGGATCGATGGAAGAGAGCACCCGGATTTCAGCAGCGAGAGGCTGTGTTGTCGGAGGCGCACCAAATGGCTAGAGAGAAACCAGGTTTGGTGAAGTTCTTACCTGGCTGGATTTCAAAGATCCTCACGGTGCGTGATTCCCGGCCTGCTAGCCCCAGGCATGCTAGCTCCCTGCCTCCCGATTCCCAACCTGGCACCATACGCCTTGGTGGGTTCCGTCTGGAGTCAGCCCCGGCTTCTTCCCCATTTCCTGCTCCTGTCCAGGATCCGTTCACGGGTACTCGTCTGGCTTATGGAGGTCCACGGAGTATTCAGGCGGCTGCTAAAAGGAGTCGTCGCAAGGCCATGTTAGCCCGAGCCCTAGCAGCCATGGTTCCGGTTACAGTTCCGGCCCCAGCAGCCATGGTTCTGGCTCCAGTACCGACGCCAGCTCCCCGAGTCCTGTCGGCATACCGGCCGACTCCAGCACCTCGTCTCCTGTTGGCTCCCCAGCCAACGCCAGCTCCCCGTGTCCTGTCGGCATACCGGCCGACACCAGCTCCCCGTGTCCTGTCGGCGTACCGGCCGACTCCAGCACCTCGTCTCTTGTTGGCTCCTCAGCCCACACCAGCTCCTCGTGTCCTGTCGGCGTACCGGCCGACTCCAGCACCCCGTGTTCTGTTGGCGAACCAACTCTCTCAAGTGTCCCCTCCAGACACTTCTCAAGTCCCCTCTCGAGTTCCCTCTCAGGTCCCCTCTCAGGTCCCCTCTCGAGTCTTTTCTCGTGTCCCCTCTCAAGTCAACTCTTCAGTGTCCTCTCGAGTCACCTCTCAAGTTTCCCCTCAGGTCTCCTCTCGAGTTCCCTCTCAAGTCCCCTCTCAGGTCCCCTCTCGAGTTACCTCTCGAGTCACCTCTCGAGTTCCCTCTCAGGTCCCCTCTCGAGTCTTTTCTCGTGTCCCCTCTCAAGTCAACTCTCCAGTGTCCTCTCGAGTCACCTCTCAAGTTTCCCCTCAGGTCTCCTCTCGAGTTCCCTCTCAAGTCCCCTCTCAGGTCCCCTCTCGAGTTACCTCTCGAGTCACCTCTCGAGTTCCTTCTCGAGTCCCCTCTCCAGTCACCTCTCGAGTCTTTTCTCGAGTCCCCTCTCAAGTCAACTCTCCAGTGTCCTCTCGAGTCACCTCTCAAGTTTCCCCTCAGGTCTCCTCTCGAGTTCCCTCTCAAGTCCCTTCTCAGGTCCCCTCTCGAGTTATCTCTCGAGTCAACTCTCCAGTGTCCTCTCGAGTCACCTCCCAAGTCAACTCTCCAGTGTCCTCTCGAGTCACCTCTCAAGTTTCCCCTCAGGTCTACTCTCGAGTTCTCTCTCAAGTCCCATCTCAGGTCCCCTCTCGAGTTACCTCTCGAGTCACCTCTCGAGTTCCTTCTCAAGTCAACTCTCCAGTGTCCTCTCGTGTCACCTCTCAAGTCAACTCTCCAGTGTCCTCTCGAGTCACCTCTCAAGTCAACTCTCCAGTGTCCTCTCGAGTCACCTCCCAAGTCAACTCTCCAGTGTCCTCTCGAGTCACCTCTCAAGTTTCCCCTCAGGTCTCCTCTCGAGTTACCTCTCGAGTCAACTCTCGAGTTCCTTCTCGAGTCCACTCTCCAGGTTCCTCTCAAGTTCCCTCTCAAGCCCTCTCTCGAGTCCCCACTCAAGCCCCTACTCATGTCCAGTTGGAGGTCCCGCAGACTAGTCTTCTGCCGGGGGTCCTGCCAACCCCATGTCCTGTACCGTTGGAGGTTCCGCTGGGGGTCCTGCCAACCCCATGTCCTGTCCAGTTGGAGGTCCCGCAGACTAGCCCTCTGCCGGGGGTCCTGCCAACCCCATGTCTTGTCCAGTTGGAGGTCCCGCAGACTAGCCCTCTGCCGGGGGTCCTGCCAACCCCATGTCTTGTCCAGTTGGAGGTCCCGCAGACTAGTCTCCTGCCGGGGGTCCTGCCAACCCCATGTCCTGTCCAGTTGGAGGTCCCGCAGACTAGCCCTCTGCCGGGGGTCCTGCCAACCCCATGTCTTGTCCAGTTGGAGGTCCCGCAGACTAGCCCTCTGCCGGGGGTCCTGCCAACCCCATGTCCTGTCCAGTTGGAGGTCCCGCAGACTACCCCTCTGCCGGGGGTCCTGCCAACCCCATGTCTTGTCCAGTTGGAGGTCCCGCAGACTAGCCCTCTGCCGAGGGTCCTGCCAACCCCATGTCTTGTCCAGTTGGAGGTCCCGCAGACTAGTCTCCTGCCGGGGGTCCTGCCAATCCTATGTCCTGTGCTGTTGGAGGCCCCACCGACTACTCTCCTGCCGGGGGTCCTGCCAACCCTGTGTCCTGTCCCGTTGGAGGCCCCGCCGACTACTCTCCTGCCGGGGGTCCTGCCAACCCTTTGTCCTGTCTCGTTGGAGGTCCCGTCGTCTACTCTCCTGCCGGGGGTCCTGCCAACCCTTTGTCCTGTCTCGTTGGAGGTCCCGTCGTCCACCCTCCTGCTGGGGGTCCTGCCAACTCCTGGTCCTCTTCCGTGGGGGATCCTGCCGAAGCCTGTCCCGCCGGCTCCGGTTCCTGTCCGGCCGACACCGGGTCCTGCCCGGCCTCCGGAGCTGTCTGGTCTTCGCCCTCATGCTCGGCCCCCTGAGTTCGCCCGCTGTGGCCTTCGCCCCACCATGGACTCTGCCTTGCCCCCGGGCCGTCCGCCCGAGACCCCCACCTTGGACTCTGCCTTGCCCCCGGGCCGTCCGCCCGAGTTCCCCACCTTAGACTCTGCCTTGCCCCCGGGCCGTCCGCCCGAGATCCTTTCCTGGTCCCCTACTGGGCTCCTGGGCGGTCAGCTTAGTCCCGTCCTCCGGACCCCCTCCACCCACCCTGGTGGCCTAGGGATACGTCCCTCCTCCGGACCCCCTCCACCCACCCTGTTGGACTATGTTGGATTTTTTGTTTAGGGACGTCTGGAATCCGTCCCTTGAGGGGGGGGTTCTGTCACGGTTGTCATGCCAGGTCACGGGTCTATGTCTAGGTTTGGGTGTTTCCGCTGTCCTCTATGTCATGTTTTCCTTCCGTCGTTAGTTCCCTGGTGTGTCTCGTTAGTTGATTGTGTTCACCTGTGGCCCTTGTGTTTTCTCCTCCCTCCTCACCTGTGTCTAGTTAGTTGATTATGTTCACCTGTGGCCCTTGTGTTTCTCCTCCCCTGCCCAGCTGTTTCTTGTCTGGTAATTATCCCTCCCTGTATTTAGTCTTGTCTCGTCCTGTGTTCAGTGTTGGTGCTTCTTTTGTTTGTGACCTGGTTCACCGTAGAGTGTTTTGTTTGTTAAAGTTATATGTTAGATAAGAGCCCTTGCAATAAAGGTATTATCAAGTGTTATCTGCGTTTGGGTCCTACCTGCTTCACTCTGCGCTATCAAGTAGGGCTCGTTGCTAAAGCCTGGTTTTAACCTGTCGGTTAATACATTTCAGAGCGCGCTAATTAAGCCGGCTGCCACTAATATGTTGATTAGTAGACAGCAGGGCTCGCTGCAGAAGCCTGGTTTTAACCTGTTGGTTAATAAACTACAGAGCTCGCGGCATTACTCTGTCCGAGATACGCCTCGTACACACGGCCTTAATAAACCCATGAGCGCCGTTATAACGCCTCATGTGGGCAGCACTGTGCACACCTCCATCCATCCCCTGAGCGTGTATGCGCCTCATGATGAGTCGGAGTGAGACGCAACGTGTGGAGGCCCCCCGCGCAGCCCTTTCGGTCCAAGCACACATTGGGTTGCCTCACGGGCAGTGGCGGCAGGGGCTCTGGCGTGGCTCAAAAAAACACATCTCGAGCATGTGCGCCCGCTCTCAGAGTTTTTCTCAGAGTGGCAGTGCGTGGGTCTGATGGACAGATGGATGATATTGATTATTTAAGTAACCTGTGTTCTCATTCATAACACTCCGTTCGATGTCTCACTCTGGGATGCGCCTCAACGCGTATGCAAACAGAAGCATCAATCTCATTACGCCAATCCTGATTGGCTGGTGATCTTGACCTCTACGTCAGGGAATCCACCCACCCTTTAAGTAGCTTGCGCTACGTCGCAGCGTCATTCAAACACCTCTTCTCACTTCGGAGCACATCTCGAATATCAGCTAGCTTAACGGTCCACAGACTGAACCCAAGCTAACATTCGGTCGACGGGCGCTTGCCGGTTACTTTTTTTGCTTTTCAGAAGAATTGAACAAATATTAACACACCAGTTAATATTGTAATCTGCCCCGCCGTTTTTTCTTTCAAAATAACGGTAAGGTTTGATGTTTTTCTTCAAACAGTAACATACCTGTTGCTAGTTTATCCCTCCGCGCCGACACCCCGGCAAACGAGGATGGACCCTTCTCTCCCTCACACCAGAGGAGTCGGAGGCTCGGCTCTGCGGCTGCGGGTTTAAGATCTTGGGCACTCACACCAGGTCTGCTCGTCCTGCCTTGGGCTGGAACACGCCCAGGAAGCTAATGATACCCCCGGTTCGTGCGGGCATTGTGCCCGCTTCACCATCAAGAGCCTGCGCCGACGGCTAGCGCGCCAAGCTAGCCTATCGGGACGGGACCCCTTCATGTCCGTTCATTCGCCGGCCGGCAATCGGGACATGGTAGCGACCGCCGCGGAGATTGAGCCCCGCGCTGTGTCAGGCTGGGGCTCAACAACGGCGGTAGCTGCGGAATCGGAGCCCCACGCGGTGTCAGGCTGGGGCCCAGTGGAGGCAAGAGCCGCGAGAGCGGAGCCCCGCGCTGTGTCAAGCTGGGGCTCCCAACTGGACCTCACCGTGGTTCCACCCGCGGAGGATGTCTTACAGCTGGATTATATGGAGGAGGATGAAGAGGATGCCTCTGAGTTCATCTTATCCGACTTGGATGAGCACGAAGATGACATCTTCGTTTCATCTGAGGCGATGATGTCCGCTCCCCCGGACGAAAGCACACCAGCTTAGCCCTGCCTCAGTATGGACTTGCAGGCCGTCTGCCAACGCGCTGCGTCCAGGCTGGACATCCCCTGGCCTGAAGTGGCCAAGGAGACCTCCAGATCTCGCTATGAGGGGAAGAACTTGCCCTAAGCAGCGAGGATGAAGAAGCAGCTTCTCCCAGTCTTTCCAGAGATGCTGGACGAGGTGTCGGTCTCGTGGAGAGACCGCCCTTTCAGCAACAAGGCCCCAATCCAGGGTGCCTCCTCTTTGGACTGTGACGGCATGGAGAAGCTCGGCCTGCTCTGCATGCCGCCCATGGACCCGCTGGTGGCAGCCCACCTCCAACCGCGGCTGGCTTCGGCACCGAGCAGGAACCCCACGCTACCGGCAAAGGCAGACCGCTTCAAGTCAGCAATGACCGAACAAGCCTATAAAGCCGCAGCTTTGTCTTTGTCTCAACGTCTCCTCGCTGCTGACCGCATACCAGGCGGAGCTCTGCGAGGACATGAAGATCAAACCTGAGCCTGCTGTGTGGGACGAAATCGCAGCGATCACGGACATTTGCCTCCGTGTGCAGCGCTGTGCAGTCCAAGCCACGGGCAAAGCACTGGGGATAATGGTGGTACAGGAGAGAGCCAGGTGGCTTACCCTGACGAACCTTCCAGACCGGGAAAAAGAGGACATCTTGGACATGCCTATTGTTCCCGAGGGCATATTTGGCTCCGCTCTAGCTTCGATGCAGCAGCGGTGTGAATCCAAAAAGAAGGAGGATGAGGCTCTCCAGCTTTGTCTTCCCCGAAGGCTCCAGCCGCCGCCTTCAACGGCCCCGTGGCAGTCCTTCGCTCAGGCTGCCTCACGTCCTGCCCGTTTCAAGATACCGAAACAGCAGGGGCCACAGCCCGCCCCGGGTCTCCAGCCCAGACACGAGGCGAAGACGAGCTGGGCAAGAAAGTCTCCGGTTCCGGCAGCAGCCGCTCAGGCACAGCCGGTCCAGACTTTCAGCCACCAGACGAGGAAGAAGAAAAGTGCGGCCTGACAGCCTCCTCTCCTCTCCTCCATAAAAGAGCTGGAAGTTCCCTGTTCTCCAGCTCCAGAACACGTTCCAGTATTAGATGCTCATGTGTTTCCGGGGTGCAACCATGCCCCCATCTTCCCGCCGCCTCGAGTGATGTCTGAACGTCATCCTCAAGTTCGCGTCATGAGGGAAATGGACTTAACATCAAAGACAGCAAGCTCCGCTGCTCGTTGAAGTCACACAAACACATGTCATCACTATTGTTTCTTAATAAATCATTTTCCACTGTCGTTTGCAGGCTTAAAGCCAAGGGCGCAGTCAATAAAAATGAAAAGAAAAACAATAAAAACAATAAACAGTCTGACGTCTAACCCCTTCTAAGAGTGGCTGCTACCTCTCTCAGAAGGCAGACGATGGACGGGGCTGTGAAGGCATCACCGCCACGCGCATGCGCAGTGTCGACCGGGGTTGTCAACCTGGGATGTGACATCTCCACTCGCTTTGAGAAACGAAAAGTGGAGGATGCTCACAGATTCTGCTTGGGTTTTCAAAACAATAGCACGGGGTTACAGACTCCAATTCGCTGTCACCCCCCCTCACTTTTCTGGCATTCTACGTTCGCAATCCCGGGGAGAGTCGGCCCATATTCTGGAGCAAGAGATTCTCTCGCTACTAGACAAGAAGGCTATATCTATAATACCCTCCGAACAGAGTCAGAGCGGCTTTTATTCCAAGTATTTCCAAAACGATTGGTTCACATCAGTCAATTTCCACATCCCAGTATATTATCCACACAGGAAATATCTGAGGTTCGCCTTTCAGGGTGTCTGTTACGAGTACAGAGTACTTCCCTTCGGTCTGTCTCTCAGCCCACGAGTGTTTCTACGTGTACGGAAGCCGCGATAGCCCCGTTAAGACAACAGGGTAATCGCCTGGCAACTTATCTGGACGATTGGCTCCTTCTCGCACAGTCGGAGCAAGAGGCTGTTACGCAGACGAATGTCCTCGTAAAACACCTGCTCGACCTGGGTTTCGTAATAAACACAGAAAAGAGCATGTTGTCCCCAGCCCAGACTGTACTCTTCCTTGGCCTACGCCTGAATTCGGTGCCCTTTACAGCCCGCCTGTCAGCAGAGAGAGTGAAAGCCTTCAGGGCTTGCCTCGCTCATTTCCAGCCTCGCAAATATGTTCTCTTCAGATCATGTCTGCGGTTACTGGGGCTCATGGCGTCAGCCATCCTGGTGGTACGACTGGGACGCTTACACATGAGGGAGTTTCAGAGCTGGGTAGCTGCCCTCAGACTGGACCCCGTGCGTAATGGCGCTCGGAGAGTGATGGTCACTATGAAATGCATAATGGCACTGCGCCACTGGCTACACCCGACTTTTCTAGTACGGGGCGTGCCTATGGGTGCTGTCCTATCGCGGAAGGTGGTCACCACAGACGCATGTCTGGCGGGCTGGGGGGGTATATACGAAGGTCGACCTGTGAGGGGTCTCTGGAGCATTATCTGGAGCTTTTAACGGTGTTCCTCACCCTGAAACGCTTTCTGCCTTTTCTCAGAGGACATCATGTCCTCGTGAGGACAGACAACATGACCACACTATCGTATATAAACCGCCATGGGGGTTTGCGTTCTCTCCAGTTACACATGCTGGCACGCAAACTGATCTTATGGAGCTGCGGACGTCTCCTCTCTCTGAGAGCGACGCACGTACCAGGAGTGATGAACCTCGGGGCAGATCTGCTGTCCAGAGGTGCACCACTATATGCAGACTGGACTCTACATCCAATAATTGTGAGTCAGCTGGGGATGCGTTACGGCCGGGCCGCGGTGGATCTGTTCGCATCAAAAGAAAACACTCAATGTCAGCTGTTCTTTTCAATGTCAGCTGTTCTCTTCAATGCACGATTTAAACGCACCGTTAGGCGTGGACGCGCTCGCGCACGTTTGGCCTCCAGTTCTTCTGTACGCGTTCCCACCCCTGGCTCTGATACCCCCAACTCTGGCCAGAGTGAGAGAACAACGCCACACACTGATCATAATAGCTCCACACTGGCCTGCAATGTACTGGCTGGCGGAGATATATCAGCTGCTGTGCGGGCAGCCGTGGCAGCTCCCGCTACGCAGGGACATACTGTCTCAGGCGGGGGGGGGGGGGGGGGGGCGATTTTTCACCCACACCCAGAGCGCTTGGCACTATGGGCCTGGCCCGTGAGTGGTATAACCTGAATACAGTGGGACTCCCTCAGAAGGTGATAAACACTATTCAGAGTGCAAGAGCTTCCTCCACCAGGTCCCTCTATGACTGTAAGTGGAGGGTGTTTGAGGAGTGGTGCCTTCAAAAAGGACACATCTCTTTTCAATGTCCTGTCGGGGTGATTTTATCATTTCTTCAGGACCTGATTGATAAACACAGAGCTTTCTCTACGATCAAAGTGTAACTGGCTGCTATTGCTGCATGCCATGTGGGCTTTGAGGGAAAGACGGCTAGCCAACATCCCTTGGTCTGCCATTTTATGAAAGGGGCTCGCAGGCACCTCCCTGTTTCCAGGTCACTGGTGCCCTTATGGGACTTGGCAGTGGTTTTAGATGGGCTCACTCGACCTCCATTTGAACCCCTGGAAGAAGCTGACATGAAACACCTGTCACTGAAGACAGTGCTGTTACTGGCTCTGGCATCTGCCAAGCGAGTCAGTGACATTCATGCGCTCTCTGTACATCCTTCATGCACTCAGTGTGCCCCGGGGCAAACGAGAGTGTTGCTGAAGCCCAACACTGGCTGTGTACCTAAGGTGGTTGGCTCATGTACCCCCATTAACATTGAGGCATTTCCTCCGCCGCTGTGTTCCTCTGAGGAACAGCGGCCGAATTTGCTGTGCCCAGTCCGTGCTTTACGCACCTATATGGACAGGTCAAAAGAGTTTTGATGCAATGACCAACTCTTTGTATCCTGGGCTAACCCTCATAAGGGCAAGCCCGTTACCAGACAACGGCTCTCCCACTGGATTGTGGAAGCGATTGCTCTGGCTTATACGAGTCAGGGTTTGCAGGCACCAACGGGCCTGCGTGCTCATTCTACTCGTGGACTGGCTACATCCTGGGCTTTGTTCAAGGGTGTTTCCATCCAAGACATTTGTGCAGCAGCGAGCTGGTCCTCACCACTCACTTTTGTCCGCTTTTACAGCCTCGATGTCTCTGCTCCAAGTGTGGCCCGCGCAGTGCTGGGCCCCGTGTTGAGACAGGGTTCTACCTGTTAAGTTCTGGTTGTTTTGGTGATTTTCGAGATAAGCATGTCTAGCAATACGGGAGTTTCAATATCCCATAGTGAGACATCGAACGGAGTGTTATGAATGAGAACTATAGGTTACTTACGTAACCCCAGTTCTCAGAGTAACATGAAGTGAGATGTCTCACCAGACGGCCCTTCTTGCTGAGGTGAAGTGCGAAGAGGTGTTTATTTTGAATGATGCTGTGACGTACTGCAAGTTACTTAAAGGGTGGGTGGATTCCCTGAAGTAGACGTCAAGATCACCAGCCAATCAGGATTGGCGTAATGAGATTTATGCTTCTGTTTGCATACGCGTTGAGGCGCATCCCATAGTGAGACATCTCACTTCATGTTACTCTGAGAACTGGGTTTACGTAAGTAACCTATAGTTCCTAGTGTCCAGACGTGAGTTTGCTGTATAACAAGAAGCTGGAAATATGAGATATCCTTATTTGCACACACTTCAGGCCTCTGGAATGCTGCATGGTGGAATGTGTGTGTTCATTGCAGTGGCTATATATATATTCTGTATAATTACTGCTTAACTATACCTGTGTTTGTGGTTTATTGATTTCTCTGTTTTATTCTTTCATACTAAATTGCCACCACATTTTGGAGTAGTTTGTTTAAACAGATGTGTGTGCGTGCGTTAAAGGGGAATGAGTGTGCGTTCTGTCATGACTCCAAATCATTGTTAGGGGACGGCCTGAGGGCAGAGGGACACACTATACACGCACAGGAGATGGAGCAAAACAGATGCAATCAACAACTGCTGACTCATTGCCTAGGGTCCCGCCCAGAAGTGAAACTGGCCAATGGAGAACTACCAGCTCACGGTCTAGGGCTCGCCCAGAAGTGGAATCGCCAATAACAAATAGCTGAGGAGGAGGAATCGACACAACTCTGCACACAGAATTTGTATTAAAGCTGTCCCAATGTTCATATTCGAGGCTCTCTTCCTGACTGGCTGTCGTGGTACGTATATCACACGGTGGTAGGAATTGAGCCCGGAGTACTCTGTATTGTGTGTTGTTGTCTTTTACCATTAAAGCAGATTATTGTTTAACCCTTTATCTGGTGCTTTGAATTCCTTCTTTTATAAAATCTGACCAGCTCATCAACGAACACGCGGAGCCGAGGTGGGTTTCAGACCACGCTTTGCCCCAACAATGAGCAGGCTGATCAGCAGAGGATACGTCCTGCAGTTCGTCCTGTCCTCTTCCCTCTCAGACAAATGTTTATCTGGAGTGGAATTAAACTCAGCCAGCAGAGCGCGGCTCTCGCGGCAGCGAGTGGAGGAACTGACAGCTCTCCATGTCACAACCCACACAGCCCTCTCCGTGACGCAGCTGCTCGGTGTTGGCGTCACGTGATGATCCCCTTGGGTCTCTTCCAACAGGGGGACACTCCAGAGGTGGTTCATTTGCTGCAGAAGCCTGCTGGTTTAACCTATTGGTTTATAAACTGCAGAGCTCGCGGCATTCCTCTGTCCCAGATATGCCTCCTACACACGGTCATAATAAATCCACGAGCACCGTTATAACGCCTCGTGTGGACAGCATACACACACCTCTCATCCTCTGGGCGTGTATTTGCCTCATGATGAGAGACGGAGTGAAATGCAGCGTGTGGAAACTCCCTCGCAGCCCTTTTGCCTCACGGGCAACGGCGGCGATGGCGTGGCTCGTCACCATGACGACCATTACGGCACATCACAGAGAAGCCTCTCCCCCCAGCAGTTCCATGGGATACAAGAAACACTCCTGTCATCCCAGGAACAGTGTCTTGCGTGATTTTTACTCCCGCTATTTTTCTAAATCTCGGAAAAGAACGGGGGAGTCGCCCCGTTGCTGTACAATCAAACATGTGTTGATTTGCACAGACAACAGGCCATGGCTATGGAAGCAGCCTACCTCAATAGCCAGGGAGGAGTACAATCTGCGCAGCTTCTGAACGCAGCCAGGCAGCTGCTGTTCTGGCACACACGTTGCTCTCCATCAGAGCAATGTATATTCCCGGCGAAATTAACAGAGGGGCTCGCAGAACGCAGCAGCCGTTGTATGCGAGGAGTATGGAGACTCAGACTTGTGTCGCGCACACTGGCGCCTGTAGGAGCAAACACAGTGGTGGTGGTGGCTTAAAGCCCACCTCCGCTCTGCGCCGTCCGTTAGATGAGCCTGGTCAGATTAATAAGAGAAGGAGTTCAAAACACCGGAATAAAAGTTATAACAATAATCTGATTTTAATGGTAAAAAAGACCAATACAAGTTACAGAGTACTCTGGACTCCCAGTTCTACTGCCGTGCGATACAGATATCGGGACCAGCCAGTCAGAAACAGGGGGCATTTTGCATGAATAAACAACAGTATACATAGACATATTTGGGGCGGAGTTGTGTTGGCTCTTCCGTCCCATTTTACTCCTAAGCGAATCAGAGAGTCCGTGGGGAGGAGTTGTGTAGGCTGCTCACTCCCCTAGGTATTCTTACTGGTTGGATTCACTTCGGGTCGGGCCCAAAACAGCGAATCAGAGTTCTGGGAAAAAGTATTTTTCTTCTGAACAGAGCGTGAGAGCTTCGGAAGTAAACTAGGACAGAGTCACTTTTTATCTTGCACTTGATTTCACTCCTTTACTTTCCCAAGGAATATTTCACACAAACTCTATTCTTTCCTAAACAATCAAACATTATACACAGATATATTGGTGTGCTAGTGGAAGGAGGTGTATGTGTGTGTAGAAGGGTATCTTGGTCATTGAGTGTAAGTGAGAAGGTTATATATATCAGGGCTGTCAAGTTAACGCGTTAATAACGCCACTAATTATTTTAACGCGATTAACGCATGTGTATTTTTTGTCCTTGGCCGCCCCGTAGTTTCAGAGCGCATCGAGTTTAAAATACCATCTACAAGCTGATGCTGACAGCCCCGCTCCTGCCGTCCGCTTGCGGCAGACCACACTTCCACGCTCACCGGCAGGCACCGGCTGGCCATCGGGAGGGTGTGTGTGTGTGTGTGTGTGGCGCGAGCGAGCGAGAGACCTTACGTGTATTGTTGTTGTTAGCATCTGGTGCTAGCTAGCTGCGCTAACGGATATAAGGAGCTGTTTCAATGAAAACAGAGGAGCGACATTTCGCCGACAACTGCGCCGAGCACTTGACTTTATGCAGGCAGCCAGACAGTGGGAAATTGTTCGAAAAGTCAGCACACTCAGCACGGATAGTGCGCGCAATATGATTGCAGCGTCCAAGCAGCTCCCGTTCGAGCATATGCCTCCATCACGTGATTGACGTGATTCAAGATGGCGCCTGTGTCGGCCCGCCGCTCGCTCAGCTGTCTACCTATAGCTTTCTTGTTTTTGTTTTATGTTTGTCAGAATGTCTCTGCTCTGCTCGTCTATGATCGCCAAGCTCTCCTCCACCTCAGACCCTCACTGGAGTTGATACTGCTGCCCAAAACCACATCTGGCAACCAAAAATCGTCCCCCCCCCCCTCTTCTGTTGGATATACCCACCTACCTGCGCCGGTTGCCCCGCATCCTGCCTCGCCGAAAGCGCTTCAGACGACGGGGAAAGCGTGGTGGTGCACTGGTCCACCTAAAAGCTTACCTGACGGCTTCTTCCGGGACCTATCCACGCCTCGGATGTCATGGCCCTCCCGCTGCACGCCATGTGAGGGATCGGTGGATTCGCCCTGTCTTTCCGGAGCTACGGACTCTGCTGGATCCGCTGGCAGCTCCTCCTGTCCGACTGACTGCTCCTCTTGTCCGACTGGCAGCTACTCCTGCCCGCCTGACTGCTCCCGGCCCGCGCGGCGTTCACCACGGACATCTTCGTCAGCTGAGACGATCTACACCGTCGGCAAGCCCGGAGCAAAAACTACGTCTGGCTTTGCTAAATGCTAGGTCGATAGCTAACAAAACGTTCCTGCTGAACGACTTCTTCACCTCCCGTGAACTGGATTTCATGTTCCTGACGGAGACCTGGGCACACGCTGGCGAGTACACATCATTCTTTGATCTTCTTCCTCCTGACTGTACATTCTTCAGCTCCCCCCGTGCCACCGGCCATGGCGGGGGCATAGCTTCGGTGTTTAGAGCTAGCCTCCAGTGCCGATTGCTACACCATGTCACTAGCTATGCTAGCTTTGAGTTGCAGCTTTTTGAACTGAATCCGGCCTCGCCTATACTCTGCGCAGTTGTGTATCGTCCGCCAAAGCACAATAAGGATTTCATAAATGACTTTTCTGACTTTCTGTCCGGGATCATGGTGAATTATGATCGTGTTTTGATCTCCGGAGACTTCAATGTCCATGTGTGTTGTGAGTCCAAACCTCTGGTTAGGGACTTTTTAAATCTCCTTGATTCTTTTGGTCTTGTTCAGTCCGTGGCTGGCCCAACACACGAAAAAGGACACACTTTGGACTTGGTATTGTCGTTTGGACTGTCTGCATCTGTGGATGAAATATGTGCAGCAACGCGTATCTCAGACCATTTACCGGTTCTGTTTACAACCTCCATCCCTTCCGCAGGAGTCGAATCACGTGCCCCTGCGCGTCGTCTGCGTTCGATTAACCCCTTGACTGCCTCACAGTTCTCTGATGTTTTTAATGCTTCTCCTATCTGTAAATTAGATGTGGACTGTGCTTTTAATGCTGATGAGCTTCTCTCTATGTTTGACTTGACATGCACACCAATACTGGATTCTGTTGCTCCTTTTACGCTTAGACGCAACAAAGTTCTATCAGAACCGTGGCTCAATGACTGTACTCGTGCTCTCAGACGCGCTTGCAGGCGTGCTGAGAGAAAGTGGAAAAAGGATAAACTCCATGTCTCCCTGGAAATCCTTCGTGCTTCCCTGTCTGACTACCAGACGGCAGTCAAAGCAGCCAAAACAGAGCACATTTCTCTGTTCATCTCTAAAAACAGCCACAAACCTCAGGTTCTTTTTAATGTCCTCAACTCCATCATTAATCCCCGTGATGTTTCTTCTGTTGTGCCATCGCCTGCTCTCTGCGATAAGTTTCTTAAATTTTTTATTGGAAAAATATCTGCTCTTAGGCTAGCTCACACTAGTGCTACCCCCGATCCTGCTCCCTCTCTGTGCCCTGCTGTCCTCGACCACTTTGAGCCTATTTCCCTCTCTTCTCTCTCGGACATAGTGGAGCACCTGCGACCGACAAGCTGCTCCTCGGACAGCATTCCCTCACGCCTTCTCAAAGAGGTTTTTCATTCAGTTGGAGCAAGTATTTTATTACTTTTAAACACCTCTCTTACCTCAGGATGTGTCCCAGCTGCCTTTAAACATGCCGTGGTTACCCCACTACTTAAAAAGAAAAGTCTCGACCCCTCCACTCTTGCAAATTTTAGGCCCATCTCCCAGCTACCGTTTTTATCAAAAGCCCTGGAGCGCGTAGTCTACGCCCAGCTGCAGTCTTTTTTAATCCTTCATGGCATCCATGAAAAGTTTCAGTCTGGCTTCAAACCCATGCACAGCACTGAAACAGCCCTTTTAAGAGTTTTTAACGATCTGCTCCTAGCCGCCGACTCAGGTAGCCCAGCTGTCTTGGTGCTGTTGGACCTGACAGCTGCCTTCGACACCGTGGACCATGGCATCCTGCTGTCACGGCTTGAACAGTCCGCTGGCATCACAGGCTCTGCCCTCGCATGGTTCAGGTCCTACCTTAAGGACCGTAGCTTTTCAGTGCAGCTAGGTGCCTTCTCCTCTGCCAAAGCCCCTCTTACCTGTGGGGTCCCCCAAGGCTCGATTCTGGGCCCCATCCTGTTCCTACTATACATACTGCCCCTAGGTTCTATTCTAACAAAACACAACATTCCCTTCCACTGCTACGCTGACGACGTCCAGATTTATCTCCCGCTCAAAGCAAACATAACACAGTCACTACAGCAGTTGATGGACTGCTTAACGGAGATCAAATCCTGGCTGAGCTACAACTTCCTGACTCTTAACGAGGGCAAGACGGAGGTCATCTTTTTTGGACCACAACCTCCAGCCTCTCAGGTTGATATTCTGGGCTCCCTCCAACTAAACATCCTCCCCTCGGTCATGAACCTTGGCGTGACCTTGACGAACACTTTTAAATTCGATAAGCAGGTCAGCAGCGTAGTCAAATCCTGCTTTTTTAAAATAAGACTATTGGTCAAAACCAAGTCCTATTTATCTTTTAAAGACATGGAAAGGGTCATCAACGCCTTTGTGACCTCGAGACTGGACTATTGCAACGCTCTGTATGTGGGTATGGACCACGCGTCAATTAAACGCCTGCAGCTGGTCCAAAATGCAGCTGCACGTTTGCTGACTGGACACAAAAAGCGCGACCACATCACCCCAATTCTGGCCTCACTACACTGGCTTCCAGTTCAGTTCAGAATTGATTTTAAAATCCTTTTATTCGTTTTTAAAGCTCTAAATGGGCTGGCTCCGGCCTATTTAGTTGAACTCCTCCAGCGCTACACCCCAGCCAGAGCTTTAAGGTCTGCTGACCAGCTGCTGCTGGTAGTGCCGAAGACTAGGCTCAAAACACGAGGGCACCGAGCCTTCGCAGCAGCTGGCCCGAGGCTCTGGAACACTCTGCCCCTCCATGTGAGGTCGGCCCAGACCCTAGGGGTTTTTAAATCATATCTAAAAACTCACTTCTTCTCTCAGGCTTTCTAGCTAGAGCGGAGCACGACTACTGACATTTCCCTGTGTATTGTTTTTTATATTTGCTGTTGCTAAATGACTGTCTTTTTTACAATTGCACTGCAGTAAAATGTTTTTATTACATGTACAGCACTTTGGCTCGACCAAACATCGTTTTTAAATGTGCTCTATAAATAAAATTTGATTTGATTTGATTTGATCACACGCATGCACGCACACAAACAAACACACACACGCACACACACACTTTGTATTGTATTATTGAATGAGAGAGGTTCCAGGTTGAATTGAGGCGAATATTTGTAATGTTCAGAGGTTGTTGTGTTTAATATTCATGAGCATATTTGTCATTGTTCAAATGATAATAAACATTTGCATAAAGCATATTTGTCCACTCATATGTTGATAAGAGTATTAAAAACTTTCCTAAAAATATTATATAGTATATATATATATATATATAGTATATATATATATATATATATATATATATATATATATATATATATATATATAGGATTACTTAAAACAGTCCAAAATAATGCATGTTTACTTCAATAAAGTTCAAGATAATACCTGTTTACTTTAATACAGTTTAAAACAATATCTGTTGACTTTACGCCTCAGTGGGATTTGGCTTTGGTGTTACGCACACTAAAGCAAAGCCCCATTTGAACCTGATCAGGTTCCCCTTAAACTGTTGTCAGCCAAAGTAGTACTACTTTTGGCTCTATCAGCGAAAAGGGTGAGTGATTTGTCTGCTCTCTCTGTGGCTCCGTCATGTCTCCGGATCCAAGGAGATGGCAGTTCAGCTATTTTACGCCCTAACCCGGCTTCATGCCTAAGGTCATCACAACTCTTTTAGGTCAAGAGTGATCACCCTGGCTGGCTTATTCCCCCCTCCTCATAGGTCGGAGGAAGAAGCCTGTGCGCGCGCTGTCTTGCTATGTGGTGCGCACGGCGGGCTGGCGCCGTTCTCAGCGCCTGTTTGTGCACTATAGAGAGCGCTCAATCGGGCAACCTCTGTCTGCACAACGGCTGTCACACTGGCTGTGTGAGGCTGTGTCACAGGCATATGTCTCCTCTGGGGTGGAGCCCCCGGAGAACATCAAGCGCACTCCACCAGAGGAATTTCCTCCTCCACGGCTTTGCACGGAGGAATGTCAGTGGAAGATATTTGCACTGCTGCATCTTGGACTTCCCCCAGTTCATTTATTCATTTTTATTTGAGGGATGTCTCCCATTCCTCTCTGACACACCCTGTACTGGGTGTCCTGTCGGAGTGAGTGACGTCAGGGAGCCAGCTGTGCGTCTCTCTCCTGCCTCTCGGCACGCGGAGAGCGGCCCTTTTTCCCTCTTATAGGGGGGAGGTTCCTTTTTCCTCTGACACACTTTGTACGGAGTGCCTGATCAGAGTGAGTGACGTCAGGGATCCAGCTGGGCGCTCTCCTACCTGTCTGACACGCAGAGAGCTGCTGTTCCTCCTCTATGATCGCTGGACAAGGTGGGACCTTCGTCTCTACTTTCTCACAGCGGCTGGTATGTATTGTTCCCAGCCTTCACCCCGTCGGGAAGATAGGCATGTTTTGCTATGTTCCAGGGACGGTGATATGCCATTACGCATGGCACAACAGGCAGGGGGTGTTATTGAGCAGGTGTGTCTGTGCTTCTAGTGCCGGACGGACCCAGTGGGGCGCAGACTATATCATGCTTCGCCCTTAACCCAATAGCGATAGCCTTAGAGGGTGAAGCCATATACGAAATAGAACTGAGGTTACCTACTGTAACTCCAGCTTCTATGAGTAAATGGCGCAGCCCTCTAAGTGCGGGGCCCCACTGGCTCTACGAATAGCTGAAGAAAAGTTATTTTGTATCGGAGCAGATTGTCGGGCCTTCTTCCTATTTATACCGGAAGGAAGCCCGAGGGTGGGGCCCACCACTCCAAGTTTTCAGTACTGCGCGGGGACGCAGGGGGATTACCCAATAGCGATAGCCTTAGAGGGCTACGCCATTTACTCATAGAAGCTGGGGTTACAGTAGGTAACCTCAGTTACCATGTGACACAATCACTTTAAGTAAAAACCTCCTTGTGAATAGTGACAAGTTGTAACAAGTCGTTCTTTTGAATATATTTTAAACAGGTGAAATGGAGTGGGGCATATCAAGAGGGGGCTGGACTAACCCTAGGGGAGGAGGTGGAACAGGTCCATGCCTTCCTCTCTCGGATAGCAATGACCACAAAACACATGTCAAAAGCAGGTGAGTTACGATAGAACCTTTACGGCCCGTCTACACTACAGGCATCAAAAAATCTACGCGACCAACAACCAATCACATGAATCTCCCGCCCCCGACATACAAAGCAATAGCAATGTTAAAACAAAGTAAACTGCATATAACATCCCCAAACAGGCGAAAACCTACCAGTTTCACCCACTGTCTCTGCCAACTGCCTCCATGCCTGGTTCCTCCGGTTTGTATCCCGGTAAATAGTTCTGGTCGTAAAGAACCGGGTGATTTGCTACCGTAATTTCTCGTTTGGAATATGAGGAAATGAACTGCGGTCTGGCTCTCCCAGCTTGCACGCGGTTTGATTGGCTAGCGCTTGTACTGGTGGGAATTGCATAAACGGGATTTGATTGGCTGATGCCAAGCATCGAGCCTCAAAAGTTGAACATTGTTCAACTTTTGATGCCGATAGATGCTTGTGTATGGGCATAGATATGTCTCATAATTATTTGTGTGAACATAAAAATAATTTGTGTTTACAAATCACATTTACATGTGATTTGTAAATGTAAAACACCATCCACAATGCATTTAAAAGATTTGCAAACTCACAAATACATTTGCAAGTGTAAAACGGATCTGCAAATACGCTAAATATTTTCACAAATAAAAAAAAGATCAATTACAATTTGACATTGTAACTCTGACCCGCTTGACTGAATACACAACAAACCATGAAGACATAGTTTTATCTGCTGCCAGCTGCTCCCCCCGGGATCCGAAAGTGGCGCATAGCCTGCGTACTTCAACATCAACGAAAGTGCTCGATATATGCTGTATTGAACCAAACTAACACAAACTAACTGTATCACTATAACATGATAATGATGATGATGATGATGATGGTGATAAAGAATGCATCTAACGTTCCGCTGTTCATTATAATAAAAAAACAGAGCATTAAACAAACCATCATGCTCTTACTTTGAAATCATACGGAAATGTCGTCATCAGCAGGCCATCACGTGGTTTCCGAAAATCACCGAGTGACACGAGTAGATTTTAGCCGAGACCGGTGGAAAATATGTCTCAAAATTCCGTGTGTGTAAAAAGACGATCCACAAGCAGAAATGTGAGATCCACGAGCAGAGATTTGAGATCCGCAAGCGCATTTTTGGTTGACAAATACAAAATGGATTCACAAATGCCTGATTGAAAGTTGTAAATGTTAAAGAGATAATCACAGATCTTTTTTTTATTTGTGAACATATTTAGCGTATTTGCAGATCCGTTTTACACTTGCAAATGTATTTGTGAGTTTGCAAATCTTTTAAATGCATTTGTGAATGGTGTTTTACATTTACAAATCACATATTTACACACAAATTATTTTTATGTTCACACAAATAATTATGAGATATATCTATGCCCATACTCGTGATGCTTGCAAAGCCATGCCATGCTCCCCACAATGCAGTTCGGCGAAGATTCAAAATCTTCTACGTCACCCCATTCAAATGAATGGGCGAAGCATTGAAAGCATTTTTCGATGCCTGTAGTGTTGACGGGGCGTTACTGTTAGTTTTCAAAAATGTTCAGAAAGGCACAGATTACACTAGCAAATTACACCAACAACACAAACTCATAAAAGCTCATTGACGGTTATGACCATAGAACACAATTTAGGATGGCAATATAGTATAAACCCCAGTTACAGTATAAGAAGTAAGAGGAATAGTAATAAAGTGATATTCTCTTGTGCAGGACGTACAGACATGCTGACGCTAATGGCCATGCGCTGGAATCAGCAAAAAGTCAGCAACTTGGCCACCTCACTGTCCCGCAGATATCTGAAGGTAATAACAAAGTTTTAGAAGAATTACATATTATTAGTTAGAATGATTTGTGGCTGCAGCCTAAATGTAGATTTCTGTATTTACTTGTCTTTAATTGTTTGACGTTTGTAGACCACAAAAGCTCTGGAAAAGCAATTGCAGAACCTGGAGTCCATGAAGGCTGAGTTGGCAGTGACTGAAAAGCAGCTGGAAGACTGGATCAGAGATGTGAATGAGTGGGCAGAAAGTGAGGACAATCTTAATGGAGTTTTTCAACTTTTTTGTAGTCATGATTTATCCATTTATTTTTA
This sequence comes from Harpagifer antarcticus, assembly GCA_902827135.1. NCBI lineage: Eukaryota > Metazoa > Chordata > Actinopteri > Perciformes > Harpagiferidae > Harpagifer > Harpagifer antarcticus. The sequence goes on from CADEHL010001079.1 coordinate 347,135, forward strand.
ATTTTCAGAATTAGTGATAACCCTCTATTGACATTTGCATTACTTATTTTTCATGAAGCATATGTAATAAAATAATCTTAAAACATTTGATCAAATGTCACTGTTATTGTGAATTACTGTGCTTAATACGCATATTTCCTCTAAAAAGCAACAACAAACAACCCAAGGGATGCTGCTGCCTTGGCCAGCAAGATCGAAATGCTGACAGTAAGTGTCAAGAGACGTTCGCAGCGTCTCTACAAAGACACAGACAGCAACAAAGGTCGTTCCAGGATCCGCCGCAAGATCAGGGATGAGAAAGGGGTCCTGACAGCCACAGTTGAGAAATACAACTCAATGGTTCCAAGCACAGAAGCTCTGTGCCTCCAAGCCATTATGTCTGTGGTGAAAGCTTGGCCATGGCAGCTACCAAACAGTGGTATGTACACCAGTCTGCTGAATGCTCACAGCAAATGTGGAAAACCTGATATATAAAACTATGTAAGACTTCATAGATTCATTGATGTTGATCTTTCATACACATTAATTCATGTTTTGTCATAAATGCTTTCCAGACTCTTTCGACCTCAGGACAAAGAGAAGAGCGTTCGACCTTGTCATGGCAGTGAAGAGACTTCAGGAGGAGAAGAAGATTCTCGTCACAGAAATGAACCACCACTAGAAGGTCATTTCAACTCGCAGTGATTCACTGAAAGAGCTGTCCTGCCTGCAAAGTACAGTATAGATTACATTTTTACTTCGCATGACTTTACACATCAGTGATAGGTGATGAAGTAACTGATATTGTCTTTATCTTATACATTTAAGATTCACCATTGGGCCTGAGCGAAGACGGAATGAAAGGTCTCCAGAGCATGTTTAGGAAAAAGCAGCACGACATCGGAGAAATTAAGACTCATGCGAGACGATGCTACCAGCACGTTTTGACTGGAGCAGAGACCATCAGCTTCTTGCAGAGTCTTTCAGATGAGTCTTCTGACTGCGACTCTGACAGCTCTGATGACACACGGTGAAGCCCCCTCCAGACTACCTTCTATTTATCATCTACATGCTGTGAAATACTCCGCCAACATGGTCTCAACTTCCACTCCTATGCCGACGACACTCAACTCTACATCAGTGCCAATCCATCATCCCAGCTACCCCAACTGTCACTAGTTAACTGCCTCCGCGACATCCAAACCTGGATGTCAACAAACCTACTGAAACTCAACAAAAACAAAACAGAGCTCATGGTTGTGGCTCCAAAAACACTGCTCCGGAAGGTTGGAGATCTGCTCCTCACCGTCGATGGCGGCTCCATCTACGCTTCCCCTGAGGTTCGCAGCCTGGGCGTCACTCTGAACTCTAGCCTCACCTTCAACTCCCACATCAGGTCTACTGTCAAAACCGTTTTTTTCACCTTCGAAACATCTCCAGACTCCGGCCGGCCCTTTCTCCTCGCAGAAACATTAATACATATTTTCATCTCCTCACGCCTGGACTACTGCAACGGAGTTCTGTTCGGGGTCACCTGCAAAGCCCTGAACAGCCCAGTACGTCCAGAACTCTGCAGCCAGGCTCCTCACCCGCACTAAGCCCTGGCAACACATCACCCCCCACCCTCCTCCACCTTCACTGGCTCCCGGTCAAGTCAAGCATCCAGTACAAACTCCTCCTGCTAACCTACAAATCTCTCCACTCCCTAGCCCCTGAATACATATCTTACTTCCTTCAGTCCTACACCCCCTCTCGTCAGCTGTGGTCCTCCAACAAAAAACTAAAATGACACATTTCTTAATGTCTTAAGACAAACTAATTAGGCTTTATTAAAACATTAAATAATACTTTAAGTTAAGGTCTTCTTTTAAATACATGTAGCAAAAAGCTTTGGTAAATCTACAGATACATATTAATCCTAACAAAGTACTTAAAGTCTAATATATTGCATACATTTTTTTGGGACTTGACAATCAACTGATATATTTTTTTTTTGTGTACCTTTATTTAACCAGGATAGGTCTCATTGAGATTAAAAATCTCTTTTTCAAGAGAGTCCTGGCCCAAGAATGGTAACAGCACAGTTTCAGACAGTTTTACAGTTACAAACAATTAAAAAACACACAATCACAACACAGTCATACACCAAATTTAGCCAAAGCATTTACAGACACAGCGGCCTGCTTCAAGGTCAGTTAAAGTTGCTTTGAGTGTTTCTAATGAGACCAGCTCTCTGAGTTTCAGCTCAGTTTGAAGCAGGTTCCAAGCTTGAGGGGCAGCGTAACTGAACGCCCTTTTCCCCAGCTCAGTACGGACCTTTGGTACAGTTAAAAGGAAAAAGTTCTCGGAGTGAAGCCGATAGGATCCTGTGCATTTTCTGTTTATGTACATCCTTAGATAAGAGGGAAGAGCACCAAGAATAGCCTTATATATAAGGATGTGCCAATGTTTCAGTCGACGCGTGGTCAGGGAAGACCATCCAACACGAGCGTATAGATTGCAGTGGTGCGTCAAGGATCTGAGGTTTGTGATGAATCTCAGTGCGCCATGGTAGACGGTGTCCAGCGAGTGAAGGCACTGAGAAGATGCATTCATATAAAGCACATCTCCATAATCCAGCACAGACAGAAAGGTTGCAGACACTAGTCTCTTGTTGGCCTCATAGGAAAAACAAGACTTGTTTCTAAAGAAAAAACCTAATTTTATTCTTAATTTTTTCAAGAGTTCCACACTGTGGTTTAAAAGAGAGCGAATTGTCAATTATAATTCCAAGATACTTATACTGCAACACAGACTCAACCTCCGTCCCCTGCAAGGTGGTGATAGGAGGAAGGTTCAAGACCTTGGCTTTTGCTTTCGAGAACATCATTAGCTTTGTCTTGGCAGCATTTAAAACAAGTTTCAAATCACACATGTTGGATTGTACAATGTTAAAAGCATTCTGGAGCTGACAAAGAGCCTGCTTCGGGGTGGACGCAGAACAATAAATAACTGTATCATCATATTATACACATTAATTATACTCTTAGTCTTATGTATGTAGATAGTATAAGAAATGTGCAGAATTTGACAGTTTAATGGTAGAGGTATGCACACATATTGATAGATGTCTTGTAATGCACTATTGAGGATCCTGCGACCCAAGTTTTTCCTCATTGTATAACTACACCGTAGTTGTGTATATGATATGTCAATAAACCTTAGAACATCTTGAAAGGGATGTGCCAAATAGCCATTTCATACAGTTTTTGATGAACGATTAGAGAATAACGAGTAATTAATATACTTTATAGAGATCTGGAGATAAATGTTTAGTCTTCTCAAGCACCAACTATCAAATATCTCTCTTGATTGTTGGCACTTGACAGTCACCTTCCCTGAAGTTTACTCAGGTATAACTAAAGTCTTATTTAAGGGTTGTTTATATTTCACATCATTAATCAGAATCTGCAAAGTAACTAAAATAAATGTGGTGGAGTAAAAATACCAGGTTAACCTCTGAATTGTGGTGGAGTAGAATTATAAAGTAACAATAAATGGCATGTTGTACATGTTGCTGTGTATTATAGCTGAGGGTAGTGTAGTGTCTTCGGCCATCCTAAACACAGAAAAAACTATTTGTTTCTCCGAATCGAAGGGGAAAAAACACAAAATCATTGTACACAATTTAAACCAATCAATGTTGTGTAATCTTGTGTTTTTGAGTTGATGAGTAATGGAAATATCACTGTAAAATCAATCGACATTAGAGAGAATACTTATTCACCTTTTTTCCTATCTTCTAAATATGACAGAAATGTACTTGCTGAAAGTTAATGAATCAACGTCCCCATTACTAGTTTCAAAAACTAAACCTTTCTTATTTACACTATTGTCTTTGATTTATTTCCCAAATGATGTTTGTGGATTTAATGATTGTCGAATACAGTTCAACTGGGGAGTAAAACTGTTATAGCAAACCAGATAAGTCACATGTTGACCTGACAAATCTACATTTTCAAATAGTGCTTTTAACAGGAGCCAAATTGTGCTACATTTCAGGTGAGTACTTTGATAGTAGGTTTAGAATAAGTTTCTAGGTTTTAATGCTACAAAACATAATGTTTCTCATATGGTCCGTTGCTGCAGGACTGCCACATATCGTCTTTTAGAGATGCTCCTGATGTTCCATGCCCTGGCATTTAGAAAATCTGGTCTGCTCTCATTTCCACGTTTTTGGGCAAATTCAAATTGTATCAGTATTATTCATATGACATATACAGAAGACCATCACAAAAATTGATATCCATCTTGTGTTTTAAGACTGAGGCAGCCCACAAATAATGATTGTCACATTTGCATTAATATACTAAACATTTTAAAAGGCTTTACCCTATTGAGAAATAATTGTACAAAAAATATACAACAGAAACAACAATTTATTGAAACAATTTATTGTGTGTGTGTGTGTGTGTGTGTGTGTGTGTATTTGTGTTATATTTTTGAACTGCTATACAGTTGGGCAGGCTCCCATGTGTCCTCCCTGTCCTTGCCACTGCAAAACACACATAAAGATTAGTTGAATAATTATTAACATGCCATGCTATATATATATATATATGTGATGCTTAATCAGGCAAGTAAGTCAATTTAAAATATGATTTGAAACAAAAGGTTCATCTCAATGTCCCTCCACGACTCCTCTCTCCCCCGCCTCCAGGACTTGACCCGGAAATTGATCAAGACACGCCATGTTGAAGGACGTCACAATTGCTTCAATGCAAACGGAGGAGTCGAGGAGGGGTGAGGGAGGAGGCTTCCGGAGGAGATCGAACTCTATAAAACATTCAAGTGTGGTTCAAAAGACTTCATGGAAAAAACAAGAGGAAGTGAGGATACCCGGCCCGGAGGAAGCCCGGGGTCCCTTTCTGGAGCCAGGCCCAGAAGGAGGACTCGTCGGCGAGCGTCTGGTGGCCGGGCTTGCCACGGAGCCCGGCCGGGCCCAGCCCGAAAAGGCAACGTGGGCAACACCTCCGCTTCTCCGTCCCGCGGGCCCACCACCAACGGGAAACAGCGATGGGGTCGGGTGCGCTGCCAGAAGGGTGGCAGTGAAAGCGGAGGGTTTCGACGGACCAGACCCGGGCGACAGAAGCTGGCTTTGGGGACGTGGAACGTCACCTCTCTGGGGGGGAAGGAGCCGGAGCTTGTGCGGGAGGTGGAGCGGTACCAGTTGGATCTGGTTGGGCTCACCTCTACGCACAGCGTCGGCTCTGGAACCTTACTTCTGGATAGGGGTTGGACTCTATTCTTCTCTGGAGTTGCTCAAGGTGTGAGGCGCCGGGCGGGTGTGGGGATACTCACAAGTCCCCGGTTGGGTGCTTCGTTGTTGGAGTTTACCCCAGTGGACGAGAGGGTCGCCTCACTACGCCTGCGGGTTATGGGGGGGAAAACTCTGACTGTTGTGTGTGCTTATGCACCCAACAGCAGTTCAGAGTATACGGCCTTCTTGGAGACCCTGGAAAGAGTCCTGTATGGGGCTCCTGAAGGGGACTCTTTAATCTTGCTGGGAGACTTCAACGCACATGTGGGCAATGATGGAGACACTTGGAGGGGCGTGATTGGGAGGAATGGCCCCCCTGATCTGAACCGGAGTGGTGGTTTGTTACTGGACTTCTGTGCTAGTCATGGATTGGCCATAACAAACACCATGTTCGAACATAAGGATGCTCATAAGTGTACATGGTACCAGAGCACCCTAGGCAGAAGGTCCATGATCGATTTCGTTATCGTATCATCGGACCTGAGGCCGTATGTTTTGGACACTCGGGTAAAGAGAGGGGCGGAGTTGTCAACTGATCACCATCTGGTGGTGAGTTGGGTCGAGTGGCGGGGGAAGCCTCTGGATAGACCTGGTAAGCCCAAACGTGTAGTTCGGGTGAACTGGGAACGTCTGGAGGAGGCCCAAGTTCAGGAGGCCTTCAACTCACACCTCCGGCGGAGCTTTTCGGGCATTCCTGTGGAGGTTGGGGACATTGAACCAGAGTGGTCGGTGTTCAAAGCCTCTATTGCCGAAGCCGCGGCGGGGAGCTGTGGTCTCAAGGTCCTAGGTGCCTCAAGGGGCGGTAACCCTCGACCCTCCTGGTGGACACCGGTGGTCAGGGAAGCCGTCCGACTGAAGAAGGAGGCCTTCAGGGATTTGTTATCCCGGGGGACTCCCGAGGCAGTTGCAAGGTACCGACAGGCCCGAAGGGCAGCAGCCTCATCCGTGGCCGAGGCAAAGCAGCGGGTGTGGGAGAAGTTCGGAGAGGACATGGAAAAGGACTTTCGAGCGGCACCAAAGTTGTTCTGGAAAACTGTCCGACACCTCAGGAGGGGGAAGCAGGGAACCATCCAAGCTGTGTACAGTAAGGATGGGACGTTGTTGACCTCAACTGCTGGAGTGTTAGGGCGTTGGAAGGAACACTTTGAGGAACTCCTGAACCCGACAACTCCGCCCTCTATGTTAGAGGCAGAGCTGGAGTATGACGGGGGATCAACACCAATCTCCCGGGGGGAGGTCACTGAGGTTGTTAAACAACTCCACAGTGGCAAAGCCCCGGAGGTGGATGAGATCCGCCCAGAAATGCTGAAGGCTCTGGGTGGTGAGGGACTGTCTTGGTTGACACTTCTCATCAACATTGCGTGGAAGTCGGAAACAGTACCGAAGGAGTGGCAGACCGAAGTGGTGGTTCCCCTTTTTAAAAAGGGGGATCAGAGGGTGTGTGCCAATTACAGAGGCATCACACTACTCAGCCTCCCCGGGAAAGTTTACTCTAAGGTACTCGAAAGGAGGGTCAGGCCGATTGTCGAACCTCAGATTGAGGAGGAACAATGCGGATTCCGTCATGGTCGTGGAACGACGGATCAGCTTTTTACTCTCGCAAGGATCCTGGAGGGTGCCTGGGAGTACGCTTATCCGGTCTACATGTGTTTTGTGGACTTGGAGAAAGCATATGACCGGGTTCCCAGGGAGTTACTGTGGGAGGTGCTGCGGGAGTATGGGGTGAGGGGGTCTCTACTCAGGGCCATCCAATCTCTGTACTCCCAAAGCGAGAGCTGTGTCCGGGTCCTCGGCAGTAAGTCGGACCCATTTCCGGTGAGGGTTGGCCTCCGCCAGGGCTGCGCTTTGTCAACAATCCTGTTTGTAATATACATGGATCGGATTTCGAGGCGTAGTCATGGGGGAGGGGGTCTGCAGTTTGGTGGACTAAGGATTGCACCACTGCTTTTTGCAGATGATGTGGTTCTGATGGCTTCATCGGTCTGCGACCTTCAGCACTCACTGGATCGGTTCGCAACCGAGTGTGAAGCGGTTGGGATGAGGATCAGCACCTCCAAATCTGAGGCCATGGTTCTCAGCAGGAAACCGATGGACTGTCCACTCCAAGTAGGGAATGAGTCCTTACCCCAAGTGAAGGAGTTCAAGTATCTCAGGGTTTTGTTCTCGAGTGAGGGAAACAATGGAGCGTGAGATGGGCCGGAGAATCGGAGCAGCGGGAGCGGTACTGCAGTCGCTTTACCGCACCGTTGTGACGAAAAGGGAGCTGAGCCAGAAGGCAAAGCTCTCTGTCTACCGGGCCATTTTCGTTCCTACCCTCACCTATGGTCATGAAGGATGGGTCATGACCGAAAGAACGAGATCGTGGATACAAGCGGCCGAGATGGGTTTTCTCCGCAGGGTGGCTGGTGTCTCCCTTAGGGATAAGGTGAGAAGTTCGGTCATCCGGGAGGGACTCGGAGTTGAGCCGCTCCTCCTTCGCGTCGAAAGGAGCCAGTTGAGGTGGTTCGGGCACCTAGTTAGGATGCCACCTGGGCGCCTCCCTAGGGAGGTGTTCCAGGCACGTCCAGCTGGGAAGAGACCAAGGGGTACACCTAGGACCAGGTGGAGGGATTATATCTCTTCGCTGGCCTGGGAGCGCCTTGGGATCCCCCAGTCAGAGTTGGTTGATGTCGCCAGGGAAAAGGAAGTTTGGGGCTCTCTGCTGGAACTGCTACCCCCGCGACCCGACCACGGATAAGCGGAAGAAGATGGATGGATGGATGAAGATGAGCGATAAAAATAAAAATAATGAGAAACTATGAAATAAGAAATGAATAAAACTTAAATATAATTATCATATCATATATTCTAATGTATTGTATTATTAAGTAATATCATACATTAACCCCATTATAGCAGATGCCACATTGAATGGATGAACTCATTTATGCATCAATAATTACAACAGAGTATTTCTAAATACAAGTTGTAACAATACTTATATGTATTTAATATTAATAACATAATGATTCATTTCAGATGATAATACTTTTCAGGGTTAGGTCCGGTCTGACAGCGCTTAGCTCTCTGCTGCAGAGAAGATCACTGCTCTAAACAAAGTCAAAAATCCTACATCCAAACGGAATAAATAGAATTAATCATTATTAATTATTATGAAGACGTTAAGTCTTGTTCATTGTTTTTCACTTTTATTAAATGTTTGATATTTCCGGTGGAAATAGTGGACTATCGGACATTCAAAATGCAGCATATTTTCACTCATGCTCATATTTATACATTTTGCTCTCATGCAAAATCTACTAAAACAAAGTATGTCATGGTAGTGGTCAGCTGTTAAACACAAAAGTGTATCTTAAGGGCTGTAAATATAATAAGCCTGTTGTCAATTTTAGACACAGGCTTATTATATTTACAGCCCTTAATAACATTCATTTTCTGGACTCAATGTATGTCTTGGCCGTTTTCTTTGTTCCAAGCAAACGAGTGCTTTTTGTTTTGAAATCACTTCCGCGAGTTTCGCGGGCCTCCCCCTCGCTCCACTGACCATTAGACCATTTAGTAAGGTAAAAAGCAAAAGGGCAAAAACGCTTCTCAGACGCTCTTCAGTTTACTTTTTTAATAAAGAAAAACAAATGGTCCGTGGATACACGGACTCATATAACCTATGTATGTATACTGTAAGGAGAATGTATGTGCGTGAGAGGACCAGTATGAATTACGGCATAGAAATATGCAAACACAAACCTACAGACTGGGGGTTGGGAGATCACAGGAGTGGGGGGGGGGAGAGCTGGGAATGTGACCCTTGGTTGGGAGAATCCTCCACACATTCCGATGGCCAATTCGTTTTTAAACAAAGAGTTCGCAACACAGGACAGCATAGGCAACATGGGGGTGGGGGCTGGTGAACGGTTCTGGTCAATGTTTGTAACACAATCCCCAGGATGTGTCCTAATCAAACCAAAAGAGAAATGCAGATATCATTCTCTCTCTCGACTCGCTGGTATCTCGAGCTGAGCGCTCATTGGTGTTCATACTGCTCACAGGCTGGGCTGCTGTGTATATCTAGTGTATTCATACTGTACCCCTCCTCACTGTTTATTCATCATTCAACCATTACACCTTCCTTTTTTTCCGTCAAGAGGTTGAAAAAGATTGAGTCCTATGTTTCCAATTGGTTTCCAAATCTGAACATTGACCAGTGGCATAAGATCAGGAGTCGGGTAAATGAGAGACTGAGGAGCCCCCGAAAAACAGATCCCGAAATAGCTCGTCTTGGTTTCCGCAGCGGATAGGCCTACAGCATGGTGTCTGTTATGGCAGTTATTTTAAATAAAACGGTGTCATTACTTGAAAATTGTTTCCTCTTTTTATTTTATTTATTATTTTCGGGACGGGGAAGACGTGGGAGACGTGTGTGATTAAAAATTAATTTGCAGAAATGTAAAGTGATCTAACTAAGTTCTATTCATTTTCTAACGGGAAGAGCAGTGTAAATGGGTGGCCATATGCATTTGAAAAGCAATATAAATCACACAGTTATTATACAATAGGCTATAAAAGCAACATCGATAACCATTACCTTTATCCAATTCAAACTTTGGACGGGAAAAAAGGAAGGTGTAAATGGTTGGGCTATACTGTAGGCCTACTGTATACAAAGACCATTCAAGCTATAGTTCTTCTGGAAATGTTCACATCAGGCACCTTCAAGTTAAACAATACTACAGTAAACAATTAACACAGTAAATTATGTGGATTAAACCACATTTATTTCATTAAAAATAAACGAAATATGATTTAGTTTGAATGATTAAATGTCATCAGGCACCTTCAAGTTAAACAATCAGGTGCACACTTTAATGTGCCGCCACCTCCGGAGTCGGCTTGACTCGGTTTAAAGAATGCACAAATGTGTTTAATCGTTAATGTCAGATATGTACTAAGTAGCCTAAATACATTTGTTCCTGCTCAAGATTAGATTCAACTTTATTGTTATTGCACATATTGCAGGTACTGAGACAACGAAATGCAGTTTAGCTTCTAACCAGGGTTGCAACAAGCAGCGAAAAGTAATGTGCACAATACTACAGTAAACAATTAACACAGTAAATGATGTGGATTAAACCACATTTATTTCGTTAAAAAGAAACGAAATATGATTTTGTTTGAACGATTAAATGTAGGGTGAATTGCCCTAATGTGGGACATTTTTGCATTTCAGACTTCGGGAATATATTGCGATATGAAGCCAATACAATAAATCAAAATCCAGTACCATTCCGAAATCTCCAGTAATATTAGACACTAATAATACAGTAATCTATGAACACTGTACATATTATTGTCTAAAAACATAGCGATGGTTTTGTACTTACGCCAACGTGAATTAAACATTATTTTGTTAAATAAAAACATGGTGATGTTTAGTAAATGATTACATGTCTCTTATTTAGCACAGAATATGATCCTATCCGTGACATATGGATCTTAACAAATATCAGCTATATCAGATACCTGTTGATCAGCTGTTTATTTCACATGAGTTCCAGTGTGGCAGCTTTTTAATCACGGCTCCCCCTGGTGGATCCATGATCCATTGCAGCTGGTTTCATTATAATTAAATGTATTTATCAAGGGGGCGTTTCAAGTCCTGCGGGGGGTTTTCCTTTTGAGCAGGGGCCCACCCCGTGCCGATCACGGACCCGCACGGGTAGGCGTCTGAAATGAAGTGCTACATCTGTAGACCCACAGCACGTCAAACATTTAGGATATATACAAATACGGGGAGCATAACTAATACATATTTTAGTGATTTGTGTCTCACTTCTGTAGGACAAATTAAATAACAACATCCAATTCTATTTCGTATAAGGCTTCACCACCTAACCCCTCGATTCCACCGGGGCCGTCTGCGTCGCGTAACGGCTGCGCAGCGGTTTTGGTCCGGCCTCCTCCAGCGTCATACCCTACCGGGCACGTTTCAGAAGCATTTCAGAAGCGGAGCATCTTGCCTGCTCGCAGTTTTTGTTGATTTGGGCATATTTCCTGGACAGGCTACTTTGTACAGACAAAGTTAATAATAATTGTAATATCCCAGTTATAAACGACATGAATCAAAGATGTGTTGCTGTATTTTAGTGGTAAAAAAATGCATTTATCATCATAATTATTCTATATACACTGAACAAAAATATAAATGCAACACTTTTGTTTTTGCTCCCATTTTTCATGAGATGAACTCAAAGATCTAAAACATTTTCTATATACACAAAATAACCATTTCTCTCAAATATTGTTCACAAATCTGAAAAAATCTGTGATAGCGAGCACTTCTCCTTTGCCGAGATAATCCATCCCACCTCACAGGTGTGGCATATCAAGATGCTGATTAGACAGCATGATTATTGCACAGGTGTGCCTTAGGCTGGCCACAATAAAAGGCCACTCTAAAATGTTCAGTTTTATCACACAGCACAATGCCACAGATGTCGCAAGTTTTGAGGGAGCGTGCTATTGGCATGCTGACAGCAGGAATGTCCACCAGAGCCCGTGAATTGAATGTTCATTTCTCTATCATAAGCCGTCTCCAAAGGCGTTTCAGAGAATTTGGCAGTACATCCAACCGGCCTCACAACCGCAGACCACATGTAACCACACAGCCCAGGACCTCCACATCCAGCCATGTTCACTTCCAAGATCGTCTGAGACCAGCCACTCTGACAGCTGCCTGCAACAATCGGTTTGCATAACCAAAGAATTTCTGCACAAACTGTCAGAAACCGTCTCAGGGGAAGCTCATCTGCATGCTCGTCATCCTCATCGGGGTCTCGACCTGACTCCGGTTCGTCGTCGTAACCGACTTGAGTGGACAAATGCTCACATTTGATGGGGTCTGGCACGTTGGAGAGGTGTTCTCTTCACGGATGAATCCCGGTATTCACTGTTCAGGGCAGATGGCAGACAGCGTGTGTGGCGTCGTGTGGGTGAGCGGTGTTCTGATGTCAATGTTGTGAATCGAGTGGTGGTGGTGGTGGTGGGGTTATGGTATGGGCAGGCATATGTTATGGACGACAAACACAGGTGCATTTTATTGATGGCATTGTGAATGCACAGAGATACCGTGACGAGATCCTGAGGCCCATTGCTGTGCCATTCATCCACGACCATCACCTCATGTTGCAGCATGATAATGCACGACCCCATGTTGCAAGGATCTGTACACAATTCCTGGAGGCTGAAAACATCCCAGTTCTTGCATGGCCAGCATACTCACCGGACATGTCACCCATTGAGCATGTTTGGGATGCTCTGGATCGGCGTATACGACAGCGTGTTCCAGTTCCTGCCAATATCCAGCAACTTGGCACAGCCATTGAAGAGGAGTGGACCAACATTCCACAGGCCACAATCAACAACCTGATCAACTCTATGCGACGGAGATGTGTTGCACTGCGTGAGGCAAATGGTGGTCACACCAGATACTGACTGGTTTTCGGACCCCCCCAGACCCCCCCAATAAAGCAAAACTGCACGTTTCAGAGTGGCCTTTTATTGTGGCCAGCCTAAGGCACACATGTGCAATAATCATGCTGTCTAATCAGCATCTTGATATGCCACACCTGTGAGGTGGGATGGATCTCACTATCACAGATTTGTTCAGATTTGTGAACAATATTTGAGAGAAATGGTTATTTTGTGTATATAGAAAATGTTTTAGATCTTTGAGTTCATCGTCTTAGGGACGGGTGGCGCAGTGGTCTATGCGTTTGATCATCAGATCAAGGGGGCACTGGTGAACTCCAGTTCGAAACACGCTCCCGCCCCCACTGCGTCAAGCCGTTTTGTCCTTGGGCAAGACACTTCACCCGAATTTGCTCCTGTGGGTATTGTCCACAGTAGATGACCATTACATGCATGTATGATCTGTATGTGTACTGTGTATTTGTAAAGCGCTTTGAGAGTCATTGATAAAGCGCTATAATAAATATAAGGATTATTATTATTATCTCATGAAAAATGGGAGCAAAAACAAAAGTGTTGCATTTATATTTTTGTTCAGTGTACATATATTTTACTCAGTGCCTGTAAACCGGAGGAGAACGCTGGCATTTCTCCTCCTACTTGAAAGACTACGGAGGAATAGGGTCTTCAAATTAGTTTATTTGGGGGATGGGCCGGATGCTGTCACCAGTCCACTTCCAGCCTCTGCAACGCCTCACGTCGAAAAATAGACTTCAATCCTATTTCGAGCGGAGCCCAGCGGCGAGACGCGTCTGAGCCGTAACACAGCGGGTCTGGTGGAATAGCACCCATTGACTAGAGTGCGGACGCCACAGCCGTAACGCGACGCAGACGGACCTGATGGAATCTAGGGGTAAGGCTATCGCTATTGGGTAATCCCACTGCACGTGTGCAGCACTGACAGACTTAATCCACGCCCACCAATGACGTGGGCCCCACCTACGGCCTCACTTCCGTATAAAGAGGAAGTAGGCTCGACCATCTGCTCCCATTTTTCTTTAGCACTCCGTTGCAGAAGCACTGGCCCTCTGGCCCACAGACAGCGGAGAGCAGACGCTCTCGCTGCTGTAGCCGAAGATGATTGGCTAGTCCAGGAGTCTTACTCCGTGGACCAAGCCCTTGATTTATGGGATCCGAGTGGCGGGCAGCATTCAGGCGACTCCTTCCCCTCCATTCACCATGTGGTTCCCCCGGCCCCGTCCTCCCTCTGCTCCGGACGGGGAGACAGGGCGGGGCCCGGTGTCAGCCCGACAGCGGGTCACCGGGTCCCTCTATCCGCCATCTCGGCTCTGCCGTATAGGCGGTATTCTCCAGGAACTCCCGGAGATCATCGGAAAGGCAGCCGCCTAATGAAATCTCCCCGTTCCCCCGGTTCAGGAGAGCTCTCCTCCCGATGACATGACATGCCTCATAGCCTGTCGGTTATTAGGCAGCAGGGCTCGCGGCACAAACCGGCTGTCTTTAAAACCTGTCGGTTGATTAGACAGCACAGGCTTGTTTCCTATGTCACAGATATGCCTCCACACACCTCGCTCATTCCTCAAGCGGGTTTGAGCGTGAACGCACCTCAATGTCCGGTTTACGAGCCTTCTCCTAAACGGCGACATGATGAGAGCCGCTGTGCAATACACAGCGTGTGGAGGTGCATAACGAATATATGTCAGTATTACGAATATCAAGTCTGATGTGAGTGCCCTGAAATCTACCTTAGCGGAAATGGAAATTTCGCTCTCGACCTGCACGGATGACATCTCTACAATGCAGGCTAAAGTGGAGCACCTGTCCGCTGAACTGGAGAGAGTGGATAATAAGTGCGAAGATCTCGAGGCCAGATCACGGCGTAACAACGTAAGGATCGTGGGTGTACCGGAAGAAATAACCATCACTAACACAACTGCCGCTATTTCCACTCTGCTTAAGAGGCTTTTAAGCTGGAGAAAGAGCCACTTTCTGGACCGCGTCCACCACACCCTCCAGCCGAAGCGAGACCTGGCGAGCGCCCCCGCACCATAATTGACCGACTTCACTACCATGCGGACTGTGCTGATATCTTGGGAGAGCCAGAGCCCAACAGCGGATCAAGATCGGTGACTTTGTCGTCTCCATATTCCCTGACCACACCTCGAGGACAGCCCGTGCCCGTGCTACCTTCAATGACGTCCGCCGTCAGCTCCGTGAGATACCGGGGATACGTTTTGGTCTGCTTTACCCAGCGCGACTCCGCATTACCCATGGCGGTACCGAGAGTGCAGTTAATTCACCGGATGACGCCGAGACATTCATTAAGACACTGGTCAAGTAAGGGATCTCTTAACACACCATGGTTGAACACCTCTGGAAAAATGATTTACTCTTTATTTTACTTAAATCCATACACCAAGTTCTCTGTATGTGGAAGTTGATCTGGTTATAAGTGCCTTGCTCTCATATCAATCTCAAGTTTGCAGGAGCTTAACCTAAGTTTACCTAAGTTTAGCTTTCACTATTAGGTCACAAGCTGTTTGCCATAGGAATTTGACTCCTTTTGGAGTTAGCACTGGGTTCTCCATCGTTTGGGGATGGGGTCGATGTAAGTGCTATGGGATGGGTGGGATGGGTTGGGATTGTTTACTGTGTGTTTTTTTATTTTATTTTATTTATTTTTTCTATTGCTTTGTTTCCCTCTATGTCTCTTTCGGGGTGGTGCTTCATAGTCAGTTGTCTCTTTATAGAAAGTCCTCAGTAAATGTCCACCAATACTAGCAATTTAGGAATCGCTCCTGGCTCACCAGTGAAGTTTGTAAGCTGGAACATTAAAGGTATGGGGAGCCCCTTGAAGAGATCCAGGGTATTTGCTCATCTGAAACGACTTAATGCAGACATATGTTCTACAAGAAACCCATATGCCGCTCCACAGACCAGGTCAGGCGTAAGTGTCCATGGGTTTCTGAGGTGTTCCATTCAAACTTCAACTCTAAGTCCAGAGGGGGTTGCCATTTTAATTGGTAAGTCTGTAATTTCACAACTTCCAAGTGTATAGCGGATGACAATGGCAGATATTTAATTATCTCAGGCACGCTGTTTCATGTTCCTGTATTGTTAGTCAATATTTATGCCCCAAATTGGTGATAACCCACACTTCATGAACAAGCTTTTTGAATGTCTTCCGTCACTGCATAATAACTGCTTATATTTGGAGGGGATATGAACCTCGTTGTCGATCCCAGTCTAGATCGTTCTTCTCCTAAAACGCTGACCGCATCACTCATGTCAAAAACTCTTTCTGACTTCATGTCCAAGAACGGCTGCGTTGACCCCTGGAGATTCTATAACCCCCACATTAAGGAATATTCCTTCTTTTCTCATATGCACAAAGCCTTTTCTCGAATTGATTATTTCTTCATCGATGCCAAACCTATTACCAAAGTGTCGTCAGTTAAATATCACCCTATTGTAATTTCCGACCACGCTCCTCTTTCTCTGGATATTTGGATTTCACTGCAACCACGATACTCAACGCTGTGGAGGTTTAATACTTTGCTGTTGTCAGATGACACATTTAATAAATGTATTGCAACTTCAATTGATGATTTTATTACAAACAATAAAAACTACAATGAACCCATCTCTTGTTCTCTGCTGTGGGAATCATTAAAAGCCTACCTACGGGCCAAATCATCTCTTATTCTGCGCAGTTAAATAAAACTCGTTCTGACAAAATTAAAGATATATCGTGCAAGATAAAAAAAAAAAATCAGCAATTAGCCATTTGTCTCTCTCCCAATTTACACAAAGATCGAGTTGAATTACAGACGGAATTTGATCTCATAACAACTACTGATGCCAGAGCGCCTTCTTTTACGCTCACATTCAACGTATTATGAGCATGGTGATAAGGCGAGCCGCCTTTTGGCCAAACAATTGCGTCGTCAGGCAGCCTCACGTATAATCCTCCAGATAAAAGATTCATCAGGCACGTTTGCATACCGATCCTAGTACCATTAACTCAGTCTTTGGCTCATTTTATTCTTCTCTATACAAGTCTGAATCGCCATCCGACACTTCTGAGATGGGCGCTTTCTTTGACAATCTCAATTTCCCTACTATAGGTCCTGGTGTTTCAAAAGAACTTGATTCTCCATTAACCTGAGATGAGATCTCCCTCGCTATAAATAACATGCAAAATAAAAAAGCTCCTGGCCCTGATGGATTCCCAGTAGAATTTTGTAAAAGATTTAAATCTAAATTGGCCCCATTAATACACTCGGTGTATAAGGAATCTCTGCGGAATGGTTCTCTTCCTCCCACTTTAAGACAAGCCTCCATAACTCTGCTTTTAAAAAAAGACAAAGATCCGGATCTCTGCAGCTCTTACAGGTCACTTTCCTTAATAAATGTGGATGCGAAAATACTTGCTAAGGCTTTGGCACGTTGATTAGAAAATATTCTCCAACCATAGTTTCTGAAGAACAAACAGGATTTATAAAGGGACGTCAACTATTTTACAATGTCCGCACCCTTTTAAATATTATCTACTCCAAAAACACAGCTACGACCCCTGAAGTAGTGATCTCACTTGATGCAGAAAAAGCATTCGATAGGGTTGAGTGGACTATTTACTTACTGTACTGAGTAAATTTGGGCTGGGTGATATATTTATTTCATGGATACGCCTTCTTTATATATCCCCACAGGCTAGTGTTTCCACTAATGCGTTCACAATCTCCTTATTTTACTTTATCCAGAGGAACCCGTCAGGGATGTCCACTATCTCCTTTCCTTTTTTGCGTTAGCCATAGAGCCTTTGTCAATATATCTGAGGACCTCAACCACTTTCACTGGGATAGTCGGCGGCTGGGGATGGAATTTAAATTGTCCCTGTACGCGGATGATTTATTGTTGTATGTCTCAAGCCCCAGTAACTCTATACCAGCAAATTTTTATCTTTTCTTATGAAATTTGGTTCATTCTCAGGTTACAAGTGGAATATTTCCAAAAGTGAATGTTATATCCTGTTAATGCTCTGGCATCACAATTGAACCAGTCCGATGTCCCCTTCAGATTGAGCCCCTCTGGCTTTAAGTATCTAGGAATCAATGTAACAAGAACACTAAGTTCCCTTTTCGCTGCCAATATCTCCCCTTTAATGTCCTAAAATCAAGTCAGACCTTCAAAGATGGAAGAGTTTACCTTTGTCGCTTATAGGTAAAATTAACACTGTTAAAATGAACATTCTTCCTACTCTACCTAGTACCTATTCTTTTCCAATGTCTCCCTCTATTCCTACCTAAACAATTTTTTAAGACTCGTGATCAGGTTTATTTCTGGCTTTTTATGGAATGGAACGGCACCCAGAATAAGCAAATCTATTCTTACAAAGATGTAGACTTAACGCTGGACTGTCTCTCCCGAACTTCCAATTATATTATTGGGCGGAACCCTTCTTAACCTTCTTCAATCTCTCGCATTTTTGGTTACTGATTGATGGACACCCCCCCCCCCCGTCCCCCCCCCCCCCCCCCATTACGTATTATGTTAATTTTGTTGTCTTTGTATTGTTTTAGTATTATTATTTTGATTTTATTATATTATTGCTATTATTATCTTGTTTAGTTCAGTCGGTACACTACTCCCTCATATCTGGTCTGTTTGAGTTATGAAGGGGGCTAAAATACTGTATGGCCTTCAAGAGAAAATTAACCATGTAGGGCTTGTCAAGTGATGCACAATAGTAGAGACTAATGGTTACTAGTAACTTTGAACTGTGGTACCCTGTCAATGTACCAAATGTATTTTTTATGTGTCTTCAATAAAAATATATATATTAAAAAAAAAATAGTGTAAATAATGTTTGTTTTGGCAGTAATAACTGAATGTAATGTTTCTACTTTTTTACATCTGGGAGGCATTTGCCTTCATCAGATGGAAAGTTGTTTGACCAACAACTTAAGTATTTCTTATAGCTATGGCAGGGCAACAAGCGAGCAAACACAAACAAGAAACAAAAAACAAGTGAAATGAAGAATAAAATTGAATTGTACAATACATATTGTGGTGGTTTCATCTTATAATTCAGTCTAGAGAATGCACCAGACCGCATCTAAAGACCTGCACAAATCAAAATGTTCTAGGGGGCAGGCCCCCCAAGCCCTTCGTGCGTCATTTCGTCCGCGCGCATTTTTCAGGGTAATCTCTATTGGGCTCAGGGCCATCTGTAAATTAGACTTAGATGGCCCACAGGGCCATCTCCCAAAATCCTTAATGTCATGCACTGCACAAGTGCCATTATTACAGTGTGGACTGCACTCTGCACACACCTCCGCTCATCCCTCAGGGGTGTTGAGCGTGAACGCACCTCAAGGTCCGGTTTACGAGCCTTCACCTAAACGCGACATAATGAGAGCCTGTGTGAAATGCAGCGTCTGGAGGGCTCTGACGTGGCTCGTCCACCATGACAACCACAAACACATCCAGAGCAGGTTCGCGCGCTGAGTGGCGGCGCGTGTGTTCGATGGACAAGATGGAAGATTATATGCAGCAAGGCTCCCCAGTTAAGCCGGCTGCCAATAGCCCTATTGGTTATTAGGCAGCACAGATTTTTCCATTCCCATTATTACGCCTCGTGTGGACAGCACTGCACACACCTCCGCTCATCCCTTAGTTGTGTTTGAGCGTGAACGTGCGGTTTACGAGTCTTCTCCTAAACGGCGGACACAATGAGAGCCTGTGGGAATGCAGCGTGTGAGGGCTCTGGCGCGGTTTGCCACCAAACCACAGAACATCCAGAGAATGTACACCCGGCGCTATCAGAGTACTGTATGTACTCAGGGTGGCGGCGTGTGTGTCTGATGGACAAATGGATGAGCAGGCAGATGGGCAGAGGTAGTCTCCCCCCGCAGTTCTACGGGATACAGGGAACTGTACTGTCATCCCAGAACAGTGTCTCGCGCTACGTGCAGAGCGGAAGGAACTCTTGTTAAAGAAAGAAGGTTGGAAAGGTGTCCACCGAGGCGTAATATGGGAATGGAAAAATCTGTGCTGCCTAATAACCAATAGGCTATTGGCAGCCGGCTTAACTGGGGAGCCTTGCTGCTCCCCAGTTAACCCCCAGGGAATGAGACCATCCTCGATCTGCAGTGTCCAACACGGAAATGGGCCTTTCCCATGCTGACGATCAAACAGGTGCCGGAGTATGTTCACCAGGGGAGACTGGTTCACATCCATAATCCTGAAGGATGCATACCTCTTCGTAACCATCATTCCAGAAACACTGCACATTCCTGCGTTTTCTCATTACTGGCTCCACGCACTTTTTTCAAGTTGGTGGAGACGGTTGGGGCAGCTATACACAGAATGGGGATGAGTGTTATTTTATCTGGACGACCGGCTGTAGCTAGCTCGCTCCAGGGAGGAAGCGGCTTTACACAGACGGATACAGTGTATCTCATCTGTCAAGCCTGGGTTTCATTATCAACTGGAAAGAAGAGCTGTCCTCTTCCCTCCCAGACATTTAACTGGGAGTGTAATTGAACTCAGCCCGCATTAGAGCGCGAGTCTCACAGCGGAGAGGGGGAGAATGTGACAGCCCTCTCAGTGATGCAGCTGTTAGATATGATGTCAGCTGGTCACGTGGTGATCCCCCTGGGACTCTTTCACTTGAGGAGACTCCAGAGATGGTTTATTTGCCTGTGCATCGACCCCATGCGTCAGAGGAGACGCATGGTGTACATTCCTCCTTCCGTGGGTTTGAATTTAGCCTACTGGAAAGTCTCCACGTCAGTGGGGGTGCCCCTGAGCGAGTGACGTCACACACCGCAGTGTTCACAGACGCATCTCTCGCAGGCTGGGGAACGTGCATGTCCGCAGGCCAGTGGGGGGACAGTGGCCGGCTTCACATGTCTCCTCCAGATAATGTGGCTGGAATTACTCTCGCGTATGGAGAGTAATCAGCATTTCGCCCCATTGCTGTAAAATCAACATGTGTTGATTCGAACAGACACCAAAGCACGGCGGCCTACATAAATCGCCAGGGAGGTGTTGATCAGCGCAGCTGCTGAACACATAGAGCATCCTACACAGCCAAATGGACAGCGTTCCGTGTGGTGTGGAGGGAAAAGCCTGGACCCCGTTACGGGGCCCCCTGCCTCGGGATGTCGTTCCTCCAGACAGAAATTGGCTTATAGCACGGTCAAAACATATGCAGCTGCCATTTCATCTTGCCACGTAGGTTTTGGTGTCAGCACGGTGTTTAGTCACCCTCTGACAAAACGTTTTCTACGGGGAGTACAGAGACCTGTGTCACGCGCTTTGGCGCCTCAATGGGATTTGGCTTTGGTGTTATGCGCACTGAGAAAAGCTCCATTTGAACCTTTTGATCAGGTCCCCCTAAAGTTCTTGTCAACCAAAGTAGCTCTGCTCTTGGCTCTGACCAGGGCCGTATCCAGGATTTCCAAAATACCGAGGTCCAAACATGTTAGGGGGGTTCGGGGGATACCCCCCGAGTTTTTGGGGATTTTCATGATCTAGTTAGGTGCTTTTTAAGTCCTGTAGGGGGTCACAAATTGGATAATATATTGATTTCAAACCATGTCAGTGGGCTGACAATGTCAGCATAAATTATTTTTGAAAATGTAATACATAAGAATCAGTTGATTATTACTATAAATTATCTGGACATGCAGAAGAGGCTAAAATGGTCGCAAAACATTGTCAACATTCATTTTTCATGTCTTTCTCCTTTCCTTAACCTGCACCCTCTCTTCCATCTTCTTTAGTCTCTCTGTCTTCTTCCTGTTCATTACTCTCTCTGTCCTCTACAGTGGCGTTTCTAGACCAATTTGACTGGGGGGCCAGTTATTTTCTGAGGGGGACACAATAAATGCAGGACGAAAAAGAGAACTAGACAGTATGAAGTAATTGCGCATAAGAAAACAATGCAATACAGTTATGGTATTTGTTTCAGTACACTTATTTATACAGATAGATCTTATAGTTATTACTGTTAGCTTCAGCTTAAGTTATAGTGCAATGTTTGCACTAACACATTTAAAAAACACTTTTCATTGTTAGGGGGGCCACAGGGGGGTCAGAGGTCAGTGTTAGGGGGGCACTGGCCCCCCCCTGCCCCCCCTAAAACCGCCCCTGGTCCTCTACTCTTTCTCTTTGTTCAATCTCTCCCTCGTTGTTCACTTTTTTGCTCCTCCTCACTTGTCGCTCCTGCCAGTGAATTAAAAGCAATTCAGCTATTTAGTTAATTTCACTTGTTTGTTTGCATTTTTTTTTAATTTAAATCTGTTTTGTTTGATTCTCAAAAGAGAACAAAGATGTAAGCAAATGGTGCTTTATACAATTGTATGTTATTATGACATCATAACTGCAATAGATGTATGTTTTAAAATGATGCCTATTGTAAATGAAGACTATTGTTATAGATAGATAAATAAATGGCCTACATTATTTTGTGTGACTCCAGTTCCTCCCTGACTTCAATCACTTTCTCTCTCTCTCTTTCTCTCTGCTTGTCCTGTCTCGTCCTTACCAACGCTGAGCTTCCACTGACCTAGTCTTTTCATTATATCTGAGCGTGTCAAACCATGTGACAAGCCGCGGGAAAGAAGAGGATAAAAGAAGACTGAAGATATGAAGGGCTGTGTAGGCCAAAATTCAAACTCACCTCGCACACACACTACTGAAAACATCTGGCCTTGCACACACACTACTGAAATACTCTCACATTCACTACTGAACACCTCACACACACACTACTGAAAACATCTGGCCTTGCACACACACTACTGAAATACTCTCACATTCACTACTGAACACCTCACACACACACTACTGAAAACATCTGGCCTTGCACACACACTACTGAAATACTCTCACATTCACTACTGAACACCTCACACACACACTACTGAAAACATCTGGCCTTGCACACACACCACTGAAATACTCTCACATTCACTACTGAACACCTCACACACTGTTGGCGCAGATATCTCTGCTCTGCGCCGATCCTATATGAGTGTGCTTTAAAAGAGGGAAAACTCAAAACAGCCAGGATGAGGGTTAAACAATAATCTGTTTTAATAATAAAAGGTAATAATACAATACACTTTCAAAGGAGTGGGCCCGAGCCCCACTCCCTGCTCTGGTTCTGATGCCGGGAGATCCTTTCATCTGGACGGCAGGAGTAAAAAGAGAGTGAACACCAGGACTCAACAGGAGATATTGTAAAAACAAGGGAGGGGCTGTGTGGATGCTACCCCCATACAGGTCATCTATTGGCCCATATATAAACGATGGGCTTTCGTAGCGTATCAGCGAGCGCCAGCTGAGATGATCCGGAAACAGTCTTTTAGTTTGAAGCAAAACAAACACATCTGGCTCGTATGCCTGCAGCTTCCACACACACACATTCTTCAGACTTCCCTCTCTGCTCCCCTCCCCCAGAGTAATAAAACCTGCAGGAATGTTCATGCAGTTTCAATCCTCACATTTATGAAAGGATAAAACAGAGAAATCAATACAAAACACAAACACAGGTATTGTTTGAACAGTATTCACTTAACTGCTACTATTGATAATTACCAGAGAAACTCCAGGGGCCTCTTTCAATATCTGGAAATTGCAACAAGACTTTCTGCCATTTCTAATGTAACACTCTTCCCAAATATCAGATTATAATAATCTTCAACACACACTACTGAAAATTAACCTTACACACACACTACTGAAAATTAACCTCACACACACACAACTGAAAATTAACCTCACACACACACTACTGAAAACCTCTGGCCTTGCACACACACTACTGAAATACTCTCACATTCACTACTGAACACCTCACACACACTACTGAAAACATATGGCCTTGCACACACACTACTGAAATACTCTCACATTCACTACTGAACACCTCACACACACACTACTGAAAATTAAGCCTCACACATGTTACTGAAAATGAACCTCACACACACGCAACTGAAAATGAACCTCACGCACACACCACTGAAAACCTCTGGCCTTGCACACACACTACTGAAATACTCACATTCACTACTAAACACCTCACACACACTACTGAAAACATCTGGCCTTGCACACATACTACTGAAATACTCTCACATTCACTACTGAACACCTCACACACACGCTACTGAAAATTAACGTCATACACACACTCCTGAAAAACATTTTACTGAAAGGTTCTCAGTAGGGAATGTGCATGTGTTTCGCCTATGTGTGTGTGAGGGGATTCTTGCTGTAACGGAAGTCATTCTAATGTAACGGAAGTCATCTGCTCGTGGTCTCTTTGCTAGCCCCGTTAGCTTCATCAGCTCCAGGCTGCTACTCGGATGTGTTTGTTGTGTTGATGCCTGGTGGAGTATTCTTCATTGAAATATCGCACTTATCTTATGGCTCTGCGGTTCAAACAGACCGTCCATGAATGCAGTTTATTCGGTAAGTGAAAATCAAGCACTTTATTTCTTACTTGTCTTTTTAGCTTTTCAGCTAACGAGCGAGACGAAGCTACATCTGTGCTAACGATGCTATCCGTAGCATACAAGTTAAAACATAATAGAGAAGTGTAAAACATTAAGAAGGATTATACTGTAGAACATAAGGCTTCTCGGTGAGGTTGGTCAAATAAGGTCATGCTTGTACATTAGTTCGTTTGCTAGTTAGGTAACTGTATGCATTGTTATTGTTAATTTAAAATAGCTATGCTCGACGATGCAGACAGCTAGCGTCACATTAGTGTTGAAGAGCAGAGTACTGTATGAGATTAACACATAGATTAACCTCACTATAAGATCTGTGTATCTTAAAAATATGAATCTCACATTTCCAGTTGGTTTCAGAAATAACGTTGACGTAGATATTGCAATATGGTTTGTTGAGCTGGAGTTGATTATTGAAGCTTACTGGTTAACGTTCACCATATCAAACGAACGAACCCAAACGTTGTTGTTTTTATTAATATTATTACTAATACTTACATAGCATTTTATTATCATTACACTGGAGAAACCGACTTATTGTGGCAGCAGAACGTGAACATGTAACTTAATGCCTGCATTTGAGGATGAAAAATAGCTCAGTCAATGCTTTAGGGACAAGGAAATGATTTGTTTAAATATTAGATATGACGTTATGTGTGCTTCTGTGACAATGAAGCTTATTCATTGCATTACATTTGTTGAAGAAGTTTGTCTTTTACCCTTACGTGTGTGTTACAAATGAATGTGAATATGGCATAGGACAAATATTTAAATTGACTGGCTCATGAAAAACGATTCTAAAATAAAAAGGACCCCAACTATACAATAATACACAATCCAACTGATAAGATACAGTAAAGGCTTTGATATCCAGCACCTTTTTTAAGGATAACAAAAAGATTATCACATGACATTTGCATGTAAAAAAAGTCTGTGACCAACACATTGTTACTTTATATATATAGATAGATATATATATATATATATGTATATATATATATATATCTGTTTGTTTAAAGTTTCCAGGTGATGCAGACAGACCAGAGGATGCTGACCACGAGAGACAGACCTATTCCTAACATCAGTGAACTTCAGGATGGACTCAAAGGTACAAAGACTCCTTTCATACTGTACAAAGAATCGAGAAACGTTCTGGTTTAAATAGATCAAGTAACAGCTATAATCAGCTTTCACATTTCAATGTATTTAAGGCAATTATTATTTTACATTGTGAGAATTATTACCATTTGTCTCTACATATTGTCTGTAAAAGACGTAGTAAAAGTGGTTCTTGCAGTGAGACAACCGAGCAGTTGAATATTATTTAATAATAAGATATTTTAATGTTGATTAACTGCAGACTGTTCATTCATAATCTGATTATCTTTGTAGTACAAAGTGATGAATTAAAAAAACACATTAAAATTAAAAAATACATTATTTCTACAGCCGCTAAATAAACAAACCTCTTTCATAAATAACACACTTACTCTGCAATAATGTCATAGGTTTGATGTTTCTTGTCATATCTGTTAGGAAAGGACATGCCTGAAGGACACAACTGCCTCACCGTTTTCTCAGAGGGGCAAGAAGAAAATGAAAAGCTGATTTCAGATTAAAGACCAATACAGGACATTCACTAAGAAACTACACTTTTATTGTGAACACAAAGTCAAACAGGACCATCATTTGTTTGTGACAGCTGAGCCCAGTATGTGCTCACAGATGCAGTTAGGGGGTTTCTTCATCAGGCCTGGTCCTCCTCCATCAGGCCACGTCCTCCTCCCAGAGAAAGACCTCTCCACCTCAGTCCTCTCCAGCCAAACCCACAGACAGGACATCCGTCACGCTGAGTCTCTGCACGCTGTCTCAATGGATCCACACTGTGAATATGAGGGGAAAATGTGTGTCATAAATGCTTAAAAATAAAAAGATTGGTATATCAATAAATGTAGTTGATTTTGTCTTTTTAATTGTTTAAAGTAGATAGAACTGGTACTTAAGAGTTTTAATACAGTTGGTTGCGGAGGAGGCACACAGGTAAGAGCAATAACTAGCTACCATCACATGTAACTAAGCTTGACTTGAATTTATTAAAAGTATAATTAAGTAACAGCAACAAATCAATAACAAAATCATGCAAACATGTGAATCTTTGCTGGGTCCACTGTTGAATTTACCACATATTGTATATTTTAGAAACCTTAAGGCATTTATAGATTTGTATGCAAGTAATATCCCAAAACTCAATACCTTAGATTATTATAGAAAGTTTTGCTGAATAGTTTCATGTTCACTTACGCAACGTAAAACGTGCAGACCGGGAGCAACAGATGTAGGTTAGCCGGCTAGCTGGAGTACATGGTTAGCCTTATATTTACTTACTGTTAACTAACTAATGCTAACATAACTGTCGGCTAGAAGTACACAGCTTAATCAACCATATTTAACTAGCCATTGTCCTCTCAGCCTGAAATATCAATCACTTCAACTAACACATACCACATATCTTATCTTTCTTACAGTGCAGACGCTTTTCTATTGCTCCTGCCTCTGCTTACTTTTTATGCTGATTTTCCTATTCTTATTCTCTGAAAACTTCGATCAGCAGCTCCTGGACATTAACTTATCACTGGGACAGTTCATCTTCGTAAATAGACGGAGGGTTTCAGCCATATTTCAACATTTTTACGACGACCTCAGTCTTACAGTAGCGTGGCCTAGCAACAGCTAAAGCCTGGTAGGCTACTGCATGCTAGTTGGTAGCAAAATGCCTCCATTCTCTACAAATGACTTCCACAAACTTATACAGAAGATGGCTGTGTTGGAAATGAAAATGCAACGGTTGGAAGTTAACGTGGAAGTGAATGGACTATGTCATGGGAATGACACCACTTTACCAGTGTTGCAAAATAATGGAGAAGGGTATGCTAACTCACAGCTAGTTAGCAGCTACAAGGATTCCAAGGAACAGGGGGCCTGTGTACTGGGTAATAAATCTACAAGTGGTAGTCCTCCCTGGAACTCTCTGGGTGCAAAGCCGAAGAGTAAATCATTTCCATGGGATTTGGGAGGACGGATAACAGGCAGAGCCCAGCGCTCCGAAATCTGTGATGCGACCGGCTGGCCTGCATTGTTATCACCCAGGAAGAGCGCCTCTTCAACCCCTAAACAGCAGTGGACATCTGCTAAAGGGAGAATTACAAACAATCCTCCTAAACCACCAAGTGTGCCAATCCAGAACAGATACGCTCCGCTGACCGAGAACCGGAGATCTCTTTCTGATGACCTGGATAACCTGTCCTCTTCACACAGCAGGGTAAGGAACAAAAGTAAAAGGCTAGAGGGAAAGCTAACGACTGGGCCTGAAACTCTGATTGTGGGTGACTCTGCTGTAAGAGATGTAAAAGGTCTGTGTAATAAGAACAACACCAAAGTACTCTGTTTTCCCAAGGATGTGGTCTCTGACTTGGCTGAGAAGATCCTGCATATTGGGGCTAAACATCCAACTGTGAAGAATGTGGTACTACACATTGGAACAAATGATGTTGTGAAACAACTGTCAGAAGTGCTGAAAGAAGACTTTAAATGTTTGTTGCAAACTGTCAGCTCTCTAAATGCAGAGGTGTTCATCAGTGGCCCTCTACCGCCAGTCAGAAGAGGAGTGGAGAGATTCAGCAGATTGTTTGCACTGAACACCTGGCTTTCCAATGCCTGTACTGACCATTCTGTCCATTTTATTGACAATTTTAACTTTTTCTGGGATCGCAGACATCTTTTCAAGGCAAATGGAGTTTGCCTGAACAAGTCAGGAGTGAAATTGTTTATCTCTAACATTTTCAACTGCCTGCGTCATCAATCTGTGGGCAAGAGGAATCAAAACAGGAGAAAGACACAACACATCGTGCAGAAAACCCTGAAGAATTATCACTGCACCCGCCTGAGGAATGTTCTGATTATGGGAGACCTATGACACACATGGAGGACTCTCCGCTGCCCGTCACCCCCCCCCCCCTGACAACGCCTTTGAACACATGAAGGCGATACAGAGGGTTGGCACCGATTCTTTCCTGGAGTTCAAAGACCAAACTAAGGCGATACGCAGGGCTGGCAGCATTTCCTTTACCCCCGCTCCTCAACGACGCCCACCAAAAAGACGGGCACCATCTCCCCCCCCGTCTTCATCACCGAGCCTACGTCAACCACCTCCCCCCCCTGGCAGCATGTCTTCTACCCCTACACCATCTCCTCCGTCTCCATCACCGTGCCTACGTCAACCACCTCCCCTCCCTTCAAGAAAGCATCTGCAGTCTCCGAAGCCTGATAAGGATGTGTGTGTACAAAATGCTTACTGATGTGTGCTGGGTCCAGGCTCAAGGGCGTATGGCACTCTCAACTCTTTCCAGGACATGCCAGGGCCCTGCCTGCCTGTAGCTTTGCCGATATCTGTGTTGATAGGTAATAGATTAAGAGCGGTGAATCATCGTAGATACAGGAAGCGCTCAAACGTTTGTGTGAGTTCATCTAATTTAGCAGTGATTCCATGTCAGCGACAGCTTGTTACAAAAAACATGACTGATTGTGTGTTTAACAAACTTAAACTAGCTTTATTAAATGTCAGGTCTTTGGCAGGAAAAACATTTTTAATCAATGATTTTATCACTGAGCACAATCTCGATTTTATGTTTTTAACAGAAACTTGGATTGAACAAAATAATAGTGCAGCTGTTCTTATCGAATCAACCCCCCCCAACTTTGGTTTTATGAGTCAGGAAAGAATGCATAAGAAAGGGGGTGGAGTTGCTATTTTGTACAATGATTCTCTTCAATGCAGGAAGACATCTTATGGGAACTTTGCTTCTTTTGAATATGTGGCCCTTCAGCTGAAATGCTCCTCTCGAGCTCTGTTCCTAAATATCTATAGACCACCCAAATACTGTGCAAGCTTTTATGATGACTTTACTGAACTGCTGTCTATAGTGTGTATTGACTTTGACCGTTTAGTCATTGTTGGTGATTTTAACATCCATGTTGACAACCCTCAGGACAGAGGGGCAAAAGAACTGTTTTGTGTTCTTGATAGCCATGGACTGACTCAGCATGTGACGGAGCCCACGCACAATAAGGGGCACACTCTGGACTTAATTATCTCAAAGGGTCTGAATATCTCTAAGGTTGTGGTGACTGATGTTGCCCTCTCTGATCATTCCTGTGTTTTCTTTGAGAGCTCTATTTCTGTTCACAAAAATGTTCAAAAAGAGGTAACCACAAAGCGATATTTAACTGAAAACACTAGGGAAATGTTTACTCAGAATTTTTCTTCCACACTTGCCCCTGCTAACATCTCAGTAAATGAGCTAGTAGATCATTTTAATTCAAAAATTAAAAATATTATAGATGCCATTGCTCCAACTAAGGTAAAAGAAGTGACTGGCAAGAAAATATCTCCATGGAGAAAAGCCATGACCGTGAGAGCAGAAAAAAGAGAGTGTCGAAAAGCTGAACGCAGGTGGCGAAAAACAAATCTCCAGGTTCACTTTGAAATCTATAAAGAGAGACTTGGCCTTTATCATTTGGAATTGAAAAACGCACGACAATCGTTCTTCTCTGACATCATTACCAAAAACAAAAACAATGCACGTGCCTTGTTTGCTACCGTCGACAGACTAACTAACCCCCCAGTGTCAGTAGCCTCTGAATTTCTATCCACCAGGGCGTGCAATAATTTTGCCTCCTTTTTCACTGACAAAATTCAGAAAATAAGACAAGCAGTCAGTGCCTCTGCATCAGGAACAGCAAATGTGTTGTCTCTGTGTCCACTTAACATCAATTCAAACACCATGACACAATTCCATCAGATTAATGATAAAAACCTAGAGGACATTATTCAACTTCTGAAATCCTCCTCCTGCTGCCTTGATATTATTCCAACGGGATTTTTTAAAGATGTTTTGCCTTGCATGGCCTCAGATCTACTTCATATAGTAAACAAATCTCTTCACTCAGGTATTTTTCCACAGGCCCTGAAAACTGCAGTCATTAAACCGCTCTTAAAAAAGAATAATCTAGATGCTTCAGTTATGAACAATTACAGGCCCATATCAAACCTGCCATTTCTAGGTAAAATCATTGAAAAAGTTGTTTTTCAACAGCTGAGTAATTTTTTGCATTTAAATGACTGTTTCGATGTGTTCCAGTCAGGCTTTCGTCCAAACCACAGTACTGAGACTGCTCTTGTAAAGGTCTTTAATGACATCCACTTAAACACAGACAGTGGCAGAACTTCAGTGTTAGTATTATTAGATCTCAGTGCTGCATTTGACACTGTTGACCACAGCATATTACTAGACCGACTGGAAAACTGGGTGGGACTTTCGGAAACCGTCCTAAATTGGTTTGAATCCTACTTAAAGGACAGAAACAACTTTGTTTCTATTGGTAAATACACATCTGAGTTGACAAATATGACATGTGGGGTTCCTCAAGGCTCCATCCTGGGGCCGCTTCTCTTTAACATCTACATGCTACCACTGGCTCAGATAATGAAAAACAACAAAATAAGTTACCATAGCTATGCAGATGACACACAAATTTACGTAACAGTTTCAACAGGAGACTATGCTCCAATTCAAACACTGAGTAAGTGCATTGAACAAATCAATGACTGGATGTGTCAGAACTTTCTCCAATTAAACAAAGATAAAACTGAGGTAATGGTTTTTGGAGCCAAGGCAGAACGTATAAAAGTTAGCGCTGAGCTTCAGTCTGCAATGTTCAAAACAACAGATAAAGCCAGAAATCTAGGTGTAGTCATGGACTCTGACCTGAGTTTCAACAGCCACATTAAAACAGTTACTAAATCAGCCTACTATCACCTAAAGAACATATCTAGGATTAAAAGACTAATGTCGCAGCAGGATTTGGAAAAACTTGTCCATGCTTTTATCTTCAGTAGACTCGACTACTGCAATGGTGTCTTCACAGGTCTCACTAAAAAGTCTATTCGGAAGCTGCAGCTGATTCAGAACGCCGCTGCTCGAGTCCTCACTAACACTAAGAAAGTGGATCACATCACTCCTGTTCTGAAGTCTTTACACTGGCTTCCTGTGTGTCAAAGAATAGATTTCAAAATACTGCTGCTGGTTTATAAAGCTTTGAATGGTTTAGGCCCAAAATACATTTCTGATCTACTGCTAAATTATGAACCATCCAGATCTCTCAGGTCTTCAGGGACTGGTCAGCTTTCTGTCCCCAGAGTCAGAACTAAACATGGAGAAGCAGCGTTCAGTTATTATGCTCCAAATATCTGGAACAAACTCCCAGAAACCTGCAGGTCCGCTGCAACTCTGACTACTTTTAAATCCAGACTAAAGACTTTTCTTTTTGTCGCTGCTTTTAATTGAACTATTCATATCTTAGACTGCACTGTAACTTTTATCCATGTATTTTTTCTTTTAGTGTTTATCCATGTATTTCTTCTTTTAATGTTTATTTTATTAGCTTTTCTTTTTAATGACTGATTTTAAATGCCATTTTCTTAATGTCTTTCATTTGTTGTAAAGCACTTTGAATTGCCTTGTGTTGAAAAGTGCTCTATAAATAAACTTGCCTTGCCTTGCCTTGCCTTGCCTTGCCTTCAATAAATGATAAAACAAAAAAAGGAAAGGTTCTGGCTCAATTTCGGCTTAGTTAGCTTGTTAGCTTATTGCAGCTGTGCATGTTGCTAGCGGGTTACTAGCTAGGCCACCTCACGAGCTGCGCCAGGTGATGTACACAAGAAAACCTCGATAGACCAGACCTTCTCAGTTTGTAGACCGCTCGGCCCGGGGTCCAGCCTACGGCTGCGGTGCCGTTTCTCTATAAATCCATGCTGATTTCAACTTTCTGTTTTCGTTCTTCTTCTTCTTCTTCTTCTTCTTCTTCTTCTTCTTCTTCTTCTTCTTCTTCTTCTTCTTCTTCTTCTTCTTCTTCTTCTTCTTCTTCTTCTTCTTCTTCTTTAATGGCGACTTGCAACCAGACGAGCATTATCGCCACCTACTGTATCACTGCAGCATTGTTCTTTGTTAGTTCCGTTTCATTACAATGACTTCCGTTACATTAGAATGACATCCGTTACATTAGAATGACTTCCGTTACAGCAAGAATCCCCTCACACACACATAGGTGAAACACATGCACATTCCCTACTGAGAACCTTTCAGTAAAATGTTTTTCAGGAGTGTGTGTGTGAGGTTAATTTTCAGTAGTGTGTGTGGGAGGTGTTCAGTAATGAATGTGAGAGGATTTCAATAGTGTGTGTATGACGTTAATTTTCAGTAGCGTGTGTGTGAGGTGTTCAGTGGTGAATGTGAGAGTATTTCAGTAGTGTGTGTGCAAGGCCAGATGTTTTCAGTAGTGTGTGTGTGAGGTGTTCAGTAGTGAATGTGAGAGGATTTCAATAGTGTGTGTGTGAGGCTTAATTTTCAGTAGTGTGTGTGTGAGGTGTTCAGTAGTGAATGTGAGAGTATTTCAGTAGTGTGTGTGCACGGCCAGATGTTTTCAGTAGTGTGTGTGTGAGGTGTTCAGTAGTGAACGTGAGAGTATTTCAGTAGTGTGTGTGCAAGGCCAGATGTTTTCAGTAGTGTGTGTGTCAGGTGAGTTTGAATTTTGGCCTACACGGCCCCTCATATTATGAGAGGCCGTCTAGCTCACAACTCATACTTGGTCTTACAAACAATATCAGAATCTCACACATACACCATTAAACTCTTTTATACATATTGCTAAACACTTTTACACGCACAATCATAATCTCTTTCACACACTTTTGTCTGGGCCATAAATCAAACTTACTTACAACTGTACTTTCTTAGAAACACTATTATTCCCACTTAGAGACAACATCATACTACAATATAATACTCTAGTAGTGTATGCAAGATGGAAAACTTTGTGTGTGAGAGAGAATGATAGTGTATGTGAGAGAGGAATTGTAGTATGTATGAGAGAGCATACTTTAAAAGGAAGTCAGGTCGATCCAACAGGAAGCCAGTTTAAATATTCATTCTTTGACTGGTTTACAGCCTTGAAAACGAAGCCTGATGCTGCTCAGAGCACTGCTAGCTACATTTGAGCTGCAGTAAGAACTTTTAAGATTGTTTTATAGGTCTGTAAGAACAGTATGAAGAAAGCCATGATATTTCTTTTTATGTACCTTGTTCTTCAGGGCTAGTTTTTTTTCGTGGAGGTTAGTGAGGAAGACATTACTACTTGTTTCACTCTAACGTTGCGGTGTGCTCAGAACATTATGAGGGAAAGTGAGAGCATGGGACCTGACAGCATGGTTTTGGACAGATTATTCAGTGAACTTGCGGATACCAACGGACATTTTTTACTTTTCTATCAATTTTGCAGGGACTGATAGTCAATAAACTTCAGTCGTCCTTGCGGCCCTGTATGTATGTATTTGTGTAATTACCAACACATATGAAAGCTCAAGATCATTACATGAAAGACAAATTACTAGTCATAACTCAAGGGTACCTCCAACAACAAGAACTGGCCATCCTGGTCCCCCTCAGTACAATATACAACGTGAGCAAATGATGCACTGTTTATCACTTGGAATGAGTTGGCAAAGAACTGCAGTCTGCTTAGGAATCAACAGGAGCACACCGTACACAGACAGCGGCTTGAAATTAGACCACTGACCTATGCAGGAATGTCTGATGAGGTTCTGGCAAACACTGTTCGCGAGATCCTTCAAACTACCCCTAATGCAGGGGAAAGGTATGTTTTAGGGAGTCTTCGTTCACGGCACATCAGAATACAACGTTGGCGTGTGAGACGCTGCCTGCAACAACTTGACCCGGTTGGACGGGCTTTTCGCCGCCGCCGTGCAATTAGTCGAAGAGTTTACAATGTTCAAACTCCCAATCAATTATGGTGAGTATTGCATGACATTAAATTAAGTTATGTGCCATAAATGCACAAGTAATATAGTAGATATTGCTAGTGGTAGAACACATGACATTATTGCAAGTAGGTCTAAAATGCAAGTAAAACTTTAAAATACACAAGTTTAATATTTTTTGCTAGTCTTCCTCAGAACTTTATTTTACGTTCAAAATATAAATACTTATATAGTCAATAAAGGATGTCCTTTATCATGTGCTTTTGTCTTAAACAACACAAACTGAGTTCATGCTGTGAAATAAACAAGGTGTTGTAATTTGGAAGGACTAATCCTTTGACTTCTAGAAGGGTAACCATGTGATGGACATTCTGGTTCTGCATTAACAATATTCATCATGGTTGCAATTTTATTTTTGTAACTATTGAAGTTTTTTCTCCCTACAGGCATATAGACGGAAACCATAAACTGGTGAGATGGCGGATGGTGTTTCATGGATGTGTTGACGGCTTTAGTCGCACCATCATTTATTTGCAATGCCTCAATAACAACAGGGCATCAAGTGTTCTGGGACTATGTTGGACTGGTGTACACAACTTTGGCCTTCCCTCAAGAGTACGATGTGACCATGGCATGGAAAACACAGAGGTTGCCAGGTATATGCTAGAGAGAAGGGGATTAAACAGAGGCAGTGTCATTACGGGACGCAGTGTCCATAACCAGAGGATAGAACGGCTGTGGGCAGAGCTTAACAGAGTTGTCTCGTTCCACTTTAGTAACCTTTTTACCTTCATGGAAAATGAGGGGAAATTGGATTGTACGAATGACCTCCATTTGTTTTGTCTTCACTACATCTACCTGCCAAGAGTTCAAAGGTCAGCTGCTGAATTCCAAAATCAGTGAAACCACCATGGATTATCTACAATGGGTGGACAAACTCCTCCAACTGTGGCAGAGAGGAGTTCTAAACAGTGCTGGAGCTGGACACTTGGCAATTGATGACATTTTTGAAGGAAACGAGACAGTTGGAGTCAATGAACACATCCCCTTACCATTAGTGACAGACAACAACATTGTGGTTCCCGTAAATGACTTTAATGTTAATGAAACCATGATGAACAGAATTGAAGAACTATTTGACCCGTTGAGTGATGATGGTAATCACGGCATATCATTTTTTGTAGTTCTGGTGAATGTTCTTAGTGAACCGTAAACACCGGAAATGGTTCACACTTCAAGTAACAAAACAAGCACTGTTTTCTTTTTTTTTTAAACACACTGAAAGTAACAGTTATATATTTATGTGATTTGTTGCATCACTGGGCCATAATACCTTAATTAGTGCCCAGTTACTCAATCAGCACTAATAAAGCAATGGCAATGGTTGATAAATAATAAGTGACTTTTAAAGAATAATGTTTTTTTGCACTTCACTAAAATAAAAAAATAAAATTGTTGTTCACATTGCTTCAAGAATCTGGCTGAAACCTCCTGAACGAGGTAGATGGAACGAACATAATGTTCCCATTACTCTCTTCCAAACCCCTGTGTGTTACCGAGTGCAAAGTCCATGCACTCTTTAAAGTCATCATCATTCTCAAGCAGCGGCAACTTCAGGCACTTTATGCAAGTGTTCGCCATGGGCAGACGCTGTTTGGGGCTGGAGGGATGCCCATGCAGGAAATCAATTGATGGCTGAGGAGAGAAGCCACCTGGAGGGAGGACACTTGCACCTGTTGCAAAGGCAAGGCTTTCCCCTAATGTTGGTGGTCCCTCTTGATCTAAAACACAGTAAAGCAAGCAAAACAATCATTACCATTTTAAACCATACCAGCAAGTACAAAATAGCATACAGAAACAATCTATTAGTAAAGAATGAAAGGCAAAGAAACCAAACATGTGACAAGTAAGAGGATATTTTAAGACAGAAAGAAAGGAAGAAAAAGGAAATTGAAACAAACCAAGATTAAGGAAAAAGGCAGACAATGAAAAGAGTAATGTCAATGTGGCATTATGTTGTAGCATGTCTTTGCACACTAAGTGATCAACATCATTGGAGACAGTACTACATCTAGCAGCAGTATTAACCTTCCATATCCTGCAGGTAATCCCTCCAAAAGGGTACCACAACCTCCTCTGTCCTTCCTTTGTTGCTTCCCACTTCAGACAGCAGGATATGGAAAAGATGGTCCATTACGTCAGCAGTGAGAGCCGATGGTTCGTGGCACATCAAAGGCCGGAAACGCCAAGGACCTTTAGCCCCTCCTTAAATCTACAGTATACAAATGAGGGTCAAGAGAAGAATTTGTGTGAACAATTGTGCTAATAGTAAAGAACTAAAGAGATAACTTCCATCACCATTGCAGAAAATAGCTTGAAAATAAAAAATGTCCATCAGAGATCAATATGAAATGTAAGAGGGCAAAAACAAAGTTTGATGTTTGTGACAATCTTTAATTAAGGCGAGACACCCCAGGTGAATAGGGTAATTTTTTTAACTTAAAGGTATCAGCTAGAAATTTCTCCAGTTAATGTCTTACAATAAGGCAATTGTCTTTTGTATTACAAGTTTTCTGAAATAGCATGTTTAAATATGCAAATTAGCCATTATCTCATTAAATATGCACATATTTTAACACATTTCAGGAATCGAAATCTGAACTTTGGATAAAGCCAGGTTCCAAATTCTTGTTTCATTTTGTAGTCATATTAGTATCTAAGGCTTTTACAGAAGGGATTTTGGATATCTCTTTTTATCACTCAATAAATCAGAAAATACTGTCAACAGCCCTAAAATATCCATTTTCGCCATGTTTTTAGGTATACAATGTTGTATAATTCAGGCTATGAATTATATATGAACAAACCCTTCTGTAAAAGCCTTCATAATATTGATAGGAATATAACTGGAAGGTTTGGTGTCTCTACGTGCTTCTGAAGTTGAAATTTCGAACTCAGAGTAGGAGAAGAAACTCATTTTGAGAAAACGACCTTTAAAGATTGCTAGCTAAACCCTCCTGTTCTCTGGATGATAGCTCGCGCATCGACGCACTCCGTGAAGGTGTTTCATGTTCGGGGTCATTTGTTTTTTGTATAACCTTGCTTCGTGCAAGAGACAATTATTGTCGTCTTCTCTGTGAACGTTTTTTTCGCCGTTCTTTTGCGATTTTGAGATTTCAATTTCTAGCGGAAAGCTAAACAGGAAGTGCTTTAGCACACCACGTGACGCATCTGAACGAATCACGTTGTCAGAAATTGACACCAGCCAATGAGATTTCGTTTCTTGGTTTAAGACCCCTTTGTGCTTTCACGATTGGTTGCTGATACAAAGGAAATGACCATATTTGGATCCGATGAGATTGTGCAGGAGAGACGGAGCTTTCCAACGATATCTCTGTTGACATGGTGCACACAGCGGTCGCGGTGCTTTATGTTACGTTAGAAAGCTAACTTTTGGTGGATTTAGGAGAAATCTACAGACGCAAATAGACAAACTATAGTAAAATAAACACTTAAATGTGTATTTTGTACGTTTTCCTTCCAAAAGCCTGAAAGAAAACATGTTATGGAATCAAAATAGCACAAAATCTCAAAATTGACCAGTACTTGAAAAACGATGTTTTTGCCTGCCGTGTCTCGCCTTAATATGCTCAGACTTGCCAAACAATTGGGGAAATTAAGTACATGTAATTTGTTCAAAAACACATACTTCAGAGCTTCATTTACAGGGAGTAATATGTTTCTGACCACATTAACTGATTTGATTGTGTTTATTTTATTCTTACACAGCCCTATTTTATAAGGAACAATGTTCAAACATTTTTCTTCTTGTATCTTTGTTTGAAAAATAGGTTTAAAATATAGTCAGTTTAGCTTTTTTGTTAGCACTAGTGTTGCACAAACCTTTGAAATGCTCCTGCAACTCTGTGGACCACCTGGAACATGGTAATGTCTTGGACCAACAGGTCTCTGTCTTCTATGGATTTCAACGGCCTGAGACACCCTGCACCTTGCAGTGGGTCTGTGGTGTGTAAGAGGTCATTCAAAGAAGAACACTCCCTGCACCTTGCAGTGGGTCTGTGGTGTGTAAGAGGTCATTCAAAGAAGAACACTCCCTGCACCTTGCAGTGGTTCTGTGGTGTGTAAGAGGTCATTCAAAGAAGAACACTCCCTGCACCTTGCAGTGGGTCTGTGGTGTGTAAGAGGTCATTCAAAGAAGAACACTCCCTGCACCTTGCAGTGGGTCTGTGGTGTGTAAGAGGTCATTCAAAGAAGAAAACTCCCTGCACCTTGCAGTGGTTCTGTGGTGTGTAAGAGGTCATTCAAAGAAGAACACTCCCTGCACCTTGCAGTGGTTCTGTGGTGTGTAAGAGGTCATTCAAAGAAGAACACTCCCTGCACCTTGCAGTGGTTCTGTGGTGTGTAAGAGGTCATTCAAAGAAGAACACTCCCTGCACCTTGCAGTGGGTCTGTGGTGTGTAAGAGGTCATTCAAAGAAGAACACTCCCTGCACCTTGCAGTGGGTCTGTGGTGTGTAAGAGGTCATTCAAAGAAGAACACTCCCTGCACCTTGCAGTGGTTCTGTGGTGTGTAAGAGGTCATTCAAAGAAGAACACTCCCTGCACCTTGCAGTGGGTCTGTGGTGTGTAAGAGGTCATTCAAAGAAGAACACTCCCTGCACCTTGCAGTGGGTCTGTGGTGTGTAAGAGGTCATTCAAAGAAGAAAACTCCCTGCACCTTGCAGTGGTTCTGTGGTGTGTAAGAGGTCATTCAAAGAAGAACACTCCCTGCACCTTGCAGTGGGTCTGTGGTGTGTAAGAGGTCATTCAAAGAAGAACACTCCCTGCACCTTGCAGTGGGTCTGTGGTGTGTAAGAGGTCATTCAAAGAAGAACACTCCCTGCACCTTGCAGTGGGTCTGTGGTGTGTAAGAGGTCATTCAAAGAAGAACACTCCCTGCACCTTGCAGTGGTTCTGTGGTGTGTAAGAGGTCATTCAAAGAAGAACACTCCCTGCACCTTGCAGTGGGTCTGTGGTGTGTAAGAGGTCATTCAAAGAAGAACACTCCCTGCACCTTGCAGTGGTTCTGTGGTGTGTAAGAGGTCATTCAAAGAAGAACACTCCCTGCACCTTGCAGTGGGTCTGTGGTGTGTAAGAGGTCATTCAAAGAAGAACACTCCCTGCACCTTGCAGTGGTTCTGTGGTGTGTAAGAGGTCATTCAAAGAAGAACACTCCCTGCACCTTGCAGTGGGTCTGTGGTGTGTAAGAGGTCATTCAAAGAAGAACACTCCCTGCACCTTGCAGTGGTTCTGTGGTGTGTAAGAGGTCATTCAAAGAAGAACACTCCCTGCACCTTGCAGTGGTTCTGTGGTGTGTAAGAGGTCATTCAAAGAAGAACACTCCCTGCACCTTGCAGTGGGTCTGTGGTGTGTAAGAGGTCATTCAAAGAAGAACACTCCCTGCACCTTGCAGTGGTTCTGTGGTGTGTAAGAGGTCATTCAAAGAAGAACACTCCCTGCACCTTGCAGTGGTTCTGTGGTGTGTAAGAGGTCATTCAAAGAAGAACATTCTGACACCTCAAAACAAAACAAAAAAGAAAGTCTGAGATGAGCTGCTGCTTGCATGGAAAGTAGACAAGTGTAGCCGAGTGCAGTCGGGGGAGGAACCACAAAGCATGGGTCAAGTCAAACAGCTTAGGGTTGGCTCGACTCAACTGCAGAAGTAGCGCCTTTACTGCGGATTAAGTTCTTATCAACAGCAAATACTACAAAGGAGGCATGAATCTAAGAAACCAGATATATTACCACAAATATCTTGCTGTTTTACCAGAGCAGTACATATTTTCTGTTGGTGACACAATGAACCTAAACCTGTACTTTTCATTAAAAATAGTTTAAAATCATGTATATAGAAGGAAGACCAATTATTTCTTTCAGGAGTTTAGACCGGTGTAAGATATGGAAGACGTCAAAATAAATTAAATTGTTAATATCAGAAATCCTCTTATTAAGTACATCTTGTACTGCTAATGTGGATTTACATAAAGATTGCAGCATAATGCTGAAAAATTATAACGAAAGTAACGGAATTATTCCGCAGCCAATTGCAGAATTTCAGCAAGACTTTGAGATGAGCTGGAATGGCACAGTTAAGACCAATGAGCCTATAGCATTTGCAGGGGATTTTGAGGCAGACAGGGTCTGTGTGACATATCTGTTTCGCTAAAAATAGTGATTTAAATTCTGAACACATTTGACTGGTTGATTATAACTCAGTGCTATATCCATTAATGTTAGACACCCAAGGTTACTGAGGAAAACAAATATTGTTTCTATTATTATTTACATTTTTGTGGTCAAGCTTTGTCATTCATATCGAATGAAAATATAGTCAAGATTTGCATATTCCAATATATTTACAATAAATTTACCTTTTTAAACTTTTCATAAAGGTCAGCATCAACAATGTCCTCCAAGTCAGGCTTAATTGTGGAGTGCCCACCAACAAGACATGAATACAGTGTTGGTGCAAGGAATCCTGGTGGAGGACCCCCATGAACAAGGCTAACAGCAATGGCCTGTCCAGCAATGAAATACCGATCTTCTCTTAAAGCTGGAGAAAAATTTGATTTATGAAAAAACACAGTATTAAAAGAATGGGAAAAATATTTGACTAAAGGGCTGTGATCATAAGGAGTCCCAATAAATTAATACCCATCGGCCAAATATATCACACTTACCAGTACTGTGTAGAGCCAAGTTCAATTTGCTGTCCCTTCCTTCAAACATTGGTGACAGTGCCAATGCTTCCATAACAGGGGTAGACATTACGGGTAAAAAGCCACTGGCCCTCCGGGCCGGTGGACTTGTATTATCACTGGCCCCACCATTGTAACCACTGGCCCGGAGCATTCATCCAAAAATGTCCTCAATTGTTCATATTTGGTTTATTAAAATAATGATATTGTGGTCATTGTTAAAAAATGTCTGCTATTATTATGAGTATTATTATTTGTATAATGCGCATTCTGCCTTCCTGTCATTAGGAGTTAGACATGTAATGGCTATAGATTAGAACCTTCATTATCCTAAACTGCTGGGACTTTTCCCTTTAGCCAATACCTTTATATTGTCTACTCTTCACTTACTTACGTCTGCACGAAATGCTTTATGACACTATGGGTGTTTGTAAGTGTTGGTGAATATGTAAATATGATGTCCTCTATTGTTTGTTTTTATGTTTCATGTGGAACAAATTGATGCAGGTCTCCCTTGTAAAAGAGATCCATGATCTCAAGGGACCTATCTGTTTAAATAAAGGTTTGAAATGAAATGAAATGAAATGTCAGCATAGGTCGGCATTGACGTACAGAGCCGACAGAAGACAATTGTATTGGCATCATATTGAGAGGTGCAGTGACGCGTCCTAAAACCAGGAAGTGAGCTGCTGGTTCCCTCCACAAAAAGCAATGGGATTTCTCCACAGGGTTTTGGAAAATAGCTGGAAATAAGGTCTGTGGAAAACAAACCTGTTAGATAAATGCACGTTTTGTTCAGCCGGATAATCTCCACATGTCTACCCTACTTTTATAATTTTCGAATCATAAATCGAATCGATAGATTATAAAAGGGTTTTAGGACGCGTCACTGCACCACTAGAAGCCAACTCCATCGATCAAGCTGGCTGAAACGTTCTCCCCCTCTTCTTCTCATGCTCCCTGTCACTCTCCTTTAACTCCTCCGGTGACTTTCTTTTATTTGAAGATATTTTTTTTTCCCAGCGCTTGGTCAGTTACCGCTGGTATTAAAAACATTTTTGGCGAATGGTTAGGTGGCGCGATACTCTGTAGTGAAGGAGCGCGCTCCCGCTCACGGGCTGTTAGCAGCTGTTAGCGTTTCGTGAGTCGGTTGTCTTTGTTGGGTGAAAAGCAATGTTGTAGCGTTAATAAACAAAACAATTTAACTAAATTGCTTGTCAAAATACCAATACCACAGGACCATTTTTTTTTTTTTAAAGCAATATTTTTAGTGGCCCTAGCGGGCAAGTGGAAAGTACGTTATGCTGGCCCGGGGTGTCTAAATAGTGCTTCCCGGCCAGCGGGCCATTTATAATGTCGAGCCCTGCATAAGGAGTCTTAAAAACTCTCTCCTTGGGCCACCGAGGTCCACAGGCTCTTCATCTATTCCCAAGTCATCGGAAAACTTGACGAACATCTGGGATGCAGGATTGTTGGAAAGTCGTTTGAAGCCACGAACAGCACCATCCAGAACTGCCAACCTATTTATGTTAAACTTGCATCTTTGGTTTGTGTCAATTTTGGATGCAAGGTCGAGGAGCACTTCCTGTGAAGACTTGGTGTTTGCGATTTCCCTGTAGAAAGAAAAAAATGTTTTAGGATAGGGATAAGAGCATACTTTTCAACAACAAAACCTTGTAAAGGATTTTACAAGTGGAAAATGGCTAGTGGCTGGTGTGCCTATATGAAGTCAATATTGTAAAAAGTCCTATCAGATTCACTTCATGCTCACCCTGTTCCTGTTTAACTTTAATTACTGCACTATTTTCACCCACTCACTTACATATGACTCTGAAGACTGGCCATAATCGCTTGGTTTAACTCCTCATCATCAGATGAATGGTCAGAGATGGAACCCATGATCGCACTGCGCTGGGTCTCTTTGGCCATGCTGCCACTGGATTCTTGCTCAACTGCACTGGCCTGGGTTTCTGTGGTTATTCTTCCACTTGAAGATTGCTGCTCTGCCCCGGCTCGGTTTGCTCTGCCACTTCTTGTGAAAGATAACTAGAAACCAGTGGTGCTGATGCAATTTGGTTTCCTCTAGCCCTTGTCACACAGTCAGGGGTAGCCTGAGTGGAAATGTGCTGTTCACTGGATGTGGATTGTGTGTCTGCCATCATACCATCCTCTGAATCTGAGCTGTCCAACTAAAACAAAACATACAAACAAAAATGTGAACAAATAATTAAAAAACATAATATAAGGGGTTAAGTTCATTGGAAAAACAAGAAACCTCTGTGCTACAAACAAATTACAAAAAAAGAAGTATCGCTTCATATAGTTTGAAATTGGTTACCGTATTTTGAAG
Organism: Harpagifer antarcticus; assembly: GCA_902827135.1. NCBI lineage: Eukaryota > Metazoa > Chordata > Actinopteri > Perciformes > Harpagiferidae > Harpagifer > Harpagifer antarcticus. The sequence goes on from CADEHL010001079.1 coordinate 390,428, forward strand.
CATGCTTGATGGCCTGATGTACACTGACTTTGACTTGAACACTTTGTGAATTAGAAAGCCATTCAGTTCCTGTCCTCACGCAGCTTTGGTGAAACAAGTTTGTTTCCACATGGCATCAAAAGTTCAATACTGACAAAAAAGAGCAAAATACAAATACATAAAATTATTCTGAAGCAATCAACTCATGAACATACATAGCCTAAATATTCAGACAATACCTGACTCCCTCTGGAATGTTGTCCTTGAATGCTTCCCTTAGCTCAGCAATGACTGTCCTGCAGTCCCAGATGTTCTTCATCTCGAAGGCATTTCAAATAAAGCCTTTTTGATGAAGCATTCTCTTTGTTTTGCGCTTACAAACTGCATCCCATTCTGGATGAGGTAACAGAATGACCTCCTTGGTGAACGTGGGGTGATTTTGGACAGTGCCAGTGGTCCTAAAAAAGAAAGCATCATTATTGTTAGATAGATATATTAGATAGAATAGATAGATACGCTGTAGATCCTGAGAGAAATGTTGACATCCAGTAGCAATATACATGCAAACTAAACAACAAAAACAACAACCCCCCCCCTCCCCCACACCCAAACAATAAAAACACTTGCAATATTAGATTAAACAAAATACTAAAAGAGAACTGAGAAACTGAAAATGAAATTAAATCTGTAACAATTAAGTAAAAACTGTATGTGAGAAACAATACAGCAGGGCCTGAGAGTGTATTATCATTAGTAGTAAGAGTACCAGTCGCAGTTACAAGGGCATACCGTTATCCCCAACCGTTAATGTATCGAAATTAAGCTTATGGTCTGAATAAGGGTTCCTGCGGGTTTCAAAAACTCAAATGAAAGACCACTCTGAATATAATTTAATACCTATTATGAAGGAAAATTGCAATGAAAGAAGAAATAAGTAAACTTATTCACGTTCAATATAATTGTATGATTGGTGTTTGGCTACGGTATTTAGCGTCCACACTCCACAGGACCTCCGCTTTTAGGGTTGACGCAGACACAAGGTTATCCCCGATGTTGTTGCGGGAGCTGAATTACTGGGTAACATTACACCGGACACGCGTGATGCTCGCGAAGCATTGGCGAACACAGAGGACATGGCAGGCGTTTGTTGTTTATTCCTGACCTGGGTCTTATGTTTCACTGACTGCGTGTGATTCCAAAAGCCTTTACACACTAGCATAAGGTGCAGCGGGCTTCTAACACGTTCCCTGCACAAGTTTCAACCAAGCACTAAATTCCCCTTTCTCCAACCATATTCGGTTAAACTTACACTTCCCCATAATGTTCGTAAAAAGATGTGAAGATACCTCCGGCTCTTACTGACGCTAGCTAAAGCTTGTTTGCTAGTTACTGGGTGCTCTCCAATAAGGGGCTAGGGAATGCAAAGTTATTGCTGCAAGTTATTGGTTCCATGTTGATTTATTTCCATATAAATAATTTGGGGGGAACTGCAACACAGAAGTACCTTCCAAATGTTTGAAAGCAATGTGTTTCTACTGGTAGTATGTTTCGTGCCTAAACCAAATGTGACTTGCTCTATCGAAATCAGTCACATTGACCCGAAGACACATTTTCGTTATTGTATTACTGGTCTGGGGGAAGCTCGCAAGTGTGTTTATATTTTTGCGTTTGTGTACCGGGGAAACACTTGCAAGAAACACCAGCTGTTGTTATGCTTGCTGTGATGTTACATTAGTCCGTTCTCCACTTGTAATTATGCCGTTACAAGCTTCAACATTTTATTTATCATCTGAATTTGCCGAAACAAGTTTAATATTCTGAAAGCCAATACTTTGTTTATTTGAAAACAGATGAAAACAAACTGTCTTTTATATAAAATTGAAGTATTATACAAGTAAAACTACATTTTGCTTTAATCCCATGTAATTGTAGAATGAACACAGTCTTCCTTTGCAGATGTATAAATCAGGTGTCTTGAGTAGCATTACCTACAAATCATTGTACACATTTATAAATATTATTTTCCACTTGTTACCATTGTGAGTCTATTTTTATGCAGCTCTGCGTGATTTTGTGCTTACAATTCAGGCTAATACACTACCAGAGGTGGAATAAGTACTCAGATCTTGTACTTGAGTAAAAGTACAAGTACTCAGATCTGGTACTTGAGTAAAAGTACAAGTACTCAGATCTGGTACTTGAGTAAAAGTAGAAGTACTCAGATCTAGTACTTGAGTAAAAGTAGAAGTACCAGAGTGTCGGAATACTCTGTTACAGTAAAAGTCCTGCATTCAAAATGTTCCTCAAGTAAAAGTAGAAAAGTATTAGCATCAAAATATAGTTAAAGTAGCGGCAGTAAAAGTAGTCGTTGTGCAGATTGGTCCATTTCAGACTAATATATATGATATATTTTATAATGATTGATAATTAAAGTGTTCTCAAAGCTGGTGAAGGTGCAGGTAGTTTGAATGACTTTGTATACTGCAGGGTAGCTGGTGGATTTACTAAATGTGGAACTAAAGTCTGATTTAACACTTGATTAGATTTCACATCATTCATCCAGATCTGTAAAGTAACTAAAGGGATTAAATACATGTAGTGGAGTAAAAGTACACCATGTACCTCTGACTTATGTTCACTGCCAACCTAAAAGTGTTGTATCAAAAATGTATTGAAAAGTTATTTGGCTGATTGTTTTATATTTGGCTCAGCCAGGTTATATGGGAGGCCCAGTCTACGTACTGTTGCAGAAGGAGGGGGGGGGGTTTTAGAACCCACCTTGTCTCTGCATGTCTTTTGGCGAAAGGAGCACAATCATAACAGGAGGGAAATCATAAAAACAGCCAGGATGAGGGTTAAACAATAATCTGTTTTAATAATAAAAGGTAATAATACAATACACTTTCAAAGGGGTGGGGCGGGCCCCCACTCCCTGCTCTGGTTCTGATGCCGGGAGATCCTTTCATCTGGACGGCAGGAGGAAAAGAGAAAGAACCAAAAAATAGAATAGCTTATATGCAGAAAATAAACCCAGGAGGAGCTGTGGTCAGTTTCTCATTGGGAGATCCAAAAAAGATGGCTTCTCTTAGCGAATCAGCGCGTGCCAGCAGAGGGTAATAAACTATTGTCTCTGAGCTGATAATAAAAAACATCTGGTGTCTGTTATCTCCTTTTCCTGCATAGATTTTCACACCCCCTTGCTCATTCCAGAGACTTGTTCACAAAGATATACTTATTAATACTCTCATATTTCCAGCTTTTGTTTACACACTGCTATTACTAATACAAAGTAATTAAACACACATATATAAAGTAATTAAACACACATATACCATTCAAGATATGTAGACTTCTCTGAAACATGACATACTGGAGACCTTAAGCAGAAGAACTCTCATCCACCCAGCCTGCTTAACTTCCCCTTCCCCCACAGAGTAATAAAACCTGTTTAGCACCCAGGCACCCAGGAATGTTTGAAGCAAGTTTAGTCCTCACATTTATGAAAGGATAAAACAGAGAAATCAATACAAAACACAAACACAGGTATTGTTTGAACAGTATTCACTTAACTGCTACTATTGATAATTACCAGAGAAACTCCAGGGCCTCTTTCAATATCTGGAAATTGCAACAAGACTTTCTGCCATTTCTAATGTAACACACTTCCCAAATATCAGATGATAATAATCTTCAATCCCCCTTTTTATCTCTCAAGAGATACACTTACACAAGGCATTTTGAAACATATCTACTATCATTCTTTTCTACTGTGTCTGTCCCCCAATATTGTATAAATCTATCAGAAACTGAGACCCAAAGTACTTGAACGTTTGGGAACAGAACACCATCTTCCATGGCAGTGAAAGAACCATCAGAGGTGGAACCTGAGCGCTAGAAAGCAAGCAGTCTCCTTGTGTGGTGAATCATCAGCCCCCCCCCCCCCTACGCCAACAAGGGCAGCTGATAGGGAGGGGGAGATGCGGCTTTCCTTTCACTGGTGGAACTGATCAGAGAGAAGTAGACTCCTCTGCTGCCTCGACAAGTCCCCCAGCCCGCTGACAACCGCTTCCAAGTAGTCTGCTGTAAGGATGTCTTCAGGGTCGTTCTCGTCCAGTCCACTGATGACAGCTTCCGAGTCGTCTGCTGTAGGGATGTCCTCAGGATCCTGCTCCTCCCGTCCACTGATGACAGCTTCCGAGTCGACCTCCTCTGCGAGGATCACGTCCATCCTGATGTCATCCCCGGTCCTAGCAGGTGTTTTCCTCGCCGCACACTGGCTCCCGTGGTACGAGCTGTCCCCTTTTCCTCCCACGCGGACGGCATGAGAGATCCGCTGGGTCACTCGGTCGGGGCCGGAGAGCCTGGGGTTGAGCCACTTTGTCCTGATGACCTTCAGCCAGACGAACTCTGCTGTGTCCGCCTCCTGCGTCTCGTGTCCCCCTTTGGCATCACCAACCTGTGTGGAGAAATCTGATACAAATCCCTCAAGCCTACGCTCAGGGCTCTGGGGCCCTCCGCTGTTTGACCCACCATTGCGTAAGCAGCTTGGAGCCTGTTGGTGGGGTCTCTTAAAACAACAGCCGTCTGTGAACAGGTTTTCTAAATTAATTGTAGACCTCCTATCTGCCAGTGCAGCTTCAGAATCTTAATACTTGGCCTGTGGCAACAAAACAAAACTCCAACATCTCTAGGTGAACCAAATAACATATTTCAATAACTCTGAGTTTCTGACAAGCGTCTGTGTTATTCTTAATGAAATCCCTGAGATCCCATTTAAAATCTACATATAATATGAACTGCTAATGTTTCTGGTAAAGAAACACACTAATGTTATGGATTCAAAAAACAACCAAAATCCTGATACTGACAAAGTGAATGATTTCCTGGTGATACTGCTTCTACCGGTCAGTGCTTAGATATTATCAAGCTGAAAAAATGAATACAGAATTCCAACAAACTGTCATGAAATGTCTTTCCATTATGAATTTAGATGAAATGTATATCCCCATAATGACCTAAACAATAAAGTCTATGGCTTTTACTTCTTTACCAGGCTAGTTACATGATGTTGTCTAAATTACATTCGGTCTCATTACATTACAATGTTTTAGCTTTAACTGTAATATGTTCTTTGTACATTTCAAACCTCAGTTACTTTAATACCTGTTGAAACATTACTCACCGGTCAACTTCCTCAGTATTCCATTCTGAAATTATCTCTCTCACAGTAGCCCCTTGGCCACTGATTCTGCATCTATGTTACCTGTTATAACTCAATCAATATTAGAAACATGTCAACATTCATCAAACAGTATCTTATCCCCAGATATGGAGCAGGTCCATTCTAAAACTGTCAATCAATGGTCAGATTGAACAATCGAGTTGGGGCAGCAGGTTCCCTTCAGTCCTAAATGAAAAATGTACATTGTAAAGTTTACACTCCCCCTTTTTACACATAACTCATGTGTAACCAAAATCCTGTATGGGAAGAAAACCTTCAGGTAATAAGGGATTATAAAAAATACCCAACATTTTTCCCAAATATACATCCATCATTTCCACAGTAAACACTTCAGTGAAATTAAGTGTTTCTCTCCATCCTTCAGTCCTAAAAGAAACAGAATCTTCATGTTTTAGTTTGAGTTTCACATTCTGCAAACTGCCACCTCCTGTGGGAGTGAAATATCAAGTAGATTAGAAACGGGTCACCTGTACGGTTTTCCAATTTTTGTGGAATTGTAGGAAAACCTCTCATTTCCCACGGAGCCCCAGAATAATATGTTAGTCCAAAAGCATGCTTGATTAGTCATTGTTTTAAATCATGCAGTTGCACTGATCACATGCAGACATACACTCACACTCAACTTGATCAACTTGATTTGATTTGATTTGATTTGACTCACACTCACACTGTCAGGTTGTAAAGTCAAGTTTGGTCAGTCACCCCAGAGTCAGTCCTTGACAGTGTCTTCTCAAGTTACACTGTCGGTCAGGGTCAAAGGTCAGTTGGTCTCAGTCTTTTTGGCCATGTGTGTGCTCTGCAGAGACTTTGATATTTCAGCATAGGCCAGTATCCTTTGTCTACAAAAATCTGTCATATATGGAGCGCCATCATTAATTAATTCACGATTACAACTATAATGTTCAAGATATATCTAACTTTTCATCGGAACAGCTGTTCCCCACATTCCCTGAAAAGTGTTAGCCTAAAAATGTCACTTCCTTATAGTACTACTGCTGCAGTTCATTTACAACTAATTAGTATTAAAATGTCTAATAGATCTATTTCAGAAACTTCTGTACTTAACTATTATCTTGTGTCAAAACATTACTAGGATCTGTGTAGCTCTGCATTTCATAGGTCATTAAACCCATTTATCTTCAATTCTGGTCTACTTAAAAACAATGTTAAATTCTTTAGCAGTGTGTGGAACCCAGGGTGTCCGAACACGCAACAACTACTCCCTACTTTATCAAGGATTCAAAAACAGAAGTCATTTCATCAATGGTTTGTAGTTGAATTTAGGAATTGTCACCTATGGTAGAAAATGGATGTCCCTTTGAAGGTGGAGAAGCATGTCTTTAAAACTCATAAGATGATGCCTTGCGCTCCCTGTGAAGCTGCAAGTAAGACCTAAGAATCACAGTAGGATGGGTTCAGTGACCCCACATTCCTTCCAATTATATGGATTCTACAAAATCAAATGTGCTGTTTCTACTTTTACTCTATTTTAAACACTACATACTGGACTACAAACAACAGTTACTTCCCCCTAAAAAGTCCTCGTATAGTAATTTGTCAACATGATGAAAAGATTAAAGAATATGGTTCTACTCTGTCCCCTTTTATCCCTCAGTGTGTTTTAGGATGATTTTCTCACTTCACTTTAATAGTTTCCTTTTTACTGCTATTTTTAATTTACCAATTGATTAATTCATGGGTAATACAACTTTTTATCTTTACTTATTTATCAAGTCAATTCAATTTCTTTAAATTTGTTTCTTTAAAATACATTAGTAGATACCTTGTGGAGTATTCACAATAACTAATCCTCTCTAGGATATGAAATCCATTCATCTTTAACAAGATACTATTTCCCTATTTATTTTTAGTTCATGATAACAATGGTATAAAAACCACACGTTTTACTCATAGCTAGTTTCTATGTCAAGATTATTATGTGTGACATAATAATCAGATGTCTTGTTTGCTAAACAAGAATAATACACTTTAATATTTTCAGCATTCCAGACCATCATTTAAACAAGCAGCCTCCCATCTAAAACACTAAACCTAATGTTGTACACCACCCTCTGGAAAACTCTTGCACAGTTATGCTGTCAAATCATTGCATCATTTCTTCAGAGTGTGACCAGTCTGAGACAAGCCTATCTCAAGATCTTGTCATAATGAGAACAGTCAGTGATTTGTTGTCCTCTGCAGCTGTAGTCAGTTGGATCAATGAAACTCTTGTTTGGCACTGGGATGTCCTGAGGGGGAAAAAACCTCTGGATCAATGTGCTACCACCAGCAGACACATGTTGTCCTCTGGACAGTAGAAATCCCCAAACACTTGCAGTTCCTCTTCACACCACTGTTGCCTTGACAATCAGGCCCAAGCAAAATGTCAAAATCTCCTCAGAGATGCGTTCTTTGCACAGTTCTTCTGTTTCTGTAGTGAGCAACCTTTCACTTAACACACTGATTCAGAGTACAACCCAAAGTTGGCGCACAACTATCCAGTGCTGCTGTAATCACAGCAAATCAGCATCTGGAGAAAAACTCAATTTAAATCTCTCCCCCAAAGGGTTACAAAATAAAACGGCTGAGTGTCTATATGGTCAGGAATGCTGAAACATGTGAGTGTTAAAACAAACTAATGGTAGTAGTGTACCCAGATTCTTTTACTTTATTAAAAGTGGTAAAACTACATTGTAAAATCTCTTTTAATCTAAGTTAAATCTATCTAAGTTGTGTTACAAGCATGGTTAGATTTGTAACAGAATACAAAACTAACTGTATTTAGCGCTATATTTGAAAAACAAGTAATCTGATTACAGTTAATGAATATATTTTTTAACACTTAAAGGAAGTATTGGTGGAAAAGTTTCCTCACATAATGTAATCTTCATTACTAAAGCTAAAACCTAAAGAAATCATCACGGAACAGTTTTCTGTCCTTACCACTTAATTGTTTCAATAAAAACTAAAAAGCATAGTGAAAACTCCCACTCTTGAGAACATTTCAACACTTTATTCCATCTAAGCGCTAATGTTTATGACAGACACGCCCTATTAATCCAAAACGGTCTTTAATGGTATCAATTGTGAACTTTCTTAATATGAATTGTAAATGCAACGTATGTTCTCTTTAGAACACAGATAGGATAGTTGCAGCTGAAACTGGTTAACAGCAGCTTTCTGTCAACCTAGATAAGCATGTAGGTCTATGTCGTTCCTAAAAATGTTAGCAAACACCAACTACAAATTAAAGATAAATTGATTTAGCAAAATGAACTCTTATGTAATTCAAAATGTGACAAAAGAACAATGATTTGTCTTACACAAGATTGTGGTCTAACAGAATGATTCTTGACCTCATGGGGTCAAATAACTTGGATGACCGGGGGAAGGGAAGAGAAGACTCAACCATGTGCAGAGAGAAATCACACTGCTTGGAGACTGAGTTCAATAAAAATTAAACCATACGACTTGTAGTCTGGCTTCAATAAAAATGTAACAAGACAAGGCCAGTTCATAACACACAAATTGTCCTCTTTGTATGTCTAATCTAGGTAGAATAATCCACTATTATATTTAATTTGAATGTACTTCATATACTCAGTAAACCTCTTTTTACTTTCCCTCAACGTTACTGTATGCAATTAAGTTCCTCTGAAATCTAATTAAGTACAATTCTCAGTTAATGACAAATACCACGAAATTCACAATGCAATGCAATGGTAACAAGCAGTTCTCAAACCTCTCATAAAACCACAATGTGACGTAACTGTATCCTACAAAAACTATGCCAAAAACAACAAATTATAGTTTCTTATTTATTTCAATATATCTTACTACATCAAATCACACATTGATGTATTAGTTTTCACTGTTATTCCTTCCAACTTCAGATCACTTGTTGATTATTCACCCCTTGTTTTAAATGACCTCCTTTTTCTTCAGGCATTAAAGAAGAGAGCAAACAGGAGAGAGAAAGGGGGGGATACTCTCACAGACACCCCGGCTAGAGCTGTCAGGCATTCCAGGAGAAGGGGGGCTTTCTTGAAACAAGAATGACTTCGTATTTCTTTATCTGACTAAGGCTTTCCTGTGTTCAATAATATATATATATATATATATATATATATATATATATATGCACCTAAATATATCCTCCACGCTGTCTGTTCAACTCTAAGAATTTGAATATAGCCAAATCACAGATTTTGAGTGTAACGGGTATCCGTGCTTACCTGATATTTTGTATAGAGCTCTGTATTTAGTTGTCAGAAATTATTTCGAGGTGCCTTCCCTGGACAACTGCGTCCACTGGCTGCTGATGCGATCTCCTCCCGTGCTCCCATTCGCCTCACGTCGGGGTCACTACTTGTTGCAGAAGGAGGGGGGGTTTTTTAGAACCCACCTTGTCTCTGCATGTCTTTTGGCGAAAGGAGCACAATCATAACAGGAGGGAAATCATAAAAACAGCCAGGATGAGGGTTAAACAATAATCTGTTTTAATAATAAAAGGTAATAATACAATACACTTTCAAAGGGGTGGGGCGGGCCCCCACTCCCTGCTCTGGTTCTGATGCCGGGAGATCCTTTCATCTGGACGGCAGGAGGAAAAGAGAAAGAACCAAAAAATAGAATAGCTTATATGCAGAAAATAAACCCAGGAGGAGCTGTGGTCAGTTTCTCATTGGGAGATCCAAAAAAGATGGCTTCTCTTAGCGAATCAGCGCGTGCCAGCAGAGGGTAATAAACTATTGTCTCTGAGCTGATAATAAAAAACATCTGGTGTCTGTTATCTCCTTTTCCTGCATAGATTTTCACACCCCCTTGCTCATTCCAGAGACTTGTTCACAAAGATATACTTATTAATACTCTCATATTTCCAGCTTTTGTTTACACACTGCTATTACTAATACAAAGTAATTAAACACACATATATAAAGTAATTAAACACACATATACCATTCAAGATATGTAGACTTCTCTGAAACATGACATACTGGAGACCTTAAGCAGAAGAACTCTCATCCACCCAGCCTGCTTAACTTCCCCTTCCCCCACATCCACCCAGCCTGCTTAACTTCCCCTTCCCCCACAGAGTAATAAAACCTGTTTAGCACCCAGGCACCCAGGCACCCAGGAATGTTTGAAGCAAGTTTAGTCCTCACATTTATGAAAGGATAAAACAGAGAAATCAATACAAAACACAAACACAGGTATTGTTTGAACAGTATTCACTTAACTGCTACTATTGATAATTACCAGAGAAACTCCAGGGCCTCTTTCAATATCTGGAAATTGCAACAAGACTTTCTGCCATTTCTAATGTAACACTCTTCCCAAATATCAGATTATAATAATCTTCAGTACAGATCACTCATTTTGAAATATTCAACTTAGTTTTCTTTTCTTTAATTTTTCATCCTCGTGTAGAAGGCTATCACGAAACACATGTTTGGTTGTTTATAGCAAAAAGAACATCTGATTTAATGTGAGGTAGGGAAATAATCATTTGAGTATAAGTATGTGTATATGAATATGTAATTTACAACAGCTGTAAGATGCTTGAAAAGCTTCAAAATGCACCTTGAAAATGCTTGAAAAGTGCTTGAATTTGATTTTGGAAAAGGTGTAAGAACCCTGATTATACAAAATCCATCAGAAGCTGGGATTTAGAGCACTTTAAACCTTTGGGAACAGCCCATCATAACAACTTATGTAGCTCAGCGTAGGTTCAATCAGGAAGACAACATCATCGGGTGTCACACGTTATCTCAATAAGTGATCAGGGGCGTTACGCCCCGGCTAGCCAATCATCGCACCTGCTAACCCCTTTAAATCTGCTCTCCCCTCCCTGTCAGTTGTCATTTCAGGTGTCAACGCACAACCCTCCTCCACCCCTTCGCCTCCTGTCTCCTAATACAGGGCCAAGCTGAAACCTTCTCGCTTCAGATCGGACCGAACTACTATCACCACCACCAGTGTCTAGACCCCGGTGGGGTTCATCAGAGCGGTTCTTTCCCTCCTGAATGATCATCCTGCAAACCCGGGGCCTAATCGCTAAAAAACTGCATCCTTGTCTGCTGAGTCATCATACTCCTCCTCCCCTCTGCATACGCCAACAAGGGCATTAGTACGGAGGGGGAGGGCCAGCTTTTCCTTCAATGGTGGAACTGATGAATCTGATCAGAGAGAAGTAGACTCCTCTGCTTCCTCGTGATGTCCCCCAGCCCGCTGACGGCAGCATCTGGGCCGTCTGCTGGAGGGATGTCCTCGGGGTCCGTCTCCTCCTGTCCGCTGAAGGCCGCTTCCGAGTTGTCTGCTGAAGGGATGTCCTCGGTGTCCTCATCCTGTCCTCTGATGGCGGCTTCCGAGTCGACTTCCTCTGCGAGAGCCAGGTCCGTCCCGATGTCGTCTAGGGTCCTAGCAGGAGGTTTCAGCGTAAGTTCAATCAGGAAGACAACATCATCGGGTGTCACACGTTATCTCAATAAGTGATCAGGGGCGTTACGCCCCGGCTAGCCAATCATCGCACCTGCTAACCCCTTTAAATCTGCTCTTCCCTCCCTGTCAGTTGTCATTTCAGGTGTCAACGCACAAGCAGCAGCAGGGCTTCGTCCCAGCTCCAGGCATTATTCATCAGCTCCGCAGTCTTGCGGATTAAGCTACAGGCAGCGTTCCCCAGTCGGCTAGCGGTTCCAGCCGGCCGCCCCGCAAACCCGGACAAGGGAGGAAAAGACAAGGAAATCGGGCTCCACGGAAGTTCCTCCGGCTTAATGGAAATGGGCTACTTCACGCAAACAATTGACGCACGCCTTCAGTCACTCAAGAGGGCATCACTGGCATCAGGGCCGCTCAAATGCGGCGCTTCCGGCTTCACGCGGAACGGGTCCTCATCGCATGCGAAGCTTTACCCATTCTGGCTTCAACCACAACCCCTCCTGCAGGCAGGCAGGGCTTAAGCTACATCCCATTGAAGCTACTGCCTCCTGCGCCTCACCTCTAAAACAGGCGTCAGGGTAGCGCTGGCAAGAGGCAGTTGCAATGCAAATTCACATGTTTCGTTATATTGTTATGACATTTGGGTCATGCAGAGTGAGATCGCTACCCCTTTAAGAGAGGGGTGTGGCGCGTGCATGTGGGCATGGTATGGTAGAGCGAGCGGGATACATGTTTTCTAGAAATAAATGAGGCAGCAGAAAAAGGAAGGTCTGTGATCTTGCGAATCTATCTTGCGAAACAGAAGAGCTAAATAAATGCAACGACCTCCCAAGAAGAGCTCGCCTCTCTCCAGTCTTTCCGATAAAATGGGTTATTGAACCCGAAGCGTGTTGCTTCTGCCCTGGGAGACGACAGAGAGTCATCCCCCCCGTTTCCTCGACTACGGTCTGGGAGCCGACAGGAAGTTCAACACTATGCATTGCTACCTTTAGTTCAGGGTTAAGGTGAGTTCCAGGCAGTGTTGGGTGTAGCGTGTTACAGTATGGAGTTTCAGGAACATTACATTACATTTAGGGCTGTCAGTCGATTAAAATATTTAATCGCGATTAATCGCATGATTGTCCATAGTTAATCGCGATTAATCGCAAATTAATCGCACATTTTTGATCTGTTCTAAATGTACCTTAGAGGAATATTTTTCAAGTTTTTAACACTCTTATCAACATGAGTAGACAAATATGCTTTATGCTAATATTTATCATTTGAACAATGACAAATAATCTCATTAATATTAAACACAACAACCTCTGAACATTACAAATATTTGCCTCAATTCAACCTGGAACCTCTCTCATACAATAATACAATACTGTGTGTGTGCGTGTGTGTGTGTGTGTGTGTGTGTGTGTGTGTGTGTGTTCGAACGGGAGCTGCCTGGACGCTGCAATCATGTTGCGCACTATCCGTGCTGAGTGTGCTGACTTTTCGTACAATGTCCCGCTGTCTGGCTTCCTGCATAAAGTCAAGTGCTCGGCGCAGTTGTAGCGAAATGTCGCTCCTCTGTTTTCATTTAAACAGCTCCTTATATCCGTTAGCGCAGCTAGCTAGCACCAGATGCTAACAACAACAATGCACGTAAGGTCTCGGGCCACACATACACACACACCCTCCCGGTCCTCCCGATAGCCAGTCGGTGCCTGCCGGTGAGCGTGGAAGTGTGGTCTGCTGCAAGCGGGCGGCAGGAGCGGGGCTGTCAGCATCAGTTTGTAGATGGTATTTTAAACTAGATGCGCTCTGAAACTACGGGGCGGCCGAGGACAAAAAATACACATGCGTTAATCGCGTTAAAATAATTCGTGGCGTTAATTTTTTTTTTGCGTTAACGCGTTATTAACGCGTTAACTTGACAGCCCTAATTACATTACATTGCATTTTGGCTGACGCTTTTATCCAAAGCGACTTACAATAAGTACATTCGACCAGGAAGACACAACCTTGAAGAAAACAGAATCATATAAGTACATCAGGTTTCATAGAGCCAAACATTTCAAGTGCTACTCAGCTGGCTTTAGATAAGCCAGTCCTTTATTAGTATATAAGTGCTCTGTTAGCAGTTCATTGTTAGTAATTCTATCGCTCGAAGTGGAGTCGAAAGAGATGAGTTTTCAGTCTGCGCCGGAAGGTGTGTAAGCTATCTGCTGTCCTGATTTCAATGGGGAGCTCATTCCACCATTTTGGAGCCAGGATAGCAAACCCACATGTTTTTGCTGATGGGAACTTGGGTCCACCTCGCAGCGAGGGTGCAGCGAGTCGTTTGGCTGATGCAGAGCGTAGTGCACGCGCTGGGGTGTACAGTTTAACCATGTCCTGGATGTAGGAAGGGCCAGATCCATTCGCAGCATGGTACGCAAGTACCATTGTCTTGAAGTGGATTCTAGCAGTTACCGGAACCCAGTGACGGGAGCTGAGGAGCGGAGTGGTGTGGGAGAATGTAGGAAGGTTGAAGACCAGACGAGCCGCTGCATTCTGGATGAGCTGCAGAGGTCGGATGGCACATGCGGATAGACTAGCCAGGAGGGAGTTGCAGTAGTCTAGGCGTGAGGTGACGAGAGCCTGGACCAGAACCTGCGTCGCTTTCTGGGTCAGCTGGGGACGTATCTTCCTGATGTTGTAAAGTGTGTATCTGCAGCAACGGGTTGTAGCAGCGATGTTTGCAGTGAAGGACAGGTTGTTATCTAGGGTCACACCCAGATTCCTTGCAGTCTGAGTCGGGGAAACAACAGAGGTGCCGATGTTGATCGTCAGGTCAAGAGTGGGACAATCTTTTCCCGGAAGGAAAAGCAGTTCAGTCTTGTCAAGGTTGAGCTTGAGGTGATGAGCAGACATCCACTGAGAGATGTCAGCTAGACAAGCAGAGATGCTTGCGACGACCTGGGTCTCTGAGCTGGGAAAGGACAGAATTAATTAGGTGTCGTCAGCGTAGCAGTGGTATGAAAAACCATGCGGGCTAATGACTGATCCGAGCGAGTTTGTGTACAGGGAGAAGAGGAGGGGACCAAGAACAGAGCCCTGAGGGACCCCTGTAGTTAATTGAAAAGGGTCGGACTCGGACCCTCTCCAAGTTATCCTGTAGGTACGGTCTTTGAGGTATGAGGTGAGGAGGGAAAGTGCAGAGCCTGAAACTCCAAGTTCTTGGAGAGTGCGAAGGAGGATCTGATGGTTCACCGCGTCGAATGCAGCTGACAGGTCCAACAGGATGATGACAGACGAGAGGGATGCTGCTTTGGCAGTGTGCAGTTCCTCAGTGACAGCAGTAACGTATTACTTGCATTACAAATGCAGTTCGGGTAATTACTACCCATTACAATGCCCAGTAACGAACGCAGTTTCAAGCTTCAACACAGTGTTACCTGAAATGAATGGTGTTTCGTAGGGCTTCTTTTCCTCAATGACCAAGTCGCTGCACATTATCCTGTTTATGACACGACCAGATACTAAATAGATTAGGAATTCACTCCCAATATTAATTTAATGATTATTGACTGAATGATCGTATTTTTTCTCTTTTTCTTCTCCACAAAGAAATATTCCGTTTCTCGGTGCACCAACGGCTGGATCTGCGACAACAACATCTCCTCGGCAGTAGGGGTACAACAACTAATCGATCAAAATCGATTACTAAATTAGTTGCCAACTAATTCAGTCGTCGATTCATTGGTGACGTCATCACATGTGTTTTACGCGTCGTTAAGCTCCAACGTTATTGGTCTTTTTATCGGTACCGGAGACATTTATAAAATATATGTCATGTATTATTGCTACAAAAACATTATATCGCAGTCTTAGTGTCGCCAACTCGTTTTTAATATGCAAAAAGACAAAAAAAGATTAAAAAAAAATGCTATGATGTATTTTCGACGAGATCTCTCCCCCATCTGTGTGCGAGGGGGCGGGGCAGTTTACACACACGCAGCTGCTACATGCAGCGGAGCACACTGCGGAGGTGGCGGAGAGAATGCGCTCCGAGGTGTGGTTCAACTTACCCGTCTCGATGTGGAGAATGCTCGTTGCCAAAGTGCAATAAGAGTTTAGCATGTAAGGGCGTTAACACGAGCAATTTGTCTAAACATTTAGCTAAAGTGCTGCACATTCAGACGGAGGAATGCACCGGGTTCGACTGTCTTTCTAGCAGCTCTGTAGCCCCATCCACGAGTAACGTTTCCACGTCAGGTGTATGTATGCTAGCAGCAACACACGGAGTTAACTAAATTATACAAACATGGGTTAATGATTAGAGGTAACTGTGTTATTTATTTTGTTAAATGTTCAGCTATTCTGTTTACAGTTCTGTCAAAAGATTATTTAAAACGATTTGTTAAATGCTCAGGGCAATCTCGATGACAAAGGTCAATGTTCCCCTTTTCTACGCACGGAGATAATGTAATCTTAATAGTGTGCAGGCCAAGGCTGGCTCTTCAAAGCAGATATTAACGACGCGCTTTATGTTCCCATCATCCGTTCAGCGGAACTCTTTCAGCCTTAAGCGGCAGTCAAGTAAGGAGAAACTACGTGTGCACCGGCTATTCGGGTAAATAATAGTAATAGCTGTCTCTCCCCAGTTCAAATCACCCACTGCTCAGGGAGATCTCCTCATGCGTTGCCTTTACGCCATCTAGTGTTCAAATACAACATTACTAACCTATAACTCCGCTCAACTGGGAAAAGAGAAGAAGAAAGAAGAGAGAAGAAGAGAATCCTCCAGGAGCACAGCGTTCCTAATCATGAGGAACTATAGGCCCAGTCACACACCTGGAGTTCCCAGGCATCACATCAAGCTCATGGTATTAACGTTCCTCTAACCAAACTGCATGCATCCACATAAACGTCTTCAACGACAGTTGCTCTTCTTCACCGGGCAACCGTACTTTGCATGCGGATATTCTTCGGCACGCCATCATCTCCCGTTTCCTGGACGTGGCATCCTCACGACGACCGCGTTTTCCCCGACTTAAGGACGTGCACTGCACATCCTCCGTTTTGGGGGGATATCTGCATGAGATCTTCCGCCAGAGCGGCACACTCAGATTTCCACTATTGCTACACATTTATTATCACACTCGCTGGATCTAACACTAGCGTCCCTCCATCATCCTCATTTCAGATGATAGAAGACAGTCTTAATCACTCAGTTTATCAGCATCTATGACTCATCCTGGCGCACTTAACTGCTAATTAAACTAGATTATATCACGGGTGATGTCTCAGTTTTTAAAGGGGACCTATCATGCAAAATGTACACCTTTGTATGTCTTTTATACATGAATATGTGTCCCCGGTGTTCCAGGGAACTCAGCAAGGGTCAGAAAACACAACCCTCTCTATTTTCCTCCTTAGCCAAATCTCTAAAAAAGGGGCTGCAACGGATCTTAAAAAAATGGATCCAGATTTCAACACTTTTCTACGTCACAAAGAGGTGCTCCGCTTATTGGTCAACTCTCCACCTATCAGGAGAATGAGCCACGGCCACGTGCATTGCCAAACCTCTCATTCGCATATAGGCTATCGGCAGGCTAAATCAACCCCAGTCACATCTGTGTTTTTGCCTGCTCTTGCCAGGATGTCTAAGCCAGTTAAACGTTGTGCTGTTGTTGGCTGCAAGACTCGGAACAGGGGACTGCATGCAATGCCATCAGTGGAGAAAGAAAATAATCTGTGGCTAGACTTCATTTTCAAGGGACATGTGCCAGAAGACCCCGGCAGATTTCTGTTTGTGTGTTCCAAACATTTTACCACGGACATGTTTATGAATTTCTCTCAAGTCCAACACGGATATGCCTCCAAACTAAAGCTACACCCGGGATCAATACCAACCATCCGGGACCAGGCCAGTGAGGACACAACCAATTTTGAAGCTGTAAGTTTTTATTTAGCGGTGTTTTTCCTGATAAAGCTATCTCTAGCTTTTATATGTAGCAGCTTCGCCGTATCAATGTCGCCTCAAACCCAAATAGTAATCGGTTAGGTGTTTATATGTTTTTGTAACATTTTATTTTGTACGCTCCGCAGTCTTTGCTTTCTCTTTTATTTTAATTATCAGGCCTTTTGCGAACATGTTCAAACTGCCGTAATGGCGATCTGTGTGAAGGCTGTAAAGCCACGCCTAGCCGATAACACAAGTATTTATTCTCCTATGTATTAGTATTTTGTATCCTCTAAAATCATATTGAGTAAGTTATAATAACAAACGTAATCTTCTGTAGGTAAGTGCCGTTTCTTCCAGCGTTATGTAAAAGCTTTTGTGATTGTAGTCTGTAAGAACGATCAGATATCATCGATCTGTAAGCTAAGCTACGCTAAGCTACGCTACTCTAATGAGACATGCCGTTTTTTGCAGCGTTATATGTAAAAGATGTTGTGTGTTTACTTGTTTGCGCACATGAATATAAATGGGGGTGTGTTAGGATACAACACTGTGTGTATGTGAGGGGACACACACACCACGAGTAAAACGGAGCTAAAGCCCTGGTCTGTTGTTGTTGACGAGGCCTTACCTCTAGCAACAGGCTAATTAGTGGCTAGCACTCATTACAGTCAGTCTACTGAGCTCAGCCCCTCTCCAACACATCATCTGTATTGAGTCAGAAACACAGCATGCACGTTACGGTTCAAAACTAACTCAGATTGGAAAAGGCTAAGCAAAGAGCTTTGCTAAATAGAGTTTTAAGCCCCATCTTTTGGGATTTCAGACTATATTTATCCAAATTGTATTTTCTCATCCTGAATACTAAATTGAGATGATTTTGTTCTAACTATGTTTTCTTCTTTACAGGCCAGCACCTCACATACTTACTAATTAGTGACAATTTGTACATCCTTTGCTATTATTTACATTTTTTTTTCTCATGGCGGAAATGAAAGACTTTACCTGGCAGCCCTGCACTACAATGAAAACGCTGAGCGTGCACAAGCCACTACATCCACTGGAAACCCTCTGTATATAAACTGCAGTTCCCAAAGGCCAGGAAGGGAGAATGCAGAGCAACACCAGTAAAGACTGACCCCACATTCCGTAAGTGTTTAAAATATTTATTATACAACTATTTACAAATATAAAATAAAAAAATTAGAAAGAACTTTCAGTTTTTTACATGCATATACTAATCTAAACCACTTTTTTTGTTGTGCTTTTTTTAACATTGCACAGGCTACGTGGCCAACTTGATGGACCTCATCTTTGACCAAGTCTTTGTGGACCCTGCACCATTATGAGCGACCTGACAGGGAGGAGGTCATCGCCGGGTTTGCTACACGGTTCAATTTGGCTGCTGTCTGAACCCAACATAGACATTTCACGGATCAGGAAACTCCTTGCGAATCCTGAGGACAACGCAGGCCGGAATCACCACTCTGATCCTGCGTCCAAGGAAGCCCTAGCACCAGCTCACAAAGCTTCTGTAGGCTAGATACCTGTGACGCCTGAAATCATACAAAAAATATTTAGTGTCATTTATACAAAATACAAGTACATTTAGTTTTTTTTTTATGGCTTCAAAGAAACGTTGATTTTGACAATAAAGTTCCGAGTTGATATCAAGTGTGTCGTGATTATTCATGTTTGGATGGGTAAAGAATATTCTGATTTCAAAAGCATAAGGTTGTGTGTGGACTTTTTTTGTCATACACATGGGTGCGTTATGCCATTGCTGTGTAGTATATAATAGTACAATGACAGAATGAAAGATTGCATAAAGCCATATACACCAGTATTTATTTCCATGAACAATATTAGCATTCGTTTTACAATTTCAGTCAAAACAAACAAACCACTCACTGCTCTATTTGCCTCAACTGTAGTCCACCATGTTCAGCTCTGTAAATATTCAATGCATTCTGCAGGGAGAACACATTCAGACACACAGGCTCCAATCCAGGATGGTCCACCATACAGGTTACAGAGTCCTCTTGTTCCTGCATCCGTCTTGACACCTAGTGTGATAAACATATATTGAATGACATGTGAAAAATGTATTCTCTAAACAGACAACTTAGTGAAGCTATCAAAAATGTTACCTGTGGTATCTCCATGCAGCACACATTCTCCGGTGCAGAAGGCATCGTGGCGCAATTTACACATGTACACCTGTAGAAAGAAGTCAATAACTGAGCTTTTAAAAACATACACATGCATAACTGGTGGTGGCGTCTTAATAGCATATCAGGGCTTTCGTTCAGATAGGGGCCGACACCTCTGCTGCGAATCAAGGCATTTCTCCCTCATCCTTGCAACTCGGACGGTGGTCCTCCTCCGCCTTCATATCCACATTCGCCCGGACATCAGCGCGTGCCGGCTATCCAAGGTCTCTCAAACACTAAAAAATTGTAATTATGCCTATAACTGGTGGTGGTTTCATAGCACGTCAGCATGTGTCACTGTGTTCATGTTTAACCCTGCACGTCAGGTTGTGACCTCCGGGTCCGTGTTCATGTTTAACCCTGCACGTCAGGTTGTGACCTCCGGGTCCATGTTCATGTTTAACCCTGCGAGTGCAGGTTGCGGCCAGTGGGTCACGTTAGGTTTAACCCTGCGAGTGCAGGTTGCGGCCAGTGGGTCGCGTTAGGTTTAACCCTGCGAGTGCAGGTTGCGGCCAGTGGGTCTGCGTTATGTTTAACCCTGCACGTCAGGTTGTGACCTCCGGGTCCGTGTTCATGTTTAACTCAGCGAGTGCAGGTTGCGTCCAGTGGGTCGCGTTATGTTTAACCCTGCACGTCAGGTTGTGACCTCCGGGTCCATGTTCATGTTTAACCCTGCGAGTGCAGGTTGCGGCCAGTGGGTCACGTTAGGTTTAACCCTGCGAGTGCAGGTTGCGGCCAGTGGGTCGCGTTAGGTTTAACCCTGCGAGTGCAGGTTGCGGCCAGTGGGTCTGCGTTAGGTTTAACCCTGCGAGTGCAGGTTGCGGCCAGAGGGTCGTGTTAGGTTTAACCCTGCGAGTGCAGGTTGCGGCCAGTGGGTCGCGTTAGGTTTAACCCTGCGAGTACAGGTTGCGGCCAGTGGGTCTGCGCTATGTTACCCTGCGAGTGCAGGTTGCGATCAGTGGGTCCGCGCATGTCTAACCCCGCAGCCCGGAAGCGATTCCGGCGCTCATCACGTCCCCATGTTAATCTCTCATTTCATCCATAAATCTCCGCAGCCAGCCGCAAGGTAAGAATTGCTCACAGCTCCGTAATTCATACTTCACTTCTTTTGGGGGTTCATCAGAGCGGTTCTTTCCCTCCTGAATGATCATCCTGCAAACCCGGGGCCTAATCGCCAAAACATCATTACAGTTACTTGTTGTAATACGTCAATCACTATTCCCGCATATCATGTGTGATAAACATGTACTCATACATCACGTCTCTCCTGATTGAAATGTAGCTCAGCATAAGTTCAATCAGGAAGACAACATCATCGGGTGTCACACGTTATCTCAATAAGTGATCAGGGGTGTTACGCCCTGGCTAGCCAATCATCGCACCTGCTAACCTTAGACAGCTCTTTAGTCTTGCCCATGGTGGAGAGGTTGGAATCTGATTGGTTGTTTCTGTGGACAGGTGTCTTTTATACAGGTAACAAGTTGATATGAGGGGTGCCTTCCTAAAGGAAATGGACTTATGTAACCGGTCTGTGGGAGCCAGAATCCTTGTTTTTTGCAAGGGGATCAAATACTTATTTCCCACAGTTAAATGCAAATAATTGTTTATCTTTTATATAATGTCATTTTCTGGATTTTCTTTTTGATATTCTTACTCTCACCTTTAATTATAGACTTTTAATGTATTTGTAAGTGGGTGAATTTACAAAATCGGCAAGGGATCAAATACTTATTTCCTCCACTGTGTCATACCGGTCCTGTCCGAGTTTCCCAATCTGGTTCAGAGTGTCAATGACTGCTGCATCTGTAGGAGCCACATATGAAGCCATTTCTGTGTTTGTTACGATACATGTTTTTTGAGTCACTATAGGTGGTGGGCGTGTCATTGGATTTGTGTGGTGACGTTTGTGCTTATATCCGGTTGCTTTTACCTGCGCACTTGGTAATAGATGGGGGAGTGAGCTAGAGAAGGACAATTTTTGTTGACCGCATGCATGCATGCACGCATACAAGGATATACAAGGATATACGTATATGGATATGGAATATTGCATTTTTGCTTGGGAAATAAAAGGTCAAACGCATACTGTGTTGGAAAGACTGAGTTTTTGCACGTCCACAGTGTTTTTTCTCTTGTTTAGTCCCTCGCGGCACTTTGTTTAAGATTACTGCCGCAATATTAAGTCAACAAAAAAGACTTGTACCACAGCGTGGATCTACGGAAATCGAGGCTACGGAGATTCCTAGGATCGATCTGTGACGCTGTGGAATTAAAAGGAAACATTGAAACGCTGTTGTTCCCATGTATGGAATTGGGAACTTATCTGCGAACTTCTGTTTCTAATTAAAGTGTTGTTCCCTCAATCTGTGAAATACGATCGTGCCATTTTCAGGGTCAGGTCAGAGGTCAGATGCCTTGCTCTGTGGAGAAAGGGGGGCATCCTGTCCTGGCTAAGTCTATGTCCAGTTTGTGGCATCTGTTAATAATTAGCAGAGAAAGGGCGCGTAAGTTTGGGATCCGCCCTTGCTCAATATATTGTGTAATTATTCTATGTACCTTCAGAGTGCTACTCGGTGGAAGACTGTTCATGTGTGAAACTGAGTGTGCCCTCTCCGGCCGATACTTCAATAAATCTCCGTGTTTGATGAAAGTTCTCCGTCTCCATTCTTCAACATTGGCTCTGCATTGAATCCCAGAAGATTATTCTTCACAGGCGTGTTCGCCGCTGTATTGGAGAGCGGCTTAAGGAAACTGCCGGGAGGATAAAGAAAGACTGACGGACAATCCACACAGCATCAGGAGCGAGCGGTATGTAACTTCTTCATTCATGCTGTGTAAATGTTTGTTAGAACACAGTGTGAATAAGTTACTGCTGCGTGTCCATTGGGGACTGACTTGTTGCTTGCGTGTGTTGGTTTGTGCCGCTAGAGGTTGTGTGGATTGGAGCATTTGTTGTTCATTCATTAAAACATTAAAGGGATATGTCAATAAGTGGATCAAATTCAGATGTCAATGTGGCAAAAATGGATGAACAAAAGAGAGAGTCGATACTCACTGCCAAGGCTTTGGCAAATAAAATGGAAAAGCTTCAATAGAAACGTCAATCAAAGGTTCACAAAATGAAAAGTGTGATTAAAACAATGAAGGATCTCATGCAAAGAGATGACAATGCCTCACAAACACAAACTCAACTTGAACATTTAATTCAACTGGTTAACGAAACCATCCTGTTACACAAATCTGTAAATCCTCTTCTTCCTGCAGACGAACAGGAAAAACAAAATGTATGGTTTGCCAAGACACTGAAATACAATAATGGATTTATCGACGATGTCAAGCAATGGCTTTCTGAAACTGGGAGACAACCGAGCAGCACCATTGCACATGTTCCCTCAAATTAGATATCTGATGAACACCAACAAAGTATGTCTCATGTTTCAAAACACTCTGGGAAAAATGTTGAAACTTCCGAAGCACAAGATGAAATAAAACCAAGCGACAGTGTTTCAAACATAGGAAGCATTGGGTCTTGCAAGCGGAGCTCTGCTGGAACCAGTTCCAGTATTTCAACTACATCATCATGCATCAAAGCTGAGGCTGACATGGCCGCTCTCATGGCACCACAAATGTTATTAAAAGACAAGCATGCATTGGATGAACAAGAGGAAGAGCTCAGGAAACAGAAGGAACAGCTCAGGAAACAGAGGCAGCAACTGGAAATGGAAGTGGAAATAGCCGCATCAAGGGCTAAAATGAATGTGCTAAGATGCTCTGGAAGGTCTCGTGCTGCAAGTAACACATCTGTGAGTCCCAATGGCATGCATTCTTATTTGGAAAGGGGACGAAAGGAAGCCACACTCAGTGCTGGAGTAAAAACATTTGTGCCTGACACAAACAGGCCTACAGGTGGCAAGTCTGATGCACAGTTTTCGCACAGAGAACATGAAGTAGAATGGACATCTGCAACATCAAGCCACAAGAAGCTCAGAGGCCAATATACATCAAAGTTCAACACAATCACATCCACAGTTACAGCACCAAGGCAATCACCCAGCAGCACTGGCACCAAGCAGCAGTGCTCAGAATCCTTTAATTAATGTCTTAGAAAGACAAAATGAAATAACATCCATGTCGGTTCAGCAACAGTCTCTTTCTTTTCTGCCTAAAAGAGAAATTCAGATTTGTGATGGCTCTCCATTTCAATATCAAGCATTCATAAGAGCTTTTGAGCACAGCATTGAGGAGAAGACTCACAACCCTAAAGAATGCCTGTATTTTCTCGAACAGTACACCAGGGGGCAGCCTTTGGAGCTTGTCAGAAGTTGTCAGCATATGGCCCATGACAGAGGATATGCCAAAGCAAAGGCTTTGCTACAGGAGCATTTTGGTAATGTAGCCAATGTAATGAGCCAGATTGTACTCTCTCCATAGTGCCTATTCAAGTAAAGTCTAAGAAGGGACATGAAACAATCATAACATATGCCTTCCTGGATCCTGGGAGCTCAGCATCATTCTGCACGGAGCGGCTGATGAACAAACTGAATCTCAGGGGAAGAAGAACAGACATTCTTCTTCGGACAATGGGTCAGGAGAAAATAGTTGGAAGTCACATTGTTTCTGACCTGCATGTGGCTGGATTAGACAGCAGTCATTATTGTGAGCTGCCTGACACCTACACCCAGAAAACTATGCCAGTTCATCAAGGCAACATTCCTCGGCAGAAAGACCTTCAGAGATGGCCTCACCTGAAACATGTAATGATTACGGAGATTGATTCAGATGTGGACCTGTTGATTGGGACTAATGTTCCTGAGGCACTGGAGCCATGGGAAGTTATTCGGAGTGTAGACGGGGGCCCATATGCAGTCAAAACAATGCTGGGTTGGACTGTCAATGGACCTCTCAGAAGAGACAGGAGTAGTGAAATTACTTGTGGACAGCCAGATGTCACTGTCAATAGGATATCTGTTGCAAACCTTGAAGATCTGTGGAGGCAGCAGCTAAAGGCTGATTTCCCTGAATGCAGTCAGGATGAGCAGATGGGACCGTCAAGAGAGGACTGTCACTTTATGGAGTACGTCACAAAGTCTGCTAAGTTGATGGATGGCCATTACTGTATTGGCTTACCTTTAAGGAAAAGGGATGTTAGTATGCCAAACAACAGGAGAGTAGCAGAACAACGTACACTGAGCCTCAAGAGAAGGTTTGATAAAGATGTTTCATTTCATGCTGATTACACCGCTTTCATGAATGACATCCTTTCAAAGGGCTATGCAGAGAAAGTGCCAGTTGTGGATCTGGAACGCAGTGACGGCAGGGTATGGTATATACCACACCATGGTGTATACCACCCAAAGAAGAAAAAGATCAGGGTCGTATTTGACTGTGCAGCTACATTCCAGGGAACATCGCTGAATGCGCAGCTCCTACAGGGACCAGATCTTATCACCACACTGGTTGGAGTCATGACAAGATTCAGAAAGGAACCTATTGTACTCATGGCAGACATTGAAGCCATGTTCCATCAGGTTCGAGTACCAGCTGAGGATTCGGATCTGTTGAGGTTTCTCTGGTGGCCAAATGGAGATCATCATCAGAACTTAGAAGAGCACAGAATGGTTGCACATCTGTTTGGAGCTACATCGTCGCCAAGTTGTGCTAGTTTTGCCCTTAGAAAGTGTGCAGAGGACCATCGGGAGCAGTTCAGTCCCAAAGTAATCAACACTGTCCTGCACAATTTCTATGTTGATGATTGTCTAACATCAGTGGTTTCAGAGGAGGAGGCAGTGGCACTCTATCATGACCTTTGTGCACTTTGTGCTCAAGGGGGCTTTCATCTCACAAATTGGATTAGCAACAGACGTATCGTGCTTGCTGCTATGCCTTCGATGGAGAGAGTGAAAGAAGTTAAGGATCTGGACTTGGATAATGAAAGGTTGATCAGATCTGTGAGGAAGGTTCTGAATGCCAGCATGTAGGCACAGAACCTTGATGAAGAGTGTCTTCACACGGTTCTTTGTGAAGCCGAATCCATCATTAACAGCCGTCCCATAACGAGAGCATCCACAGATCCCAATGACTTGGAAGCACTAACCCCTAACCATCTTTTGCTGCTAAAAACCAAGCCATCTTTTCCACCTGGACTGTTTCATAAAGAGGACATATATGCTCGTCGAAAATGGAAACAAGTTCAGTACATCTCAGACTTGTTTTGGAAACGATGGATTAAGGAGTACTTGCCTCTACTCCAGGAACGACAGAAGTGGTCAAATGTCAAGCGCAACTTCATACCAGGAGATATTGTGCTCATAGTCGATGACTCAGCACCTCGCAATTCATGGCTTACAGGAAGGATTGTACAAATCATTCCAGACAGAAGAGGACTTGTAAGTCAGGTGCGAGTGAAGACAAAAACTAGCTATCTGGACAGGCCTATCACAAAGATCTGCCTTCTACAGGAAGCAGAAGAGCCGTGAGGAAATTAGTGAACTTCATAGACCTTGACGTTATTTCCGACTTTTTATTAAGTGATAGTAAAGATCACTCCTTCATAGGCTAACAAACTATATATTTTTTATTTTATTTTCTATTTTTTGCCTAAAGAAGAAAAGGACACTTTAACAAAGGACGTTTTTATCCGTAAAAGTTTTTTCCTTGATTGTCTTCTACATCATTTTTCAGTTGTGTAATTATTATGTTGATATAATTAGGGGCCGGAATGTAGGAGCCACATATGAAGCCATTTCTGTGTTTGTTACGATACATGTTTTTTGAGTCACTATAGGTGGTGGGCGTGTCATTGGATTTGTGTGGTGACGTTTGTGCTTATATCCGGTTGCTTTTACCTGCGCACTTGGTAATAGATGGGGGAGTGAGTTAGAGAAGGACAATTTTTGTTGACCGCACGCACGCATGCACGCATACAAGGATATACGTATATGGATATGGAATATTGCATTTTTGCTTGGGAAATAAAAGGCCAAACGTATACTGTGTTGGAAAGACTGAGTTTTTGCGCGTCCACAGTGTGCACTCGCGGCACTTTGTTTAAGATTACTGCCGTAATAGCATCTGCAAGGTCTCTAGTATCCAGTACAAGAAGATATTCACTGCTCTGTTCACAGCATGGATTGCCCATGTCTTCTATAGCACCAGTTAGTGCTTTAACATCTCGTGCAAATGCCATTTGTGCATGTTTGGTCTGCTCATGGTGCCGGGTGTCAGTCTTCTTTCTCTTCTCAGTGGAGGCCTCAAACTCCCCAACCACACGTGCCATCTCGGGGCCAGACACCATCCAGCGTTGCAGAGCTGCAGGGTTCTCTGTCAGGCCTACAGCACCACCATCACCTTTCACAGAGGCATTGTTCTGCTCGCGGGCCTGGTCAATGGCAATAGCAGAGAAGCTGCGTGTCGTCTTCTTCACAGCAATGTTTCCTTTCAGAAACTGCCCATGGACATCAGGAAAGTTATCTTTTAGCACAATCATGTCACGTAAGTGGACTGGTATCCATCCGGCATAGTGGGTGTGTCCCAGAGAAAGGAACCAAGGCACAATCTTGGTCAAGGCATTTATGTAGAGTAGGAAGTCGGCCTCTCTTATTGATCGCACATAGGTCATCAACTCTATTTCCAGCTGCAGGATGATAGACCAGAAGTGGAACTGGGAACATGACACTGCTCTTATCCACCCGCTACCCCTCCAGGATGTCCATCTCAATGTGAAACCCTGGATTTGTTTAGCCACAGCGTATAGAGGTTGATCCAGAGTGATGATTGGTATCTGACCTGGATTCAGAATCTCTAATGCCTGCCTCACCACATCGATGGAATGACGAATCGTGGCCACAGATTTGGCCTGGTCGTAGAAGAGGGGAAGTGAGCGTGACACTGCTCTCTGGTATTGTATGACAGCAATATCAGCCAGGAGTCAGTCAATCAGGCACACAAGCAGCTCTTCACCCAGAAAGGTAGAACAATTGAAGGACTCCCCCCAACACAAGCAGCATTGATTCAGCACACAAAGAGAGCTGCCTTCCAAGCTGGTCACTGCTGGGGACAGATGATGTTTGCAGCCCCTGAACTCCCATCCACAGGTGACTGGGGGTGGGAGGAAGGGGAAGGAGTTTACTGGACCACATTAGCAGAAGCGACCCAGGCCTGTCGTGAACTCCTCTGCTGTGGATGCAAAAAGGGGTGCAGTGGACAATGCAAATGTGTCAAGGTAGCAATTCAGTGCACTGCCCTTTACCACTGTGGTGGACTGTGTTTTCAGAACTAAGTCTGCATTTAGTTGAAAACCTGTAATATTACATATATATTATGTAACATTATGACCTGGCTCAAAAGGCCACAACAAAAAGGAGACACACCATGTCAACGGTTATCAAAATATGTTTATTTAAAGGAAACAATCGAAATTATCCAAATTAATTGAAGTGCAACAATAAGTAAGGCATGAGGTGTGGACGTCAGTGGTATCAGTAGTGTAAATGCAGGGTGAGGGTTGTATGAATATGTATGTGTGAGAGTGTTGAAGTGCACAAAGTAAAGCAAATAGAGTAACCACAACATATACTCAACAAAACCGGGGCCCTGTACGGGAAAGCAGAGAGGGCACAGAGAGGAGCAGAGAGGCTCTAAATAGCTGCAGGACACCAGACCCAGGTGCCCTGAGTTACTGCAATCAATGCAAATACCAATCACCACAGCACAGACAGGACAGCCACCTCCTCTCTACTGATGCACCCACAGGGGCATCACACTTCACCATAATAAATATGTTAACGGTTATACTTTGTATTTTGTTCCCTGAATACCAGATACATGTAGTTAGCTAAATTCTAGCATGTTGTAAATAGTACCACTGCATTACCCATCCTTGAAAATGTAGGATTAGCCACCAGAATCAAGATCCTAGGTGGCCTAGATCCTAAGCTACTGGTAAAATAACAATCAAAGGTGGCCATTTTCAAAATGGCGCCATTGGACGCGATGGCCCTATAGCCAAAAATCTTCCTTAGGGCATGCTCTAACAGTGTGCCAAATGTCATGTTTTTATCATCAAAAGCACAATTCATTCACATATCTGCTGGACTAAAAGCAATCAAATGTAATCAAAACATTTATTTTTGATGAAAGTAGTAGATCGATCAGATTTGACCCGAACACGAGGGTTTTAGAGCAGGTCTGCAGTTATGTTTCCCTCCACCCTCCATTACAGTCAACAGGGCAGCAAATATAACAACATGGGGATTTATTCATCTTGGGTCCTGACTCAGGTCTAACCTCAGTGGATCACAAAGTATCGGGTTTGGAATGAATCCCTCTGGTTCTCAGGTTCCATGTGGAACTAAACCTGTGGTTAGCAACAGACTAGATAAAGATTAAAAGGAGTCAGCTGTTAATGAATAAATCACTACAACAAAAAGATAAGCAGATGATACATACAAGCATGCGCGCACACACACACACATCTCCAGCCAAGAAAAACAGCAAAAGTAAACAACAGCCGGAGAAAATAGCAGAATGGAGAGATGAAAAATATGGAAATTAGAGACTGGGGGGAGGAAGGTGGAGAAACAAGCAGAGAGAACAGGTGTTGAATGGACAGATAGAGAGACAGAGAGAGAGAATGAGTCATTGGGGAAGCTGAGAGTGACAGGGAAAGACGAGGGAGAGTGAGGAGAGACACCGAGAGAGGGCTGAGGTGAAAAGAGAGAGAGGAGGATGGAAACAGAGCCAGAGAGCGACAAGCTGAGAATAAGAATGAGGGGATGACAGATACAAACAGAGCACAGAAGTAGAGGATATAACTGGAGGAATAATGGAGGAGGTGCATTAGTCATGTACATTTTATATAATGTCTATTATAGGAAAGCCATCATTGCTCCTGAATACATTATGAATATTCATGTGCATGTTTATATTTAGCTTTATCCATCAGTCACATTCATGGAAACAACAATACATGTTCTGATTGTTTGTTCTTTGCAGAATGTATTACCAAAAATATATATAGAAATATATACATATGTACAGTGGGGTAAAAAAGTATTTAGTCAGCCACCAAGTGTGCAAGTTCTCCCACTTAAAAAGATGAGAGAGGCCTGTAATCTTCATCCTAGGTACACTTCAACTATGAGAGGCAGAATGGGGGGAAAGAATCCAGGAAATCACATTGTAGGATTTTTAATGAATGAATTGGTAAATTCCTCAGTAAAATAAGTATTTGGTCACCTACAAACAAACAAGATTTCTGGCTCTCACAGACCTGTAACTTCTTCTTTAAGAGCCTCCTCTGTCCTCCACTCGTTAACTGTATTAATGGCACCTGTTTGAACTCGTTATCAGTATAAAAGACACCTGTCCACAACCTCAAACAGTCACACTCCAAACTCCACTATGGCCAAGACCAAAGAGCTGTCAAAGGACACCAGAAACAAAATGGTAGACTTGCACCAGGCTGGGAAGACTGAATCTGCAATAGGTAAGCAGCTTGGTGTGAAGAAATCAACTGTGGGAGCAATTATTAGAAAATGGAAGACATACAAGACCACTGATAATCTCCCTCGATCTGGGGCTCCACGCAAGATCTCACCCCGTGGGGTCAAAATGATCACAAGAACGGTGAGCAAAAATCCCAGAACCACACGGGGGGACCTAGTCAATGACCTGCAGAGAGCTGGGACCAAAGTAACAAAGGCTACCATCAGTAACACACTACGCCGCCAGGGACTCAAATCCTGCAGTGCCAGACGTGTCCTCCTGCTTAAGCCAGTACATGTCCAGGCCCGTCTGAAGTTTGCTAGAGAGCATTTAGATGATCCAGAAGAGGATTGGGAGAATGTCATATGGTCAGATGAAACCAAAATAGAACTTTTTGTTAAAAACTCAACTAGACGTGTTTGGAGGAGAAAGAATGCTGAGTCCAAAGAACACCATACCTACTGTGAAACATGGGGGTGGGAACATCATGCTTTGGGGCTGTTTTTCTGCAAAGGGACCAGGACGTGAGATTTTGAGTGACAACCTCCTTCCATCAGCAAGGGCATTGAAGATGAAACGTGGCTGGGTCTTTCAGCATGACAATGATCCCAAACACACCGCCCGGGCATTGAAGGAGTGGCTTCGTAAGAAGCATTTCAAGGTCCTGGAGTGGCCTAGCCAGTCTCCAGATCTCAACCCCATAGAAAATCTTTGGAGGGAGTTGAAAGTCCGTGTTGCCCAGCGACAGCCCCAAAACATCACTGCTCTAGAGGAGATCTGCATGGAGGAATGGGCCAAAATACCAGCAACAGTGTGTGAAAACCTTGTGAAGACCTACAGAAAACGTTTGACCTCTGTCATTGCGATGAACTTTTGTTATTGACCAAATACTTATTTTCCACCATAATTTGCAAATAAATTCTTTAGAAATCAGACAATGTGATTTTCTGGATTTTTTTTTTTCTTTTTTTTTTTCTCATTCTGACTCTGATAGTTGAAGTGTACCTAGGATCAAAATTACAGGCCTCATCTTTTTAAGTGGGAGAACTTGCACAATTGGTGGCAATTAATGCTGGGCAACGATTAACTTTTTGAATCGTGATTAATCGCATAATTTTCAGTGATCAATTGCATTGTTTTGGGCACAATTCAATAATTAATTCAGAAGTATTGTATTGAGGACTTTTATTTTAAAGTACTGCTTTATGACCAAAAGTGCAACAACATTTGGTTTGCAAACACTTTAAACAATAAGGTGCTTTTTAACAACAGTATTCCCTTTACACAGTAGAAGTTAAAATATTTCTTGTAAATCTCAACTTCAACATGAATTAATGTAATCAAATAAAATATAAATGAAGACCATTTACATGCACAAAAACACAAAAAAATGTATAACCTATATACCTTTGTTTGTGCAGCGAAATACCAACAGAGCTCAGTTTTTACCTCAGGAGCACAGGAACAAGAAAGATAGATGATCAGTACAAATTATTAACGTTGTTTCTTGACATGAGCAGCACTCTTAACAACTACCACTACTTAATAGAAACCTGGTGTCATCTTCTACTCCTTAAATCATTTATTTAGGTTAATGGTCTTCCCTGGTGCTGCACTTAAATATACACTAACATACACTGCTGCTGTATTTCATTGATGGGGCTGTGTGCATGAATACTATGTGAGATGAAATACTGACAAAAAGAATGAAGGGAACAGAGAGAGAGATAGTGGCCAGATCATTCTGGACCGAGAGATATGACAGGTGGAAGATGAAAAGGCAAGCACAAGAGGATAAATGAGAATTACAATGTGATGGAGGAGAGATACATCAGATTGTCAGACAGAAAGACAAGCAGCAAGACAGCCAGAGAGCCATCATTACACTGTAAAAATGTACCAGCATTTCACAACATTTAACAGTATTATTTTACAGTGACATATTGTAATCAAGGCCCCCTGTAATATCCCAACAAATACATGTAAAAACGACTGTATCCTTGGATTTCACAGCATTTAACTATTCATTTCAAACCTTTATTTAAACAGATAGGTCCCTTGAGATCATGGATCTCTTTTACAAGGGAGACCTGCATCAATTTGTTCCACATGAAACATAAAAACAAACAATAGAGGACATCATATTTACATATTCACCAACACTTACAAACGCCCATAGTGTCATAAAGCATTTCGTGCAGACGTGCCTTAAAAACATTCAGAGAAACAAGGGTGAATAATTTCAATTTGGACTGTAGGCTGTTCCAAGCAAGTGGAGCTGCGCACATAAAAGCTGTTTTACCTAAGACAGTCCTCACTCTTGGTACATCTAATAAGACTACATCCTGTGATCTCAGACAATAGCTGCTTGCAACTTTCTGCTTTACCAGAGAACAGATGTAATACGGGAGTTTGCCCAACATAGCTTTATAAATAAAAGTGTACCAGTGACTGAGCCTCCGTACAGAGAGTGATGGTAAACCTGCCTTGGTATACAGGGTACAGTGATGAGTAAGCGTTTTACAATGAGTGACAAATCTCAGAGCGCTGTGATATGCAGCATCCAATTTGCTCAGGTAATTGGCAGTTGCATTCATATACATCAAATCACCATAGTCCAGCACAGGTAAAAAGGTCACAGTGACTAGCCTTTTCCTGGCCTCAAGCGAGAAACAGGACTTGTTTCTGTAAAAGAACCCTAACCTAACCCTCAGTTTTTTAAGCAGGTTATTGACATGATGTTTAAAAGCGAGACAATCATCAAGCCAGATACCAAGGTATTTGTAACAGGCAACAACTTCAAGTTTTGTTCCTTGCGTAGTTACAATATCCGAAACAGGCTCTGGTGTCTTTTTAGCTTTTGAAAAGAGCATTACCTTTGTTTTATCCACATTTAAAAGAAGCTTTAATTCAGAGAACTGAGTCTGAATAGTGTTAAAAACAGCCTGTAATTTAACAACAGCCTCATTAATGGAGGGACCTGCACAATACATCACAGTATCATCCGCATAAAAATGTAAAGTAGCTTCATCCACATTCTCACCTACGCTGTTAATATATATGGAGAATAAAAGTGGTCCTAAAACAGAACCTTGTGGTACACCATTAGAAATGTTTAACCACTCAGAAGACAGTCCATCAAAATGAACACATTGGGACCTTTCAGAGAGGTAGTTCACAAACCACCCCACTGCATGGCTGGATATGCCTATACTGAGTAGCCTCTGCTTTAAAATGCGATGATCAACGGTGTCAAACGCTTTGGAAAGGTCAATAAACAGAGCTGCACAACTCTGCTTATTATCTAAAATACTAATAATGTCATTTACCACTTTCATTGTCGCAGTGATGGTGCTGTGTTTCTTTCTGAATCCTGACTGGTGTTTAGTCAGGATATCATTTAAACATAAAAACTCCTTTACTTGTTCACTCACAAGTCGTTCGAGCACCTTAGCCAGAACTGACAATTTTGAGATTGGCCTATAGTTATTTAAAATAGTTGCCTCCCCTCCTTTCAGTAAAAGCAAGACATAAGCAGACTTCCATACTTTTGGGATTGTATTTGTGCTGAGGGAGAGGTTAAAAAGAGAAGTAAGAGGAGGAGCAATAAAATCTGCAGCTATCTTTAAAAAGAAAGGTTCTAAGTTGTCCGGGCCGGCCGGTTTCCTAGGATCTAACTTGGATAATGCTTCATGAACAATACCAATAGTTAAAGGAGTAAAACCGAAAGGGTTTTCCAGACCACATTGTTCAGAGTCAAGGATTGGAGCGTTCACAGAAGCAGAAGTACAGTCAGTGACAGAATCAAACAGGGAGCCACAGGACACAAAATGCTTATTAAAGCAATTTAACATAGTAGCCCTGTCTGATATAATGCCAGATGCTGTGGTGAGGCACGGAGGTAGCTCATTTGGGATGTCACCAGTGGAAATCGATTTTATGGCTTTCCAAAATTTCCCAGGATTATTCAAATTTTCTGTGGTAACTGACAAATAGTACTTTGATTTTGCACTTTTTATTTGAGATGTGAAGCTATTTCTTAGCTGCCTAAAGCGCAGCCATTCTACCTCTGAGCCTGAATTCCTTGCCTTAGCCCAAGCATTATTTCTCTCATGAAGTAGACTGGACAGCTCAGCAGAAAACCAGGGATTGTTTCGTCCCTTCACTCTAAATTTACGCAGGGGTGCATGTCTATCTATAATTTTCATAAAACCAAGATAAAAATAAGACCATGCAGTTTCTACATCAGTACACAGATTGATCCTACCCCAATCAAAATCAAACAGATCATGTAAGAAACCCTGCTCCACAAAGTGTTATTATTTCACAATAAAATACTGCAATCAAAATCCTCTGTAATATCACATCAAGTGTTGTAAACATTGCAAGGATTTCACAGCATTTAAGAGTATCATATTACAGATAAATATTGTAATCAAAAGCCCCTGTAGTATCACAAAAACATATCTATAAAACTACAGTAAATTGGATTTCTCATTTTTTAACTATTATTTCACAGTAAAGCACTGTACTCAAAATCATCTGTTATAGCACAACCCATTACTGTAACTTTTGAATTGTGCAGCATTTCACATGTGCAGAATAGACTATTCTGTGTGTCCTGCAGCATAGCCTACAGACATTGAGACATTCTATACAATGTAAAAAAAGATCTTAATTTTACAGGAAATAATTAATTAGTGCGAATGCTGTTTACATTCCACTATAGTTCTTCAAATCTTTATTAGTGTGAATGCGGTTTACAGCATTCCACTATAGTACTTCAAATCTTTATTAGTGCGAATTCTTATTCATATTTTAGATATCTTTTAAACTTTTTTTTAAACTTAGTTTGGAGCTTGGTAGAGAGGCCTTTTCAAATTTTAACATTAGGGTGGATGGAGCAGCTCGTTAAGTCTAGAGTGCTTTGATCTCAAAACAGAGTGGAGCAGTGCTTGAAATTCTCCCCCAAAAATGTTTTAAACTTGCCATAATTCCCAAACCCTACACTCCTCAGACATATGTATTCATGAAAAACGTAGGAAAACCTCTCCTAGGTTGGAAAATAAAAAATAATTAAGAAAAAATATTAAACAAAATGCCTCTTCAGGGCATGAAGTGACAAAAAGTCCAGCTAGCTCCCAATTGATTCCCATGTTAAATTGTTCCGGATCTTTCTTCAGAACAGAGAGAAGTACACTTTAGACAAACTGCTCCCATCTCCAAATTGTACACACAAAACCCAAAAAAACAACATATTTTAGTTCATTGGGGTTCCCTGATGCTCACGGTCTGGTCATTTTTTTTTTTATAGGAGCCATAGTTTTTGAACAGGTGGCAAAATTGCCGGAGGTGGGAGTTGAAGGCCTCCTGAACTTGGGCCTCCTCTAGACGTTATCAGTTCACCCGAACTACACGTTTGGGATAACCAGGTCTATACAGAGGCTTCCCCCGCCACTCGACCCAACTCACCACCAGTTGGTGATCAGTTGACAACTCCGCCCGTCTCTTTACCCGAGTGTCCAAAACATACGGCCTCAGGTCCGATGATACGATAACGAAATCGATCATGGACCTTCTGCTTAGGGTGCTCTGGTACCACATACACTTATGAGCATCCTTATGTTCGAACATGGTGTTTGTTATGGCCAATCCAGTAACAAACCACCACTCCGGTTCAGATCAGGGGGGCCGTTCCTCCCAATCATGCCCCTCCAAATGTCTCCATCATTGCCCACATGTGCGTTGAAGTCTCCCAGCAAGATTAAAGAGTCCCCTTCAGGAGCCCCATACAGGACTCTTTCCAGGGTCTCCAAGAAGGCCGTATACTCTGAACTGCTGTTTGGTGCATAAGCACACACAACAGTCAGTGTGTAACCCGCAGGCGTAGGAAGGCGACCCTCTCTTCCACTGGGGTAAACTCGAACAACGAAGCACCCAACCGGGGACTTGTGAGTATCCCCACACCCGCCCGGCGCCTCACACCTTGAACAACTTCGGAGAAAAATAGAGTCCAACCCCTATCCAGAAGTAAGGTTCCAGAGCCGACGCTGTGCGTAGAGGTGAGCCCAACCAGATCCAACTGGTACTGCTCCACCTCCCGCACAAGCTCCGGCTCCTTCCCCCCCAGAGAGGTGACGTTTCACGTCCCCAAAGCCAGCTTCTGTCGCCCAGGTCTGGTCCGTCGAGACCCTCTGCTTTCACTGCCACCCTTCTGGCAGCGCACCCGACCCAATCGCTGTTTCCCGTAGGTGGTGGGCCCGCGGGACGGAGAAGCGAAGGTGTTGCCCACGTTGCCTTTTCGGGCTGTGCCCGGCCGGGCTCCGTGGCAAGCCCGGCCACCAGACGCTCGCTGACGAGTCCTCCTTCTGGGCCTGGCTCCAGAAGGGGACCCCGGGCTTCCTCCGGGCCGGGTATCCTCACTTCTAAAGTAACGTGTTATAGCAGAGAGTTTAATACAGCGTATTTCTGGTGTATTAATTTCAATGTCACCTGATATATAGGATGTGTGTTAAACTTGAATGGATGAGTCAATTTGTTCCTCTTAAATATAGAGGTTTTTTATATTATATATTCCTAAAATGATGTCCCATTTTAAGTAGAAGTAGATTAGCGCAAATTGTCTTTTCTTCCACTTTTGTGTTATAATCAAAAGGTGTTTTTTTGGCTATTTGTGAGTAGGTAAGGTACAGTACAAACTGTGATTTCTGCCTCGAGTAAAATGATTACCCGTTAAGTATTTTTCAGAAAGTCATTAGAAGTGGCCCATGAGTCTCTTTGCTAATTATCAATGGTCTTTGCAATTAACAGCAGATGTACCCATGTTAAGTGAATTGGTAAGAGGTCAGAGGAACTCCAAGAGAGGGCTTTCTCAGATATAATACAGTTAAAGTCTTGTTGGTTAGTGGTTCATATCCAGCATGCATTAGCTAAGAAACGATAAAGATGTTGGCGTGTAAGCTGCATAGGGAAAATGTGTGTGCATTAATGTGCAGACGTTAGTTAATTGGATAATTCATATCCTGCAACACTCCTAGAGAGGCCATGAGACGATTGAGTCACACAGTTAGAGGGACAATGGTCGTTCTGAATTATCAATAGATGTATTCATGTTAAGTGAGCTGACTTCGAGGTTAGAGGAAGTTCAGAGAAGTCCTTAGGGTATAAGAACAGTTAACCTTTGTTAGTTAACTAATCCTAAGGATGTCATGAGACGCAGAGAGAAAAACATGTGACATTTGTGTGGTAGGCTGCAGGATAACATATGTGTGTGTTCATTGCAGTGGCTATACATGCTGTATGATTACTGATCAACTGTGTTTGTGTTTTATTTGATTCCTCTCTGTTTTATTCTTTCATGTTGTGTGTGCTAAATTGCCACAACATTTTAGAGTGGTTGGCTTAAACATATGTGTGTGCTTAATTACTCTGTATGAAGTAGGAGCAGTTTGCATGGCAGGAGACATCCTTATTTAGACACAGCATGTCAAGCATCTGGAAGGCTACATGTCTAAGATGTGTGTGCGTTAAAGATGTTTAAGGGGATGTGTGTGCGTTCTGTCAAAGAGTCCTAGGAACATAGACACACACACACACACACTGTAAGGAGATGGGGCGAACCAGACGGAGTCAACGGCTGCTGACTCATTGCCTAGGGACCCGCCCAGAAGTGAAACTGGCCAATGGAGAACTACCAGCTCACGGTCTAGGGCTCGCCCAGAAGTGAAATCGCCAATAACAAATAGTTAGGGAGGAGCAACCAACAATCAATCAATCAATGTTTATTTATATAGCCCAATATCACAAATGTTACATTTGTCTCAGTGGACTTCACAGTTTGTACAAAATATCAGTGTGACAATACGACACCCTCTGTCCTTAGACCCTCACATCGTACAAGGAAAAACTTCCGAAGAAAACCCACAGTTTAAAGGGAAAAATGGGAGAAACCTCAGGGAGAGCAACAGAGGAGGGATCCCTCTCCCAGGACGGACAGACGTGCAATAGATGCCGTGTGTAAATTGAAAAGATAATACATTTGCAACATAGGTAGTCCAAATATTTGGAAATGCATGTGTGTATAATAGGAAGATGAATCCACGAGGATATCCATCCAGGACCTATGATCCAGGACCACAGCCACGACTCAAGATCCAGGGCTCGCGATGCAGGACACAGGACCGCAGGATCATCCATGACTCCGGGTTCCCAGCGTATATAGACACCAAAAAGAAAGAAATTTGGGGAAGCTGGGTTAATCGGAACATGGGAGTACACAGGTATAGACAGAGAGAAGGAAGAAGTAAGATGTCCCCCGACAAACTAAGCCTATATCAGAAAAAATAGGGGCTGAATCTAATCAGCCCTAACTATACGCTTTATCAAAAGGGAAGGTCTTAAGCGCACTCTTAAAAACGGATAGGGTGTCTGCCGCCCGAACAGAAACTGGAAGCTGATTCCACAAATGTGGAGCTTGATAAGAAAAGGCTCTGGCTCCCATTGTACTTTTAGAGACTCTAGGAACAACCAACAACCCTGCATTCTTGGAACGCAATGCCCTAGTAGGACAGTAAGGTATAATGAGTTCTTTAAGGTAAGATGGCGCCTGCCCATTAAGGGCTTTGTAGGCGAGAAGAAGAATTTTAAATTCTATCCTGTGTTCTATAGGGAGCCAGTGTAAGGCAGCCAGAACAGGAGTAATGTGGTCCCTTTGCCTAACTCTGGTTAGTACACGAGCTGCAGCATTTTGAATTAGCTGAAGCGACTTGACTGACTTCTTGGTACACCCTGATAATAAAGAGTTACAATAATCCAGCCTTGAAGTAACAAATGCATGGACTAGTTTCTCTGCATCGTTTTGAGGCAAGATATGCCTGATTTTTGCAATGTTACGTAGATGGAAGTAGGCGGTCCTTGAAATTGATTTTATGTGGGCGTTAAAGGATAAATCCTGATCAAATATAACTTAAAATCATATTTTCATGTTAACAATATTGTTTTTATTCCAGTTGAACGATTGTGATTGAAAAGCCTAAGGAGGCTGGTAATAATATTCATAAACTTAAGGCGAGACACCCCAGGTGAATAGGGTAATTTTTTTAACTTAAAGGTATCAGCTAGAAATTTCTCCAAGATTCCTTACAGTCTCACTGGAGGCCAAATTAATGCCATCCATAGTTAGTATATCTTTAGATAATTTGTTTCGTAGATTCTTCGGGCCAAGTACAATAACTTCAGTTTTGGTCGTGTTTAACATCAAAAAGTTTAAGGTCATCCACGTTTTTAAGTCCTTGAGGCAGTCTTGAATTTTATTTAGATGATTCATTTCATCAGGCTTGATTGATAAATATAGTTGAGTATCATCTGCATAACAATGAAAATGTACAGAATCATTCCTTATAATATTGCCTAACGGAAGCATATATAATGTGAACAAAATAGGTCCGAGCACTGAGCCCTGTGGCACTCCGTGGCTAACTTTGGTTTGCGTGGAAGATTCATCATTGACACGTACAAACTGAGAGCGTTCAGATAGATAGGACCTAAACCAGCCTAAAGCAGTTCCCTGTATGCCAACTAAGTGCTCTAGTCTTTGCAATAAGATATCATGATCGATAGTATCAAATGCAGCACTGAGATCGAGCAAAACAAGAATAGAGACAAGTCCCTTGTCAGAGGCTATTAGAATGTAATTTGTGACTTTGACCAGAGCTGTCTCTGTGCTATAATGTGTTCTAAAGCCAGACTGAAAATCTTCAAATAAATCATTGTTTTTTAAGTAATCACACAGCTGTTTTGCGACTGCTTTCTCAAGAATTTTTGAGAGGAACGGAAGATTAGAAATAGGTCTATAATTGGCTAAAACCTCTGGATCGAGGTTGTGCTTTTTAAGAAGCGGTTTTATCACTGCTACTTTGAATGATTGTGGAACATAGCCTGATAATAAAGACATATTCATAATATTTAATAAAGAAGTGCTAATTAATGGAAAAACTTCCTTCAACAGCTTAGTTGGAATTGGGTCTAACATACACGTTGATGGTTTAGAAGAGAGAATCATTGAATTTAATTGTTCAAGGTTTATGGCTGAAAAGCATTCTAGTTTACTATCTAGTGTAATATTAGAACTTACGTTTCCGGGAGTTGATAACACTATACTGGTCAAAGGCAAGAGGTAATTAATTTTGTTTCTAAGAGTAACAATTTTATCGTTAAAAAA
The DNA here is from genome assembly GCA_902827135.1 of Harpagifer antarcticus. Classification (NCBI taxonomy): domain Eukaryota; kingdom Metazoa; phylum Chordata; class Actinopteri; order Perciformes; family Harpagiferidae; genus Harpagifer; species Harpagifer antarcticus. The sequence continues at coordinate 430,924 of CADEHL010001079.1, forward strand.
GCACATAAAATCATTACTACTGAGTGCTATGGGAATAGAAGGCTCAATCGAGCTATGGCTCTCTGTCAGCCTGGCTACAGTGCTGAAAAGAAATCTTGCATTATTCTTATTCTCATCTATTAATGAAGAGTAGTAGGCTGCTCTTGCTTTACGCAGTGCTTTCTTATATTCATTGAGAGTAATATGCCAAATTAAACGAGATTCTTCAAGTTTAGTGGAACGCCATATCCTTTCAAGTTGTCTCGACTTTTGCTTTATTTTGCAGGTTTCGGCATTATGCCATGGAGCTAATCTATGTTGTTTTATTTTCTTCTTTTTCAAAGGAGCAACAGAGTCTAATTGTATTTGCAGCGCATCTATAGCACTATCAACAAAATGATCAATTTGGGGTGGTGTACATTTTGTATACGTTTCCTCCCTTACATGCAGACATGCTATCGAGTTAAGTATTGGTGGAATCTCTTCCTTAAATTTGGCTATAGCACTAACAGATAGGTTTCTGCTGCAGGAGCTTTTGACTAATGCTTTGTAGTCTAGTAACAGTACTTCAAAAGTTACTAAGAAATGGTCGGATCAAGCACGATTATGCGGTCATGAGTATAATAGGCTAAGAGAGCATGAAAGCACGGAAGTTAACATGAATGGGCTGGGCGTACTATTATGCATGGATGATCATATCCTGGCTTGACACAAAGCCCAGACCCTTCAGGTCGAATGCATGGGGTTTTAGCAGGCATGGTGACATGGATATAAGTAGAGTGCATGGAATGCACCGGGGGTTTTAGCAGGGGATGGTGACATGAATATAAGTAGAGTGCATGAAATGCACCAGGGGTTTAACATGAGATGGCTGGGGCGTGCTAAAATGCATGATAATCATATCCTGACTCGACACAAGCCCGGACCCTGCCGGTCGAATACATGAATACACAGGGGTTTTCCATGAGAATGAGACAATGATGAGTATACAGATGAAATGTACATGTTAATTAGCATGGGAATTAAGACGTGAATATCGTGCGTGTTATGTGCAGATAGTGAAATGATGAGTGATATGCCGATATGCTATAAAAACACCACCACCAGTTATATGCATATTTACCCGAGTTAAGGCTTGAGAGATTTTTGGATTGCCAGAACGGAGCTGATGTCGGGGCGGATGTAGGAGGAGAAGGCAGCGGAGGACCACTGCCCGAGTTGTTGCAGGGATGAGGATAATATGCCTTGATTAGCCGCAGAAGTAGCTGTGCCTATTCTAAAGGAGTGCCCTGAATAAAATTGGGGTGATAGGCCACTTTTGATGACTACTTGCTTTAAGTAGTATTTGAACCGGGATTGTGACAAGGGAGTATTCCCTGAAATGAGAAATAATGGTGAGAGGGGGCTAGAGGAAGATCTGAAGCGCAGGTAATTGATCATGGATTTGTGGGGGCAAAACGGGGAATCGATGCGAGCCGCAATGACGGAGCAAGCACCTCCGCACTTGGAGTCCTTAAGGCTTAAGCTGTAGTGACTGGCGTAAAAAGACAAATCGGAAAAGCAAATGTCTCGCTGGAGGTCGAACGTGAGGGAAGCTGTGTGAATTCGCCGGGCCTAAGAAAAGCGTAAAAGGCTAAAATAAATAGAGCATCGAGTAGCGCGTCTATATATGGAGTGAATATTCATTCTCTAAGTTTGGAAAGCATGAGGCGCAGAATGGAGAGGGTAATAGGTCGTCTGCGGTCTGGAACAGGAGGGGAAGCTTTAGTTAGTCCTTTGAGACTGAGCTTAACTGCCTGGTTAGAAAATAAGCTAGGAAAGCTGGGATCATAGCATCGAACATTGAACTGCACCCCGGCTACCAGGCCCCAAATGTATTGGGGTTTGAGGTGACGGTCGGTGAAGCAGTAGCTCATGAAGGCGCACACGGTGTGGATGAGAACGGGTTTGAGGGGGATGCCTAATGAAAAGCAGAACACAGCGAAGGTTCTCCAGGCGAAATCATACATTTTAAGTGTGGAAGTGGGTAAGCCCTTCCTCATGAAGAACATGGCGGACTCGAGGTGTCTACCTAAGGGGTTCGTGTTTAGAAGAGGGCGAGGAGATGGAGAGGGGGAATCCCGACTGGTTGCGGCCTGGGCAGAGATTCCGGAACGTCTGAAAGTGAAAGCGAGAGAGTGAGTCAGCGATTACGTTGTGGTGGCCGGGAACATGACGGGCTGAGATGATGAAGTTATGGGTGATGGAGGACCACGTGATGCTTCTCATAAATGGCATGATGTCGGGGCATGGAGAGCGCGCTTTATTAATGATCCCAACCACTGCTTGGTTATCGCATAGCACGGATATGCGTTTCCGGAGCCAGAGGCGGCCCCATACGTGGCCCCATACGTGGCAAGCTACTGCGATTGGGTAGATCTCATGCAGGGCAGAGGATGTGGCGTGATTAGGGAAGGAGAGGGGCCAGGGACCTGTGAACCACTCTCCCTGAAAGAAACCCCCAAACCCAGCCGATGGAGCGGCATCCGTGAAAAGCCTCATTGAGTCTGAGGAATGCACTATGTCGAAAAAAGTGACTCCGTTCCATTGGTCGAGCAGGAGGGACCAGAAGTGCAGGTCCGAGCGGCATCCTTCGTTTAAGGGGACGTGATCGTGGAGGTTTTTAACGGTTGATGCTGCGTCCAGGAGGCGGGAGATGAATGAGCGCCCCTGAGGGATGACGCGCATGGCGAAATTAAGGTGCCCGAGGAGGGAGAGCAGCTGCTGTTTAGTAATGATGTGTTGTGCGCAGTAGGACTTAGTGATGCAGTTTGTCATTTGGGAGAGACGCTTTCATCTCTATGGAGTTGAGGGATCCTGGGTCGACCGCTGCGCCTGGGGCACACGGACTTCGGGTGCGAGTCCTTGCAGAAACTGCAGATGTTAAGGAAAGAACAGGCTGAGAAAGTGCAGACGTTTTCATTAAAATGATTGCATATCTGCTTCTCCTGCCAGCGCTGCACCTGACGGCCTTGTCTGTCGTTTGGGGCTTGGAACGCGGAAGGGGCTCTGAAGGCAGAGAGAGGCACTGAAGGGCAGAAGGTGGAGGTGTGGCCCGGGGTCCCGCAGCTGTTGCATGAGATGACTTGGTGGCCGCCTGTGGTCATCACGAGCAGCTCGGTGTCCAGTATGGACCAGTCCAGGCGAATGTTCGAGTGAGCTATGTGAAGGGCGGCTTTACTTGAAAAGCTCTTGATAAGCGTAAAACAGACTTCTCCCGTATCTGAGATTGAGATCGCCGATCAGACCCAGATAGGCGTCTAGTTCTTGCCTCCTCCCCGGATATACTGAGCATATAACGTCTCGGTATATGCCGAATGCAACCAGGATCTGGCCTATGGAAAGGTCTCTGTTGAGACGGGGGTCTGATGATTTTAAGACTGCTGTGATGTTTCTCCCTGTGGTGATGGATTTTTCGCACTCGGGGGGAAGGCAGAATAAGGCTGCCCTTGGAGTATTTATTATAGCCGGGGGGGAATATTAGCGGCTTGGGAAATGTAGGGCCTACCTGCAGGAGGGGCTGAGATGGCAGAAGCCAGAGAATGAGGGGAGGCGTCGGTATGTGGGACTGTGAGGGCCTGACCCGCCGTGAGCCCTGGCAGCGCCATAGCAGAAAGTACAGCCCTAGTTGCTGCTGAAGTGGAGGCTTCAGCTGAAGCCTTTTCCAGGGACTGGAGGCGAGTGTCGATTCTCTGCATGGAGTCGGCCAAGCTGTTGTCCATGTAGGGCTGGTTGGAGGTGTTTACGGGCTGGATGACGATGGGGTGAGGCTGGGAAGGAGTTGTCTTCTTTGACGGAGGAGCTGCTGAAGGGCTCGACTTCCTTGTTCTTTTACCCCCGCGCCCTGGTCTGTCGGAGGACCTAGCTGGAGCTGCTGGCAGGGGCTGGGGAGCGAGGAGTGGGACTTGGTCCGAGAGCTCGCGAAGCTGGGAGAGAGGGAGACCTGGGGCTGTGAAGATGCCCTGCTGCTGTAGTTGAGAGGTGAGGAGCTCTGCCTCTGCTGTCCGTGAGGCTGAGCCGCTGCGGGTGAGCAAGCGAATGCTCGTGCGCTGGTAATTTGAGGAAGTTGAAGCTGTGTGGGCCGGTACGTTGGGGCCGGGATCGGGATCCTCCTGAAAGGGATCGATCTCGGATAAATCCGAACTGAACATGATGAGGTTTCTTTCTAGAAGCGCTAACGCTTAGGAGGTTTCGTTTGCGATTGCCATTGCTTGCGACTGACGATTGCATTGAGTCACCTGAAATGACAGCTGTCAGAGGGGAAAGAGCAGAGTTTAAAGGGTTTGACGGCACGCTATGATAGGCTCTTGGGAATAGAGCGAAGTAATTGGCTAAGCTGAAGAGTGACACACCCGGTCACTTATTGAGAGGAGAGAGAGTAGAAACATGGAGATAGAAATACATGAATGAGCAAAGACGGTCTTACTGGTTGAACTTGCGCTAAGCTTCATTTCATAGGCATATTTATATATATGTATTTAATTATTTATGTATTTATTTATTTCATTTTCGGCTTAAATGGCATTCCATAGGCAGAGGGTGCGGCCATAGCTCTGGGTGTGGCTACTGGGTATCCCTACGTAGCGATACTCAGGAAGAAAATGAGAAATCTCCAACGAGGCGTTTTGGGGAGGTATTTTCTGTGCTAGAGTTTTACTCGCTACAGGGTGTACTTTCAGGGTTTTTGACTCTGCAGACCATTTACATGCATAAAAACCTTCATAACACACAAAGGGACGGGTAATAACCGGAAAAGCATGACATGGGACCTTTAAATGTAATTCAATAATATATAGTCTTTATATATTAAATAATCATAATAATGTAAATGTTTACACTTCTTTATTTTTTATGCTCATACTTTTACTTTTACAATAGTTTGCCTTTATTAATCCCCGAGGGGAAATTCAGTAGTTTCAGTAGAGCAACAGGGTGAAAAACAGGATAGCACAGATTCACACAGATTAATAAAATCAAAAATAAGATCAGCGATAAAAAATAATTATAATGAGAAACTATGAAATAAGAAATGAATACAATTTAAATGTAATTATCATATAATATATTATAATGTAAGAAACACTCAAGCCTTTTATTAAACTTGTTTAAAACATATATAAATAAATATGTGTGTCCCAGGCCATAAATGTAAGTATACTGTTTGCAACATTGCACAACAAAGAACTCAATGTGTGATTGTTATAGCGGCCCTGCATGTAATTCCGATTGCCCATCGGAATGTGACTATTCCCCTTGGGAGACTTCCTCCACACATTCTGATGGGCAATTAGTTTTAACCTGTTAGTGTCACAGTTCTGTCTAGGTTTGGGTGTTTTCACTGTTCTCTGTCATGTTTTCCTCCTGTCGTTAGTTTCCCTGGTGTCCCTGTGTTTTCTCCTCCCTCCTCACCTGTGTCTCGTCAGCTGATTGTGTTCACCTGTGGCTCTTGTGTTTTCTCCTCCCTCCTCACCTGTGTCTCGTTAGCCGATTGTGTTCACCTGTGTCTTGTAATTATCCCTCCCTGTATTTAGTCTTGTCTCGTGCTGTGTTCAGTGTCGGTGCTTCTTTTGTTGGTGACGGAATTCACCGGTTAGTGTTCTGTTTTTGTCTGTATTCGTTCCATTAGCCTTGAAATAAAGGTTTATCAGAGTTATCTGCGCTTGGGTCCTGCTTCCTTCACTCAACCGTGACAGAAAGCACCGACCAGAGATGGACCCAGCAGATGACCCATTTGAGGTGGAACTACAGCATTTTTCCTTTGCTTTGGCTGGCTGCTATGATTGGTGGAGGGGAGCGTCCAGTGTTCGGCAGAAGGAGGCCGCTCTGGTAGAGGCGCACCGGTTGGCTATGGAGAAACCAGACTTGGTGAAGTTCTTACCTGGCTGGATGTTGAACTTCATCTGGGTGTGTGATTTCCAGCCTGCGGACTATAAACGTCTCGGTGTGTTCCGTCTGGAGTCAACCAGTGCTTCCGCCCCAGTTCCTGCTCCTGTTGAAGAGTCGTTTTCTGGAACTCGGCTGGCTTTTGGAGGTCCACGGAGCCTTCAGGCGGCTTCTAGGAGAAGGAGTCGCAAGTCCAGGCTAGCAATCCGAGTCCCAAGAGCCATGGTTCCGGCTACAGAACCGGCCCACACAGCCATAGTTCCGGCCCCAGTACAGGCCCCAGCAGCCATGGTTCCAGCCCCAGTTCTGGCCCCAGCAGCCATCATTCCGGCTCCAGTTCTGGCCCCAGCAGCCATCATTCCGGCCCCAGTTCTGGCCCCAGCAGCCATGGTTCCAGACCTAGTTCTGGCCCCAGCAGCCATGGTTCCAGCCTTAGCTCTGGCCCCAGCTGTCCTAGTCCCTTCTCTAGTCCCTTCTCCAGCCCCACCTCGAGTCACTTCTCTAGTCCCTTCCCTCATCCCATCTCAAGTTCCCTCTCGAGTCTTTTCTCAAGTCCCCTCTCAGGTCCCCTCTCGAGTTCCCTCTCGAGTCTTTTCTCGAGTCCCCTCTCAAGTCAACTCTCCAGTGTCCTCTCGAGTCACCTCCCAAGTCAACTCTCCAGTGTCCTCTCGAGTCACCTCTCAAGTTTCCCCTCAGGTCTCCTCTCGAGTTCCCTCTCAAGTCCCCTCTCAGGTCCCCTCTCGAGTTACCTCTCGAGTCACCTCTCGAGTTCCTTCTCGAGTCCACTCTCCAGTTTCCTCTCAAGTTCCCTCTCAAGCCCTCTCTCGAGTCCCCACTCAAACCCCATGTCCTGTCCAGTTGGAGGTCCCGCAGACTAGCCCTCTGCCGGGGGTCCTGCCAACCCCATGTCTTGTCCAGTTGGAGGTCCCGCAGACTAGCCCTCTGCCGGGGGTCCTGCCAACCCCATGTCTTGTCCAGTTGGAGGTCCCGCAGACTAGCCCTCTGCCGGGGGTCCTGCCAACCCCATGTCCTGTCCAGTTGGAGGTCCCGCAGACTAGCCCTCTGCCGGGGGTCCTGCCAACCCCATGTCCTGTCCAGTTGGAGGTCCCGCAGACTAGCCCTCTGCCGGGGGTCCTGCCAACCCCATGTCTTGTCCAGTTGGAGGTCCCGCAGACTAGCCCTCTGCCGGGGGTCCTGCCAACCCCATGTCCTGTCCAGTTGGAGGTCCCGCAGACTAGCCCTCTGTCGGGGGTCCTGCCAACCCCATGTCTTGTCCAGTTGGAGGTCCCGCAGACTAGCCCTCTGCCGGGGGTCCTGCCAACCCCATGTCTTGTCCCGTTGGAGGCCCCGCCGACTACTCTCCTGCCGGGGGTCCTGCCAACCCTTTGTCCGGTCTCGTTGGAGGCCCCGCCGACTACTCTCCTGCCGGGGGTCCTGCCAACCCTGTGTCCTGTCCCGTTGGAGGCCCCGCCGACTACTCTCCTGCCGGGGGTCCTGCCAACCCTATGTCCTGTCCCGTTGGAGGCCCCGCCGACTACTCTCCTGCCGGGGGTCCTGCCAACCCCATGTCCTGTCCCGTTGGAGGCCCCGCCGACTACTCTCCTGCCGGGGGTCCTGCCAACCCCATGTCCTGTCCCGTTGGAGGTCCCGCCGACTACTCTCCTGCCGGGGGTCCTGCCAACCCTATGTCCTGTTCCGTTGGAGGCCCCGCCGACTACTCTCCTGCCGGGGGTCCTGCCAACCCTGTGTCCTGTCCCGTTGGAGGCCCCGCCGACTACTCTCCTGCCGGGGGTCCTGCCAACCCCATGTCCTGTCCCGTTGGAGGCCCCGCCGACTACTCTCCTGCCGGGGGTCCTGCCAACCCCATGTCCTGTCCCATTGGAGGCCCCGCCGACTACTCTCCTGCCGGGGTTCCTGCCAACCCCATGTCCTGTCCCGTTGGAGGTCCCGCAGACTAGCCCTCTGCCGGGGGTCCTGCCAACCCCATGTCTTGTCCAGTTGGAGGTCCCGCAGACTAGCCCTCTGCCGGGGGTCCTGCCAACCCCATGTCCTGTCCAGTTGGAGGTCCCGCAGACTAGCCCTCTGCCGGGGGTCCTGCCAACCCCATGTCTTGTCCAGTTGGAGGTCCCGCAGACTAGCCCTCTGCCGGGGGTCCTGCCAACCCCATGTCCTGTCCAGTTGGAGGTCCCGCAGACTAGCCCTCTGCCGGGGGTCCTGCCAACCCCATGTCCTGTCCAGTTGGAGGTCCCGCAGACTAGCCCTCTGCCGGGGGTCCTGCCAACCCCATGTCTTGTCCAGTTGGAGGTCCCGCAGACTAGCCCTCTGCCGGGGGTCCTGCCAACCCCATGTCCTGTCCAGTTGGAGGTCCCGCAGACTAGCCCTCTGTCGGGGGTCCTGCCAACCCCATGTCTTGTCCAGTTGGAGGTCCCGCAGACTAGCCCTCTGCCGGGGGTCCTGCCAACCCCATGTCTTGTCCCGTTGGAGGCCCCGCCGACTACTCTCCTGCCGGGGGTCCTGCCAACCCTTTGTCCGGTCTCGTTGGAGGCCCCGCCGACTACTCTCCTGCCGGGGGTCCTGCCAACCCTGTGTCCTGTCCCGTTGGAGGCCCCGCCGACTACTCTCCTGCCGGGGGTCCTGCCAACCCTATGTCCTGTCCCGTTGGAGGCCCCGCCGACTACTCTCCTGCCGGGGGTCCTGCCAACCCCATGTCCTGTCCCGTTGGAGGCCCCGCCGACTACTCTCCTGCCGGGGGTCCTGCCAACCCCATGTCCTGTCCCGTTGGAGGTCCCGCCGACTACTCTCCTGCCGGGGGTCCTGCCAACCCTATGTCCTGTTCCGTTGGAGGCCCCGCCGACTACTCTCCTGCCGGGGGTCCTGCCAACCCTGTGTCCTGTCCCGTTGGAGGCCCCGCCGACTGCTCTCCTGCCGGGGGTCCTGCCAACCCTATGTCCTGTCCCGTTGGAGGCCCCGCCGACTACTCTCCTGCCGGGGGTCCTGCCAACCCCATGTCCTGTCCCATTGGAGGCCCCGCCGACTACTCTCCTGCCGGGGTTCCTGCCAACCCCATGTCCTGTCCCGTTGGAGGTCCCGCCGACTACTCTCCTGCCGGGGGTCCTGCCAACCCTATGTCCTGTTCCGTTGGAGGTCCCGCCGTCTACTCACCTGCCGGGGGTCCTGCCAACCCTGTGTCCTGTCCCGTTGGAGGTCCCGCCGACTACTCTCCTGCCGGGGGTACTGCCAACCCTGTGTCCTGTGCCGTTGGAGGTCCCGCCGTCTACTCTCCTGCCGGGGGTACTGCCAACCCTTTGTCCTGTCTCGTCGGAGGTCCCGCCAACCGCTCTCCTGCTGGGGGTCCTGCCAACTCCTGGTCCTCTTCCGTGGGGGATCCTGCCGAAGCCTGTGCCGCCGGCTCCGGTTCCTGTCCGGCCGACACCGGGTCCTGCCCGGCCTCCGGAGCTGTCTGGTCTTCGCCCTCGATCCCGACCCTCTGTGAGCCGCGGTCTTCGTCCGCGGGCCCGGCCCCCTGACTCTTCCTGCCGCTGCCCTCGTCCTCGAGCCCGGCCCCCTGACTCTTCCTGCCGCTGCCTTCGCCCTCATGCTCGGCCCCCTGAGTTCGCCCGCTGTGGCCTTCGCCCCACCATGGACTCTGCCTTGCCCCCGGGCCGTCCGCCCGAGACCCCCACCATGGACTCTGCCTTGCCCCCAGGCCGTCCGCCCGAGTCCCCCTTCTCGGCTTCTGCCGTGCCCCCGGGCCGTCCGCCCGAGATCCCTTCCTGGTCCCCTACTGGGCTCCTGGGCGGTCAGCTTAGTCCCGTCCTCCGGACCCCCTCCACCCACCCTGGTGGCCTAGGGATACGTCCGTTCAAAAACTATTTTGTACTTATAGTGAAAACTAACCTTGGATGATGGGTTAGTAGACTAAACGCTTTAGGAATCCAAAGTACAACATATATGTACCCTGTATCAAGATTGATGCAAAACAAGTGATATTTGACCTTTTTAGACAGATTTAGCAAAAATACCCTCTTCTGGGGCCATTTGGGTGGATTTTCCTTATCTCTGGCCCCCCTTGGTCGATTTTGACATGTGCCAGATGTGACCAGACAAAGACGAAGGTAAGCCATGTTAGCATTGTGGGCTACCTAGCGCCACTTGTTTTGATGTACGTTTTTGTTGATAACCTCGCGAGTTTGTATCTTTCAGTGTTGAGGTGGGCACCGTTAGATTCTATGTCTCCTTGCGATCATAAACGATGTGTTGGATGTGCACCTAGGATAAGTAATAAGGGAACTAGGAGTGATTATCAGTGCAGTAATAGGTTAGCATTTTTCGCTCGGGTCATTTAGATGCTTCTTATGAGAGTTGTGTTTTGTTTTGGTAAAAATGGTTTGTATCATCCATTAGCTGAGATTATTCACGTTAATCTGGTATAACACATTAATAGGTTCTTAAATATTAAGATCCCCTGAGACACAGTGTCGTGAAAAAAAAAACTAAAGTACCCGCCGGCGGGGACTTTCGGGCTTAACAGGTTAAACAAAGAGTCCGCAAGCTCCTATCTCTTATTAACAGAGGGTAGATAGAGCTTTGTCACACCGTTAGAGGGTTCATGAATAGTGGATAGGAGAATTCTAAAGAATTTAGAAGAAGAGACTGCAGTGCTTTGAGAATCCGACTGCACTTACACTCCTCTAGCATTTTAAGCTGTTAGTGGCTGACCCAGCCCCATGGTCTGTCACAGTAGTGCGGGAAAGAGAAGTGCACTGTTTTTCCTAAATCAGGTTTCAAATTGCCTAAGTCACAACAACATGTTCGTAAATTGGCCTAAGTAATCTAATCCTCTTATTTTACACAATTGACAGACAGTGTTATTTGTACGTCAATAGTATATTGTCATAACCTTTTTGTGTGAAATAATTAATATGTATCATATATTCTATATCTGGTTCAGTTTATTCAGTTTTTGGAAAAACGTTGAAATATGACTTAGGCCATTAGTTTAAAAAGGTGACGATATCTAAATAAATGTGTGTCCCGTGCTAGTGGATCGCCGGAAGCTCGCGAGTGTGTGTGTATTTTTGCGTTTGTGTACCGGAGAAATACTTAAAAGAAACACCAGCTGTTGTTATGCTTGCTGTGATGTTACATTAGTCCGTTCTCTGCTTGTAATTATGCCGTTACAAGCTTCAAAGTTTTATTTATCATCTGAATTTGCCCGAAACAAGTTTAATATTCTGAAAGTTTATTTGAAAACAGATGAAAACAAACTGTCTTTTATATAAAATTGAAGTATTATACAAGTAAAACTACATTTTGCTTTAATCCCATGTAATTGTAGAATGAACACAGTCTTCCTTTGCAGATGTATAAGTCAGGTGTCTTGAGTAGTCATAATTACCTACAAATCATTGTACACATTTCTAAATATTATTTTCCACTTGTTACCATTGTGAGTCTATTTTTATGCAGCTCTGCGTGATTTTGTGCTTACAATTCAGGCTAATACACTACCAGAGGTGGAATAAGTACTCAGATCTTGTAGTGAAATTATAAGTACTCAGATCTTGTACTTGAGTAAAAGTAGAAGTACTCAGATCTTGTACTTGAGTAAAAGTAGAAGTACTCCGATCTTGTACTTGAGTAAAAGTAGAAGTACTCAGATCTTGTACTTGAGTAAAAGTAGAAGTACTCCGATCTTGTACTTGAGTAAAAGTAGAAGTACTCAGATCTTGTACTTGGTAAAAGTAGAAGTACCAGAGTGTAGGAATACTCTGTTACAGTAAAAGTCCTGCATTCAAAATGTTCCATGTGCAGATTGATCCATTTCAGAATAATATATATGATATGTTTTATAATGATTGATCATGAAAGTGTTCTCAAAGCTGGTGAAGGTGCAGATAGTTTGAATGACTTTGTATACTGCAGGGTAGCTTGTGAATTTACTCCAGGTAGGGCTGGACTGGCCATCTGGCATACCGGGCATTTTCCCGGTGGGCCGACGTGTCATTTTTTTTTTTGTCTGAAGTCCCGGCCCATAAGACGGGTAGATTGGCCCTCTGTTTAAATGTTTTTAGTAATTGACACTGGGCCGGCCCAATCAAATCTTTAATCACCTCCCCCTTTGGGCCGCTCGGTGTGCATCATTAAATGACGCCCCCAGGAGGTGAGCCGGCCGTTGAAGCTAAACTGCCTTTTTTTTTGAGAAAAAAAAAAGTTCGAGTTACAAATGGAGAAGGCGAAGGCGAAGACGAAGGCCAAGCGAAAACGGGGAGCAGAAAAATTGCAGTCAAGAAAAAAGCAGGCCCTTCGTGCTGATGCTGCCGCTTGTGTCAAAATAACCGACATGTTTAGTACAGGTGCAGGTCCATCTTCAGCACCCCTGGCCGATATTGGTGGTGAGGAAGATGATGAGAGGGAGAGAGATCAGCGCGAGTGGGGAGAGGGAGGAGAACTTGCGGTAAGCAGAAGCTAAGAAAATTAGGAAAATATTATTATTAAGGTTATGATACTCTGTAGTTCTGGAACCCATTAATATCCCCTTGATGAAGCACTAATAAGACAAATATTATAAGAGAAACATTCGTTAGCCTACAAGCTAGTAAGCTGGCTTTTTTTAGGTTTTCCCTGGCAAGTTAAAATATAGCTTAATGGGACTCTGATACGTTGTCTCATTGAAAGAATGTCATTATTTTGTTAACCACCATTCATGAACAATTACTGTCAGCTGGCAGCTTGTTTTGTTTAGTTTATTAACTTATTTGGTTATAAGGGCAACAGTGGTCTTTTGAGACCTGAAAAAAATGTTTATAGTCAGCTTTTTGTGGTAGTTTTGATTGACAATATATAGAATGAATAATATAGAAATAGATAAAAAATTGAGGCACACATGTAGTTTTGACCATTAACTGTGTGATATTGTTATGTCAATGCCTATTTGTATGGACCTCTAACAGGGAATCCATTAACCTGTTAAACCCCGAGCCTGTTTTTCAGCTTTCAGGCTCGAAAATGACATTCCCAGAACAAATGACTATAACTTCACTTCTAAAAAGGTTTATATGAATAATTGTTGTTATCAAAGCAAGGTTACATCTGTGAGTTGGATGTAGAAGTGTCAGGTTTATGAAAATAAAGTCCAGGCGGAATAAGCTTTGGGCACATTTGGGCACATTTGGTTCCATCAGTCCCATTTGACCTTTCTCAGGTACCAGACTATAAAAATCATTGTATTACATTGAATCATCACTATAGGTATTCATTCCACCCAAAAAAAAAAGAATATTAAAAAAAAAAATACTTATTTAAATTTTTTTTAATTTAATTTGTTTTAATATTTGTTTGTGAGTGTGTGTAGGTGTGTGTGTGGGTATGTGTAGGTGTGTATGTGTAAGTGTAGCTGTGTGTGTAGGCGTACCTGTGTGGGTATGTGTAGGTGTGTATGTGTAAGTGTAGCTGTGTGTGTGTGTATGTAACTGTACCAACGGAACAACGGAAACATAGGTAACATTTGACTCCAACTGGGGCAGATTTATTTCAAATATTTTACCAACACACTATACAATAAAATCACACTAGGTATATAAAAACAACAAGTATTTTTTTTTTAAAATAAACACTCGCAAAACATTATACCGACCTGAACTTTATACCTACCTGAATGTTCCAGTATTTAGGTCGTGCCACTCCCTGAAACAGTTCTTTTTGACAGTGAAGCACAGAGGGACCTGGCACTTCCTGCAGTACACAGGTGTCTTCACCCTTTTGAGTCCAGCTTCTAGGCACCTCCTGCAGTTCTTCCTGACCTTGGTGGCATCTTCCCCATAATACTCGGGCATGCATGTGAGTGGTGGAGGAGGGGGTGGTGGAGGTGCAGGGCCTTCAGCAAACTCCAACAATTCTGCAGCAAGCTGCTCCCTGAAAGTCTTCTGGGTGTGTGGCTTTGTCCTGCTGGGGTCACTCCTCATCTAACAAATGTGGAAAAACAAAGAGATTAGATTAAGTCACTGGCTTATACTTATAGGATAATATTGGACGATAAATGAATAATATTATACCAAATAAATAAGTAAACACATGTATATATTCATTCACTGGACATTCATTTAGGAAATATAACTCCAAAAAGACAAGTAACACTATTTAGCATGTTGGCTAATCATTCCTGTTGGCTAAGCTAACACTGTGATGCAGTTCCACCAAACACAAAAGTAATATATAAAAAGGATAATATTGGACAATAAATGAATAATATTACACCAAATAAATAAGTAAACCCATGTATATTCATTCACTGGCCATTCATTTAGAAAATGTAACTCCAAAAAGACAAGTAACACTATTTAGCATTTTGCCCAATCATTCCTGTAGCTTCTTGGCTAAGCTAGCACTGTGACGCAGTTCCACCAAACACATAAGTACAAAGCTCTCAAGTCTCACGCATTTGGCGTGAGACACACGCATTTCACTCCATTCACACGCTCACACGCCACACCTTGTATTTCTCACGCAGAGATTTCTTTCCAGGGTACCGCCCACCAAGTTGCGCCGCAATTTTGTAAACAAACTAGTACAGAATCACTGTAGCCACGCATCAACCAATCAAAAGAATGTAAGCTGTCGAACAGCCAATTAGAAAATAACATGGCTGTATCTGGGTAGGATTTAGACATTCCGCTACAACATTACATTCTGATTCCAATGATTAAGACGCTCGCTGAAGAGTAACCAAAGAGGACGGCTGTCACATAGTCACTCACTGACATTGTGCGTGGCTACAGACTGCTCGACGTGGGAGAAGACCATATTTTCAGTACAGTAAGTCATCTCATCATTGATTTCCGTTGTTATGGAATATATGTCCAGGGAGCTTTTAGCTAACAGTTTGGCTGACTAGACTATGCATGAACTAGCCTAGCTAGCCGGTTGAATCCCTGCTAGCTAATTTCAGCAGCTATTCTGACGCGTTTTCTTCGGAATTTTGCGCCTACACTAATTTATTATAATGATTATTATTGTTATTTATTATTATCATTGTTGTTATTGTTATTGTAGTAAGCACCAAGGCTATTTGCTCCCTGTTGGACTGTCCCTGTGTCTCCTATTTTCCCGGTGTGTGCGCGCGCGCCAGGGCTGGAAATTAATTTTTCAAAAGATTTGAATATTTACCTTTATATATACAGTCTATGATATTTACACAACACATGAACATTTACCAGCCACTGGGGAACATCTACCAGCCATTCAGTAGTAAACCAATGGTACATTTGTATTTAAAATCTACCAGCCACTGTTATGTTTTACCACCATTTAGCTGATGGTTGGTGTTCATTTCCATCCCTGGCGTGAGTGTGTGTATATTTTATCAGAAAACAAAGCATATTAATAATTATTGTATTTGTCTTTCAAAGATGTCAGGAAAGAGGCAACTAAGCATTCTTTCATGCTTTCAAAACAATCAGCTCCCTAAAAAGGTGGCCAGGTCAGAGGACACTGTAGAGGAGGCAGTAGAAGAGGCAGTAGAGGAGACTGTGGAGGAGGTTGAGGAGGCAGTGGAGGAGACTGGGGAGAACCCATTGGAAACAGAGAAAAGGAGAGGATTATGTGGAGCAGCCACATATAGGTGTTCCTTTAAGAAGGAGTGGTCAACTCGATGGCCATTCATCACAATGGGAACCACCAGCTCCTTCTACTGGTGCTCAGTGTGCAGACAAGAGAGCTCCTGTGCTCATCAAGGCGTGAGGGACATAAGCAGGCATGTGGAAGGCAAGGGACATCGGGCCAAAGAACAGTCTCTAAACTCAGCCAGCAGTATTGCACAGTTCTACGTGCCCGAAACTTCTGTTGGAGGCATGAGTGTACAAGAGGCCAAGGTACATACAGTACAGTGTAGTACAGGAAAACTAAAAAGCTGGCGGCAATGTTTAATGAATTACATTTCTCTTCAAATTGATGGTCATATTACCTTGAAAACGTATTTTTAGGTTATGAGGTATGTAATCAGTTGTTTCTGTTGCAGACCAGGAGGGCTGAGGTGAAGGTTGCTGTTGCAATGGTGCAGCACAATGTTCCCTTTGCCGTTGCTGACCATTTCAGCCCCTTGTACAAAGAATGTTTTAGAGACTCCCCTACAGCTCAGGGCTTTAAGAGTGCAAGCACAAAAACAACGTGCCTCATAAATGAAGCAGTGGCACCTCATTTTAAGAAGGAACTGGTGATGAAGATGAGAGAGAATCCCTTCACACTTGTCACAGATGGCTCGAATGATACTGGTATGTGCTTAACAACTTCTATCAGTAATTAGTACTTGTTTTTTATCCATTTCTACATGCACTCATACAATTTGAACAACATATTGTTTTAGTTATGGTCCTTATTGTTACAGGTCTAGAGAAGATGAATCCTCTCACTGTCAGAATTTTTGACACCAACAAAGTTGTGCACAGGTTCCTTGATATGTGCACCACCAGTGGGCGGAGCTGTGGCACCGCTGAAGTGATCTACACAAAAATCAATGACACCTTGCAGGAAAATGACATCCCTTGGAGAAATTGTGTAGGTCTCTCTATTGACAATGCCCCTGTAAATACAGGTGCCAGAAATTCAATCTCAGCCAGAATGTTGAAGGAAAATGGCAGTATTTACATCCATGGATGCCCCTGTCATATCACCCACAACACTGCCAAACATGCGGGGCAGAAGTTTATGGAAGTAAGTTCAAACATGTACACTCTATATTACCAATCCGTTAAGCCCAATGCCATGTAAAACAGTTTGCTGATAGTGTTGCAATAGATACTTGAATTCATGTATTGCAGATATCCGGATTTGATCCAGAGGATCTGACCGTGGGTGTTGGGTACTGGTTTAAAGGAAGCACCAACCGTAAAGGTTACCTGGCAGGTTTGTGATTCCACCAGCTCTACTGTTATACAACAAAATGCAGACATTTTTAATTTGTTTACTGTTGATGTTATGTTTTATATTTTCCAGAATTTTGTGAATTCCATGAGAGCGAGTACATGGAAATGCTGCTGCACATTTCAGTGCGATGGTTAAGCCTGGAGAGGTGCATCACACGAATTCTGCGACAGTATGGGCCACTTACCAGCTATTTTAAGTCTTTAAGTATGTTGTTTGTTTCATTGACAGTAATACAGGAGCATTACACCAGAATAAATGTGTACTTTTAAGCACTGACTGTGTTTATTTACAGATGAGAAACAACCAAGATTTAGAAGGCTGGTGGATGCATTTTCCAACCCCCTGACTGAAGTCTACCTACTCTTCTATCAAGCGACGCTGCCAGTGTTCACCCTACTGAACCTCCTCCAGAGAGAAAGGTCTTCCATCTTTCAGCTCCACGGAGAGGTAAAATGCAAGGGTTAGGCCATCCTGCTGCCAAATACAGTATGTCTGCTTGAATTGGCTGATATGTCCTTTTTCAAGTAATACATGGAAATGTTTTATGAACTACAAATTTGCAGATGACAAAGTTCATCAAGAAACTGTGTGCGCGGTTCATGAAGCCGTCAGCACTACAGGGCCGACAAGTCCATGACATCCTCTACAAGGACCCACTAAACCAACTGCCAGGTAAAGGTTTCATATAAGGAGATACACCTGTATTCTCATTGACCTCAAATGTACTTTTTGGGAAGATTGTTGTTATTGGGCGAGTTGGGTGATATCTCTGTTATGGCTGTTAAAAAGCATACATGTGTGTAGGCATACCATGCTTGTGTAGTTTATGGGTAAAATTGTATGCTTACATAGAGGAATACCTTCAACCACTTGCACTTATTGTGCACATAGTGCTCAAAACTGAATCTATACACTGACTGTTTGTCTAGTTTTGAGTTAAATTGCCAATTGAAATCCCTGTCTCTACCTGATGCATATTGTTGAAACTACCTGGACTTAATTTGCTTCTCTATCTCTTTCTGTTCTCTGTCTGGTAGGAGAAAAACTAAATGTTGGCTTCACCACCAGAGCTACCCTCAATAGGCTCCTTGAGGCTGGAGACATCACACCTCAGGAGGTGCAGCTATTCCAAAAGGCAGCACTGGCATTTCTGGTCAGGGCTGTGAAGTATGGCATCAATAAACTCCCTCTGAAGGAGGCTCTTCTGATGCATACAAGATTTGTGGATGTGCAGCAGAGGACTGAGTGTGGGGTGGAAGATGCCCTATACTTTATAGACAGGTAAGGGTTTCCACATTTTCCAGGTTTTCAATACTTTGATTGAATACATTAATCAGTTCTTTACACATGGTGCTCTTTTTAGATTTCAGGAACTACTACCTTTCCATGGGCCGGAGGAACAGGACAAGGTGTGTGAGGAGTTCCTGGAATATCAGCTGATGGATATCCCCATGCCCCAAGATCCCACCACCTTTAATGTTGAGGAGTTTTGGGGGAGTATGTCCTCAATCAAGTGCAAGGTAAGAAATATTTGGCACCACAGGACATACACATAATCAATTGAAATCAAAAGCAAAGCATTTGAGTAATAGAGTCTCTTGGTTCATTTTTTTTAAAGGTGACCGGTCTGAGCCAGTTTGGGAGGCTCACTAAAATAGCTCAACTTGTTCTAGTGCTCCCTCACTCTAATGCCGACGCGGAGAGGGTTTTCTCGATGGTTGGACTGAACAAGACAAAAACTAGGAACAGCTTGGCCCTAGATGGAACACTGTCCTCCATCATGACAGTGAAGATGGCAGGCCTGGAACCAAACTGTTTCAGATGGGAGCCACCAACCCCAGTGCTGAACGCCTCAAAAACTGCCACCAACACCTACAACAAAAAACACTGACACACACACACACACAAACACACACACACACACACACACACACACACACACACACACACACACACACACACACACACACACACACACACACAAATCCCTTCACTAAGAATGAAATAAATATGTTTTTATTTGTATGAATTTATGTGTCATTTATCAGATAAGACCACCGTCCCCACCCAAAGCCCCGCCGCTGCCAAAATCTCACTCTGAACTCTGTTCAAAACTTGAGAGCCCTGTAAGTAATATATAAAAACAGAGAGATTACATACCTTTCCCGTGGTGGAAGTTCAACATCCGAGTCACTACTGTCCGGATCCAGGTCTGGCTGGAGGAGATCTTCATCATCCGACGAAGAGTCATCTGGTATGATCATAGCCTATCACTATCGTCAGCTAGCATCTCTAGCACCTGCTCGGTGGTGAAGCTCTCCCTTCCGGCTGCCATTATTTGCTAAAATGGAAAGAGGATACACAAGAAAAAGATCTAAAAGCAAATAAATCAACGTCCTTGAAATGTGCTCTGTTGCCTGTTACCTGCTATCGTCGCTGCGTGCTGTGGTGCTGTCCTGCTGTCCTGCTGTCCTGCTGCGGGTGCTCTGTGGTGCTCTCCTGCTGTGGTGCTCTCCTGCTGTCCTGCTGTGGTGCTCTGTGGTGCTCTCCTGCTGTGGTGCTCTCCTGCTGTCCTGCTGTGGTGCTCTCCTGCTGTCCTGCTGTGGTGCTCTCCTGCTGTGGTGCTCTCCTGCTGTGGTGCTCTCCTGCTGTCCTGCTGTGGTGCTGTCCTGCTGTCCTGCTGCGGGTGCTCTGTGGAGCCTGCTGCGAAGCTCTCCTGCTGCGTAATGCGTAATGGAGCCGGAGCAGGCGTAGTTTATACAACGCAGGATCATATCTTTGGAACCCATTGGTCGATTTGGGTGATTGACACCTTTTCTGAACCGTTAGAGCCAATAGAATAGAGTGACAGTTAGTAAGTCCCGCTAAACACTTACGTCAAGTAGAGAGAGGTTTGCGTAAACAGCACGTGAGACAGCATTAGCTTGGGACTGCAAAACTTTATACCTACTCTGCTGCCATGAATGTAGTGATAGATTATCAGGAACAATTCTAAAGTGACTAAGAGACATTGGATTAACCTTGAGCAGCGTTTTTATTCCCTTGAACAAGACTTTTGATCACAAAACAGCAACGGTAAAACATAATTATTGTTATGTTTTTGAAAACTGTTGTTTTTTTTCTTGCTCTGTTCTGGCTGATAGCTCAGTGAGTTTGTGTCCTACAGGGATGATACTTATAACAAAAATAATCTGTGGAGTATCAGCTTTCAGATGGTGTGTAGTTTGTGCAGACAATATTAAGTTTTAAAGATCGTTTTTGCTAGTTAGCACCGGAAGTAGCATCTGCCCGTTTTAGCTAAGGGCTAATGCTAACGCTTCTTGTGAGACTTGTGTTTTGTTTCAGTAAAAATGGTTCGTATCGTCAGTTAGCTGAGATGCTTCTCGTTAATCTGGATTAATAGGATTTTAAATATTAAAATGCCCTGAGACACAGTGTCGTGAAAAAAAAAACAGGGTCCCCCCCGGCGGGGACCTTCGGGCTTAACAGGTTAATTCTGTATTATTGTGTTGAGCCAGGTAGCATCCCCAGAGGAGGAGAGTGTCAGCGAGAGTGAGGAGAGCAAAGAGCAGGAGGACATAGATTACTTTGCCCGCCCCGAGCCATCTATGTTACAGATGTTTTTAGAACCGCACCCACAACAACATACCAGAAATCCAGTTGTGCAGAAGGTAAAGGTAAAAGGACCTGTAAAGATGGCACCAGCAGAAAGTGGCTTACATATTGCAAGGGACGTCATATGTTGTTTTGTTTTGTATGTCTGGCATTTGGGAAGAGGACTGACACTGGCACATTTATAACTGGAATGTCAGATTGGAGGCACGCACGCCAGCGTACAGAGGAGCACGAAAAGAGCATTACACATTCAACCTGTGCTGAAGCTTTTTTCTTACGGTGCTCTAAAGCAGACGCATGTTTGCTGGCAGTCAGATGTCTACTCATAGGGAACAAGTCCGAAAGAGACATCAGGTTTTGGAGCGTGTGGTGGATGTGGTGAAAGTGCAGGCAGGTGGAGAATGAGGGAGCATATATGCTAGCTGACAACACCGTGGACCACAGTAACTTTTTGGAGCTCATCTTTTTATTAGGAAAGTATGATGTCTGCTTAAAAGAGCATCTGGATGATAGCATAGAGAAGAGCAAGAAATTGCACCAATCCAGTGGAACAAAAGGTAGAGGGTCTCTCATCACCATACTCTCCAAAACTACTGTTAACTCCATAATAGAAACTGTTGGTAGTCTAATCACAGAAGGTATCTCCAGTGATGTCCAGAAGGCTGGAATGTTTTCTGTTCAGCTGGACACAACACAAGACATAACTTCTCACGATCAGTGTTCAGTAATCTTAAAATATGTCAATGAGACTGTGCAAGAGAGGCTTGTGGCTTTAGTGAAGTGCCATGCATCCACCAGACAATACTTTGTGAACTTGCTCTCAGAGGTCTTAGAGCATCTGAAACTGGACAAGGGCATGTGTATAGGTAATGCAACAGATGGAGCATCCAATATGCAAGGCCGGTACAACAAATGTTCTGCACTGATGACCTCCCAGTCACCCACTCATGTCCATGTGTGGTGCTATGCTCATGTTCTTAATCTTGTCCTGGCTGAAACTACCCAAACTGTCATCGAATGTGGAACACTTTTCAACCTAATCAATGACATAGCAGTGTTTATCAGGGAGTCATATCAGAGGGTCAATCTGTGGGAGAAACAAGCCCAAGAAATGATGCCGTCGACTCATCCTGTAGACTCATCTGGTCCTATCTCTATTGTGTTGTCATAGAAAGGGGAGGCAGGGCACTATAGGGTCCCCCCCCCCCTAAATTCACTAAAAGTCATAATTTAAGGGGTTATTTTTTAAACTTTTCTTCATATGCCCCCCCCCCCCAGACCCCCTGGTGCTCGGTCACTGTTCTCTTTGTGAGAGGGTTTGAAGGTCTAATTTCTAATGATTGATAGTTACACATACTTGTGGTATGTATTAGTTTTGTTTGCCCCTGGAACGTAAAAAGGATAATAATAGCGTTTTTTTTATTATACTGAGTTATTCTTCTTGTCAGGAACCGCCACTATTCGTTAGTTTTATGGATTTTGGCCGGTCTGGGTCTAAATGCCAGGGCTGATTTGCTTTCCCAGTCCAGCCCTGACTCCAGGTGGAACTAAAGTCTGATTTAACACTTGATTATATTTCACATCATTCATCCAGAGCTGTAAAGTAACTAAAGGTATTAAATACATGTAGTGGAGTAAAAGTACACCATTTACCTCTGACTTATGTTCACTGCCAACCTAAAAGTACCTCAACAATAGTAATCAATAATGTATTGAAAAGTTATTTGGCTGATTGTTTTATATCGGCTCAGACAGGTTATATGGGAGGCCCAGTCTACGTACAGATCACTCATTTTGAAATATTCAACTTAGTTTTCTTTTCTTGAATTTTTCATCCTCGTGTAGAATGCTATCACGAAACACACATGGTTGTTTATAGCATAAAGAACATCTGATTTAATGTGAGTTAGGGAAATAATCATTTGAGTATGTGTATATAAATATGTAATTTACTACAGCTGTAAGATGCTTGAAAAGCTTGAAAATGCACTTTGAAAATGCATGAAAAGTGCTTGAATTTGACCTTGGAAAAGGTGTAAGAACCCTAAGGACCACCGACAGCCAGCGGACGGAATTCAGTCCAGGGGAGGACACTTAGATACCACTGACAACTAAACCAAGGCGCCTAATACAAAGGTAAGCAGATACCTGTTAATTACCAAAATCTGTGATTGAATTCTACAACATTTTAGAGTTGTCAGCGGCGTTCTCAGTGTTCTTAGTCACGGTAAAAAATACAATACATATTTTAGTTAAGTAAGAAAGTGCTTGTAAGAGTCGGGTAGTGCATTCCCGTACCTTAACTCACTAAAGAAAGTAAAGTAAACCAGCGAGGTCCCCGTGAGGTAGTCTAGTCCTGCACGGCTGACTCGCTGGGGAAATTCTGTAGACTATAGGCTGATAAAAACCTGAAGTCAATTTCCTATGTGGGTATTCCAAGAGGAGGTACTGAAGTCAAGTGTTACAGCAGAAGGTTTAATACAGCGTATTTCTGGTATATTCATTTTATTATATCACCTGATATATAAGAAGTGTGTTAAATTGAAATGGCAGAAAGTCTTGTTGCAGTTTCCAGATATCAAGAGAGGCCCATGAGTCTCTTTGTTAATCATCAATGGTTTTTGCAATTAACAAGGGAACTCCAAGAGAGATCTATCTCAGATATAATGCAGTTCAAGTCTTGTTAGTTAATGATTCATTTCCTGCAAGGCTCATAAAGAGGCCAAGATTATCAATAAATGTATTCATTCCAAGTAAGCTGACGTTGGGGTGGAGTAAAGTTCAGAGGGGAAAACATGTGGCATTTGTGAGGGGCTGCATGAGTGTGCGTTAAAACATGCTGGTAGAGTTCTACTATTTGGAAAACATGGCTATAATTACTCCTTAAACTGTACCTGTTTTATGTTTTATTGATTTCTCTCTGTTTTATTCTTTCATGTGTGGGTACTAAATTCCCAGAAGCTTCCAATTCCCGGAAGCTTCCGCGAACAATGGGAACAGACTGAGAGATTGATTCTCAGTGGAATTAAACAGAGAGACAAGAAAAAGGCTTGTGCAGATCTGAGGTTCCTAAAAAATAAAATGATGGAAGAGGACAGGGTAGGAGGAGATGAGACTTTAGGAAGTTTAAGCTCAGCGCTAAATGTTTATGAGCGACAGCTTGTAAAGAAACTTGGAAACCTAAACGGGCAAAAGCCCGGATTATTTGGCCGTAAGAAACTAAAAAAGAGAAAGAGGCGGTAGATAAATTAAGGAGGATTTGCCATAACGCAGCACTCGCCATGAAAGGAGCAACTATTACTCCCCTCCCAGACAAAAATCCCCCAACCATGATAGCAGCCCAAACACAGGGAGGGGAGTTTCAACGCTCTAGTGACGTTGGCAATCTCCTGTTCCCTCAGGACATTAAAGAAACACCAGTGTCAACACATGCTCCTACGGAGGGAGAAATATTTGACTTTATTGCAAAACGCGTAAAAAAATGTAGGGATATAAATAAAGATGACAGGTCTCCAGCAGGACCTATAGGGGACCCGTCTGCTCCCATTCTTGTTCCCCTCATTTACCCGGACCTAGCCGATCTATCTAAACCCCCCCCCCCCCCCCCCCCTTATTCCCTCCCTACCCCAAGCGCGCCACCCGTGACTAATTTACAAATGATGGTAGCAGGCACATCATCCGATTCAGAACAGGAAATAGCTGCTATAAGAGGGGGACATTTTTAAATAGTGGGAAATGTAGCATTGACTCCTTTAAGGAACACTCCCACTACAAAGACAAGATCAGCAGGTAAGAGGAACTATGCCTCACTTGGAGGGAATGAAGGACAAAGGGAGGAAATAAATGAAACCCTACAGACAGCTTGCATCACCCCAAACCCAAGACAGTCAAAGACATGCTATCTTTTCTGGGTCTCACAGGCTACAGCAGACACTACATCCCAGAGTATAACCCAAGAACAGCTGAACTCAGAACACTGATCAATGAGAAAGGCATGTGCAATATCACTGCCACACTGAACCGGACACAAGCGGCAGAAGCTGCGTTCATTTCTCTCAAACAATCCATGTCCCAGGTCACCTCTCTCGCCGCTGCATCCTATGCATTGCCATTTTTCCTTGATATTTATGAAAGTGAAAACACAGTAAATGGTATTCTATTTCAGAAAAAGGGGGGATGTAGGGCAATACTGATGTACATTAGTATCACCCTGGACAGAGTGGAGAACAGAGAACCTCCATGCACAAGACATGCAGCAGGTACAGCACGTATCTTAAACAAGATTTCACACATTGTGATGAGACACCCTTTGACAGTACTGACAACACATAGCATTGTCTCTTTTGTGACCTCAAGTGCATTCACAATGACTTCCACAAGACAGACCAGGTTAGAGAAAACTCTGACAAAAGCACACATCACCTACACACATGAAGGAGTTAACAGCGCAGACACCATTGCCAGCGGAGAACCCCATAGGTGTGAGGAAAGAATCATCCAGGATGTGAAGCTTAGAATAGATCTCAGAGACGAGCCTATGCCACATGCAGAAAACCTGTTCACAGACGGCTGTTGTTTCAGACACCCCACCAACGGGCTCCAAGCGGCCTACGCAGTGGTGGGTCAAACAGCTGAGGGACAGTTTGAGGAAAGAGCAGCAGGAAAAGTAACAGGGAAAGTTTCAGCACAGTTGGCAGAAGTGATGAGTCATTGCGGCATTAGAGCTATCAAAAGACAAAGATGTAAACATCTATACTGACTCAGCATATGTTCATGGTGTCATACATGTGGAAATGCGCCAGTGGATGAGAGCAGGATTTGTAACATCCACTAATACCCCCATCAAACACGAGAAAGCCCACACGGAAAGAAAGTATATGAACATATATGCCAATATATGGCAAATATATGCAGAATATATGTTGCATATATGTCATATTCAGGTTCATATATGTGGATTAATAGGAGATATATGTGTCATATATAGCTCATATATTTCCACATATATGCCAAAGTCAGGTTCATATATTTGCATATATATCCTACATAATGCCTCATATATAGCTCATATATCTGTCTTTTTGCATATAGGTCATACAGAATGCGTACATATATATAGGTCTTTGCAAGGTAATGTGGTAATGTGCGTATTATTCCAAAGTTCTATATAACTACATGAATTAATCATTGTACTTATTTCCATTCAATGCAGATTGAGGTTTGCGGATTGAAGACAATTCAATGTATAAAGACCATATTGTTTGATTACGGTATGTTTTATTGTATGAAGCAACATTTTTAGTTTGAGCCACTGACATTAATCACATTCACTAAAAGGTACTTAAATGTACTGTACCAAATGAAATGTTTTCAATCCTATGTAATTTATAATACCCTTAAATGAACAGTATAAACACATTGCTCCAAGGTCATTATAGCCAACTGAAACTAACAAAATAAAACTCAAATAAAAAGACAAACAGATTAGTTAACTGAAATAAACATGGCTGCATGTACAAACACGAAAAACAAAAATCATGGAGAAAATGTCCTATTTGGTATGGATAACACTTTGGGGGGATATGAAATCTAGTTTCCATTTTCTTTTTTGCAGTGTCATGTTAACCCATTAAAACCAGGAAAGCATCTTTGTCATTTTCAGCCATATTTGATACTTTAGCTATTCAAAAATAGCAGATATGCAAGCTCATATCGCATCACTTCCTGTCGCGCTATTAACTCAAATCTTTGGTTCTGGGGGTCCCTGGAACAAAATATTTTGAGATGGGGTCGGTGGCCAAATATATACAATTTTGGGGGTCCTTGACATTAAAACGTTTGAGAACCACTGATATAGCAAAAAAAATGTTTCAGAAAATGTAGGATTTAAAGACATTTGTAGAATGGGCCTCAGGTCTTAATGGGTTCAAATTGTATGATGTTTACACAATACTTTTCCCTGAACATTTTGAATCTCACCCCAACAAACATACTGTATTATATCAAATAAAACACAAACATGTCAAATAATTGAGCAAATTTAAGCAAAGTCAAAACAAAATGCAAAAATGTTGAACTATAATAACCATACTTAGTTCTCTTAGATTTTCTTTTTCAAATAAGAAAAAAAGATTTGTTAAACCCCCATGTCTCTTTATTTGAGCATTTCACTGTGGTTAATGAATGTGAAGACAACATCTACCTTCATCTTCTCAGTTTTAATGAACACACACTTGGCTTTTATCTGTGAAGCCTGAATAGCAGCTAAATGTCCCAGCAGTTTTCCCACAGGGATGAAATAACCAGGGTTCTTAAATGTACCATAAATGTCATGTTTCTCTTTTTTGTAGTACCTATTGCATAACATGTATCCCCCTGCCCTAGATCACAGACAATGAACGTCTTCACAGAGAAAACACTTTCCTCACGATCATGAAGCATGACAGGAGATGCATTTCTACGGAATGCACGTGTGTAGTTTTGTGAATGAATCATTTCACCGTTCACAACAACTCTACTAAAATACCTTACAGGGAATCTACGTGCAACCTGACCGATGCTATTCAAGGCCAGAAAATCATCCTTTTTGATCGTACTTATTTCTGGCCCACCTAGAGAGGTAACACCATGAGAACGATTCACTTCTTGCTTTTTTTTTTTCTCATCCGAAAAGGACTGGAAGAGAGCCAAGCACTCATCAGAAGCTCCCTCCATGGCTTTTTTGGCAAATGATGGCAATGCCATCTGAAGCCAAACAGTTTTTATTATTTGCTGAGAAACACTCTGACTGCTCTTTATCATGTCTAAAATGACCCCATTGTATGACTCAAACACAAATGCAGACTGTGCCCAGAGGGGACCCCAGTTCCTCACAGTATTGGGCAGATGAAGGCACAAGTGTGCATTGAAAGTTACATTACTGGTCCCATAAAGGAGCTTCATTTCTTTGACAAACTCAATTAGCAACTTCTCAGATTCAGATAAATGCAGTGCTGTTATATCTTCACTAAGCAGAAGAGAGACCCCCTTAACCAACTTGAACCAGTGCTTAAGGTATTTCTCAGGTAAGACTCCCTTAAATGTTGGTACACTGTAATAAAACAACCACATGGACCACTCATGTGCTTTCCAGAATGTTCTCTCTGTAAGTGAGCAGGGAACACGGGAAACATTACAGGGGGGTTTAATTGAAGTTAAAATCTCATCTACCTGTCCTATTGAGCGTCCGAGGTACCAAGGAGATTGAAAGTTTTCCGAATTAAACCACAGTGTGGTTAGGCTTCTAGTTACACCTAGAAGCACACTGTGCATATCATCTGGAGCACAGCCATCAATGATGTCAAAATAGGGGAGACAAGATAAAATAGTAGGCCCTTTCACTCCATTTGTGGAGGTGTGAGAGGGGTTCCTCAACTCTGCAACTTCATAGGGCTATGCCCTTACACGCCCCCTGCGTTTCAACACAGTAGTCCCTTTCTGCATACAAAAAGAGCATCCAAACTCTCCATTCAATTGCTTAAAATTCTGAACAAGTGGTCGAGCAACTGAATCTGCCACCGAGAAAAAAGCAAGTACTTTACTTGAGACCACTTTCCCACTATCACTTCTCCATGCAAGACCATTTTCATATAAATCAATGCATTCATCGACAAATGGTTTCATGTAAGTATTCATATTGGGTTTGTTTGGACCAAACCACAGCCCACAGACCATCACATGTTTTCCACGAAGATGTATTGGCAGTTCATTTATAGTACAAAGAATTGGCCACAAGCTGCTTTGAGTTGATTTGTGCACCGGCACGCCATCACAGCTGAAAGCCAGCGATATGTTGTCTGGTGAAGCAAGCGGTGATAGTTTTTTATACATTTGTCCATCGTACACATCTTTGATGATGGAGAGGTCCTTCTCCTCAAACCGGTGTGCTAAATGTTTCCCTAAGTGATGGTCCTGTAGCAGTTTTTGTATTTGACTGTTTAGAGGCAGGTATAAAAAGCATTGATCTTTTTGTGCATCTACTTTTGAGATGACCTGGTCACAGACTGGGCACTTGACGGTGTCAGGAGATTCCTCCATGCTCAGGTTGCAGATTTTGCACACATAGTGTACTTCCAATACGTCTTTAACTGTATCAAAGGACTTGTAGAACATGTACTTGGACCCACTAACTGAAGGACCACCACTAAAGTTAATAAGTTTCATAACGTCCTCTAAAGCTCTGTGTGTTATTCCATGTTTGAGTTTTAATGCCAGAAGCAGTAATTCGACTTGCTCATCTTACGTATCCCTAGGCCACCAGGGTGGGTGGAGGGGGGTCCGGAGGACGGGACTAAGCTGACCGCCCAGGAGCCCAGTAGGGGACCAGGAAGGGATCTCGGGCGTACGGCCCGGGGGCACGGCAGAAGCCGAGAAGGGGGACTCGGGCGGACGGCCTGGGGGCAAGGCAGAGTCCATTGTGGGGGTCTCGGGCGGACGGCCCGGGGGCAAGGCAGAGTCCATGGTGGGGCGAAGGCCACAGCGGGCGAACTCAGGGGGCCGAGCATGAGGGCGAAGGCAGCGGCAGGAAGAGTCAGGGGGCCGGGCTCGAGGACGAGGGCAGCGGCAGGAAGAGTCAGGGGGCCGGGCCCGCGGACGAACTCGGCGGCTCACAGAGGGTCGGGATCGAGGGCGAAGACCACGGCAGGAAGAGTCAGGGGGCCGGGCTCGAGGACGAGGGCAGCGGCAGGAAGAGTCAGGGGGCCGGGCCCGCGGACGAAGACCGCGGCTCACAGAGGGTCGGGATCGAGGGCGAAGACCAGACAGCTCCGGAGGCCGGGCAGGACCCGGTGTCGGCCGGACAGGAACCGGAGCCGGCGGGACAGGCTTCGGCAGGATCCCCCACGGAAGAGGACCAGGAGTTGGCAGGACCCCCAGCAGGAGAGCGGTTGGCGGGACCTCCGACGAGACAGGACAAAAGGTTGGCAGTACCCCCGGCAGGAGAGTAGACGGCGGGACCTCCAACGGCACAGGACACAGGGTTGGCAGTACCCCCCGGCAGGTGAGTAGACGGCGGGACCTCCAACGGAACAGGACATAGGGTTGGCAGGACCCCCGGCAGGAGAGTAGTCGGCGGGACCTCCAACGGGACAGGACATGGGGTTGGCAGGAACCCCGGCAGGAGAGGAGTCGGCGGGGCCTCCAACGGGACAGGACATGGGGTTGGCAGGACCCCCGGCAGGAGAGTAGTCGGCGGGGCCTCCAACGGGACAGGACATAGGGTTGGCAGGACCCCCGGCAGGAGAGTAGTCGGCGGGGCCTCCAACGGGACAGGACACAGGGTTGGCAGGACCCCCGGCAGGAGAGTAGTCGGCGGAGCCTCCAACGGAACAGGACATAGGGTTGGCAGGACCCCCGGCAGGAGAGTAGTCGGCGGGGCCTCCAACGGGACAGGACACAGGGTTGGCAGGACCCCCGGCAGGAGAGTAGTCGGCGGGGCCTCCAACGAGACCGGACAAAGGGTTGGCAGGACCCCCGGCAGGAGAGTAGTCGGCGGGGGCCTCCAACGGGACAAGACATGGGGTTGGCAGGACCCCCGGCAGAGGGCTAGTCTGCGGGACCTCCAACTGGACAAGACATGGGGTTGGCAGGACCCCCGACAGAGGGCTAGTCTGCGGGACCTCCAACTGGACAGGACATGGGGTTGGCAGGACCCCCGGCAGAGGGCTAGTCTGCGGGACCTCCAACTGGACAAGACATGGGGTTGGCAGGACCCCCGGCAGAGGGCTAGTCTGCGGGACCTCCAACTGGACAGGACATGGGGTTGGCAGGACCCCCGGCAGAGGGCTAGTCTGCGGGACCTCCAACTGGACAAGACATGGGGTTGGCAGGACCCCCGGCAGAGGGCTAGTCTGCGGGACCTCCAACTGGACAGGACATGGGGTTGGCAGGACCCCCGGCAGAGGGCTAGTCTGCGGGACCTCCAACTGGACGGGACATGGGGTTGGCAGGACCCCCGGCAGAAGACTAGTCTGCGGGACCTCCAACTGGACATGAGTAGGGGCTTGAGTGGGGACTCGAGAGAGGGCTTGAGAGGGAACTTGAGAGGAAACTGGAGAGTGGACTCGAGAAGGAACTCGAGAGGTGACTCGAGAGGTAACTCGAGAGGGGACCTGAGAGGGGACTTGAGAGGGAACTCGAGAGGAGACCTGAGGGGAAACTTGAGAGGTGACTCGAGAGGGAACTCGAGAGGGGACTAGAGAGGGGACTTGAGAGGGAACTCGAGAGGAGACCTGAGGGGAAACTTGAGAGGTGACTCGAGAGGACACTGGAGAGTTGACTTGGGAGGTGACTCGAGAGGACACTGGAGAGTTGACTTGAGAGGGGACTCGAGAAAAGACTCGAGAGGGAACTCGAGAGGGGACCTGAGAGGGGACTTGAGAAAAGACTCGAGAGGGAACTTGAGATGGGATGAGGGAAGGGACTAGAGAAGTGACTCGAGGAGGGACTTGAGAAGTGACTAGAGGTGGGACTAGAGAAGGGACTAGGACAGCTGGGGCCAGAGCTAAGGCTGGAACCATGGCTGCTGGGGCCAGAACTAGGTCTGGAACCATGGCTGCTGGGGCCAGAACTGGGGCCGGAATGATGGCTGTGTGGGCCGGTTCTGTAGCCGGAACCATGACTCTTGGGGCTCGGATTGCTAGCCTGGACTTGCGACTCCTTCTCCTAGAAGCCGCCTGAAGGCTCCGTGGACCTCCAAAAGCCAGCCGAGTTCCAGAAAACGCCTCTTGGACAGGAGCAGGAACTGGGGCGGAAGCACTGGTTGACTCCAGACGGAACACACCGAGACGTTTATAGTCCGCAGGCTGGAAATCACACACCCAGATGAAGTTCAACATCCAGTCAGGTAAGAACTTCACCAAGTCCGGTTTCTCCATAGCCAACCGGTGCGCCTCTACCAGAGCGGCCTCCTTCTGCCGAACACTGGACGCTCCCCTCCACCAATCATAGCAGCCAGCCAAAGCAAAGGAAAAATGCTGTAATTCCACCTCAAATGGGTCATCTGCTGGGTCCATCTCTGGTCGGTGCTTTCTGTCACGGTTGAGTGAAGGAAGCAGGACCCAAGCGCAGATAACTTTGATAAACCTTTATTTCAAGGCTAAATGGAACGAATACAGACAAAAACAGAACACTCACCGGTGAAGTCCGTCACCAACAAAAGAAGCACCGACACTGAACACAGCACGAGACAAGACTAAATACAGGGAGGGATAATTACAAGACACAGGTGAACACAATCGGCTAACGAGACACAGGTGAGGAGGGAGGAGAAAAACACAAGAGCCACAGGTGAACACAATTAGCTAACGAGACACAGGTGAGGAGGGAGGAGAACACACAGGGACACTAACGACAGGAGGAAAACATGACAGAGAACAGTGAAAACACCCAAACCTAGACAGAACTGTGACAATCTCAGTGCATCAAACAAATGTACTCTTCCGGATGGTAGGCAACCACCTGGATGAAAGCAATAGGACACTTGGTAGATGTTTGGGCTGTGTACAACTTTAGATAATGTAACTAGTAAGCTGGTGATTGCTCCATTGCTTATAAATAACTAAAATAGCTACTCATTGAATTACAGTGTGTGTGTGTGTGTGTGTGTGTGTGTGTGTGTGTGTGTGTGTGTGTGTGTGTGTGTGTGTGTGTGTGTGTGTGTGTGTGTGTGTGTGTGTGTGTGTGTGTGTGTGTGTGTGTGTGTGTGTGTGTGTGTGTGTGTGTGTGTGTGTGTGTGTGTGTGTGTGTAAACCTATACATAACATGTAAAGGTGCTTAAAAGGTGTTTAAAATGTATTAATTTTATTTAAAAAATGAAATGGTCAATACTTTTCATAGGTTAAAAATGTATAAAACCCACAGACAGACTAACCCACTTATAGCCTGGCATCCCTTTTTTGAGTTAGTAATTATAGCCTTAATTGTTTAAAATGATGGTCGATCAGATCAGCTATTTGTGCCATTATTGTCCATCGAATGTTTGCATATACAGGAATGCCAGGTTTCATGTGGTTCATTTATAAAGGGGGGGATTATTACATATGTTTATAGGTTTCTGCCAGTGGTGTAAAGTAACTAAGTATTGTACTTAAGTACAATTTATATAAGTATAGGTACTTTTTTACTTTGCTGGAGTATTTCCAATTTTCAGTATTTTTACTTCTACTCCACTACATCTCAGAGGCGAATATTGTACTTTTACTCCACTACAATTATTTGAAAACTTTTACATTAACCACTTCAGGCTTATAAACGTTTTGTCCATATGAAAATAGCAGATCTACAAGCTCACAATGCATCGCGAGTACTTTCTACTTGGCATTTTAAGTTAAAACAAAAATTGTACCAATACTTTTGTACTTTTACTCAAGTAAAAAATCGGACTTTTACTTGTAACAGAGTATTTCTACATTGCAGTATTGATACAAGTAAGAGTACTTTTTCCACCACTGGTTTGTGCCCAACAACAGAATGTAGCCGTTTGCATGCCTCATATTCCAAACATGTTTATGTTAGCTACTTCAACAGCCATGGGCCCCAGCCTATACTAATGCCCCTAGCTGTTCCACTTTTAAGTAGCTATATTGACATTAGAAAATATACGTTTACATTACCACGGCAAGTGTCAAATTAAAATAATAAAAAATATGAAATTAATTATAACGTTCAATGTAACGTTGGCATGCTAACGTTAGCATCGCTAGCAAACATTTTCATGAACAATTACTTACTGTTTTTCCATCTTTTCCTCATTGTGCGTGGAATGGCCGCTTCGTCGTCGACGAGGTATCGTTTATATCTTACAACAGGGTTGCCAACTCTCACGCATCTGGCGTGTGACACACGCTTTCACTCTCAATCTCACGCTCTCACGCTGCCCAAACTATTCTCACGCCAAAAACAAGAATACCGAAGACTAGAAACGGTTTTGAAAACTTTTGTCAGGTAGTGATCGTCTTCTCAATAGAACATCTTTGATACTTCTGGCCAATCAGAATCAAGATAACGGCGTGGTGTTGTTGCTGCAGGAAGTCCCCACGGAGAATACTTTTGCTGTAGTACATCTCTATACGTCATTACGTGTTGATAGAAATTAACACGTAATGAAATAAGATGATTGATAGGTGTGTGGGCTGTCTTTCATTTTGACACACAGAACAATGGGGGCTATCCACCCTTATCCACAATGTAAAGTCATTCACAGCCTCTTCCCTCTTCTCTCTGCGAGGAGCAGCAGGTTCAGCTTTCAGAACAAAGTAACAAAAGACTAAAATGGCATTCATTTTTTTTAAATATGTCGTGTAGTAATAGATGTATTTATTGTTCTTCTCAAGAGAGTACCAGAATGTGTATTTTATGTTAGTATTTCAAAAAATCTCCTGGGGGAGAATCCCCCCAGACCCCCTGCAGGGGTTGGGTTTTCAGCAGGTCAACTCTTTCACCTGTGGGTAAATTGCAGGATTGGCTCCAGGTCGCCCTTTTTATTTACTACAAGACAAATGTGCCTTTTTATTTCATACAGTTCAATTTGGATTGAGACAGGGAAATAATCTACACCTCGCGCGTGGCGTTTCACTGTCAAGGGGAGCGTGTATGTAATTATATTGCAAATACTGACTTCACCCCACCACTGTATGGGTTAGCCCTACCATAGATTACCCAACAAAAATACTCTCTGGCAACTGCCGACCCGTATTGCGCAGGCGCAGATCTAAGATCCAGTAGAAATTATACAAAAGTATGCTGCTTATTGTTCTACTAGGCCAAAATAGAGTGTGTTAATTAATATATGTGGCAGTTTGGAGTAAGTCTCTATATTTGTTTGTGTGTGTGTTTCATGTATTAGGCCTCACACGATAATTAATTTTGTTGGATACATTTTCCCGGAAATGATTGCGATAACCGATAATATTGTCGGCACCGTTGTATAACCATTTTAGACCACTGACATAATGATAATATATAATAATAATTCAAGTACATCCTTACAAACTGCTAGTCACATCCTCATGTAAATGGCAATTTATCGAGTTCATTTTTATTTATCGTACGATAAGTCAATTAATTGCTTGGCGCGACAGGCACACAATAAAACAGTGGAAACAAAGATGTGTTTGACTTTCATTAGTGAATGAAACGTTGTGCCCTTTATAGTCTGTGTCCAATTTTGTGTATTTGTATATATATATCCTATATCCTATATATATATGCTAAGGTCCCGCTGCTGACACGATAGCAGTCATTTAGTGCGCATATGTGTAATTAAACCCATGATATCAAAATCTCACTCCAGCCAGGTACTCAAAGTTGGCAACCCTGTCTTACAAGTCGATCCATTTTTAAACTGTTTGGGGCAACGGGCGAGTTGGCAACTGACTGTCTGTTTACTAGTGATGTCAGTTTGACACTGAAGCTTCGAACGGAGCTTCAACCCTGGACTTCCTATTCCATAGAAGCAGTGCTTCGAAGCTTGCTTCAAATCACGTGACATGTGACGTCCGAAGCAGCAACTGCTTCAAATCACGTGACATGTGACGTCCGAAGCAGCTTTGTGATGACGCTGCACAGCTGATCGTCTGACAGCAGCCAGCTCTGTCCCCGTTACACACACCCCCGCCTCTGTTAGTAGGCCTACACATTTACTGACACACACGTTTGTATCATCTGTCGTAGAACCAAATAAAGAAAATAAATTAAGAACTAATTCTCAAAAAAGATAAACGCCATTCTTAAAATGTATAAATGATGATAAAATGATAAAAATGATCAAATGGCCCAACTTTTGAGAGAGCAAAACCTCACAGATTACCCAGCATGCCTGAGAAGTACCCGTATGTGCACTCATAGCGCATGCGCAACTTTAACCAAAATGCTCGTTCACATCAAGCACGTCAATTTGCGTACACGTAACAGCACCGCACGTTCATGACAGCATGGTAATAGATTTTTATTATGATGGATTTGATATTAACGAGGCAGCAGTTAGCAGCTAGCGGCTAGCTAGTAATTATGCTAATGTGAACATCAATCGTTATGTACTTATATAACGCTGCAACAGGATCTAGTGATATCCAACAGAGCTTCATTTAGCATGAAAGAATTATTGCACTGTGTATATATATATATATATATACACAGTGCAATAAGCTTCTTAGTGCAATAATAAGCTACAGGGACGTTAATCTAACTTCAGTAATATTAAATTTATTTAATACAAGATTTACATCATACAGCCCATGTAGTATAATATTTTACAAATGATGAATTACAGCAAACATGTGCAATATATCCATTAGTACAGCTCCGTGGCAGTAAGGTGATATGGTCCGTTGTTATTGTGCATCCATGGGTAAAGGTAAAACTGAAGTGTAGTACTGAACACGTCACATGAACGTGCCGGGTGGCGCGGTCCCGTGGGTTAGATGCGCGTTCATAATGCAGAGGGAAATAACTCTCAGAATAACATTATTAGCACATTTTTACAACTTGAGGAAGGAATGTTTTTAATAAGGGCTATACAAATGTTCATACTGGGTAGTTTATTTAGTTTAAAAAAAATTACCCAACGAGTTACAGACCACTCTTTCCCCATGTAAGTCAATGGGAAAAAGTGTTTCCGGGCCCAGCAACCTAAAGGAAGTGTAGTACCACCGTTTGGCCACAACGAATATTCTCATCAGACTCCGGCGCACTTCCTGGGGGCTTGATGTGCACGCGCTTTCTAATTCCAAACGCTCGCGGATACAGGAAAACACAACACGACAGAACAAACATTCAAATTAAATTACACCATGTGCACGTTTGCCTTGGTGGAGTGGACAGAAGGTAGTGACAAGGGACTTAGGAGCATTCTGCCGATTGACTGTTCGAGATTTTAATTAACTGAATTACTTGAATGGCGACGAAGAAACTCCTGAGGAGTTTTTGGTGGAATGGCGCCATGGACGCAAGGGAGCCAATAGACAGTGGCCGGTGTATCAAGCCAGGATCATCAAGGTTGCAAGTATGTACACGCTATCCATATTTATTTAGCTTTAGTAACTAATTAAATGAACAAAAGCCTGTAAACCAGGCAACGTTTTCAGACCAAGGACCCCTTGGCTGAGAGAGAGAAGAAGCAGGGACACCCACTACATATTGTATACAATTGTGTTGTAAATTAAACATTGTCATAGATTTATTAGACAGCTTCATAGACTTTGACAGCACTATCATCAGTGTATGTTCCATTCATGTGTATTTTCAGACATGTAACCACTTGAGCCATCAATATTTAGTCTTTTCCCCCCCTCTACACCAAACCTCTGCCAAAATAGCAGATCTGCTATTTTGGCTAATGTTCCACTCAGAATAGAGATGCTGGGGTTCATGTAAAAACATGATCCTATCACACAAAGATTTGGCTGTCCCCTGTAGTAACTCTGGGGACCCCCCTAACTGTGTCACGTTAATGTTGATTTATCTGCACCAGCATGGGAGAAGAGTCTGAAAAGAATACTCTGTGAGATGGAGACCAATGACGAGGCTGACACCTCTAAACGGGTTACCAAGCCCAATTTGCGATACGTCGACAGTGATGAAGAGGAGGAGGAGAAGGGTCCTGCTAAGAAGAGGGCTCATCTGGACGAAGAGGAGAGACCTATTTCCAAGAAAAAGGTAACTGACTGCATCCATTGCGTGTTGTAAAAGTAAGTTTAGATTTAGCTGCATAACACTAACTGTTTAAGGTAAACAATCAACTTGTGTGCGTGTGTGTGTGTGTGTGTGTGTGTGTGTATGTGTGTGTGTGTGTGTGTGTGTGTGTGTGTGGGCTGCAAGTGAGATGCAGAGGGAGCAAAACACTTCAATGTGGGAGAGGAAACAATTCAGGAGTTGAGGGATGCAAACTTGGCCCTGAAAAATGAAAATGATCCTTTGACAGACCTCATAATAAAGCGTTAGTATTATTGTATTGCAATATTGGTTTAATACAATGGGATAGGACTTTTCTGTTTTGTAAATGTGCTGTCAATGGACCGTGTTACAACTTAGATGCAAATAGCATCCAAGTTGCTTGCAGCTATGGTGATCTGATGATTGTAATTGGTGTGATTTTATTTTGTCCCTTCTGTCCAACCCCACACTAGATATTCCTCAAATGAAGGAGGACATTGCCTCGCTTGCTGGAAGAGTAAGTTCCTCTTATTTGACTTGTTACTTAATCAGAGGAGGAGATGTTTATGATGTTGGGCTGATTAGGGCAATTCACCTGCTGTTTGTATTTTTAATTGTTCAAAAATGATAACATACTGTCTTCCTTCTCTAACAAGTGTGCAGCAACCTCTGTGGAGGTCTTAGGGGAGACATCTGCAAAACAATTGCAGGTGAGTAACATTTTTCTTGTTCTAAGGATGCATATTTTATGGTGTGACTCTGTAGGAGGCACTAGTTTGTCCAGGGCTAATCTCATCAGTGCCAACAGGCCAAGAACCTCTGCTTTCACATGTGTATTATATCATAATGGAAATCAAATCAATGGACAAAAACCTTGGACAAATTAGTAATATGTCATAGAAAGCTAACTACAAAATAACTTTCATCCCCCTTTCATTCATCGTGCTTCTCTTGTAAAAAGCCTCAACATACTGTGGCAGCTGCAGAGCCTCAGAAGAAGCAGCCTGGTGATGACGATGATGATGGTGATGGTGGAAATAACAACAAAGTAAGTAACAAGTCAAAAATGTATCTATAAGCTCTCAAGGCGGGAGGCGGGAAAACATATAGATTGGATATTTTGCTATTTGACATAAAACAACGTATATAGCAGTGACCACCAACTGGCGGCCCGCGGGCCACATCCGGCCCGCCAGACATTCTCATCCGGCCCGCACGACGGGGGTGACTGCATTGGCGTTGGCGGAGTGGTTACTGCATTCGCCCCCCACCCATTTTTTTTTTTACGTCTCGTGAGTAAGGTGCAGTACCGGAGTCCAACAGAGAGGCAGCAGCTGCAGGACAGTAGACTGCCTACTGCGAAACCTTCCCTTCCTTGAAGAAGAAGAAGTGATTCTTCGTTGTGAAGAGTCTGCTTTGTGCACTCCGCACCACAGCAGCAGCCCTGCTGCGACAGAGTCCAACAGAGAGGCAGGAGCTGCGGGACAGAGTCCAACAGAGAGGCAGGAGCTGCGGGACAGAGTCCAACAGAGAGGCAGGAGCTGCGGGACAGAGTCCAACAGAGAGGCAGGAGCTGCGGGACAGAGTCCAACAGAGAGGCAGGAGCTGCGGGACAGAGTCCAACAGAGAGGCAGGAGCTGCGGGACAGAGTCCAACAGAGAGGCAGGAGCTGCGGGACAGAGTCCAACAGAGAGGCAGGAGCTGCGGGACAGTAGCCTAGAAGCAGGGTTGGGTTGTAACGGAATATATGTAACGGCGTTACGTAATCAGAATACAAAAATCAAGTAGGCTAACTGTATTCAGCTGGCGTTACATTTGAAAAACGAGTAATCTGATTACAGTTACTTTCGTAAACCTGAAGTGAATACATTTTGGAATACTTATTGGAGGAAAAGTTTCCTCACAAAATGTAATATTCATTACCAGCAGAACTGTGTGCACACTGCACGGCGCTGCAGCGTGTCTGTGAGCGAGAGAGATGCAGCGTGTCTGTGAGGTCCCGCCCCCGCACGCAGATGAGAGAGAGAGAGAGATCTCTTTTAAAATATATTGAAAGTTAGAAACGGAGATGGTTAGATAAAATGTGCAAGATAACGTTGATGTAGCATTTCTTTATTGTCGAAATGATGACATTTATAACGGGATAAAAGTGAATGGCCTGCTGCTGCTGAATGCATGGGGCAAGTGACTGGAAAAAGTTGTAAAAGTTATTACATCGTTTCAGATAATAATAATAATAATAATAAATAATAATGATAATTCATTCTATTTAGGGGCGCCTTTCAAAGCACCCAAGGACACCTTACAATTCATAACATAGGAAAGGTTTACAGCAGGAGAATGCAGTCCGGGTGATGTTATGTGGGGTGCAGATGAGAGGGAGCTGTCCAGAATGACACCAAGATGTTGTGTTTGAGTTCTTGATAAGCCATTAAAACAGTAAAATACGTGTCTCCTGTTCACCAAAACATACCAATCTGTTATGGAAAAAGAAAGTATTCCAAAGATATTCTAAAAGTAACCTGAACACGTTTTTTAAGACACGTAACTGTAACTGTATTCTGAGTCTGCTAAGCTTTATGCAGTACCTGTCCCCACTGTAAAAGTTAACCGTGTACATTTTGTCATGTCACAGAGAACCGAAGCTCCAGAGAAAACCAAAGCCCCAGAGACAGTAAGTAGATGCATATTCTTAAGGTATAGGTTACATGAAAATGTTATCTGGACAGTGGTTATTTTTTTGATGGGTAACAAAACGGATGCGTTACCGTGCGTGCCCATGTTAGATCAAGTTTAGGACAGTGATTTGTTACTTTAGTGCCTTTATCATTCTTGTGCAGTACACAACTATTTACTACTGATCTATACAAACTATGTTAGTTTGTATAATGTTAATTAATAATCAATTGTGATATTCCATAAAATATATTTGTGAAAGTTGTAGGCCTACTAATACATGTGATGTATTTTTCAGATTGAAATTGTGAAGGGGTCAGGAGTCTTTTGTAAAAGAGATGCGTGGAAGGCATCCATCCATACCACCTCTGGCACAGCAATGGTGCGAACTCTCCTCCTCGGCACATTTCCCCTTGAAAGCCTGCTTCAGAGCAACCTCAATGGTAAAAAAAAAAGCTGCACAAAGTTTACACATGTGTTTTTGTTTCTAAACTGATTCACCTAAGAATGGAAAAACTCAACTATTTTCTTACTCTCTGTTTTCGCTGCTGCAATTTGTTGCGAGTAATCTTTTTTTACAATTGTCCCACACTCTAGCCCAGTGGTTCTCAAACTTTATCATTTCAAGGACCCCCATAACTCAGTGTATGATTGGAAACCAAATGTGTATGGGTCTATTTGGAACACCCCCAAGGAACCTTGAGTGTCATTTGTCCCTGGACAACCACTCTAGCCTAAAGTGTGGGCCATTAGTATGTAAACATTAGCTGCTGCAGATCAGCAGGATTACCCACTTTTCACTTGCAAAATAATAATTATGAAATATGACTTTAGGTGGCAAGCCAAAGCGAAGTGATGGGGAGCAGCTGGAAGCCCTGGACCCAGGAACAATCGGTGAATAAAAGCGAATGAATTTAG
Source organism: Harpagifer antarcticus (assembly GCA_902827135.1). Classification (NCBI taxonomy): domain Eukaryota; kingdom Metazoa; phylum Chordata; class Actinopteri; order Perciformes; family Harpagiferidae; genus Harpagifer; species Harpagifer antarcticus. The sequence continues at coordinate 471,643 of CADEHL010001079.1, forward strand.
AAAGGAAAATAAAAGTTAATAGAGATGCCTCAAGTTGACTACTTTAACCATCCCTGTTTCACTATTTATTAGCTATCAATGGTAGTATCAGGATCAGGTAAGTGAGGAGGACACCCATTAATGGTATCTGCACGGATTAGCACCTACTGTAGGGTGATCACTACATTTTCAATTGCTCACTTCTTGATCACAGCTCTCTTCTAATAGAACCCATTTTCTGGGCTAGTGTGCTTCCACTGTGGTGGTCCTCTGTGTTATAGAATATGTAGTCGTTAATAACCCCATGACACTAATTGTTCTCCTCTGCAGTGTTAAATAACCAGCATCTTCACCCTTAATCGATGACCATGCCCTTTGTACTGTGTTTGTGCCATATCATGCCTTTAATTCATGTTCTTGATTGCAATGCATATCTTATTGCTCTTCTGGTAAACAGCCTGCTGATGATCTCTGTTGTTTGTATACAAGTGAAGTTCATGTGATGTCATTTTTAAACAGTATTTTGAAAAGCCAAACTTTACCTAATTCTAACTAATAATTGTAAACTTAGCAGCTTCTTAGACAGATTTGTTAAATGCACTGACTTATCAGATAATTAAAAAACAATAGTAATGATATATGAAACAAATCACTAATAAAATAGATCATCTGTTTGAATGAAGGCTTTGGGCTTTATCTGCCAATAAACTCACAGGGGAGCTCGTGTACACGACACCGGGTGGTTTGGCAAGACTTTGGAGTGGAATGCTTGGAGTCTGTAGAAGACTTGGAGCATTTTGACACTGTCATCTCATGATGTCCTTTTCTTTTCTCTGTAGAGGCAACAATGAAGAAGTGGCCACACACAACAAAGGGCCAGCTGGGTACAGCCATCAACAGCAAGCTGACAGAGCTCAGGGCTCGCCAAAAGCAGACAAAATAATGGACAATAAATTATGTTAATGACTTATACATTTTGTGTGTTGTATTTTTTTATGTAGGTAGGCTATGTATAACCCTTGAACATAGGTGTAAATAAACATATATGCACATACAGGCTAAACTTATATGCGCATATATGTGAAACTTATATGCAGATATATGTTTTACATATATGTGCATTTATGTGAAACCTATATGTGCATATATGTGAAACCTATATGTGCATATACACTGCACCCATATATGTGTGTGCATATATGTGCATATATGGATATATACAGTGGGGCAAAAAAGTATTTAGTCAGCCACCAATTGTACAAGTTCTCCCACTTAAAAAGAGGCCTGTAATCTTCATCCTAGGTACACTTCAACTATGAGAGACAGAATGGGGGGAAATAATCCAGGAAATCACATTGTAGGATTTTTAATGAATTAATTGGTAAATTCCTCTGTAAAATAAGTATTTGGTCACCTACAAACAAACAAGATTTCTGGCTCTCACAGACCTGTAACTTCTTCTTTAAGAGCCTCCTCTGTCCTCCACTTGTTAACTGTATTAATGGCACCTGTTTGAACTCGTTATCAGTATAAAAGACACCTGTCCACAACCTCAAACAGTCACACTCTAAACTCCACTATGGCCAAGACCAAAGAGCTGTCAAAGGACACCAGAAACAAAATGGTAGACCTGCACCAGGCTGGGAAGACTGAATCTGCATTAGGTAAGCAGCTTGGTGTGAAGAAATCAACTGTAGGAGCAATTATTAGAAAATGGAAGACATACAAGACCACTGATAATCTCCCTCGATCTGGGGCTCCACGCAAGATCTCACCCCGTGGGGTCAAAATGATCACAAGAACGGTGAGCAAAGATCCCAGAACCACACGGGGGGACCTAGTCAATGACCTGCAGAGAGCTGGGACCAAAGTAACAAAGGCTACCATCAGTAACACACTACGCCGCCAGGGACTCAAATCCTGCAGTGCCAGACGTGTCCTCCTGCTTAAGCCAGTACATGTCCAGGCCCGTCTGAAGTTTGCTAGAGAGCATTTAGATGATCCAGAAGAGGATTGGGAGAATGTCATATGGTCAGATGAAACCAAAATAGAACTTTTTGGTAAAAACTCAACTAGACGTGTTTGGAGGAGAAAGAATGCTGAGTTGCATCCAAAGAACACCATACCTACTGTGAAACATGGGGGTGGGAACATCATGCTTTGGGGCTGTTCTGCAAAGGGACCAGGACGTGAGATTTTGAGTGACAACCTCCTTCCATCAGCAAGGGCATTGAAGATGAAACGTGGCTGGGTCTTTCAGCATGACAATGATCCCAAACACACCGCCCGGGCAACAAAGGAGTGGCTTCGTAAGATGCATTTCAAGGTCCTGGAGTGGCCTAGCCAGTCTCCAGATCTCAACCCCATAGAAAATCTTTGGAGGGAGTTGAAAGTCCGTGTTGCCCAGCGACAGCCCCAAAACATCACTGCTCTAGAGGAGATCTGCATGGAGGAATGGGCCAAAATACCAGCAACAGTGAAAACCTTGTGAAGACTTACAGAAAACGTTTGACCTCTGTCATTGCCAACAAAGGGTATATAACAAAGTATTGAGAGGAACTTTTGTTATTGACCAAATACTTGTTTTCCACCATAATTTGCAAATAAATTCTTTAAAAATCAGACAATGTGATTTTCTGGATTTTTTTTCTTCTCATTCTGTCTCTCATAGTTGAAGTGTACCTAGGATGAAAATTACAGGCCTCTCTCATCTTTTTAAGTGGGAGAACTTGCACAATTGGTGGCTGACTAAATACTTTTTTGCCCCACTGTATGTACATATATGTTCAGAGACATATATGTAGGGGTCCAATTTCATATATGTCACATATATGTTAAACATATATGTGACATATATTAAAAATATATAGGTTCATATATATATATATATTCCTTCCATGTGGGAGAGATCAAAAGGCTTGCAGAAGCAGTAATGTTACCCAACAAGCTAGCTTTACTCAAGTGCAAAGGTCACAGCACGGCAGACAACTACTTGACTTGGGGTAACAATGCAGCAGACAAAGCAGCTAAAGCCAAAGCAGGGTATACACGCTGGTTTCAAATGCTTGTTGCAAAATCTGCTGATTTACTGCCCGCAGTAACAGATGATACTCTCAAAGAAGCTCAAGCAGCAGGGTCTCCTCAAGATAAAACAGTATGGTTAGACAGAGGAGCTACCAACAAAGATGGGATATGGTACTCCCCAGATGGGAGACCAGTGATACCCCCAGGATGGGTAAGATCAATGTTTAAAGAAGCACACGGCCCAACACATTGCAGTAAAACTCAAATGAGCAGACACCTGATTCACTGGCGGCACCCTTACCTACCTGACATGATAGCTAATCACCTGGAAGAATGTGTAATTTGCTTAACCCACAACATCAGGTTTCTACACGGACCACTATTGCGGTAAGCATGTTGTAACTTCCGGTTGTTGTTGTCATTGTCATCTCCGGGTATCCCGTGTGCCTGTTCTGCTGCTGATAGCTTATTATCTTAACTTAATCAATCGTTTTAAAACTCTTGATCACGGCAACTGCCTGACGTTGTAATCACACGTTACTACAGTTTAAGCACTCACAACTCTCCTTCTCTTAGCGACTGTAACTCCACAGTTGCCTACACTCTTTTCGGGTTTGCTAACGGTAGCTACTTTAGCTTGATAGCTAGCCATGACTCTTTCCCCACCCTCTGGTGTTATTTCCTGCTCTTCCTGTCTCATGTTTGGTTACTTCCCTACCTCCTTTACTGGTACCGATACATGTGTTAAATGTAGTATAGTTGTTAGGTTGGAGGTGGGAATCATAGCCATAGAAGCCCGGCTCCGTATCTTAGAAAGTAACTCAGCTACAGATATTCCCCACTCAGCGAGACACGTGAATTTAGAGACCGGAAGCCTCCACAGTCACATGCATTCCGGGGGCCAGAGCGGGCGACGTTGAGGCGCATCTTAAACTGCTGGCTAAAAATAAACGTAAATACAGTAGGATTGTTATTCACGTCGGTGGTAATGATGTTCGTTTACGCCAATCAGAATGCACCAAACTTAATGTGGAGTCGGTGTGTAGTTATGCTAAAACAATGTCGGACACCGTAATCTTCTCTGGTCCCCTCCCCAATCTGATCAATGATGACATGTATAGCCGCATGTCATCATTTCAGCGCTGGTTGTCTTGGTGGTGCCTAGCAAACAATGTGGGCTTCGTAAATAATTGGACAGCCTTCTGGGGAAAACCTGGTCTGATTAAGAGAGACGGCATTCATCCTACTTTGGAAGGTGCAAATCTCATTTCGGCAAACATTTCAGGGCTTTGTGGACTCCATGACAAACTGGAGTTACATTACATTGCATTTAGCTGACGCTTTTGTCCAAAGCGACTTACAATAAGTACATTCGACCAGGAAGACACAGCCCTGAAGAAAACAGAATCATATAAGTACATCAGGTATCATAGAGCCAAACACTTCAAGTGCTACTCAACTGGCTATAGAGAAGCCAGTCCTATATTAGTATATAAGTGCTTTGTTAGTAATTCTATCGCTCGAAGTGGAGTCGAAAGAGATGAGTTTTCAGTCTGCGCCGGAAGATGTGCAGGCTTTCTGCCGTCCTGATGTCAATGGGGAGCTGATTCCACCATTTTGGAGCCAGGATAGCAAACCCACGTGTTTTTGCTGATGGGAACTTGGGTCCCCCTCGCAGCGAGGTTGCAGCGAGTCGTTTGGCTGATGCAGAGCGGAGTGCACGCGCTGGAGTGTACAGTTTAACCATGTCCTGGATGTAGGAAGGGCCAGATCCATTCGCAGCATGGTATGCAAGTACTAGTGTCTTGAAGTGGATTCTAGCAGTTACCGGGAGCCAGTGAAGGGAGCGGAGGAGCGGAGTGGTGTGGGAACATTTTGGAAGGTTGAAGACCAGACGAGCCGCTGCATTCTGGATGAGCTGCAGAGGTCGGATGGCACATGCAGGTAGACCAGCCAGGAGGGAGTTGCAATAGTCTAGACGTGAGGTGACAAGAGCCTGGACCAGAACCTGGGTGGCTTTCTGGGTCAGCTGGGGACGAATCTTCCTGATGTTGTACAGCGTATATCTGCAGCAACGGGTTGTAGCAGCGATGTTTGCAGTGAAGGACAGGTTGTTATCTAGGGTCACACCCAGATTCCTTGCAGTCTGAGTCGGGGAAACAACAGAGGTGCCGATGTTGATCGTCAGGTCAAGAGTGGGACAATCTTTTCCCGGAAGGAAAAGCAGTTCAGTCTTGTCAAGGTTGAGCTTGAGGTGATGAGCAGACATCCACTGAGAGATGTCAGCTAGACAAGCAGAGATGCGTGCGACGACCTAGGTCTCTGAGCGGGGAAAGGACGGAATTAATTGGGTGTCGTCAGCATAGCAGTGGTATGAAAAACCATGCGGGCTAATGACCGATTCGAGCGAGTTTGTGTACAGGGAGAAAAGGAGGGGACCAAGAACAGAGCCCTGAGGGACAGCTGTAGTTAATTGACAAGGGTCGGACTCGGACCCTCTCCAAGTTACCCTGTAGGTACGGTCTTTGAGATATGAGGTGAGGAGGGAAAGTGCAGAGCCTGAAACTCCAAGTTCTTGGAGAGTGCGAAGGAGGATCTGATGATTCACCGTGTCGAATGCAGCAGACAGGTCCAACATGATGATGACAGAGGAGAGGGATGCTGCTTTGGCAGTGTGCAGTTCCTCAGTGACAGCAATGAGAGCAGTTTCTGTGGAGTGACCTGCCTTGAAACCAGACTGGTGCGGATCCAGAAGGTTGTTCTGATGGAGATAACAGGAGAGTTGTTTAAAGACAGCGCGTTCAAGTGTTTTAGACAGGAACGGGAGGAGAGACACAGGCCTGTAGTTTATAACATCAGATGGGTTGAGAGTGGGTTTCTTTAGGAGAGGGTTTACTCTTGCCTCCTTGAGACTGTTTGGAAAGTGACTAGAAGTTAGAGAGGTGTTGATGAAATGGGTGAGAAACAGTAGAATATCAGGAGCGATAGTCTGAAGGAGGTTTGAAGTGATAGGGTCCAGAGGACAGGTGGTAGGGCGGGCAGAGGTAATGAGGGTAAGAACCTCACCTGGAGAGAGAGGGGAAAAGGAGGTTAGTGTGTGGGTGAAAGGAGGGTCTGGTGACCCAGCGGTGAGTAAAGGTGAGTCAGAAAAAGAAGAGCGAATATCAACAACCTTTTTTTCAAAATGGTTAACAAAGTCGCTTGACAGAAGTGAGGAGGGGGGAGGGGCTTTGGGAGGGTCCAAGAGGGTGGAGAAGATGGAAAATAGTTTTTTGGGATTGGAATAGGAAGATTGGATCTTATCTTGAAAGAAAGTGCTTTTTGCCTGAGAGATCGAAGCAGAGAAAGAGGAGAGGAGAGCCTGATAGGTTAGGAGGTCGTCACGGTGTTTGGATTTCCACCGTTTCTGCTCTGCTGGAATATATATATATATATAAAAATAGCGTTGCTACAAAAGTATAAATTAGGCTTACTAAGTAATAAGACAACTCAGATCTGAAGCTACACAGGAATCTGCTGCCAAAGTGCAATACAAAAGACAAAATTAATAAAAACCTTTAATAAACCTTTTTCTTTAGTATAAAAAGAAATGCCTTTTAAAATAGGATGCAAGCAACACTAGTTTCTTATCCTGAATTGATAATAGACTATAACCAATTTAAGTTTGCATTCTTATACCATTTTGTACAATAATTATAATTAATAAGTTCAAACAAACAAAAACTTACAGCTGATTAATAACGGTATCTAACTTGAGTTTGTATTATATCAAAAACCTGTTGAAATGCTAGTTATGTTTACTGTCCCCAAAAAGCGTGTCGGCAGCCTCCAGGAAAGCTTCTTTCACAACTTCGTCGCCTTTGAAAGACTTCATGTGTTTCGCAAGAACGTGACTGACATGATAAGATGCTATGGTAGCAGCCTTGCTCTGACCCGATAAGATGCTATGGTAGCAGCCTTGCTCTGACCCGATAAGATGCTATGGTAGCAGCCTTGCTCTGACCCGATGAGATGCTCTGGTAGCAGCCTTGCTCTTGTTGTTGGGCCTGGTGAAAATGGACTGCTGTGCATTTAGCTGTCCATTCAGGTCTCTCACCTTTTGGAGCGTAGGGCAGAATTAGAGGGAATTCCGTCTCGTAGCGTTTGTGCACTGTTTTGAAATGCCGCTCCTAAATTACCCTTCTTCGATAAAGCCACGCTCGCATTACAGATGAGACAGATGGACTTTGAATTGGAATAGATACAAAGATAATCATGAAAATGATATATTTTGGGCTTTTATGCTTCTGCCATAATTGCGGTCTTGTGTGTGTGCGGACTCCTGTTGACACGGACAACATTACATTGCATTTAGCAATGTCAGCAAAATAGTGCCCACTGCCCACCAGCCACGCCCCGACACATGGGGTCACGCCGGCCAATCACAAAGCTTTGATGCGTTCAAGTGCATTATTCTGGCACAGGAAGATTATGTTATAGGACATTTTCGATAAAACAGAATATTGTTGTTCTATTTTTAGACACATCTCACGATCGACTGGGAATCTCCCCGTGATCGACCGGTCGATCGCGATCGACTGGTTGGGCACCCCTGCCGTAGAGGATGCTATTGCAGTAGTCGAGTCGTGAAGGGATGAATGCATGAATCAGGGTTTCAGCAGCAGAGGAGGAGAGTGATGGGCGGAGATGGGCAATGTTTTTGAGGTAGAAAAAGGCGGTCCTGGTGATGTGATTGATGTGGTGGTTGAATTTGAGCTGACTGTCGAAGATGACTCCGAGGTTGCGGGGGGAAACGATCCAGAGCAGAGGGAGGAGTTAATGATTGTGGTTATGAGTTGGGAGATGGGAGGGAGGCATTCCCTGACAAAGTTAGTTGGTATGGGGTGCCGGTGGAGTTCATTCCAGCCATGAGGGTGGACAGTTGCATTGGGTTCACAGGGGAGAACCGGGATAGGGGCTGTGAGGTGAAGGGGGGGAGCCAGGAGGGGAGATGGGGAGTTGAGGAGGTCAGGTTTCTATAAATGCTGTCGATTTTGGATTGAAAGAATGACAGGAAAGAATTGCACTGTGCGGTTGTGAAGGATGGGGTGGCGTTGTCACAGGGTGTAAGGAGTGTGCTGATGGTGGAGAACAGAGCCTTGGGGTTGCTGGAGCCGGAGTGTATCAGTTGTGAGTAGTAGTTGGACCGGGCTCCTTTGACTGCGTTATTGCAATGATGTAGGTAGTCGGTGTAGGCATGGAAATGAACTGTTAGAGTGGTTTTCTTATGAAGGCGTTCCAGTTGGCGTTTTTATGATTTCATTTGGCGGAGTTCGGGGGTGTACCAGGGAGCTGAATGTGTGAAAGAGACAGTTTTGGTTTTTTGGGGGGCCAGTTCATTAAGACAGGAGGAGAGGGTGGTGTTGTAGTAGTCCACCAGTTCACATGGATTGTCAGGCAGGGGGAGGGAAAGCAGACATCGTGCAGGTGATGCAGGCTGAGAGTGCTGAGAGAGACAGGGAGTTAAGGTTTCTGAAGGTTATTGTGCGCTTGTGTTTTTGGATGGGGATGGGGATATTAATGTCCATGGTGATGGCCAGGTGGTCGGAAATGTGAAGGTCGAGGCTGGATAGGTGGTGGGCTTTGAGACCAGTGGAGCAGACTAGGTCCAGGATGTGTCCACGGCTGTGTGTGGGGAAGTTGATGTGCTGTGTAAAGTTGAAGCGTTGTAGAGTTTCCAGAAATTCGATGGCATATTTACTGGTTGGGTCATCAATGTGGATATTGAAATCCCCTACGAGGAGCACAGATGGAGATATTGTGCATAGCTGAGTTAGAAGGTCAGAGAGGTCGGAGAAAAAGGTAGGATTTTGTTTTGGAGGGCGGTAAATGATGGCTGTGACCAGGGGAGTCGGACCAGAGCGCTTGAATACCATGTGCTCGAATGAGGGAATATCAGGGATGGAGGTGGCTTTCACATCCTTCCTAAAAATAGCAGCAATACCACCAACCGTCCTTGTGGACGAGGTTTATCAAAATAGGTGAATCCTGATGGAGTGACTTAGTTTAATGAGAAATAGTCCGGAGGTGTTTGCCAGGTCTCAGTGAGAAAGAGGAAATCCAGGTTATTGTCCGTTATGAATTCAGGCCAGAGCCTCTGTGTGGAGGCCGTCGTCCGCGGAGCAAACCCGTCTCCTTGAGGATGTCCATACATGCGGGGGGCAGGTGGTTATTCAGAGAGTGGAGGTCTGAAGCGGAGAAAAGCGGTGGTATGATGGTGAGGTGCTAGCACAGAGCTAGCTGTTGCCGGAAACCAGACGCCGGATGACCGTGGCAGAAGAAGTGGTGTGAGCCCGGGTATACGCCACAGGATAATCCACAGCATCACAGGAGGACGATGTCAGCGGTTTGCGGAGGAGAGGTGGGAAGGAGTGAATGACGTCCGTGCGGAGAATGGATGCTGGGCGACTAGCCTGCTAGCTTGCTAGCTAGCCTGATAGCCATTGGCCGATGACCGCCTGAGAGGGAGAGCGTCAGCGGGGGAAGCCCGAGGAGGGGACAAGAGCAGGTAGGCTGACCACACCGGGATGGAGACTCCGGTGAGACAAGTCGTGGAGCTCAGGTAGAGACGAGAGTATTCTGTTTATCGTTGTAGCCACCAGATGGCTAAGGGTCTGCTAGCTAGCGAGCTAGGAACCGATGAGCCAGAAGGTTGGTGACAGCAGCGTCAAGCAACAAAAGTAGCGATTCGGTATATCGATGAATACAAAAAGATGCTGATGTCAATTAACATTTAACTGTTGTTTTAGCCAGGCAACATTTTTTTTTTAATCTGGACTGGAAACAATAAAACAAATAGGACTTAGGTGGTGGAGCGGCGGACAAGCAACGCCAGCGTCCACTTGGGTTATAGATCTAAAGAAGTTCAACATTTAAGAAAGGACAAAGATTATGCATACAAATCTGGAAATAAAGAGGACTATATGGCTGCAAAATACAAACTTAGATCTGGAATAAGAAAAGCCAAATTCAACTTCAGGTCCTCACCAACTACAAAACAAGGCCCCCCCCCCCCCACACCTGAAAATGACCATCAGCTTCCGGGCAAACTGAACGCCTTCTACAGCAGGTTTGATCATTCTCCAGTTTCTCCACTATCACCCCCATCTCCCCCCCCCCTCCCCCACCATTCATCATCAAAGAGGCAGAGGTGAGGTGCACGTTCAGGAGACTGAAGAGGAACAAGGCGGCAGGCCCAGACAACATCAGCCCTGCGGCACTCTATCACTGTGCTGCAGAACTGGCCCCTGTTTTCACCAATATCTTCAACCCCTCCCTCTGCCAGTGTTCAGTTCCTCACTGTTTTAAGGAGTCCAAGTTCAAGTTAGATGCTGCGTATCACAGTGCACTAAGATTTGTGACAAACTGTAAAGCATTAACCCATCACTGTACCCTGTATGCAAGGGCTGGTTTGCCTTCACTAACTGTACGGAGGCTCAGTCACTGGTAAATGTTTATATACAAAGCCATGTAAGGAAAAGGTCTGCCTTATGGACAGAGTTAACATGGAATTTGTCCTTCAAATGTACAAATGTCCGCCCAATGGAAATGTACGTCCACTTATAATGCAAAGTCCCTGCCACCGGCAGGACAAATTTTACCAACTGTAAACCAACACTTGGGGGTGCTCTATGCATGTGTCTGAGGGTAAAATAATCATCATTCTGTATATAAATATATTTGTCAATATCATGGACATTTCCTTTGAAATTGGGGTCCACGAAGCTGACAGATACCCGCAGATAAGCACTCGTCTCGGACTAAAATCCTCAATGCATAACAGTTTTAATGTAATTCAGGTTACCAGGGGCACGAACTTCTGACCGGTGTTCCCTCTTGGTGTAGTCCGTGGGGGAGTGCTTAAGTGTGGGTACACAGGTTCGCCTGGTGCACAAGGTTATGGAGGTGGGGGTCTTGCTGGTGCTCAAGTGTCCATATACTTCACCCCATATTCACATAACTTTTACCCGCCTTAAGAGACACTATTTTGGGGTACAATTTATCCATTTTCACACATGTTAATCAGCCTGGAACAGTGGGACCCTATGCAGGAACACTTTACCCAGCTTTCAGACTCTTCTTCCTGCGTAAGAAAGCCGTGTGCATCACCCTGGAGCTCTGCCTGGGAGAGTGGATTTTGACCCATCAAATGTACATGAAATGGACAGATTCCTGTCCATTTCATGGACATTTGATGGGGAGTCAAATGTCCATGTAATGGACAGATTCCTGTACATTTACCCGCCTTAAGAGACACTATTTTGGGGTACAATTTATCCATTTTCACACATGTTAATCAGCCTGGAACAGTGGGACCCTATGCAGGAAAACTTTACCCAGCTTTCAGACTCTTCTTCCTGGGTAAGAAAGCCGTGTGCATCACCCTGGAGCTCTGCCTGGGAGAGTGGATTTTGACCCATCAAATGTACATGAAATGGACAGATTCCTGTCCATTTCATGTACATTTGATGGGTGAAATGTGGATGAGTCAAAAACAGCTTTTTCTGCACTGGAAGTGATTTCTAACCATTATTACCGTTATGGAGGGGCTGCAGGAACACTTTACCCAGCTTTCACACCGTTTCAAATCATTTTCACACCGTTTCAAATCATTTTCATTTTGACCCATCAAATGTACATGAAATGGACAGGAATCTGTCCATTTCATGTACATTTGATGGGTGAAAATGAAAATGATTTTTAATCACTATCATGGGGCTATGTAAATCAAATTCCGGGTAATTAGGAGCACAATTGTACCTTTTACTATTTAAATGTATTTGTATTATATATTTTTGGGCTATTAAAATGACATTTCTGGGTGACTTTGTCAGTTTATGGAGCTTAGCCCATTATTCCCGGAGGTTCCTGGCCGAATTTGGAAGCTCATAGGCGGCCTGCCATGCGCCCCCACCCGTGGAAAGCAAAAAAAAGTAAAGAAAACGGTCAATTATATCTTAAAATAATCAAAAATGAAGTTTTAAAAAATTCTCGAAAAAACGACTGAGTGCCAACGGAGGAGGGGCTCAAAACTGCTCAAGTCTTCGGCGCTTCCGGCGGAAGCCCCGGACACATTTTCACTCCCCCGTTGCAATTTACAACGGAGAGGGGATTTGAGACCCCCGTTAAATAAATCTATTCATGTTTTCCAAGCTACCATCTGCACGAAATCGGAAACCCGGTTTTTGAGAGCACTTAGAAAAAAAACGGCTGTTTCACATCATGGAGGAATGTGTCCGTTACATGAGTGCTTTGGCTCGGATACAATTTTTGCCTGGAGGACCCCAATCATGGTTCTTAACAAAGTTAAAGTGCCTCTGGTGGAATACAAGGGGAGATGTCACGGAATAATGAGGCACTATTTTGGGATACATTTTATCCATTTTCACCCCTTCCTCTGGTTCTATCAAAAGTTAACTCTGACTTTTTCTGCCTCTGGAGGAATGCAAGGGGAGATGTCACGGAATAATGAGGCACTATTTTCGGATACATTTTATCCATTTTCACCCTTTTCTATGGTTCTTCCAAAAGTTAACTTAAACTTTTTCTGCCTCTGTAGGAATGCAAGGGGAGTTGTCAGGGGACTTTACCCGCATGTGAGGCACTATTTTCGGATACATTTTATCCATTTTCACCCTTTTCTATGGTTCTTCCAAAAGTTAACTTAAACTTTTTCTGCCTCTGGAGGAATGCAAGGGGAGTTGTCAGGGGACTTTACCCGCATGTGAGGCACTATTTTCGGATACATTTTATCCATTTTCACCCTTTTCTATGGTTCTTCCAAAAGTTAACTTAAACTTGTTCTGCCTCTGGAGGAATGCAAGGGGAGTTGTCAGGGGACTTTACCCGCATGTGAGGCACTATTTTCGGATACATTTTTATTCATTTTCACCCTTTTCTATGGTTCTTCCAAAAGTGAACTTAAACTTTGTCTGCCTCTGGAGGAATGCAAGGGGAGTTGTCAGGGGACTTTACCCGCATGTGAGGCACTATTTTCGGATACATTTGATCCATTTTCACCCTTTTCTATGGTTCTTCCAAAAGTGAACTTAAACTTTGTCTGCCTCTGGAGGAATGCAAGGGGACTTTACCTGCATGTGAGGCACTTTTTTTTTTAAAAACGGCTGTTTGACATCATGGAGGAAAGCGTCCGCTACATGAGTGCTTTGGCTCGGATACAATTGTTGCCTGGAGGACCCCAATCATGGTTCTTACAAAACTTTAAGTTTTTGAACTGGTCTCTGGAGGAATGGAAGGAGAGTTTGAGGGGATTCTACCTGTATTATGATGCACTATTTTCGGATACATTTGGCCGGTTTTCATGGTTCTCCAAAAAAGACAACATAGTATTTCCCTTCCTCTGGAGAGGCCGAGAGATGACAGGGATCTCTGCCCGCCTAACGAGTGCCTAAATGGGACACCTTTCGCACGATGATGCAAATTAAAAAACAACGTTTTGAATATAACCTGGAGAGATTTGACATGGGGTCTTTCTAGTTCGCTGAGTGCAACGTTCTCAAGTCTTTTCACTTTCATTCTACAGGGTACACTTCCCGGTACCAAAATGCTCATGCATACAGATAGGATGTTGCTGTGTTGTCCGATCTGTAACCATTCCTTCCGTGCCCTGAGCAAGCATTTGCAAAGAAACCATAGTGTGCGTAACTTGGTTGAAAGAAGAATTCTCCTGTTCTTGGCAAATGGACGTACAAATATAAGGCTGCATCCCTGCATCATTGCAGGATGCAACTATACCGGGACAAGGCTGGACCGGCACTTGTACCGGGACCATGTCGAGCTGTCGCGGGAGGAGCTATGTGTGGCTGTTATTAAAGTCAAAATGACAGTGGCAACGAAGGACCTTCAAGCGCTCCGACTGACAAACCCCACAGTAGCGATGATTACCACTTGGGATGTGGACACTGAGGGTGATGAGGTCCTTTCACAACCTCCACCCTTGTCCCCAGTGATTGAATGTGACAACCCGGACTGTAAGGAATGGAGGATGGAGGCAAACACAATGAGGGCTCAGAGGGACAGATATGCTGCTGAGGTGAAATCCCTGCGCTTCAAGCTGCAGCAGAGGATAAAACATAAGCGACAGAGGGATGACCAGAGGGCCGCCGATAACATGCATGGCTTTGATGAAGAGTATGGGGAGGAACAAGAGCGGGTGTTTCTAAGGAAACGACCCCGAACAGAGGCGACACCAACGAGGCAGTCCAAGTCCAAAGGTCCATCCTTCAGCAAGTCCCTCATTCCCTCGTGCAGCTATTCCCCCATTCCCTCGTGCAGCAAGTCCCCCATTGCCTCTCAGACACCTGCATCCAGCTCCTCAGAACCTGCATCCATAGATACCGAGGCCTCATCAACCTCCCCTCCCATAAATTCCCCCTGGTTCTGCGGCAGGGGCCGGGGGAATATAATGCGGAATATAACATTCCCATGCATAATGGGTAAGTGTGTTAGATGTGTCACAAATGCAGTTTCTGTAATACACAATGTGTTGTCATTAAAGTACTGTGTTATGTTTCACAGAGGAGTATCTACAAGGCTACCGGGAGCATTATGAGGGCATCGACCCAACAGTGAGGCTCCAAGAAAATGCAGTCTCGAAAATAAGCAGAGTGAAATCCTTCCTCAGCTTCATGGCACACGGTTTCAAACGCAAGTCGGACTGGCTCTTTCTGAGGGATCTGAAGAGGATACGTGGGTGAGTAACATCAAAAAACTGTCCATGATGTCAGCATCATTGTTTGTGTTCTCCACATTGACGCAATACGATGTACTGATGCGTTTTCCTTTGCCAACAGCTGGTCCCGGAGCCTGATACTGTCCAGCCTACAGGTCACCACCTCTGACTTCTATATCAAAAACATTTCACACTTTCTAAAATACATGGCAGCCACACCATGCAAGGGAAGCAGACTCAACCAAAACGACATGATTGTCATCCAACTGGAACTTGCTGCCATCCTGAGGTCCCTGAGGAAAAAGGTGATCATCCATCAGATGCAGGTGAAGCGGGACAAAATGGAAGGCCTGCCGAGCCATAAGGACATCATGACTTGTTTGACTGTGGCCAAAGATCGCATCCCTCAGCTCTTGAACCTGATGGCCAGCAATCCCACTACCGCAACCCGGCTCTTGCTCTATGGTTACATGACCCTCCACTGGAGCTGTATTTACGGCCACCGGCCGGGGGTCTACTCCAACATGACCAACTGTGAGGTCCGAAAGGCGGAGATAACAGGCACAGACTTCGGCTACCTCATCCACGTGAGTGCTATTACAAAATGTGTTTATTCTGGCAGTGATAAACATGTTGTGCATGATTGATACTTGTATTGACGCTCTCTACCTCTGTCATAACAGGTAAGCAACCACAAGACGGCCAACGCGTTTGGTGAAGCGCAGCTGTACCTCACCATAGAAGAATTCGGATGGATGAAGAGGTGGCTGGAAATCAAGAAG
This sequence comes from Harpagifer antarcticus, assembly GCA_902827135.1. Taxonomy (NCBI): domain Eukaryota; kingdom Metazoa; phylum Chordata; class Actinopteri; order Perciformes; family Harpagiferidae; genus Harpagifer; species Harpagifer antarcticus. The sequence continues at coordinate 487,159 of CADEHL010001079.1, forward strand.
ACGCTGACCTGCATCCAGAACCGCTACTTCCTATACACAGCGGGGAAGAACCCGTCGAGGAACCTTGCCCACTTCCTGAGGTTGGCATGGGCTGATGTGGGACTAAAAGGTCCCATTAATTTCACCGACCTCCGCACAGTCCATGCCGATAACGCAAAGAGGTTTCAAGACATAGACAACCGCCAGTGAGTGACTGATTTTATGTGCCACACCACGGCAACTGCAGACAAATTTTATGCGAAAAATCCTTCTTTGAAGGAGGCTGCGGACATACGGCTGCTCTTCACAGAGTCACTGCAAGCAGCGGCAGCAGCATCATCGGGGAGTGAAGACAATTTGGGGGACATTGACAGTGGCAGCTCTGGAGAGGAGCATAGCCCCACTCCCTACCAAGACTCCCCCGATGCCGAGACGTCAGACGAAGAATTCGACTTGGGTGAAGAGAGGGTGCCAGACTCTGCACCAACTTCACCCGATACGGACAATGTTACCAGTGCACAAGCCAATGATCAACTTGTAAATATGAAATGTGTTGTTGTACTCTGGCCCCTTCATGTTAACATGTTATGAAATTAAATTATGGAGGAATGCAAGGGGAGTTGTCAGGGGAGTTGTCAGTTGTCACTGTGCGGAGGTCGGTGAAATTACTGAGTTGTCTGGTTAGGGACTTTTTAAATCTCCTTGATTCTTTTGGTCTCGTTCAGTCCGTGGCTGGCCCAACACACGAAAAAGGACACACTTTGGACTTGGTATTGTCGTTTGGACTGTCTGTATCTGTGGATGAAATATGTGCAGCAACGCGTATCTCAGACCATTTACCGGTTCTGTTTACAACCTCCATCCCTTCCGCAGGAGTCGAATCACGTGCCCCTGCGCGTCGTCTGCGTTCGATTAACCCCTTGACTGCCTCACAGTTCTCTGATGTTTTTAATGCTTCTCCTATCTGTAAATTAGATGTGGACTGTGCTTTTAATGCTGATGAGCTTCTCTCTATGTTTGACTTGACATGCACACCAATACTGGATTCTGTTGCTCCTTTTACGCTTAGACGCAACAAAGTTCTATCAGAACCGTGGCTCAATGACTGTACTCGTGCTCTCAGACGCGCTTGCAGGCGTGCTGAGAGAAAGTGGAAAAAGGATAAACTCCATGTCTCCCTGGAAATCCTTCGTGCTTCCCTGTCTGACTACCAGACGGCAGTCAAAGCAGCCAAAACAGAGCACATTTCTCTGTTCATCTCTAAAAACAGCCACAAACCTCAGGTTCTTTTTAATGTCCTCAACTCCATCATTAATCCCCGTGATGTTTCTTCTGTTGTGCCATCGCCTGCTCTCTGCGATAAGTTTCTTAAATTTTTTATTGGAAAAATATCTGCTCTTAGGCTAGCTCACACTAGTGCTACCCCCGATCCTGCTCCCTCTCTGTGCCCTGCTGTCCTCGACCACTTTGAGCCTATTTCCCTCTCTACTCTCTCGGACATAGTGGAGCACCTGCGACCGACAAGCTGCTCCTCGGACAGCATTCCCTCACGCCTTCTCAAAGAGGTTTTTCATTCAGTTGGAGCAAGTATTTTATTACTTTTAAACACCTCTCTTACCTCAGGATGTGTCCCAGCTGCCTTTAAACATGCCGTGGTTACCCCACTACTTAAAAAGAAAAGTCTCGACCCCTCCACTCTCGCAAATTTTAGGCCCATCTCCCAGCTACCGTTTTTATCAAAAGCCCTGGAGCGCGTAGTCTACGCCCAGCTGCAGTCTTTTTTAATCCTTCATGGCATCCATGAAAAGTTTCAGTCTGGCTTCAAACCCATGCACAGCACTGAAACAGCCCTTTTAAGAGTTTTTAACGATCTGCTCCTAGCCGCCGACTCAGGTAGCCCAGCTGTCTTGGTGCTGTTGGACCTGACAGCTGCCTTCGACACCGTGGACCATGGCATCCTGCTGTCACGGCTTGAACAGTCCGCTGGCATCACAGGCTCTGCCCTCGCATGGTTCAGGTCCTACCTTAAGGACCGTAGCTTTTCAGTGCAGCTAGGTGCCTTCTCCTCTGCCAAAGCCCCTCTTACCTGTGGGGTCCCCCAAGGCTCGATTCTGGGCCCCATCCTGTTCCTACTATACATACTGCCCCTAGGTTCTATTCTAACAAAACACAACATTCCCTTCCACTGCTACGCTGACGACGTCCAGATTTATCTCCCGCTCAAAGCAAACATAACACAGTCACTACAGCAGTTGATGGACTGCTTAACGGAGATCAAATCCTGGCTGAGCAACAACTTCCTGACTCTTAACGAGGGCAAGACGGAGGTCATCTTTTTTGGACCACAACCTCCAGCCTCTCAGGTTGATATTCTGGGCTCCCTCCAACTAAACATCCTCCCCTCGGTCATGAACCTTGGCGTGACCTTGACGAACACTTTTAAATTCGATAAGCAGGTCAGCAGCGTAGTCAAATCCTGCTTTTTTAAAATAAGACTATTGGCCAAAACCAAGTCCTATTTATCTTTTAAAGACATGGAAAGGGTCATCAACGCCTTTGTGACCTCGAGACTGGACTATTGCAACGCTCTGTATGTGGGTATGGACCACGCGTCAATTAAACGCCTGCAGCTGGTCCAAAATGCAGCTGCACGTTTGCTGACTGGACACAAAAAGCGCGACCACATCACCCCAATTCTGGCCTCACTACACTGGCTTCCAGTTCAGTTCAGAATTGATTTTAAAATCCTTTTATTCGTTTTTAAAGCTCTAAATGGGCTGGCTCCGGCCTATATAGTTGAACTCCTCCAGCGCTACACCCCAGCCAGAGCTTTAAGGTCTGCTGACCAGCTGCTGCTGGTAGTGCCGAAGACTAGGCTCAAAACCAGAGGGCACCGAGCCTTCGCAGCAGCTGGCCCGAGGCTCTGGAACACTCTGCCCCTCCATGTGAGGTCGGCCCAGACCCTAGGGGTTTTTAAATCATATCTAAAAACTCACTTCTTCTCTCAGGCTTTCTAGCTAGAGCGGAGCACGACTACTGACATTTCCCTGTGTATTGTTTTTTATATTTGCTGTTGCTAAATGACTGTCTTTTTTACAATTGCACTGCAGTAAAATGTTTTTATTACATGTACAGCACTTTGGCTCGACCAAACATCGTTTTTAAATGTGCTCTATAAATAAAATTTGATTTGATTTGATTTTGAATGTTACCAGTGCACAAGCCAATGATCAACTTGTAAATATGAAATGTGTTGTTGTACTCTGGCCCCTTCATGTTAACATGTTATGAAATTAAATTATGGAGGAATGCAAGGGGAGTTGTCAGGGGAGTTGTCAGTTGTCACTGTGCGGAGGTCGGTGAAATTAATAGGACCTTTTAGTCCCACATCAGACCCCGCCTTACGAGGCACTATTTTCGGATACATTTGATCAATTTTCACCATTTTCTATGGTTCTTCCAAAAGTGAACTTAAACTTTGTCTGCCTCTGGAGGAATGCAAGGGGAGTTGTCAGGGGACTTTACCCGCCTTACAAGGCACTATTTTCGGATACATTTGATCAATTTTCACCATTTTCTATGGTTCTTCCAAAGGTGAACTTAAACTTTGTCTGCCTCTGGAGGAATGCAAGGGGAGTTGTCAGGGGACTTTACCCGCCTTACGAGGCACTATTTTCGGATACATTTGATCAATTTTCACCATTTTCTATGGTTCTTCCAAAAGTGAACTTAAACTTTGTCTAAATGAAATGACAATTGTAATTGTATATTGTATATTGTATATAATTGTATATAATTCTGTGAATAAAGTGTATTTATTTAACTTACTTGTCTAAATGAAATGAAAATTGTAATTGTATATTGTATATAATTGTATATAAATCTGTGAATAAAATTTATTTATTTAACTTACTTGGCCCTATTTTTTAAAAACTATTACACCCTAGTTGAGTTGGTACTGGATAAATGGAGTGAACAAGTGGCAATAGTGAGCAGTGTGAGAGGGAAGGTAAAGCAATATGCTGAAAATAAGGGAGTTTTCCCCTTTAAGGTCCCCAGGGGCACGAGGTTCTGGTGGTGTGCATGGAGGGGTTCAGTCCGAGTGAGGAGTGCTCAAGTGTGTTGGAGGATGTGTAAGGCAGAGTAGGGTAAACAAAAAGTTAAAGTGTGAACCTCCAGCAGGGCAGGTGAAGAAGGCCGAATATTGATGCTGGTGGGCGGGCGGTTGAGCACCGTAAAATCCACCCCTTTATATATTACCAGGGGCATGATAACATCCTCCACAGGAGGGTGAGTGGTGCTGTGAATAAGGCCGAATATTGATGCTGGTGGGCGGGCGGTTGAGCAATGCAAAATCCACCCCCTTTAAGTCTTACCAGGGGCATGATAACATCCTCCACAGGAGGGTGAGTGGGGCTGTGAATAAGGCCGAATATTGATGCTGGTGGGCGGGCGGTTGAGCACCGCAAAATCCACCCCCTTTATGTATTACCAGGGGCATGATAACATCCTCCACAGGAGGGTGAGTGGGGCTGTGAATAAGGCCGAATATTGATGCTGGTGGGCGGGCGGTTGAGCACCGTAAACTCCACCCCCCCTTTAAGGTTCCCAGGGGCACGAGGTTCTTGAGGGTGTGATCATCTGGGTTTAGTCCGTGGGGGAGTGCTTAAGTTCGGGGGCCCGGGGACCCAAGGTGCGCGAGGTTATGGAAGTGTGCATGTCAGGGAGAGATGCTGGAGCTGCTTCGTCCGTGGTTTGGGGCTCTTTGAGCGGGTACAAATAGGTGGTTTTCCCGGTGTATTTCATGGATGTCTGACATAGCCTGTTTGCTCATGTCAGGGAGAGATGCTGGAGCACTTTACCCGCCTTGTAAACCCTTCTTCCTGGGTAAAACAATCAATGTATTTCCGCCTGCTTTCCATCAGCACCTGACAGCCTGTTTGCTCATATCAGGGAGAGATGCTGGAGCTGCTTCGTCCGTGGTTTGGGGCTCTTTGAGCGGGTACAAATAGGTGGTTTTCCCGGTGTATTTCATGGATGTCTGACATAGCCTGTTTGCTCATGTCAGGGAGAGATGCTGGAGCACTTTACCCGCCTTGTAAACCCTTCTTCCTGGGTAAAACAATCAATGTATTTCCGCCTGCTTTCCATCAGCACCTGACAGCCTGTTTGCTCATATCAGGGAGAGATGCTGGAGCTGCTTCGTCCGTGGTTTGGGGCTCTTTGAGCGGGTACAAATAGGTAGTTTTCCCGGTGTATTTCATGGATGTCTGACATAGCCTGTGATAGCCTCTATTTACAATACTTTTCCCCCCCTTTCAAACACGTATTCCGGGGTTGAAAAGTCAGGTGCTGCACCACCTGTGCTCTGGGTCTGTATTCACAACCCTTTTCCCGACATTTCAAACAGTTTTCCGCACGTTTTAAACACTTATTTGCAATGTCTATTTCATGGACACCACTCTATGTATTAATGTCCGTGATATGGACATGTTATTCTGTACACACCACGGACAATGATGTCCACAAGGTGGACTCTGCGGGGAAAGCTCGTCAGTCTCCGGGTCTTTTTCCACGTGGAAGGCCCCTGCACTGGCTATCTATGTAGCACCCCAGCTTATTTTTATTTTGCCCTGGGGCCGAACTGCATGCCTGTACACTTGGAGTACCGCGACCTGTAGTTAATGTCCACACAGTGGACACACATGTCCCTAAGGTAACTTCCATCTTATATCTGCTCCCTGATCTCACGGAAAATTGTAAGTGGCTACTGCCTGAGATCGAATCAATCAATCAATGTTTATTTATATAGCCCAATATCACAAATGTTACATTTGTCTCAGTGGACTTCACAGTTTGTACAAAATATCAGTATGACAATACGACACCCTCTGTCCTTAGACCCTCACATCGTACAAGGAAAAACTTCCGAAGAAAACCCACAGTTTAAAGGGAACATGGGAGAAACCTCAGGGAGAGCAACAGAGGAGGGATCCCTCTCCCAGGACGGACAGACGTGCAATAGATGCCGTGTGTAAATTGAAAAGATAATACATTTGCAACATAGGTAGAATGCTGTGGTTTTATTAAATGTGCCAACTGCTAGGACTGTCTTAGGGAAGACAGCTTTTAGATGCGCAGCTCCTCTGTCTTGGAATAGTCTGCAAAACTGCCCGACTATTGCGGATCCATTTTTCCAGCACAAAACCTCCTCTTTTACGCATTAAGATCTTCAACGATTTGTATTGCTGCCTTCTCTGAGCCCAAACCCATCAAACAGTCATCCACATAGAAATTTCGATTAACTGCTTCAACAGTCTCAGCAGAAAAGCACTGATTTATGTCCTGAATCCTTGATGTCTCCAAAGATCGGATCAGAAAGGACTCGTACATGTCTCTCAATGAATTTGACCAAGTCAATGAAATGAGCTCTGTTGTTTGAGGCTTCCATGATGTTATGAGCTTTGTTTCTCCATTGTTCTCTTAGTTTGTATGTCAACTTGAAGACAACCATTTTCATATTGGAGGGCAAACCCAACTCCTGCATGTACTGAAGTTCTTCCATCACATTAGCACATCCACGCAGAAATAAAGCATAGGCTTGTAGTGCCTTAATGTCTTCTGCCTTTGTTATTGTTGGCCAAGCCTTTCCTATGTAAGCAGCAGCGATCTTGTACTCATTCCCAAAATGTTCTTGCAAAAGACCCTTTGCCACAATGTAGCCACGTTCTGGAGCCATGTGCTGGCAGCTACGAACCAGTTCCTGTGGCTATCCATTTGTGAACTGTTCTAAATAGTACAAGCAGTCGGCTTTGCTTTCCGCTCCTTGTTCAAATGCTTTAAGCCCCTGTCACACTGTCCCGAAATTGACACCCGATGGACACACGATATAGGAAATGTTCAAATTCGGCTCTGATCGTAACAACATCGCGCCATTCGTGAGGGCATCTTAAGCCATCGTATGACCGTCGGTGGAGTTTCTCAGGCTCCGGCAGCAACTTCATGAGGGGCAACTTCGTAAGGCACTCGTGAGGGCATCTTGTCGAATCGTGTCATCTTCGTGTTATCATCGGTGCCATCGGGCATTCGCCCTCACTCTGATTGGGGCGAATGCCCGATGGCACCGATGATAACAAGATGCCCCCACGATGGCCTTACAAAGGGCAAAATTGACACACAAATTCAACACGAAAATGAACCTTCTCAAGGTCCTTCGGCAATTTTTTGGCATGCCAAAGATTATCCCACCGCTCACGAAGTTGCTGCCGGAGCCTGAGAAACAACACCGACGGTCATACGATGGCTTAAGATGCCCTCACGAATGGCCCGATGTTGCTACGATCAGAGCCGAATTTGAACAATTCCTTTATCGTGTGTCCATCTGGTTGTTTTATTGCACAACAAAATCATGTAAACATATTATGTAAATAACCCAATTTGTGTTCTGTGAAACTGAAAAAGATATAATATATTATTTTGAAGGAGAGTTGACAGGAAGTTGTTGTTGCTATGGAAACAACATTACGGAGAAAACGTAATATTTTCTACATATAAAGACGGATAAAGTAAAGAACAAAGTCTGAAGATATCAGTACAGTATCATAGTACTGTAACATAATTGTTTGTGTTACTTTCGTTGCAGTTTTATGATGATGATAGTGATAAAGAATGCATCTAACGTTCCGCTGTTCATTATAATATAAAAACAGAGCATTAAACAAACCATCATGCTCTTACTTTGAAATCATGCGGAAATGTCGTCATCAGCAGGCCATCACGTGGTTTCCGAAAATCACCGAGTGACACGAGTAGATTTCAGCCGAGACCGGCGGAAAATATGTCTCAAAATTCCGTGTGTGTAAAAAGACGATCCACGAGCAGAGATTTGAGATCCGCAAGTGGTCGACAAATACAAAATGGATTCACAAATGCCTGATCGAAAGTTGTAAATGTTAAAGAGATAATCACAGATCTTTTTTTTATTTGTGAGTTTGCAAATCTTTTAAATGCATTTGTGGTGTTTTACAAATCACATATTTACACACAAATTATTTTTATGTTCACACAAATTATTTTGAGACATATCTATGCCCATAGCGCGTTCACGCGGAGGGTCCGCCATATTGACTGTAATTACAACGAGTGTGGAGGGGGAGTGGGCTATCAAGCCCTCAAACAGCGAGTCTGCAGCGGTGCTGACTTGAGACCGGTTGTCACTACCTGATCCGTCCCCCTGCCCGATCGGTACTGCGCATGTGCGAGATGGTCCGCCATATTGGACAACTCCGGACGGCAACCCAGGAAGGACACTTGACACAGCGGCTTTTGGCAAAGCTCAAAAATAAAACGAGAGAGAGATGAGTTATTGTTATCACAACGTGACATCACTATTATTTAACAACTCTTTTTATTGGGTTCTTTTATTTGGGGTTAAGAACATTGTCAGAATAAGTGAGGAATGGATTTAACTTCTGTTAGACAGCTATATGCCATACATGTTTGCATACATTCTCAGTAAATATTTATTCAGTATGATAGCTGTCTAACAGAGATGCTGATTTGAAACCGTTGTTACATACAGTTACGGCATTTCCTGTTTCTGCCGGAGAGAGGGGAGAGAGGGGAGAGAGAGGAGAGAGAGGAGAGAGGGGAGAGAGGGGAGAGAGGAGAGAGGGGAGAGAGGGGAGAGAGGGGAGAGAGGGGAGGCCGTCCCAAAGCGTGCTGCTGTATTTACTCCCTCCATCTGACAGGAGGGAGCCTCGTTGAGCTGCGAGTGTGGCTACAGACGGAGTTCACTCCGTCACGGAGGGGTAGGGTCGAGGGAGTGGTTTGGGATTGGGCCTAAATGTCCAGTTCGAAATAGTCCATTTCCCTTTTTTACTGGTTTCTTCCCATCATTCACCACACGATATTTATGGTTTACACAATACCTTTTGCTTTCTTTTTAATCCCGTGTTTGTGTGTGTGCGTGTTCTCTGTGTGTGCTCCTTGTGTGTGTGTTCCGTGTGTGGTCAAAAACTGTATGGGCCTTCCGGCAGAACCTCTCACCAACACACATAGGTTCCTACCTTTATACCCACAGTTAATTGGCTCCTACAGTGCAGGTCCCTCCATTCAGGAGGCTGGTGTTAAATTACAGGCTGTTTTTAACATTATTCAGACTCAGCTCTCTGAGCTTAAGCTTCTTTTAAATGTTGATAAAACTAAGGTAATGCTCTTTTCTAAAGCTAAAAAGACACCAGAGCCTGTTTTGGATATTGTTACTATGCAAGGACAAGTACTTGAAGTGGTTGCCTGTTATAAATACCTAGGTATCTGGCTTGATGATTGTCTCTCTTTTAAACTTCAGGTCAATAACCTGCTTAAAAAGCTGAGGGTTAGACTAGGTTTCTTTTTCAGAAACAAGTCCTGTTTCTCGCTTGAGGCCAGGAAAAGGCACTGTGACCTTTGACCTGTGCTGGACTATGGTGATCTGGTCTATATGAATGCACCTGCCTATTGCCTGAACAAGTTAGATGCCGCCTATCACAGCGCACTGAGATTTGTCACTAACTGTAAAGCACTTACTCATCACTGTACCCTGTATGCCGAGGCAGGTCTGCCATCACTTACTGTAAAGAGGCTCAGTCATTGGTTCACGTTTATTTATAAAGCTTTGTTGGGTTTTGTCCCGTATTCTATCTGCTCTCTGAGAACACAGAGAGTTGCAAGCAGCTATTGTCTGAGATCGCATGATGTAGTACTGTTAGATCTGTCTTAGGTAAGACAGCTTTTAAGTGTGCAGCGCCACTTGCTTGGAACAGTCTACAGCAGGGGTGGCCAACCAGTCAGAGGTTAAGAGCCACATTTTTTCCATGTTACTGCAAAGAGCCACATCAAACACACAGTCACTGATACCGCTTGTTTCAGTTTTTTGTTTTCTGGAGACAAGATTTCAACCACGACACTGATGCATTTTTGTGGCATTGGGAAATCTATTCTTTAAATCCTCTGGAGCAGAGAGAGGAGCTGTGGATTATTGTTATTGATTAATGCATCAGTGTTTCTTAGGGTCAAAAACACTAAACTCACAACTTAAAATGAAAGCGTTTAGTTTATTTAATAAAAGAGCACATGTTCAATGTGAAAAGTGACAGTAGTTATAGATTATTTGCAATTTGGTGCTATATATATATATATTTTTTTTAATTATATATATTTTTTAAACACCTTGAATTTCAGGGGGGGTCGCGGGGCACCGTTGGCGGGGCGCAGCGCCCCTCCAAGACAATGGTAGGGGAACACTGCGCTGTCATCCTCTCATACTGACACCTGACACCACACATACACACCTAGGGAGAGCCGGGACGAAAGTAACACGGGACGAAAGTAACACGGGACAAAAGTAACGGAGCGATTTTATCCGAGCCCAAACAACTTTGACCGGCCAAATTACGTCAGAATGATCAGCATTCGATCCTTAACAGACCTACTAAATATCAGGTTTAATTGTCAGGAGTAGCTAGTGTTGTCACGATACCAACATTTTGGTTTAGATACCAAGTCAAGAATTGTGATTCCGATTCTTTTTCGATACTTTTCTTAAAAAAAGGGAAACAGTCTTAAATGTAATTATTGTGCTTTATTTCACACCAGAACCAGAACACAAACTTTAAACAATGAGAACAATAAATAAAATAAATGACAAGAATTCGTATTAAATCAAATTAATACATTTCTTACAGACAGGCCTCGTGGTGTCCGTAGGCTTGCCCTCACTGTCAGAGATATAGCTCAAATGTAGCTTCTGGAGTCTTTTTTGTCAACAAGTCGAGGCACAGCGGCAGTTGCACTCCCACTTGCAGCCATGCTTCTTGTTTTCTCACATGCTCTGGCAGCTAGCGCGTGCACGAGAGAGGGGAGGCACTTGAGCGTGCTTCCACTCACCGCAGTGCAGGGAGTGGAAGCAGAGCGCTGAACACACACGGCTCTTATTAAAACGGCGCTTTCTCACCGGAGTACTTTCCCCCGTCATTCTTAAAGTACCGATACCAATGAAACGGAAGAATCATAACGTTTTTAACGGCAGGGTATTGCGGTACCTTTCAAGTATCGGTACACCGTGCAACACTAGTCAGGAGTCAGTGTCTCTCCCCCAAACTCACACAATTCGATATGAACTGAAGAGCCGCATGAAACCAGGCAAAGAGCCGCATGCGGCTCGAGAGCCGCGGGTTGGCCACCCCTGGTCTACAGCTACAATTGAAACTGAGCAATTTTATTCCTCTGAATGTTTTTCTGAAGTGAAATGCTCTTTGAAACTATGGGTATTTGTAAATGTTGATAATTATGTAAATGTATCCTGTAAATATGTTGTATGATATCCTCTATTGTTTCATGTTTCATCCATCCATCCATCTTCTTCCGCTTATCCGTGGTCGGGTCGCGGGGGTAGCAGTTCCAGCAGAGAGCCCCAAACTTCCTTTTCCCTGGCGACATCAACCAGCTCTGACTGGGGGATCCCAAGGCGCTCCCAGGCCAGCGAAGAGATATAATCCCTCCACCTGGTCCTAGGTGTACCCCTTGGTCTCTTCCCAGCTGGACGTGCCTGGAACACCTCCCTAGGGAGGCGCCCAGGTGGCATCCTAACTAGGTGCCCGAACCACCTCAACTGGCTCCTTTCGACGCGAAGGAGGAGCGGCTCAACTCCGAGTCCCTCCCGGATGACCGAACTTCTCACCTTATCCCTAAGGGAGACACCAGCCACCCTGCGGAGAAAACCCATCTCGGCCGCTTGTATCCGCGATCTCGTTCTTTCGGTCATGACCCATCCTTCATGACCATAGGTGAGGGTAGGAACGAAAATGGCCCGGTAGACAGAGAGCTTTGCCTTCTGGCTCAGCTCCCTTTTCGTCACAACGGTGCGGTAAAGCGACTGCAGTACCGCTCCCGCTGCTCCGATTCTCCGGCCCATCTCACGCTCCATTGTTCCCTCACTCGAGAACAAAACCCCGAGATACTTGAACTCCTTCACTTGGGGTAAGGACTCATTCCCTACTTGGAGTGGACAATCCATCGGTTTCCTGCTGAGAACCATGGCCTCAGATTTGGAGGTGCTGATCCTCATCCCAGCCGCTTCACACTCGGTTGCGAACCGATCCAGTGAGTGCTGAAGGTCGCAGACCGATGAAGCCATCAGAACCACATCATCTGCAAAAAGCAGTGGTGCAATCCTTAGCCCACCGAACTGCAGACCCCCCCCCCCCATGACTACGCCTCGAAATCCGATCCATGTATATTACAAACAGGATTGGTGACAAAGCGCAGCCCTGGCGGAGGCCAACCCTCACCGGAAATGGGTCCGACTTACTGCCGAGGAGCCGGACACAGCTCTCGCTTTGGGAGTACAGAGATTGGATGGCCCTGAGTAGAGACCCCCTCACCCCATACTCCCGCAGCACCTCCCACAGTAACTCCCTGGGAACCCGGTCATACGCCTTCTCCAAGTCCACAAAACACATGTAGACCGGATAAGCGTACTCCCAAGCCCCCTCCAGGATCCTTGCGACAGTAAAAAGCTGATCCGTCGTTCCACGACCAGGACGGAATCCGCATTGTTCCTCCTCAATCTGAGGTTCGACAATCGGCCTGACCCTCCTTTCGAGTACCTTAGAGTAAACTTTCCCGGGGAGGCTGAGTAGTGTGATGCCTCTGTAATTGGCACACACCCTCTGGTCCCCCTTTTTAAAAAGGGGAACCACCACCCCGGTCTGCCACTCCTTCGGTACCGTTTCCGACTTCCACGCAATGTTGATGAGACGTGTCAACCAAGACAGTCCCTCAACACCCAGAGCCTTCAGCATTTCTGGGCGGATCTCATCCACCCCCGGGGCTTTGCCACTGTGGAGTTGTTTAACAACCTCAGTGACCTCCCCCCGGGAGATTGGTGTTGATCCCCCGTCATACTCCAGCTCTGCCTCTAACATAGAGGACGGAGTTGTCGGGTTCAGGAGTTCCTCAAAGTGCTCCTTCCAACGCCCTAACACTCCATCAGTTGAGGTCAACAACGTCCCATCCTTACTGTACACAGCTTGGATGGTTCCCTGCTTCCCCCTCCTGAGGTGTCGGACAGTTTTCCAGAACAACTTTGGTGCCGCCCGAAAGTCGTTTTCCATGTCCTCTCCGAACTTCTCCCACACCCGCTGCTTTGCCTCGGCCACGGCTGAGGCTGCTGCCCTTCGGGCCTGTCGGTACCTTGCAACTGCCTCGGGAGTCCCCCGGGATAACAAATCCCTGAAGGCCTCCTTCTTCAGTCGGACGGCTTCCCTGACCACCGGTGTCCACCAGGAGGTTCGAGGGTTACCGCCCCTTGAGGCACCTAGGACCTTGAGACCACAGCTCCCCGCCGCGGCTTCGGCAATAGAGGCTTTGAACACCGACCACTCTGGTTCAATGTCCCCAACCTCCACAGGAATGCCCGAAAAGCTCCGCCGGAGGTGTGAGTTGAAGGCCTCCTGAACCTGGGCCTCCTCCAGACGTTCCCAGTTCACCCGAACTACACGTTTGGGCTTACCAGGTCTATCCAGAGGCTTCCCCTGCCACTCGACCCAACTCACCACCAGATGGTGATCAGTTGACAACTCCGCCCCTCTCTTTACCCGAGTGTCCAAAACATACGGCCTCAGGTCCGATGATACGATAACGAAATCGATCATGGACCTTCTGCCTAGGGTGCTCTGGTACCACGTACACTTATGAGCATCCCTATGTTCGAACATGGTGTTTGTTATGGCCAATCCATGACTAGCACAGAAGTCCAGTAACAAACCACCACTCCGGTTCAGATCAGGGGGGCCGTTCCTCCCAATCACGCCCCTCCAAGTGTCTCCATCATTGCCCACATGTGCGTTGAAGTCTCCCAGCAAGATTAAAGAGTCCCCTTCAGGAGCCCCATACAGGACTCTTTCCAGGGTCTCCAAGAAGGCCGTATACTCTGAACTGCTGTTGGGTGCATAAGCACACACAACAGTCAGAGTTTTCCCCCCATAACCCGCAGGCGTAGGGAGGCAACCCTCTCGTCCACTGGGGTAGACTCCAACAACGAAGCACCCAACCGGGGACTTGTGAGTATCCCCACACCCGCCCGGCGCCTCACACCTTGAGCAACTCCGGAGAAGAATAGAGTCCAACCCCTTTCCAGAAGTAAGGTTCCAGAGCCGACGCTGTGCGTAGAGGTGAGCCCAACCAGATCCAACTGGTACCGCTCCACCTCCCGCACAAGCTCCGACTCCTTCCCCCCCAGAGAGGTGACGTTCCACGTCCCCAAAGCCAGCTTCTGTTGCCCGGGTCTGGTCCGTCGAGACCCTCCGCTTTCACTGCCACCCTTCTGGCAGCGCACCCGACCCCATCGTTGTTTCCCGTAGGTGGTGGGCCCGCGGGATGGAGAAGCGGAGGTGTTGCCCACGTTGCCTTTTCGTGTTTCATGTGGAACCTAATTGCTGCAGGTCTCCCTTGAAAAAGAGATCTATGATCTCAATGGGACCAATCTGGATAAATAAAGGTTTGAAATGAAATGAGAGAGAAAGATTTAAGGAGTAACAGAATGTAGAGAGAGGGAGAGCTTAAGGAAATGAAGAGTACACATATGGGGGAAAGGATGTAGGATGAGAGAGGACAGAAGAACAGAACAGGGAGAAGAGGGTGATGGAGAAACAAGACGTTAAAGTGGGTTATGAAAGCTCCAGGAGTGAGAGCGGAAATGCAGAGCAAGACTGTGCGTAATACCTTTGACTGTGCTTTTCAACTTCTCAGTAGTCTCCTTTCTTTCCACCCGATGTTTGAAGCTTCAGAGGACATCAGTCAGGTGACATTTGGTCATTGGAGCAGGAACCGACACAAAGTATTGAAACAGTGGACTTCATATCAGCCGCTCATCTCTATTCCAGCAGCTCCAGTGAATCAGTCAGTAACAGCTCTGATGTGTTGAAGAGCAGGGACTCCTCCTGGCTGCACCTCTCCATCTCTTTGACCTCTGACCTGGATTCTATCGCTGCTCATACTGTGGAGACGAAGGTCAGGCAGAAACACATGCTGTGGGAGGAACTCCAAAATACTATGTCAATAAATAAATATATTTTCAAAAAAACCCTCATCTGTTTGTTCTTCATGAAACACTTGTAGACTGTTCTCTGTCTCTCACACTCCTCAGGAAGCGACAGGAAACTGAAGTAACACGTTGATTGTCAACAAATCGTTAATACAGTACATATTTAAGCATACATTTATGTGAAGGATATTAATGTGGTTCAGACCTTTACATTTTTTGATCATTGAGATGTCTTTATTGACACAAACAATCAACATGCCAAACACAACACAAACTGGTAAATACAACACATCATTTGGGAGGGAGATGATGGAAATCAAACAATTCATAACAGCAGCGCAAACTGCTGATATCAGGTTTTTACTTTTATCTTAAGCAAAATGGTGATATGATATATAGTTGTATTTATAAAACTCCTGCCAAACCCACACTGTGTCTGAGTTTATAATCTTTCTGTGTTCCGTCATCAGCTCATAATAAAACCAAAAAAGCCATTGTATATTTCACTGAAATATACAATGGACAAGTTTTCCTTCCTGAAAAGTCATATTTTTATATATAAATGTGTTGAATATTATATATATCAATAATAATTGATAGCAAAGCTGTCAACATTCTGACAAGGTGTGTGTCCATAGTCCTGAGGCTGGACATGTGTTAGATTGACATGTCTCTTTCCCCTGTCTTCCTGCTCAGCAGCAGGTACTGGCCTCCGGCGCCTGCTTCTCCCCCCCCAGCCACACGGGGGCGCTGCTGATCTTGGCACTCTGGGCCCTGGCCTCTCTGGACTCGCCCTGCATCCCCACCCCCTCAGTGGCCACGCGCTTGTGGATCTCCGAGGCCATGGTGAGGAAAGCCCTCTCCACATTATCAGAGCTCTTAGCACTGGTCTCCAGGAGGGGGACCTTCAGAGAGGAGGCCAGGTCCTGAGGGGGGGGAGGGGCAGGGGGAGTGGAACAAAGAGTACAAATCTGTTAACAATACAGTCATACAGTGTAAACATACTCCATTCATTATTCAACTTAAAAGTATCAGCAGTAACATGTACTCATGTTTGACAAGTGAGTACACACCTATTGTACATTGAAAATAAATCTCCTAAGTGTCCTTATTTATTGAGGAGTTGACATCAATAAATAAGTATATTTCAGCAATAATTTCTCATATTTCAATCCAATTATAACAAAGCAAATAAGTCTTACATTTATAAAACATTTAGCATAACAGGTTTGCTGGAAATTAAATATGATTTCTGCTCAATATCCCTGACTGTAATTACATATATCGTTTTTCCGTTCAATAATGTATTAATCCATTAATTAAAGAAATGTATTCCTACAGAGGCTTGCCGAACTGTTTCATGAAACTCTGTTCAGTATTACACTGGTTATGACCATGTCAAATTTGAAGATATTTTTAGCACAATATACAATATAACACATCAGTACATTCATAATATTGTTATAAATAATTCAATAATAGGTTTGTGGAAATTCTCATTGGAATTATATTTAAAATGACCCTGGTTATGACGGTGTCAAGATTTCAGTTATTTGACTTTGTTACTGAAAGTTGTCAAACTTTACATTCGATACTGCTAACAATGTTGTCTCCTTTTTAAAGCAACCCATTTAATTAAATGACCATTACATGTAATAGTTTAGTTTCTGGAAGTGGAACACTGGATGTTTACCTGCGCGGTAGAGAGCTCCACCACCTTCTTACTAACCAGGTCCGACTTGTTTCCCACGAGCAGCCTGGAGACGTTCTCACAGGCGTAGCGATCGATCTCATCCAGCCACTGCTTGACGTTGTTAAAGGACTCCTGTGGAGAGAAGAGAGAGAGAAGAGAAGCAGGGGAAGAAAAGTTCATATTTAATACACTCTCTCCTACTATGTTGAGGATGATGTGCCAGAAACAATGGCTGACCTGCTCAGTGACGTCGTACACGATGATAATGCCGTGAGCTCCCCTGTAGTAGCTGGAGGTGATGGTTCGAAACCTCTCCTGACCTGCCGTGTCCCACTGACACACACACACACACACACACACACACACACACACACACACACACACACACACACACACACACACACACACACACACACACACACACACACACACACACACACACACACACACACATACACTGAGGGATGTCCTGGGTCTGTGTACATTCTCCTATTTGTATTAAATTCAATCAAAAGGAGAAAAAGCCTGAATATGACTTCTTCTTTTGTCCTCTCCACTGTTAGGAGACGTTACATCACATTTCATTGAGCTGACGCTTTTATCCAAAGCGACTTACAATAAGTGCAACAACCTTAGAGAATCAAACTCCGAACAACAAGGGAAGTGCAGATATATTCACTTCAAACAAGATCATAGTTAGTGCTGGTGAATCAGTTACAAGGACAGACTGACCTACTCCTAGCAGATGTAGCAGCTACAATTTAGCCAACACAGCAATGGGGCTCAGACAACAGCTTACATCTGTTGCTGTTACACAGGACACACCCACACCACTGACTATGCCTGATAAACAAAATCTTACAATCTGTAGTTTCACTGTTTTCCCATCCATGTCGATGGTCCTGATTTTGAAGTCCACTCCGATGGTGGAGATGTAGCTCTCAGTGTAGGTGTCATCCTGGGGGGGTTCATTAAACAAGCATTATCTTATTAAAAGTGTGTGTGTGTGTGTGTGTGTGTGTGTGTGTGTGTGTGTGTGTGTGTGTGTGTGTGTGTGTGTGTGTGTGTGTGTGTGTGTGTGTGTGTGTGTGTGTGTGTGTGTTACAGGCCTACCGCAAAGCGCAGCAGCAGACACGACTTTCCGACTCCAGAGTCACCGATTAGAAGAAGTTTGAACAAGTAGTCACTGTAGGAGACACACACACACACACATACATACAGACACATACATACAGACACATACACACATATAGACACACACACACACACACACACACACACACACACACATACAGACACATACACACATATAGACACACACATACGGACACACACACATACATCAGATGAAAAAATAACACTCTTGTACTTGTTGTGAAAGTTATACAACAAGGCACAGTTGGGAGAAGTGCCTGTAAGAACTACAATTCCCAAGAGCCACAGGGGCCTAGTGATCCAACTGCGAGAATCGTCTGTGCAGAAAATGAACAAGATGTTTTTTTTCTGTAACTAAGAGCTGTGTATACTTGTAGGTCAGTATTTGTAATGTAATATACACACATATAGTATAACATTGGTGCCTGCCCACGCACTGGATTAAATCACACAGCAAGGGGAGAGTTAACGCATCAACAAACACACACAGGACCCCTGAACACTGTGTCCAGGACAAAAACAAGTACTTGAATGCTCTCCTAACTTTTTGGGTCAGCTCTCACTGTGAGGAGTGGATGTCAGTGTGTACCTGGCAGTAACACACAGCATACAGGAAGAACAACACTTACTATTCAGGATTCATCATCGGAGAGGTGGCTCCTGGTGACACGGCCAAAGAATTCAATCCTGAAGGTGAAAACAGTCCGATTATCTCAGACTCTGTGAAGTGGTGTACTGTTTTGTGTGTGTGTGTGTGTGTGTGTGTGTGTGTGTGTGTGTTTGTCCTTTTGGAGGGCAAATGGCAGAATAAGCTGGAACAACCGGCTGACTGATGAGCTCTGGGATATGCGATGGCTGAGCATTATTTATTAATAAAGAGCAGCTCAGGTGACACTGGGGACAGCACCTGGAACCAAGATGTTCACACACACACACATACACACACACACACACACACACACACACACACACACACACACACACACACACACACACACACACACCCTGCATTGCTGATTACAATAACCCTAAGTCTAAACTAAGATATTTGTGTGCCTCTTCTCTTAACACACAGCGTCTCCTCTGTTATACGTCACGGGACAGACCACCGCTCTTGTGGTTTGTCTGGAACCATGCGTGAGACTTCAAACGAGAAAAAACAGAAGGGTGCCAGCCAATGGTTTTATTACACATTTACTTCAATTTATTCGTGTTTTTGTATCTCCTAAGTCTTTGATCGTAGGGCTCTAATTTGGCCTCTTGGGGGCAGTGGAAACAAACTCTAAACACAAGACTGAAATATGATCACCTTAAAGGCAACACAAACAACATTTTGGATGTATTTATTTTTGTCTCCCTTTTTTGGACAGATAGAGATAACAGGACAGCGGGAGAGAGTGGGGACGAACTGTGCCAAGGGTTGGGGGCTAGATTCAATGACTTTTTGATGAAAGGACTTGTTCACATGTGGCCCCCGCTCTACAAGGGGACCCAACCTGGTGATTAATTGTTATATAAGTATATTGATTGGTCTCATTTTATTATTTTTTGCCATCGGGTCTATTGGGTTTTACTTTGTACTCACCAAAGTCATAGCTGACTACATCTATTAAAAAGTCAGACAGACAGGACTTGAATCTGATTGGTTGTTAACTGTAAGGCCAGTTCTTATATCACTCCATGGAGGTAAAACTGTGAGTACACTTAACTCTCTGTTATAATTCCTCATTGCACCAGCAGCAGGACATTATCAGTTGTTTTGTTAAAGAGCAAAACTGCTTACATTTTTGCTTAAAACCCATTATTTGTGTCATGGCTAAATTATATTAATATGTTCTGTTTCTTCAATAAAGATTTGCCTAAAAACCCCTTACTGTCACTTAAACCCTCACTAAAAGAATTGTTTGTTTTTGTTCCTCATCAGAAGACTTGTTGTCCAGCGAACACATGCGCACGCACACACACACACACACACACATACACACACGCGCACACACACACACACATACACACACGCGCACACACACACACGCACACACATACACAACACACACACACACACACGCACACACACACACACACACACACACACACACACACACACACACACACACACACACACACACACACACACACACACACACACAGTGAACTGATCTGGAGTTTTGTCCAAACACAGTCCATCTGGCTGAGTATTCTCCCAGTGAGAGGTGAGTTGTTGTAGTGGTTCTCAGAGGTCAGTGTTAAAGCTTGGTGTCAGTATTGTAAGATTAATGCACTTTAATGATGTAATGGAGCCATTTAGCTGTAGTATATGTATTCAACTAGTATTTGACTTTGATTGTCGTTCAACTGATATTTAAAACCTTCTTCAGAGGCTTTCATAAAGGTTCACGGAAAAAACAAAGTATCTCGTGCGCACGAGATACTTTCTCGTTCGCACGAGGTACTTTTTCGTGCGCACGATATACTTTTTCGTGCGCACGAGAAAGTTACCGATGCGCCAAGTAGGATGTGGAGCACACAGGAGACAACCGTTCCATTGCAGACTGTTATGTTTATGTGGGAAAATAGCAGTGCATACATTATTTGAGATATATTTCGAACTCGGACTTCATTTAGGGACATTTTGGCCAGAGGTGTAGAGCTATTTGTTTAAGCACCATCCATCCATCCATCTTCTTCCGCTTATCCGTGGTCGGGTCGCGGGGGTAGCAGTTCCAGCAGAGAGCCCCAAACTTCCTTTTCCCTGGCGACATCAACCAGCTCTGACTGGGGGATCCCAAGGTGCTCCCAGGCCAGCGAAGAGATATAATCCCTCCACCTGGTCCTAGGTCTACCCCTTGGTCTCTTCCCAGCTGGACGTGCCTGGAACACCTCCCTAGGGAGGCGCCCAGGTGGCATCCTAACTAGGTGCCCGAACCACCTCAACTGGCTCCTTTCGACGCAAAGGAGGAGCGACTCAACTCCGAGTCCCTCCCGGATGACCGAACTTCTCACCTTATCCCTAAGGGAGACACCAGCCACCCTGCGGAGAAAACCCATCTCGGCCGCTTGTATCCGCGATCTCGTTCTTTCGGTCATGACTCATCCTTCATGACCATAGGTGAGGGTAGGAACGAAAATGGCCCGGTAGACAGAGAGCTTTGCCTTCTGGCTCAGCTCCCTTTTCGTCACAACGGTGCGGTAAAGCGACTGCAGTACCGCTCCCGCTGCTCCGATTCTCCGGCCCATTTCCCGCTCCATTGTTCCCTCACTCGAGAACAAGACCCAGAGATACTTGAACTCCTTCACTTGGGGTAAGGACTCATTCCCTACTTGGAGAGGACAATCCATTGGTTTCCTGCTGAGAACCATGGCCTCAGATTTGGAGGTGCTGATCCTCATCCCAGCCGCTTCACACTCGGTTGCGAACCGATCCAGTGAGTGCTGAAGGTCGCAGACCGATGAAGCCATCAGAACCACATCATCTGCAAAAAGCAGTGGTGCAATCCTTAGCCCACCGAACTGCAGACCCCCCCCCCATGACTACGCCTCGAAATCCGATCCATGTATATTAGAAACAGGATTGGTGACAAAGCGCAGCCCTGGCGGAGGCCAACCCTCACCGGAAATGGGTCCGACTTACTGCCGAGGACCCGGACACAGCTCTCGCTTTGGGAGTACATAGATTGGATGGCCCTGAGTAGAGACCCCCTCACCCCATACTCCCGCAGCACCTCCCACAGTAACTCCCTGGGAACCCGGTCATATGCCTTCTCCAAGTCCACAAAACACATGTAGACCGGATAAGCGTACTCCCAAGCCCCCTCCAGGATCCTTGCGAGAGTAAAAAGCTGATCCGTCGTTCCACGACCAGGATGGAATCCGCATTGTTCCTCCTCAATCTGAGGTTCGACAATCGGCCTGACCCTCCTTTCGAGTACCTTAGAGTAAACTTTCCCGGGGAGGCTGAGTAGTGTGATGCCTCTGTAATTGGCACACACCCTCTGGTCCCCCTTTTTAAAAAGGGGAACCACCACCCCGGTCTGCCACTCCTTCGGTACCGTTTCCGACTTCCACGCAATGTTGATGAGACGTGTCAACCAAGACAGTCCCTCAACACCCAGAGCCTTCAGCATTTCTGGGCGGATCTCATCCACCCCCGGGGCTTTGCCACTGTGGAGTTGTTTAACAACCTCAGTGACCTCCCCCCGGGAGATTGGTGTTGATCCCCCGTCATACTCCAGCTCTGCCTCTAACATAGAGGACGGAGTTGTCGGGTTCAGGAGTTCCTCAAAGTGCTCCTTCCAACGCCCTAACACTCCATCAGTTGAGGTCAACAACGTCCCATCCTTACTGTACACAGCTTGGATGGTTCCCTGCTTCCCCCTCCTGAGGTGTCGGACAGTTTTCCAGAACCACTTTGGTGGTGCCGCCCGAAAGTCCTTTTCCATGTCCTCTCCGAACTTCTCCCACACCCGCTGCTTTGCCTCGGCCACGGCTGAGGCTGCTGCCCTTCGGGCCTGTCGGTACCTTGAAACTGCCTCGGGAGTCCCCCGGGATAACAAATCCCTGAAGGCCTCCTTCTTCAGTCGGACGGCTTCCCTGACCACCGGTGTCCACCAGGAGGTTCGAGGGTTACCGCCCCTTGAGGCACCTAGGACCTGGAGACCACAGCTCCCCGCCGCGGCTTCGGCAATAGAGGCTTTGAACACCGACCACTCTGGTTCAATGTCCCCAACCTCCACAGGAATGCCCGAAAAGCTCCGCCGGAGGTGTGAGTTGAAGGCCTCCTGAACCTGGGCCTCCTCCAGACGTTCCCAGTTCACCCGAACTACACGTTTGGGCTTACCAGGTCTATCCAGAGGCTTCCCCTGCCACTCGACCCAACTCACCACCAGATGGTGATCAGTTGACAACTCCGCCCCTCTCTTTACCCGAGTGTCCAAAACATACGGCCTCAGGTCCGATGATGCGATAACGAAATCGATCATGGACCTTCTGCCTAGGGTGCTCTGGTACCACGTACACTTATGAGCATCCCTATGTTCGAACATGGTGTTTGTTATGGCCAATCCATGACTAGCACAGAAGTCCAGTAACAAACCACCACTCCGGTTCAGATCAGGGGGGCCGTTCCTCCCAATCACGCCCCTCCAAGTGTCTCCATCATTGCCCACATGTGCGTTGAAGTCTCCCAGCAAGATTAAAGAGTCCCCTTCAGGAGCCCCATACAGGACTCTTTCCAGGGTCTCCAAGAAGGCCGTATACTCTGAACTGCTGTTGGGTGCATAAGCACACACAACAGTCAGAGTTTCCCCCCCCATAACCCGCAGGCGTAGGGAGGCAACCCTCTCGTCCACTGGGGTAGACTCCAACAACGAAGCACCCAACCGGGACTTGTGAGTATCCCCACACCCGCCCGGCGCCTCACACCTTGAGGAACTCCGGAGAAGAATAGAGTCCAACCCCTATCCAGAAGTAAGGTTCCAGAGCCTACGCTGTGCGTAGAGGTGAGCCCAACCAGATCCAACTGGTACCGCTCCACCTCCCGCACAAGCTCCGACTCCTTCCCCCCCAGAGAGGTGACGTTCCACGTCCCCAAAGCCAGCTTCTGTCGCCCGGGTCTGGTCCGTCGAGACCCTCCGCTTTCACTGCCACCCTTCTGGCAGCGCACCCAACCCCATCGTTGTTTCCCGTAGGTGGTGGGCCCGCGGGACGGAGAAGCGGAGGTGTTGCCCACGTTGCCTTTTCGGGATGGGCCCGGCCGGGCTCCGTGGCAAGCCCGGCCACCAGACGATCGCCGACGAGTCCTCCTTCTGGGCCTGGCTCCAGAAAGGGACCCGGGCTTCCTCCGGGCCGGGTATCCTCACATCTTGTGTCGTCTTTCATGAGGTCTTTTGAACCAATCTTAGTCTGGCCCCTTGCCTGAGACCAATTTGCCATGGGAGACCCTACCAGGAACACAAGGTTCCAGACAAACACAGCCCCCAGGTTCATCAGGGCATACAAACCTCTCTACCACGGTAAGGTGCTGGTTCTTCAGAGAGGCGGATGTTTAAGCACCGGATTGTCAAAACAGGAGAGTCTGTAAACCAGTCTGCTTTGTTCTATGAATTCATGTCCGTGACTCTCACATTATCTGCGCACAGAGCTATGCCTTTAACGCAGTGTTTTTCAAAGTGGGGGCCGCCAGGGGGGTCACGCAAAGTTTGAGGGAAACGGGATTTTAAAAAAATGTTTTGTAGATGTTATTAATAACTGCATATCTATCAATCTATGTGTCCTTTGATGCCAATCTTTTCATATTTTTTATTTTTGAATCACACGAACCGCCCTTCAAGCCAATCAGAATTGAGCTGCCGCTACTGAGAGTGAAACTGAGTATCTGCCCAGCTTTTGGAACAAGTGAGAGCTAGTGAATATTTCACTCTGCAGCTGGATGAGAGCACGGATGTAGCAAATGTCGCAGAATTGCTTCATACATCAGATTTATTTCAGAAGACAACTTTGTTGAGAAAATATTATTTTGCAAAGCACTGAAAGGTAGGACCACACGAAGAGACATTTTCCAAGTTTTAGATGAGTACATCATCTCAAATGGACTTGACTGGTCTCGTTGTGTGGGTGTGTGTTCAGATGGGGCAGTGGGGCTATGACAGGCAAAGAAAGGGGAGTGACAGCTTTGATCAGGCAGAAGGCCCCAAAGGTAGTGGCAACGCACGGCATGTTCCATCGGGAGGCACCCTGTTGCAATTTCCCGCTAGAGGATAACGCTATATTGGGTCCTTGGCATGGCAAAGTTTGAGAACCCCTGCTTTAACGTCCTTCATTAGAACAGCTGAATAGAGATCGAGGCTGCTACGTTTTAACCACACACACACACACACACACCTTGAACTGCCCGATTATTCCCCCCTTTTACACATTTTATGAAGGAGATGTCCGGTCACCAGGGCGCACGGTGTGTGTGTGGGTGTGTGTGTGTGTGTGTGTGTGTGTGTATGTGTGTGTGTCAGACCGGCATTTGTTTTCAAATGACCATGAACAGTAATTTACACACATCTGGCTAACTCCATAGGTATATGTGTATTCCCAAATGAAAGAAGTTTGTTTAATCTTAATCTCGATGTAGTGCACTGCTTAGTGCTGTCGGAGTACACCGGAACGAACGGCACTATCATAATATTTTCTGAAAACAAATGCCCACACACACACACACACACACACACACACAAACATACACACTAGGGGTGTAACGGTACACGTACCCGAAATTATTCGGTACGGGCCCTTCGTTTAACGAATATAACGTTAAACGTAAAAAATTGAGAACGTGAACAACAGCATTCAGTGTCATTTGCTCACAATGGGTTCCACGCGTCATAGAGCAAGCAAGTCATTTCTTTGGACGAGAGGCATGCTATGAGAACTGGTCACAGGGATGCGTTCAAATTTAGTCAGTAATTTGAGGAACTCTCGAAATGGCGAACGCAGGGAAAGTTGAGCTCGAAAATCCTCTACCATCATTGAAGTCTCCGGTTTGGGAACATTATGGTTTCGCAGTTACGTACAACGATGATAGACAAAGAGAGGTGGACCGAACTAAAGCTGTTTGTCGGCATTGTTCGACACACAATTGGTTACGCGGCTGGCAATACAACAAACTTGCACAAGCATCTGAAAAGGCATCACCCGAATGTAAATATTACCGGTAACAAACGAAAAATTACTGAAGTGCAAATCCAACTCCCACTAGCATTTAAGCCTCCACCACTCGTAAAAAGTTCCGACCGAGCCACAGCTATCACAAACGCCAGAGGTGTTTTCATAGCAGCGGACATGCGACCATATTCCGTTGTGGAGAATATAGGGTTCAAACCAAGCGGCAAACTGTGGGGTAGCGCCGTGAAGCCAATACGGAAGTGCCACACACTGCAGTTCATATATTGGCCGATAGGCGATGGCTGCAGAAAGGAGCACTCTCCATAGACCCCCATGTTAAAATGCCCAACTTTACAGCAGAGACATGTTTCTACCCCTGGCTCCATACATTTATATTATCGATATAGTTAGATTCCACCTTCATGATTATGGATCTGTGAGTGAATTGTTTTCTAACGCGACCCTTTTATTTATATTAGGTCTTAAAGTGTGTGCACACATTAGGGCGTGGTCACGTTGATTGACAGATACGTGCCTCACTGTCAGCTAACAGCAACTTGTCCACTCTGCTAGGCTACAACCATAGAGGCTACAACTAGTTAGTTGTAGTTACTGTACTTGACCCTTTAGCTGTGTTCGTGGTGATCATGCCTGTTAGGGAATATTGTTACAAATACCAGATAATTAAAATGTCGTGCTGTGCGCTTGAATGTACTAACAGAACTTCCAAGAAGTCTACTTTCAGCTTTTTTCGGTGAGTAAAATGATAATATTATACATGTTAACCCCGTTAGCAGGTGTTTTGTGTGCTTGTTAGCTTAGCTTGTTATGTAGCTTATTAGTCAGCTAAGGACGTAACCCTTTATACATATATACAGTTTAGTTTATGATTCAGCCTTGGGTAAGACTTTTATACTATATGGCTATGATGCCCATAATGCTAAACGGGAGCAAATGTGAAAAGGGGGACCCAATTATCCCAGTGGGGCCGCCGGAGTCCACCCCGCCGAAGCTAACGGGGCCTGCAGGGGGCTAGCTGGCTAGCGCGTCCCGGCCATAGGTCCCGGTGGCCGTAGCTAGCCCCTGGGGCTTCCGTTAGCTTCGGCCAGTGGCGGAGTCCGGCGTTATAACTGGAGATCAAGGAATGCATCGAAACGCGGACTTGGTTCGCCTGCAGCCCGATGTATTATT
This sequence comes from Harpagifer antarcticus, assembly GCA_902827135.1. Taxonomy (NCBI): domain Eukaryota; kingdom Metazoa; phylum Chordata; class Actinopteri; order Perciformes; family Harpagiferidae; genus Harpagifer; species Harpagifer antarcticus. The sequence continues at coordinate 513,909 of CADEHL010001079.1, forward strand.
AGCTAAATAAATTATGTTGAGCAAGGTTTATTAAGCTGAACACCGCCACAATTATTCTGCTATGTATCGGTACTTATTTTATTAACGTGTGAATGACAAGCATTAAGAATAATACCAAATAGCTAATTATCTTGCAGATTGTCTCGTTTGATTATGAATGTAACGTTTATATAGTGGAACTACACTGTTTTTGCATGTTAGCTTAGCTTCTTAGCCTGAGCTAGGTCTGGAACGTCACGCTCGTTGGCAGCAGGTCCCGCCCTGTCCCGCCTCGGCTCCGCCTCTTTGCCCTTATTTGGAGCAGGCTGGAGAAGGCGGGGAGTTAGACTCTGACGTCACTGTCGAGCCGTTAGTAGCCGACTCCGCCTACTTAGGGCTTCACGGCAACTCTGCAGAATCCTATGGGTGACGTCACAGACCCTACGTCCATTTATATATACAGTCTATGGTTCAAACACATGTTGAGAGTGGTCGAGCCTCGTTACCAAGTTTCCCTCTCGTCCGCACTTCAGCCAGGAAGTGATACCAGCACTTTACAATAAAGTAAGAACGACAGTTGTACACAACCTATCCAAGGCATCTTCTATTGCTCTAACGACCGATGGGTGGACATCTAGGGCCACCGAGAGTTATTAACTGTAACGGCGCACTACATTACACCCGACTGCAACTGGAACATGCAAAGCCACGTCCTGCCAAACTCGCCCCCTTACGAACAGCACACAAGCACACATCTGGCAGAGGTACTGAAGGAGGTAGTGTCAAAATGGAAGTTGGAGAGGCCAGGAAATACAATTCCAGTCACAACAGATAACGCTAGAAACATTGTCAATGCAATCAGTGAAGCTGGACTGGGCCTCCAAATTGGATGCTTTGCTCACACAATTAATTTAGCAGCACAAAAAGCAACAGGAATCAATCAGGTGTCCAGGCTGCTCGCAGAATCAGGAGTGTTGTGTCCTTCTTCCACCGTAGCACAAACTGCTGCACATATGCAGTGCAAACAGGAGATGCTCAATGTGCCAAAACACAAACTCATCCATGATGTCCCCACTCGCTGGGACTCCAGTTATGACATGGTGGAGCGGTATCTTGAGCAGCAAGCTGCTGTTTACTCAGCATCTTGTCTCTGTTTGTGAGAGTGTGCATTCGTGTGTGTGTGTGGGGGGGGGGGGGCCGCGGAGCCCCGGCCTTCAGAAACAGAGCGGAGGGAGAATGTGAATACGCAAAGCAGGAACATGCACATACATTGGATAAATAACATAGCCGTTTAGTTTATTTAATAAAAGAGCAATGTTCAATGTGAAAAGTGATAGATAGATTACTTCAGTTGCAATGTTGTGCTATATATATATAACACCTTGAACTTCAGGCGGGGCGCGGGGCTCCGTTGGCAGCGCCCCGCCAAGACAACGGTAGGGGAAACACTGATATGTGATTAGGTCTATATGTTATGCATGTTACTGCTATCCTCATTTCCTTCCTCCCTTTGTTTCCTTTCCTCTTGTTCTTAATTATTTCATCTTATCTCCCTGGTTTCTTCTTTTGATTTAATTTCCTCTTTTTTTCTCAATATTTTCTGGACTTCTCTTCTCTTGCTACCTTTTATTCCATCTTTCTTCATCTCCTTTCCTTCTTTTCTCTTTCTTTCCTTCATCTCCTTTCCTTTCATTTACTCTTATTCCTGGGTGTCTCCTTTACTACTCCTCTCTCCTTCTTTTTTTAAACTAGATGAAGGACAAAGAAAGCAATGTATCAGGAGGCTGGTGTTAAATTACAGGCTGTTTTTAACATTATTCAGACTCAGCTCTCTGAGCTTAAGCTTCTTTTAAATGTTGATAAAACTAAGGTAATGCTCTTTTCTAAAGCTAAAAAGACACCAGAGCCTGTTTTGGATATTGTTACTATGCAAGGACAAGTACTTGAAGTGGTTGCCTGTTATAAATACCTAGGTATCTGGCTTGATGATTGTCTCTCTTTTAAACTTCAGGTCAATAACCTGCTTAAAAAGCTGAGGGTTAGACTAGGTTTCTTTTTCAGAAACAAGTCCTGTTTCTCGCTTGAGGCCAGGAAAAGGCTCTGTGACCTTTGACCTGTGCTGGACTATGGTGATCTGGTCTATATGAATGCACCTGCCTATTGCCTGAACAAGTTAGATGCTGCGTATCACAGCGCTCTGAGATTTGTCACTAACTGTAAAGCACTCACTCATCACTGTACCCTGTATGCCGAGGCAGGTCTGCCTTCACTTACTGTAAAGAGGCTCAGTCATTGGTTCACGTTTATTTATAAAGCTTTGTTGGGTTTTGTCCCGTATTCTATCTGCTCTCTGAGAACACAGAGAGTTGCAAGCAGCTATTGTCTGAGATCGCATGATGTAGTACTGTTAGATCTGTCTTAGGTAAGACAGCTTTTAAGTGTGCAGCGCCACTTGCTTGGAACAGTCTACAGCAGGGGTGGCCAACCAGTCAGAGGTTAAGAGCCACATTGTTTCCATGTTACTGCAAAGAGCCACATCAAACACAGTCACTGATACCGCTTGTTTCAGTTTTTTGTTTTCTGGAGACAAGATTTCAACCACGACACTGATGCATTTTTGTGGCATTGGGAAATCTATTCTTTAAATCCTCTGGAGCAGAGAGAGGAGCTGTGGATTATTGTTATTGATTAATGCATCAGTGTTTCTTAGGGTCAAAAACACTAAACTCACAACTTAAAATGAAAGCGTTTAGTTTATTTAATAAAAGAGCACATGTTCAATGTGAAAAGTGACAGTAGTTATAGATTATTTGCAATTTGGTGCTATATATATATATATTTTTTTTTTAATTATATATTTTTTAAACACCTTGAATTTCAGGGGGGGTCGCGGGGCACCGTTGGCGGGCGCAGCGCCCCTCCAAGACAATGGTAGGGGAACACTGCGCTGTCATCCTCTCATACTGACACCTGACACCACACATACACACCTAGGGAGAGCCGGGACGAAAGTAACACGGGACGAAAGTAACACGGGACAAATAACGGAGCGATTTTATCCGAGCCCAAACAACTTTGACCGGCCAAATTACGTCAGAATGATCAGCATTCGATCCTTAACAGACCTACTAAATATCAGGTTTAATGTCAGGAGTAGCTAGTGTTGTCACGATACCAACATTTTGGTTTAGATACCAAGTCAAGAATTGTGATTCCGATTCTTTTTCGATACTTTTCTTAAAAAAGGGAAACAGTCTTAAATGTAATTATTGTGCTTTATTTCACACCAGAACCAGAACACAAACTTTAAACAATGAGAACAATAAATAAAATAAATGACAAGAATTCGTATTAAATCAAATTAATACATTTCTTACAGACAGGCCTCGTGGTGTCCGTAGGCTTGCCCTCACTGTCAGAGATATAGCTCAAATGTAGCTTCTGGAGTCTTTTTTGTCAACAAGTCGAGGCACAGCGGCAGTTGCACTCCCACTTGCAGCCATGCTTCTTGTTTTCTCACATGCTCTGGCAGCTAGCGCGTGCACGAGAGAGGGGAGGCACTTGAGCGTGCTTCCTCACCGCAGTGCAGGGAGTGGAAGCAGAGCGCTGAACACACACGGCTCTTATTAAAACGGCGCTTTCTCACCGGAGTACTTTCCCCCGTCATTCTTAAAGTACCGATACCAATAAATGAAACGGAATCATAACGTTTTTAACGGCAGGGTATTGCGGTACCTTTCAAGTATCGTACACCGTGCAACACTAGTCAGGAGTCAGTGTCTCTCCCCCAAACTCACACAATTCGATATGAACTGAAGAGCCGCATGAAACCAGGCAAAGAGCCGCATGCGGCTCGAGAGCCGCGGGTTGGCCACCCCTGGTCTACAGCTACAATTGAAACTGAGCAATTTTATTCCTCTGAATGTTTTTCTGAAGTGAAATGCTCTTTGAAACTATGGGTATTTGTAAATGTTGATAATTATGTAAATGTATCCTGTAAATATGTTGTATGATATCCTCTATTTTTCATGTTTCATCCATCCATCCATCTTCTTCCGCTTATCCGTGGTCGGGTCGCGGGGGGTAGCAGTTCCAGCAGAGAGCCCCAAACTTCCTTTTCCCTGGCGACATCAACCAGCTCTGACTGGGGGATCCCAAGGCGCTCCCAGGCCAGCGAAGAGATATAATCCCTCCACCTGGTCCTAGGTGTACCCCTTGGTCTCTTCCCAGCTGGACGTGCCTGGAACCACCTCCCTAGGGAGGCGCCCAGGTGGCATCCTAACTAGGTGCCCGAACCACCTCAACTGGCTCCTTTCGACGCGAAGGAGGAGCGGCTCAACTCCGAGTCCCTCCCGGATGACCGAACTTCTCACCTTATCCCTAAGGGAGACACCAGCCACCCTGCGGAGAAAACCCATCTCGGCCGCTTGTATCCGCGATCTCGTTCTTTCGGTCATGACCCATCCTTCATGACCATAGGTGAGGGTAGGAACGAAAATGGCCCGGTAGACAGAGAGCTTTGCCTTCTGGCTCAGCTCCCTTTTCGTCACAACGGTGCGGTAAAGCGACTGCAGTACCGCTCCCGCTGCTCCGATTCTCCGGCCCATCTCACGCTCCATTGTTCCCTCACTCGAGAACAAAACCCCGATACTTGAACTCCTTCACTTGGGGTAAGGACTCATTCCCTACTTGGAGTGGACAATCCATCGGTTTCCTGCTGAGAACCATGGCCTCAGATTTGGAGGTGCTGATCCTCATCCCAGCCGCTTCAACACTCGGTTGCGAAAAACGATCCAGTGAGTGCTGAAGGTCGCAGACCGATGAAGCCATCAGACCACATCATCTGCAAAAAGCAGTGGTGGCATCCTTAGCCCACCGACTGCAGACCCCCCCCCCCCCCCCCCATGACTACGCCTCGAAATCCGATCCATGTATATTACAAACAGGATTGGTGACAAAGCGCCAGCCTGGCGGAGGCCAACCCTCACCGGAAATGGGTCCGACTTACTGCCGAGGAGCCGGGACACAGCTCTCGCTTTGGGAGTACAGAGATTGGATTGCCTCTGAGTAGAGACCCCCCTCACCCCATACTCCCGCAGCACCCTCCCACAGTAACTCCCTGGGAACCCGGTCATACGCCTTCTCCAAGTCCACAAAACACATGTAGACCGATAAGCGTACTCCCAAGCCCCCTCCAGGATCCCTTGCGAGAGGAGTAAAAAGCTGATCCGTCGTTCCACGACCAGGACGGAATCCGCATTGTTCCATCCTCAATCTGAGGTTCGACATCGGCCTGACCCTCCTTCGAGTACCTTAGAGTAAACTTTCCCGGGGAGGCTGAGTAGTGTGATGCCTCTGTAATTGGCCACACACCCTCTGGTCCCCCTTTTAAAAAGGGGAAACACCACCCCGGTCTGCCACTCCTTCGGTACGTTTCCGACTTCCACGCCATGTTGATGAGACGTGTCAACCAAGACAGTCCCTCAACACCCAGAGCCTTCAGCATTTCTGGGGGATCTCATCCACCCCCGGGGCTTTGCCACTGTGGAGTTGTTTAACAACCTCAGTGACCTCCCCCGGGAGATGGTGTTGATCCCCCCGTCATACTCCAGCTCTGCCTCTAACATAGAGGACGGAGTTGTCGGGTTCAGGAGTTCCTCAAAGTGCTCCTTCCAACGCCCTAACACTCCATCAGTTGAGGTCAACAACGTCCCATCCTTACTGTACAACAGCTTGGATGGTTCCCTGCTTCCCCCTCCTGAGGTGTCGGACAGTTTTCCAGAACAACTTTGTGCCGCCCGAAAGTCGTTTTCCATGTCCTCCTCCGAACTTCTCCCACACCCGCTGCTTTGCCTCGGCCACGGCTGAGGCTGCTGCCCTTCGGGCCTGTCGAGTACCTTGCAACTGCCTCGGGAGTCCCCCGGGATAACAAATCCCTGAAGGCCTCCTTCTTCAGTCGGACGGCTTCCATGACCACCGGTGTCCACCAGGAGGTTCGAGGGTTACCCGCCCCTGAGGCACCTAGGACCTTGAGACCACAGCTCCCCGCGCGGCTTCGGCAATAGAGGCTTTGAACACCGACCACTCTGGTTCAATGTCCCCAACCTCCCACAGGAATGCCCGAAAAAGCTCCGCCGGAGGTGTGAGTTGAAGGCCTCCTGAACCTGGGCCTCCTCCAGACGTTCCCAGTTCACCCGAACTACACGTTTGGGCTTACCAGGTCTATCCAGAGGCTTCCCCTGCCACTCGACCCAACTCACCACCAGATGGTGATCAGTTGACAACTCCGCCCCTCTCTTTACCCGAGTGTCCAACAACATACGGCCTCAGGTCCGATGATACGATAACGAAATCGATCATGGACCTTCTTGCCTAGGGTGCTCTGGTACCACGTACACTTATGAGCATCCCTATGTTCGAACATGGTGTTTGTTATGGCCAATCCATGACTAGCACAGAAGTCCAGTAACAAACCACCACTCCGGTTCAGATCAGGGGGGCCGTTCCTCCCAATCACGCCCCTCCAAGTGTCTCCATCATTGCCCACATGTGCGTTGAAGTCTCCCAGCAAGATTAAAGAGTCCCCTTCAGGAGCCCCATACAGGACTCTTTCCAGGGTCTCCAAGAAGGCCGTATTACTCTGAACTGCTGTTGGGTGCATAAGCACACACAACAGTCAGAGTTTTCCCCCCATAACCCGCAGGCGTAGGGAGGCAACCCTCTCGTCCAACTGGGGTAGACTCCAACAACGAAGCACCCAACCGGGGACTTGTGAGTATCCCCACACCCGCCCGGCGCCTCACACCTTGAGCAACTCCGGAGAAGAATAGAGTCCAACCCCTTTCCAGAAGTAAGGTTCCAGAGCCGACGCTGTGCGTAGAGGTGAGCCCAACCCAGATCCAACTGGTACCGCTCCACCTCCCGCACAAGCTCCGACTCCTTCCCCCCAGAGAGGTGACGTTCCACGTCCCCAAAGCCAGCTTCTGTTGCCCGGGTCTGGTCCGTCGAGACCCTCCGCTTTCACTGCCACCCTTCTGGCAGCGCACCCCGACCCCATCGTTGTTTCCCGTAGGTGGTGGGCCCGCGGGATGGAGAAGCGGAGGTGTTGCCCACGTTGCCCTTTTCGTGTTTCATGTGGAACCTAATTGCTGCAGGTCTCCCTTGAAAAAGAGATCTATGATCTCAATGGACAATCTGGATAATAAAGGTTCGAAACGAAATGGAGAGAAAGATTTAAGGAGTAACAGAATGTAGAGAGAGGGAGAGCTTAAGGAAATGAAGAGTACACATATGGGGGGAAAGGATGTAGGATGAGAGAGGACAGAAGAACAGAACAGGGAGAAGAGGGTGATGGAGAAACAAGACGTTAAAGTGGGTTATGAAAGCTCCAGGAGTGAGAGCGGAAATGCAGAGCAAGACTGTGCGTAATACCTTTGACTGTGCTTTTCAACTTCTCAGTAGTCTCCTTTCTTTCCACCCGATGTTTGAAGCTTCAGAGGACATCAGTCAGGTGACATTTGGTCATTGGAGCAGGAACCGACACAAAGTATTGAAACAGTGGACTTCATATCAGCCGCTCATCTCTATTCCAGCAGCTCCAGTGAATCAGTCAGTAACAGCTCTGATGTGTTGAAGAGCAGGGACTCCTCCTGGCTGCACCTCTCCATCTCTTTGACCTCTGACCTGGATTCTATCGCTGCTCATACTGTGGAGACGAAGGTCAGGCAGAAACACATGCTGTGGGAGGAACTCCAAAATACTATGTCAATAATAAATATATTTTCAAAAAAACCCTCATCTGTTTGTTCTTCATGAAACACTTGTAGACTGTTCTCTGCCTCTCACACTCCTCAGGAAGCGACAGGAAACTGAAGTAACACGTTGATTGTCAACAAATCGTTAATACAGTACATATTTAAGCATACATTTATGTGAAGGATATTAATGTGGTTCAGACCTTTACATTTTTTGATCATTGAGATGTCTTTATTGACACAAACAATCAACATGCCAAACACAACACAAACTGGTAAATACAACACATCATTTGGGAGGGAGATGATGGAAATCAAACAATTCATATCAGCAGCGCAAACTGCTGATATCAGGTTTTTACTTTTATCTTAAGCAAAATGGTGATATGATATATAGTTGTATTTATAAAACTCCTGCCAAACCCACACTGTGTCTGAGTTTATAATCTTTCTGTGTTCCGTCATCAGCTCATAATAAAACCAAAAAGCCATTGTATATTTCACTGAAATATACAATGGACAAGTTTCCTTCCTGAAAAGTCATATTTTTATATATAAATGTGTTGAATATTATATATATCAATAATAATTGATAGCAAAGCTGTCAACATTCTGACAAGGTGTGTGTCCATAGTCCTGAGGCTGGACATGTGTTAGATTGACATGTCTCTTTCCCCTGTCTTCCTGCTCAGCAGCAGGTACTGGCCTCCGGCGCCTGGCTTCTCCCCCCCCAGCCACACGGGGGCGCTGCTGATCTTGGCACTCTGGGCCCTGGCCTCTCTGGACTCGCCTGCATCCCCACCCCCTCAGTGGCCACGCGCTTGTGGATCTCCGAGGCCATGGTGAGGAAAGCCCTCTCCAATTATCAGAGCTCTTAGCACTGGTCTCCAGGAGGGGGACCTTCAGAGAGGAGGCCAGGTCCTGAGGGGGGGGAGGGGCAGGGGGAGTGGAACAAAGAGTACAAATCTGTTAACAATACAGTCATACAGTGTAAACATACTCCATTCATTATTCAACTTAAAAGTATCAGCAGTAACATGTACTCATGTTTGACAAGTGAGTACACACCTATTGTACATTGAAAATAAATCTCCTAAGTGTCCTTATTTATTGAGGAGTTGACATCAATAAATAAGTATATTTCAGCAATAATTTCTCATATTTCAATCCAATTATAACAAAGCAAAATAAGTCTTACATTTATAAACATTTAGCATAACAGGTTTGCTGGAAATTAAATATGATTTCTGCTCAATATCCCTGACTGTAATTACATATATCGTTTTTCCGTTCAATAATGTATTAATCCATTAATTAAAGAAATGTATTCCTACAGAGGCTTGCCGAACTGTTTCATGAAACTCTGTTCAGTATTACACTGGTTATGACCATGTCAAATTTGAAGATATTTTTAGCACAATATACAATATAACACATCAGTACATTCATAATATTGTTATAAATAATTCAATAATAGGTTTGTGGAAATTCTCATTGGAATTATATTTAAAATGACCCTGGTTATGACGGTGTCAAGATTTCAGTTATTTGACTTTGTTACTGAAAGTTGTCAAACTTTACATTCGATACTGCTAACAATGTTGTCTCCTTTTTAAAGCAACCCATTTAATTAAATGACCATTACATGTAATAGTTTAGTTTCTGGAAGTGGAACACTGGATGTTTACCTGCGCGGTAGAGAGCTCCACCACCTTCTTACTAACCAGGTCCGACTTGTTTCCCACGAGCAGCCTGGAGACGTTCTCACAGGCGTAGCGATCGATCTCATCCAGCCACTGCTTGACGTTGTTAAAGGACTCCTGTGGAGAGAAGAGAGAGAGAAGAGAAGCAGGGGAAGAAAAGTTCATATTTAATACACTCTCTCCTACTATGTTGAGGATGATGTGCCAGAAACAATGGCTGACCTGCTCAGTGACGTCGTACACGATGATAATGCCGTGAGCTCCCCTGTAGTAGCTGGAGGTGATGGTTCGAAACCTCTCCTGACCTGCCGTGTCCCACTGACACACACACACACACACACACACACACACACACACACACACACACACACACACACACACACACACACACACACACACACACACACACACACACACACACACACACACACACACACATACACTGAGGGATGTCCTGGGTCTGTGTACATTCTCCTATTTGTATTAAATTCAATCAAAAGGAGAAAAAAGCCTGAATATGACTTCTTCTTTTGTCCTCTCCACTGTTAGGAGACGTTACATCACATTTCATTGAGCTGACGCTTTTATCCAAAGCGACTTACAATAAGTGCAACAACCTTAGAGAATCAAACTCCGAACAACAAGGGAAGTGCAGATATATTCACTTCAAACAAGATCATAGTTAGTGCTGGTGAATCAGTTACAAGGACAGACTGACCTACTCCTAGCAGATGTAGCAGCTACAATTTAGCCAACACAGCAATGGGGCTCAGACAACAGCTTACATCTGTTGCTGTTACACAGGACACACCCACACCACTGACTATGCCTGATAAACAAAATCTTACAATCTGTAGTTTCACTGTTTTCCCATCCATGTCGATGGTCCTGATTTTGAAGTCCACTCCGATGGTGGAGATGTAGCTCTCAGTGTAGGTGTCATCCTGGGGGGGTTCATTAAACAAGCATTATCTTATTAAAAGTGTGTGTGTGTGTGTGTGTGTGTGTGTGTGTGTGTGTGTGTGTGTGTGTGTGTGTGTGTGTGTGTGTGTGTGTGTGTGTGTGTGTGTGTGTGTGTGTGTTACAGGCCTACCGCAAAGCGCAGCAGCAGACACGACTTTCCGACTCCAGAGTCACCGATCAGAAGAAGTTTGAACAAGTAGTCACTGTAGGAGACACACACACACACACATACATACAGACACATACATACAGACACATACACACATATAGACACACACACACACACACACACACACACACATACAGACACATACACACATATAGACACACACATACGGACACACACACATACATCAGATGAAAAAATAACACTCTTGTACTTGTTGTGAAAGTTATACAACAAGGCACAGTTGGGAGAAGTGCCTGTAAGAACTACAATTCCCAAGAGCCACAGGGGCCTAGTGATCCAACTGCGAGAATCGTCTGTGCAGAAAATGAACAAGATGTTTTTTTTCTGTAACTAAGAGCTGTGTATACTTGTAGGTCAGTATTTGTAATGTAATATACACACATATAGTATAACATTGGTGCCTGCCCACGCACTGGATTAAATCACACAGCAAGGGGAGAGTTAACGCATCAACAAACACACACAGGACCCCTGAACACTGTGTCCAGGACAAAAACAAGTACTTGAATGCTCTCCTAACTTTTTGGGTCAGCTCTCACTGTGAGGAGTGGATGTCAGTGTGTACCTGGCAGTAACACACAGCATACAGGAAGAACAACACTTACTATTCAGGATTCATCATCGGAGAGGTGGCTCCTGGTGACACGGCCAAAGAATTCAATCCTGAAGGTGAAAACAGTCCGATTATCTCAGACTCTGTGAAGTGGTGTACTGTTTTGTGTGTGTGTGTGTGTGTGTGTGTGTGTGTGTGTGTGTTTGTCCTTTTGGAGGGCAAATGGCAGAATAAGCTGGAACAACCGGCTGACTGATGAGCTCTGGGATATGCGATGGCTGAGCATTATTTATTAATAAAGAGCAGCTCAGGTGACACTGGGGACAGCACCTGGAACCAAGATGTTCACACACACACACATACACACACACACACACACACACACACACACACACACACACACACACACACACACACACACACACACCCTGCATTGCTGATTACAATAACCCTAAGTCTAAACTAAGATATTTGTGTGCCTCTTCTCTTAACACACAGCGTCTCCTCTGTTATACGTCACGGGACAGACCACCGCTCTTGTGGTTTGTCTGGAACCATGCGTGAGACTTCAAACGAGAAAAAACAGAAGGGTGCCAGCCAATGGTTTTATTACACATTTACTTCAATTTATTCGTGTTTTTGTATCTCCTAAGTCTTTGATCGTAGGGCTCTAATTTGGCCTCTTGGGGGCAGTGGAAACAAACTCTAAACACAAGACTGAAATATGATCACCTTAAAGGCAACACAAACAACATTTTGGATGTATTTATTTTGTCTCCCTTTTTTGGACAGATAGAGATAACAGGACAGCGGGAGAGAGTGGGGACGAACTGTGCCAAGGGTTGGGGGCTAGATTCAATGACTTTTTGATGAAAGGACTTGTTCACATGTGGCCCCCGCTCTACAAGGGGACCCAACCTGGTGATTAATTGTTATATAAGTATATTGATTGGTCTCATTTTATTATTTTTTGCCATCGGGTCTATTGGGTTTTACTTTGTACTCACCAAAGTCATAGCTGACTACATCTATTAAAAAGTCAGACAGACAGGACTTGAATCTGATTGGTTGTTAACTGTAAGGCCAGTTCTTATATCACTCCATGGAGGTAAAACTGTGAGTACACTTAACTCTCTGTTATAATTCCTCATTGCACCAGCAGCAGGACATTATCAGTTGTTTTGTTAAAGAGCAAAACTGCTTACATTTTTGCTTAAAACCCATTATTTGTGTCATGGCTAAATTATATTAATATGTTCTGTTTCTTCAATAAAGATTTGCCTAAAAACCCCTTACTGTCACTTAAACCCTCACTAAAAGAATTGTTTGTTTTTGTTCCTCATCAGAAGACTTGTTGTCCAGCGAACACATGCGCACGCACACACACACACACACACACACATACACACACGCGCACACACACACACACATACACACACGCGCACACACACACACGCACACACATACACACACACACACACACACACGCACACACACACACACACACACACACACCACACACACACACACACACACACACACACACACACACACACACACACACACACACAGTGAACTGATCTGGAGTTTTGTCCAAACACAGTCCATCTGGCTGAGTATTCTCCCAGTGAGAGGTGAGTTGTTGTAGTGGTTCTCAGAGGTCAGTGTTAAAGCTTGGTGTCAGTATTGTAAGATTAATGCACTTTAATGATGTAATGGAGCCATTTAGCTGTAGTATATGTATTCAACTAGTATTTGACTTTGATTGTCGTTCAACTGATATTTAAAACCTTCTTCAGAGGCTTTCATAAAGGTTCACGGAAAAAACAAAGTATCTCGTGCGCACGAGATACTTTCTCGTTCGCACGAGGTACTTTTTCGTGCGCACGATATACTTTTTCGTGCGCACGAGAAAGTTACCGGTCCGCCAAGTAGGAAGTGGAGCACACAGGAGACAACCGTTCCATTGCAGACTGTTATGTTTATGTGGGAAAATAACAGTGCATACATTATTTGAGATATATTTCGAACTCGGACTTCATTTAGGGACATTTTGGCCAGAGGTGTAGAGCTATTTGTTTAAGCACCATCCATCCATCCATCTTCTTCCGCTTATCCGTGGTCGGGTCGCGGGGGGTAGCAGTTCCAGCAGAGAGCCCCAAACTTCCTTTTCCCTGGCGACATCAACCAGCTCTGACTGGGGGATCCCAAGGTGCTCCCAGGCCAGCGAAGAGATATAATCCCTCCACCTGGTCCTAGGTCTACCCCTTGGTCTCTTCCCAGCTGGACGTGCCTGGAACACCTCCCTAGGGAGGCGCCCAGGTGGCATCCTAACTAGGTGCCCGAACCACCTCAACTGGCTCCTTTCGACGCAAAGGAGGAGCGACTCAACTCCGAGTCCCTCCCGGATGACCGAACTTCTCACCTTATCCCTAAGGGAGACACCAGCCACCCTGCGGAGAAAACCCATCTCGGCCGCTTGTATCCGCGATCTCGTTCTTTCGGTCATGACTCATCCTTCATGACCATAGGTGAGGGTAGGAACGAAAATGGCCCGGTAGACAGAGAGCTTTGCCTTCTGGCTCAGCTCCCTTTTCGTCACAACGGTGCGGTAAAGCGACTGCAGTACCGCTCCCGCTGCTCCGATTCTCCGGCCCATTTCCCGCTCCATTGTTCCCTCACTCGAGAACAAGACCCAGAGATACTTGAACTCCTTCACTTGGGGTAAGGACTCATTCCCTACTTGGAGAGGACAATCCATTGGTTTCCTGCTGAGAACCATGGCCTCAGATTTGGAGGTGCTGATCCTCATCCCAGCCGCTTCACACTCGGTTGCGAACCGATCCAGTGAGTGCTGAAGGTCGCAGACCGATGAAGCCATCAGAACCACATCATCTGCAAAAAGCAGTGGTGCAATCCTTAGCCCACCGAACTGCAGACCCCCCCCCCATGACTACGCCTCGAAATCCGATCCATGTATATTAGAAACAGGATTGGTGACAAAGCGCAGCCCTGGCGGAGGCCAACCCTCACCGGAAATGGGTCCGACTTACTGCCGAGGACCCGGACACAGCTCTCGCTTTGGGAGTACATAGATTGGATGGCCCTGAGTAGAGACCCCCTCACCCCATACTCCCGCAGCACCTCCCACAGTAACTCCCTGGGAACCCGGTCATATGCCTTCTCCAAGTCCACAAAACACATGTAGACCGGATAAGCGTACTCCCAAGCCCCCTCCAGGATCCTTGCGAGAGTAAAAGCTGATCCGTCGTTCCACGACCAGGATGGAATCCGCATTGTTCCTCCTCAATCTGAGGTTCGACAATCGGCCTGACCCTCCTTTCGAGTACCTTAGAGTAAACTTTCCCGGGGAGGCTGAGTAGTGTGATGCCTCTGTAATTGGCACACACCCTCTGGTCCCCCTTTTTAAAAAGGGGAACCACCACCCCGGTCTGCCACTCCTTCGGTACCGTTTCCGACTTCCACGCAATGTTGATGAGACGTGTCAACCAAGACAGTCCCTCAACACCCAGAGCCTTCAGCATTTCTGGGCGGATCTCATCCACCCCCGGGGCTTTGCCACTGTGGAGTTGTTTAACAACCTCAGTGACCTCCCCCCGGGAGATTGGTGTTGATCCCCCGTCATACTCCAGCTCTGCCTCTAACATAGAGGACGGAGTTGTCGGGTTCAGGAGTTCCTCAAAGTGCTCCTTCCAACGCCCTAACACTCCATCAGTTGAGGTCAACAACGTCCCATCCTTACTGTACACAGCTTGGATGGTTCCCTGCTTCCCCCTCCTGAGGTGTCGGACAGTTTTCCAGAACCACTTTGGTGGTGCCGCCCGAAAGTCCTTTTCCATGTCCTCTCCGAACTTCTCCCACACCCGCTGCTTTGCCTCGGCCACGGCTGAGGCTGCTGCCCTTCGGGCCTGTCGGTACCTTGAAACTGCCTCGGGAGTCCCCCGGGATAACAAATCCCTGAAGGCCTCCTTCTTCAGTCGGACGGCTTCCCTGACCACCGGTGTCCACCAGGAGGTTCGAGGGTTACCGCCCCTTGAGGCACCTAGGACCTGGAGACCACAGCTCCCCGCCGCGGCTTCGGCAATAGAGGCTTTGAACACCGACCACTCTGGTTCAATGTCCCCAACCTCCACAGGAATGCCCGAAAAGCTCCGCCGGAGGTGTGAGTTGAAGGCCTCCTGAACCTGGGCCTCCTCCAGACGTTCCCAGTTCACCCGAACTACACGTTTGGGCTTACCAGGTCTATCCAGAGGCTTCCCCTGCCACTCGACCCAACTCACCACCAGATGGTGATCAGTTGACAACTCCGCCCCTCTCTTTACCCGAGTGTCCAAAACATACGGCCTCAGGTCCGATGATGCGATAACGAAATCGATCATGGACCTTCTGCCTAGGGTGCTCTGGTACCACGTACACTTATGAGCATCCCTATGTTCGAACATGGTGTTTGTTATGGCCAATCCATGACTAGCACAGAAGTCCAGTAACAAACCACCACTCCGGTTCAGATCAGGGGGGCCGTTCCTCCCAATCACGCCCCTCCAAGTGTCTCCATCATTGCCCACATGTGCGTTGAAGTCTCCCAGCAAGATTAAAGAGTCCCCTTCAGGAGCCCCATACAGGACTCTTTCCAGGGTCTCCAAGAAGGCCGTATACTCTGAACTGCTGTTGGGTGCATAAGCACACACAACAGTCAGAGTTCCCCCCCCCATAACCCGCAGGCGTAGGGAGGCAACCCTCTCGTCCACTGGGGTAGACTCCAACAACGAAGCACCCAACCGGGACTTGTGAGTATCCCCACACCCGCCCGGCGCCTCACACCTTGAGGAACTCCGGAGAAGAATAGAGTCCAACCCCTATCCAGAAGTAAGGTTCCAGAGCCTACGCTGTGCGTAGAGGTGAGCCCAACCAGATCCAACTGGTACCGCTCCACCTCCCGCACAAGCTCCGACTCCTTCCCCCCAGAGAGGTGACGTTCCACGTCCCCAAAGCCAGCTTCTGTCGCCCGGGTCTGGTCCGTCGAGACCCTCCGCTTTCACTGCCACCCTTCTGGCAGCGCACCCAACCCCATCGTTGTTTCCCGTAGGTGGTGGGCCCGCGGGACGGAGAAGCGGAGGTGTTGCCCACGTTGCCTTTTCGGGATGGGCCCGGCCGGGCTCCGTGGCAAGCCCGGCCACCAGACGATCGCCGACGAGTCCTCCTTCTGGGCCTGGCTCCAGAAAGGGACCCCGGGCTTCCTCCGGGCCGGGTATCCTCACATCTTGTGTCGTCTTTCATGAGGTCTTTTTGAACCAATCTTAGTCTGGCCCCTTGCCTGAGACCAATTTGCCATGGGAGACCCTACCAGGAACACAAGGTTCCAGACAACACAGCCCCCAGGTTCATCAGGGCATACAAACCTCTCTACCACGGTAAGGTGCTGGTTCTTCAGAGAGGCGGATGTTTAAGCACCGGATTGTCAAAACAGGAGAGTCTGTAAACCAGTCTGCTTTGTTCTATGAATTCATGTCCGTGACTCTCACATTATCTGCGCACAGAGCTATGCCTTTAACGCAGTGTTTTTCAAAGTGGGGGCCGCCAGGGGGGTCACGCAAAGTTTGAGGGAAACGGGATTTTAAAAAAATGTTTTGTAGATGTTATTAATAACTGCATATCTATCAATCTATGTGTCCTTTGATGCCAATCTTTTCATATTTTTTATTTTTGAATCACACGACCGCCCTTCAAGCCAATCAGAATTGAGCTGCCGCTACTGAGAGTGAAACTGAGTATCTGCCCAGCTTTTGGAACAAGTGAGAGCTAGTGAATATTTCACTCTGCAGCTGGATGAGAGCACGGATGTAGCAAATGTCGCAGAATTGCTTCATACATCAGATTTATTTCAGAAGACAACTTTGTTGAGAAAATATTATTTTGCAAAGCACTGAAAGGTAGGACCACACGAAGAGACATTTTCCAAGTTTTAGATGAGTACATCATCTCAAATGGACTTGACTGGTCTCGTTGTGTGGGTGTGTGTTCAGATGGGGCAGTGGGGCTATGACAGGCAAAGAAAGGGGAGTGACAGCTTTGATCAGGCAGAAGGCCCCAAAGGTAGTGGCAACGCACGGCATGTTCCATCGGGAGGCACCCTGTTGCAATTTCCCGCTAGAGGATAACGCTATATTGGGTCCTTGGCATGGCAAAGTTTGAGAACCCCTGCTTTAACGTCCTTCATTAGAACAGCTGAATAGAGATCGAGGCTGCTACGTTTTAACCACACACACACACACACACACCTTGAACTGCCCGATTATTCCCCCCTTTTACACATTTTATGAAGGAGATGTCCGGTCACCAGGGCGCACGGTGTGTGTGTGTGTGTGTGTGTGTGTGTGTGTGTGTATGTGTGTGTGTCAGACCGGCATTTGTTTTCAAATGACCATGAACAGTAATTTACACACATCTGGCTAACTCCATAGGTATATGTGTATTCCCAAATGAAAGAAGTTTGTTTAATCTTAATCTCGATGTAGTGCACTGCTTAGTGCTGTCGGAGTACACCGGAACGAACGGCACTATCATAATATTTTCTGAAAACAAATGCCCACACACACACACACACACACACACACACAAACATACACACTAGGGGTGTAACGGTACACGTACCCGAAATTATTCGGTACGGGCCCTTCGTTTAACGAATATAACGTTAAACGTAAAAAATTGAGAACGTGAACAACAGCATTCAGTGTCATTTGCTCACAATGGGTTCCACGCGTCATAGAGCAAGCAAGTCATTTCTTTGGACGAGAGGCATGCTATGAGAACTGGTCACAGGGATGCGTTCAAATTTAGTCAGTAATTTGAGGAACTCTCGAAATGGCGAACGCAGGGAAAGTTGAGCTCGAAAATCCTCTACCATCATTGAAGTCTCCGGTTTGGGAACATTATGGTTTCGCAGTTACGTACAACGATGATAGACAAAGAGAGGTGGACCGAACTAAAGCTGTTTGTCGGCATTGTTCGACACACATTGGTTACGCGGCTGGCAATACAACAAACTTGCACAAGCATCTGAAAAGGCATCACCCGAATGTAAATATTACCGGTAACAAACGAAAAATTACTGAAGTGCAAATCCAACTCCCACTAGCATTTAAGCCTCCACCACTCGTAAAAAGTTCCGACCGAGCCACAGCTATCACAAACGCCAGAGGTGTTTTCATAGCAGCGGACATGCGACCATATTCCGTTGTGGAGAATATAGGGTTCAAACCAAGCGGCAAACTGTGGGGTAGAGCCGTGAAGCCAATACGGAAGTGCCACACACTGCAGTTCATATATTGGCCGATAGGCGATGGCTGCAGAAAGGAGCACTCTCCATAGACCCCCATGTTAAAATGCCCAACTTTACAGCAGAGACATGTTTCTACCCCTGGCTCCATACATTTTTATTATCGATATAGTTAGATTCCACCTTCATGATTATGGATCTGTGAGTGAATTGTTTTCTAACGCGACCCTTTTATTTATATTAGGTCTTAAAGTGTGTGCACACATTAGGGCGTGGTCACGTTGATTGACAGATACGTGCCTCACTGTCAGCTAACAGCAACTTGTCCACTCTGCTAGGCTACAACCATAGAGGCTACAACTAGTTAGTTGTAGTTACTGTACTTGACCCTTTAGCTGTGTTCGTGGTGATCATGCCTGTTAGGGAATATTGTTACAAATACCAGATAATTAAAATGTCGTGCTGTGCGCTTGAATGTACTAACAGAACTTCCAAGAAGTCTACTTTCAGCTTTTTTCGGTGAGTAAAATGATAATATTATACATGTTAACCCCGTTAGCAGGTGTTTGTGTGCTTGTTAGCTTAGCTTGTTATGTAGCTTATTAGTCAGCTAAGGACGTAACCCTTTATACATATATACAGTTTAGTTTATGATTCAGCCTTGGGTAAGACTTTTATACTATATGGCTATGATGCCCATAATGCTAAACGGGAGCAAATGTGAAAAGGGGACCCAATTATCCCAGTGGGGCCGCCGGAGTCCACCCCGCCGAAGCTAACGGGGCTGCAGGGGGCTAGCTGGCTAGCGCGTCCCGGCCATAGGTCCCGGTGGCCGTAGCTAGCCCCCTGGGGCTCCGTTAGCTTCGGCCAGTGGCGGAGTCCGGCGTTATAACTGGAGATCAAGGAATGCATCGAAACGCGGACTTGGTTCGCCTGCAGCCCGATGTATTATTAGCTAAATAAATTATGTTGAGCAAGGTTTATTAAGCTGAACACCGCCACAATTATTCTGCTATGTATCGGTACTTATTTTATTAACGTGTGAATGACAAGCATTAAGAATAATACCAAATAGCTAATTATCTTGCAGATTGTCTCGTTTGATTATGAATGTAACGTTTATATAGTGGAACTACACTGTTTTTGCATGTTAGCTTAGCTTCTTAGCCTGAGCTAGGTCTGGAACGTCACGCTCGTTGGCAGCAGGTCCCGCCCTGTCCCGCCTCGGCTCCGCCTCTTTGCCCTTATTTGGAGCAGGCTGGAGAAGGCGGGAGTTAGACTCTGACGTCACTGTCGAGCCGTTAGTAGCCGACTCCGCCTACTTAGGGCTTCACGGCAACTCTGCAGAATCCTATGGGTGACGTCACAGACCCTACGTCCATTTATATATACAGTCTATGGTTCAAACACATGTTGAGAGTGGTCGAGCCTCGTTACCAAGTTCCCTCTCGTCCGCACTTCAGCCAGGAAGTGATACCAGCACTTTACAATAAAGTAAGAACGACAGTTGTACACAACCTATCCAAGGCATCTTCTATTGCTCTAACGACCGATGGGTGGACATCTAGGGCCACCGAGAGTTATTTAACTGTAACGGCGCACTACATTACACCCGACTGCAACTGGAACATGCAAAGCCACGTCCTGCAAACTCGCCCCCTTTACGAACAGCACACAAGCACACATCTGGCAGAGGTACTGAAGGAGGTAGTGTCAAAATGGAAGTTGGAGAGGCCAGGAAATACAATTCCAGTCACAACAGATAACGCTAGAAACATTGTCAATGCAATCAGTGAAGCTGGACTGGGCCTCCAAATTGGATGCTTTGCTCACACAATTAATTTAGCAGCACAAAAAGCAACAGGAATCAATCAGGTGTCCAGGCTGCTCGGCAGAATCAGGAGTGTTGTGTCCTTCTTCCACCGTAGCACAACTGCTGCACATATGCAGTGCAAACAGGAGATGCTCAATGTGCCAAAACACAAACTCATCCATGATGTCCCCACTCGCTGGGACTCCAGTTATGACATGGTGGAGCGGTATCTTGAGCAGCAAGCTGCTGTTTACTCAGCATCTTGTCTCTGTTTGTGAGAGTGTGCATTCGTGTGTGTGTGTGGGGGGGGGGGCCGCGGAGCCCCGGCCTTCAGAAACAGAGCGGAGGGAGAATGTGAATACGCAAAGCAGGAACATGCACATACATTGGATAAATAACATAGCCGTTTAGTTTATTTAATAAAAGAGCAATGTTCAATGTGAAAAGTGATAGATAGATTACTTCAGTTGCAATGTTGTGCTATATATATATAACACCTTGAACTTCAGGCGGGGCGCGGGGCTCCGTTGGCAGCGCCCCGCCAAGACAAACGGTAGGGGAAACACTGATATGTGATTAGGTCTATATGTTATGCATGTTACTGCTATCCTCATTTCCTTCCTCCCTTTGTTTCCTTTCCTCTTGTTCTTAATTATTTTCATCTTATCTCCCTGTTTCTTCTTTTGATTTAATTTCCTCTTTTTTTCTCAATATTTTCTGGACTTCTCTTCTCTTGCTACCTTTTATTCCATCTTTCTTTCATCTCCTTTCCTTCTTTTCTCTTTCTTTCCTTCATCTCCTTTCCTTTCATTTACTCTTATTCCTGGGTGTCTCCTTTACTCCTCTCTCCTTCTTTTTTTAAACTAGATGAAGGACAAAGAGAAAGCAATGTAATCATATTCTCTGCTGATTCCCATGTGTGACCCCCTGGTCACGGGAGCGAGCTGGGAGCAGGGGATTGTGGGATATGTGCTGGCTGAGCAGCTGTGATGGGGTCAGGGGTCGGCAGCCCTGACGACGTTCTGTTGCCGGGGCAGAGGCGGCAGCGCGGTGGTTGCCAGGCAGTGCGGCTTTGTGGTGCTTCTGATGGAGCATGGAGGTGGGAAAACTGGGGGAAGGGACCGGGAGAAAGAAAAGAAATAAAGAAGAAGAGATGAACAAAGACAGAGGGTTAGAAGACAAGAGGAAGGGTGGGAAAATGAGAAAAGAAAGAAAATGAAGCCATGTTCTAAAGCCATAGAGTTAGACTATGGGAGAGACGTGGAGGGAAGAGGGAGAATTACAAAATATGTTTACACATTTGAACTTTGCTGGCTGTGTTCCCAACATATCAGGTAATGATGGAAGAAGAATAGAACCATAGGCCTCATTACATAAAACAGAAACCTGTCTTAACTTAAACGAGTCATCCCATTAAGGATGCAATACTTCAACTCTCGCTGTGCCTTATCCTATCTCACCGCCTACCCCCCCTCCCGTCTTCTCCTGACTTAAAGTCTCTAACTGTACCTGTAAAATGGTCCAATAAACTAAAAGTGTCATCTTACAGGTCAGGTTACCTTTTAATCATTATATGTCAGTGTTCATGGTGTTCCCAATCTTCATCAGCATTGTCTTACAGACCTGAGAGCAGTGCTGCTGCTTTCTTTTGACCTGAGGAGGGTATGGCAGCCAGGGACTTGAACAATCCCAAAGACGGTTCTGTAATAGCTCAATTATTTTTCTGAGGTAAGATTGGCTTTTTGGAATTACAATCCTGAAAGCCATCCTAAAACGAGATAGATATCATTTAGACCTGGGAATCTTCTGTGGCAACGCCTGAGGACCCTTAATGATCTGACCAATGAAACTGAATTAGTTTTAACCCACTAACACACAAAAGAGCACTGACTGACAGAAGTGGTCAACACGTACATTAAAAACAAAAAACACATACATTCACACAGATTCAGGAAGTAATGATTGCATACTTCTTCACTACACTCTGTTCTTAAGGGAAACAGAGAGTGTGTGTTACTGTGTGGTGTGTGTGTGTGTGTGTGTGTGTGTGTGTTGTGTGTGTGTGTGTGTGTGTGTGTGTGTGTGTGTGTGTGTGTGTGTGTGTGTATGTATGTGTGTGTGCGTGTGTCAGTAGATGGAGTTAAACCGTGCATTGTTCCGACCAGTGTGTGTCCCCAGAGACCTGAGGGAGCGGGGTGAATAGTGAAAGTGCTTTTCACTATTCACCCCTTATTTTACCACGCTCCCTGGCTTCTGCATGTATATGTGATTATGTGTCAGTGTGTGTGTGTGTGTGTGTGTGTGTGGTGTGTGTGTGTGTGTGTGTGTGTGTGGTGTGTGTGTGTGTGTGTGTGTGAGTGTGTGTGTGTGAGTGTGTGTGTGTGTGGGTGGGTGTGTGTGGAATGTGTGTGTGTGTGTGGGTGGGTGGGTGTGTGTGTGTGTGTGTGGCTGTGTGTGTGTGTGTGTGGGTGTGTGGGTGGGTGTGTGTGTGTGTGTGTGGGTGGGTGTGTGTGTGGTGTGGGGTGGGTGTGTGTGGGGTGTGTGTGTGTGTGTGTGTGTGGGTGTGTGTGGTGTGTGTGTGTGGGTGGGTGTGTGTGTGTGTGTGCCTTTCAAAGACGTAGAGTTGCCTCTGCGTGTGAGTTAGTTTATAACTTGAAATCATAAAAATAAAAACTGATAATGGGACTTTTTTAATTCAAGTGTATTGAATTCCAGTCCAGATCATATTAGATCCAAAAGCAAATATGATTAAATTAAATAAGATAAAAAAAATTATAATTACAACAAAAATTGAAAAAAGCTGTGAATAGCCAGTGAGAGCTACATTTGACTACATTTAAAAAAAAACTGAACCAAAACGTACTGATAAAAAATTCAAAGCCCCAAATGCAATACACTTTTGCATGTCTGTGTGTGTGTTCCTCTGTGTGTGTGTTCCTCTGTGTGTGTGTTCATCTGTGTGTGTGTTCCTCTGTGTGTGTGTTCCTCTGTGTGTGTGTTCATCTGTGTGTGTTCCTCTGTGTGTGTGTTCCTCTGTGTGTGTGTTCCTCTGTGTGTGTGTTCCTCTGTGTGTGTGTTCCTCTGTGTGTGTGTTCCTCTGTGTGTGTGTTCATCTGTGTGTGTGTTCATCTGTGTGTGTGTTCCTCTGTGTGTGTGTTCCTCTGTGTGTGTGTTCCTCTGTGTGTGTGTTCATCTGTGTGTGTGTTCCTCTGTGTGTGTGTTCCTCTGTGTGTGTGTTCATCTGTGTGTGTGTTCCTCTGTGTGTGTGTTCCTCTGTGTGTGTGTTCCTCTGTGTGTGTGTTCCTCTGTGTGTGTGTTCCTCTGTGTGTGTGTTCCTCTGTGTGTGTGTTCATCTGTGTGTGTGTTCATCTGTGTGTGTGTTCCTCTGTGTGTGTGTTCCTCTGTGTGTGTGTTCCTCTGTGTGTGTGTTCATCTGTGTGTGTGTTCCTCTGTGTGTGTGTTCCTCTGTGTGTGTGTTCATCTGTGTGTGTGTTCATCTGTGTGTGTTCCTGTTCCTCTGTGTGTGTGTTCCTCTGTGTGTGTGTTCCTCTGTGTGTGTGTTCCTCTGTGTGTGTGTTCCTCTGTGTGTGTGTTCATCTGTGTGTGTGTTCATCTGTGTGTGTGTTCCTCTGTGTGTGTGTTCCTCTGTGTGTGTGTTCCTCTGTGTGTGTGTTCATCTGTGTGTGTGTTCCTCTGTGTGTGTGTTCCTCTCCAGCTATGTGTGTATGTTGATCCTGGCTAAAGAGTTATGTGGAGTCACTTCAACCCATTGCTCTTTTCCCAGTGTGTGTGTGTGTGTGTGTGTGTGTGTGTGTGTGTGTGTGTGTGTGTGTGTGTGTGTGTGTGTGTGTGTGTGTGTGTGTGTGGTGTGTGTGTGTGGTGTGTGTGTGTGTGTGTACCCTGAGGCCAATTAGGAGACAGATAATTAACATCATTGAGAATAGATGTTGAATAGAGGCCTTATTGTAGAGAGAAAGGGGGGGGGGGGGTGAAAGAACCACAGCTGAATATTTGTAAATGTTAACATTTTATAGCAGTCTGACTGTTCTTAATAATTGTTTTAATCATAATAACTGGAATGTAACTGTGTTTGCTGGTTTGATAAAGGAACAGCAATGATTTCATGATATATATTTGATAAACTAATAAACAAAGGATGGATGTTCTGCTGCATTTGAAAAAGAGCTAAATGTGATGGTCCAACTTGGAGGTACCACTGAACTAAGCAAGTGTATAAAGCTCATTGTTGAGGTTCACACATCTCAGAGTTCAGTCTGCCTCTCATCTGGTGACACTGCAACTAGAACTTCTTCTCTGAATGTGAAGCTGATGTGTTTCTGTTAGTTGGGAACCTTCTTCTTCTCTGTTTCCAGGTTGATCTTCATAGGGTGCCAGTGGATTGCTTCTTTATTTCCCCTGCCATCTTTCTGTTGTCTCCCTCCTCTCTGTATCCATGTGTAAATCTGTCTCTGGGGATGTTTCTCTTTTCTTCTTTCTTCTTGCTGAATAACCACCCTCACTCTCCCGCTTCTCTCTCTCTCCAGTGACAGCTGGCCTCTGCTTTCCCGCCAACAGACCAGCTGTCCCTCTAACCAGAGCTATTTGAAAAGCGTGTGTGTGTGTGTGTGTGTGTGTGTGTGTGGGTTTCACATAACAGGCAGTTTCTTTGTGTCAGTTTCCATGCTTCTCTCTATCACACACACTCAGACAGGAAGCAACATGACACACAATTGTTAAAAGACCCCTTATTCTGCTACTGGAGGAAGGGGTAAATACACAATGAATTCACACTCACATGCTCACACACAGACACACACACACACACACACACACACACACACACACACACACACACACGTACATCTAGTAGAAGGATGAGCCATGGGCCATTATACTTTCATGTGTGTGCATATTCCATTGCATTACCATGTGGCCATTCCTATTTCATTCCATTTGCAGGGTTCTTACACCTTTTCCAAAGTCAAATTCAAGCACTTTTCAAGCATTTTCAAGGTGCATTTTCCAGCTTTTCATTACATTACATTACATTGCATTTAGCTGACGCTTTTATCCAAAGCGACTTACAATAAGTACATACGATCAGGAGGACACAACCCTTTCAAGCATCTTACAGCTGTTGTAAATTACATATTTATATACACATACTCAAATGATTATTTCCCTACCTCACATTAAATCAGATGTTCTTTATGCTATAAATAACCATGTGTGTTTCGTGATAGCATTCTACACGAGGATGAAAAATTCAAGAAAAGAAAACTAAGTTGAATATTTCAAAATGAGTGATCTGTACGTAGACTGGGCCTCCCATATAACCTGTCTGAGCCGATATAAAACAATCAGCCAAATAACTTTTCAATACATTATTGATTACTATTGTTGAGGTACTTTTAGGTTGGCAGTGAACATAAGTCAGAGGTAAATGGTGTACTTATACTCCACTACATGTATTTAATACCTTTCGTTACTTTACAGCTCTGGATGAATGATGTGAAATATAATCCTTCAGCACTCACTGGATCGGTTCGCAACCGAGTGTGAAGCGGCTGGGATGAGGATCAGCACCTCCAAATCTGAGGCCATGGTTCTCAGCAGGAAACCGATGGACTGTCCACTCCAAGTAGGGAATGAGTCCTTACCCCAAGTGAAGGAGTTCAAGTATCTCGGGGTCTTGTTCTCGAGTGAGGGAACAATGGAGCGTGAGATGGGCCGGAGAATCGGAGCAGCGGGAGCGGTACTGCAGTCGCTTTACCGCACTGTTGTGACGAAAAGGGAGCTGAGCCAGAAGGCAAAGCTCTCTGTCTACCGGGCCATTTTCGTTCCTACCCTCACCTATGGTCATGAAGGATGGGTCATGACCGAAAGAACGAGATCGCGGATACAAGCGGCCGAGATGGGTTTTCTCCGCAGGGTGGCTGGTGTCTCCCTTAGGGATAAGGTGAGAAGTTCGGTCATCCGGGAGGGACTCGGAGTTGAGCCGCTCCTCCTTCGCGTCGAAAGGAGCCAGTTGAGGTGGTTCGGGCACCTAGTTAGGATGCCACCTGGGCGCCTCCCTAGGGAGGTGTTCCAGGCACGTCCAGCTGGGAAGAGACCAAGGGGTAGACCTAGGACCAGGTGGAGGAATTATATCTCTTCGCTGGCCTGGGAGCGCCTTGGGACCCCCCAGTCAGAGCTGGTTGATGTCGCCAGGGAAAAGGAAGTTTGGGGCTCTCTGCTGGAACTGCTACCCCCGCGACCCGACCACGGATAAGCGGAAGAAGATGGATGGATGGAAATATAATCAATTGTTAAATCAGACTTTAGTTCCACCTGGAGTAAATCCACCAGCTACCCTGCAGTATACAAAGTACTTCAGACTAGCTGCACCTTCACCAGCTACCCTGCAGTCTACAAAGCCATTCAGACTAGCTGCACCTTCACCAGCTACCCTGCAGTCTACAAAGCCATTCAGACTAGCTGCCACTTCACCAGCTACCCTGCAGTCTACAAAGCCATTCAAACTAGCTGCACCTTCACCAGCTACCCTGCAGTCTACAAAGCCATTCAGACTAGCTGCTCCTTCACCAGCTACCCTGCAGTCTACAAAGTCCTTCAAACTAGCTGCACCTTTACCAGCTTTGAGAACACTTTCATGATCAATCATTATAAAACATATCATATATATTATTCTGAAATGGACCAATCTGCACAACGACTACTTTTACTGTCTTTCACTATATTTTGATGAGAATACTTTTCTACTTTCACTTGAGGAACATTTTGAATGCAGGACTTTTACTGTGACAGAGTATTACACTCTGGTACTTCTACTTTTTCTCAAGTACAAGATCTGAGTACTAATAATTTCACGACAAGATCTGAGTACTTGTACTTTTACTCAAGTACAAGATCTGAGTACTTCTTCTTTTCCAATCCAATCCATTTTATTTCTATAGCACATTTAAAAACAACAGAGTTGAACAAAGTGCTGTACATCAACAACTGTATAAAAACATAGCATAAATACATAAAAACAGACAGGACATGAAACAAATGTAAAACACGAGACAATGAAACCAGATCAGAACCACCGACTGAGAAACTCCTATATGACGTAAAAACAATACAAAACACTAGTAAGGTAAAAAACAACCACATTTAACAGCACAAAGTCACCTGGTCTGTAAAAGCCAGGGAAAAGAAGTGGGTTTTTAAACGAGATTTAAAAACAGGCAGAGTTGGAGCAAGTCTAACCTGGAGGGGTAATTTGTTCCATAACGTTGGAGCTGCAACAGCAAAGGCTCTGTCTCCCCGCTGCTTTAGCCTCGATTTTGGGACTTCCAGAAGGAGTCTGTCAGCAGACCTCAGTCACCGTGTGGGTGTGTATGGTTTTCAAAGATCTGCCAGCTACGGTGGGCCTAAACCGTTTAGGGCCTTGTATGCGAACAGTAACATTTTAAATTGTATTCTAAAACTGACTGGTAGCCAGAGTAACGAGGCGAGTACAGGCGTAATATGTTCACGCCTGCCTGTCCTTGTAAGGAGGCGTTCAGCAGCATTCTGGACCAGCTGTAAGCGTGACAGGGTAGCCTTAGTCACTCCAATATAAAGAGCATTGCAGTAATCCAGTTTAGTGGATATAAAATAATGTATTACTTTCTCAAAGTCATTAAAAGAAAGGAAAGGCTTGACCTTTGCTTTAGTCTTAGCTGTAAGAAGCTGGATTTTACCACAGAGTTAATCTGTTTGTCTAGTTTAAAATCACGATCAATCCGTACACCCAGGTTTGTGACAATGGGTTTCACATATGGGACAAGAGAATCCAGCACAGGCGGGGCATCGGGGCCACCACTGGGTCCAAATATAATGACCTCTGTCTTTTTTTCATTGAATTTTAAAAAGTTCAAGGCCATCCAGGCTCTGATGTCCTGCAGACAGACAGACAGGCTCTGATGTCCTGCAGACAGACAGACAGGCTCTGATGTCCTGCAGACAGACAGACAGACAGGCTCTGATGTCCTGCAGACAGACAGACAGACAGGCTCTGATGTCCTGCAGACAGACAGACAGGCTCTGATGTCCTGCAGACAGACAGACAGGCTCTGATGTCCTGCAGACAGACAGACAGACAGGCTCTGATGTCCTGCAGACAGACAGACAGGCTCTGATGTCCTGCAGACAGACAGACAGGCTCTGATGTCCTGCAGACAGACAGACAGACAGGCTCTGATGTCCTGCAGACAGACAGACAGACGTTGCTGAGGGTTTGGGTCATTTATTTTCAGGGGCATGTAGATTTGCGAGTCATCTGCATAAAAATGAAATGAGACACCATATTTCTTAATGATAGCGCCCCGGGGGAGCAGGGACAGGGGAAATACAATCGGCCCAATCATTTTATTTAAGTACTCAGATCTGACTTTTACTCAAGTACCAGATCTGAGTACTTGTGCTTTTACTCAAGTACCAGATCTGAGTACTTGTACTTTTACTCAAGTACCAGATCTGAGTACTTGTACTTTTACTCAAGTACCAGATCTGAGCACTTGTACTTTTACTCAAGTACAAGATCTGAGTACTTCTTCTTTTACTCAAGTACCAGATCTGAGTACTTCTTCTTTTACTCAAGTACCAGATCTGAGTACTTGTACTTTTACTCAAGTACAAGATCTGAGTACTTATTCCACCTCTGGTAGTGTATTAGCCTGAATTGTAGGCACAAAATCACGCAGAGCTGCATAAAAATAGACTCACAATGGTAACAAGTGGAAAATAATATTTATAAATGTGTACAATGATTTGTAGGTAATTATGACTACTCAAGACACCTGATTTATACATCTGCAAAGGAAGACTGTGTTCATTCTACAATTACATGGGATTAAAGCAAAATGTAGTTTTACTTGTATAATACTTCAATTTTATATAAAAGACAGTTTGTTTTCATCTGTTTTCAAATAAACAAAGTATTGGCTTTCAGAATATTAAACTTGTTTCGGCAAATTCAGATGATAAATACAACTTTGAAGCTTTTAACGGCATAATTACAAGCAGAGAACGGACTAATGTAACATCACAGCAAGCATAACAACAGCTGGTGTTTCTTGTAAGTGTTTCCCCGGTACACAAACGCAAAAATACACAAACACTCGCGAGCTTCCCCCAGACCAGTAGTACAAACGAAAATGTGTCTTCGGGTCAATGTGACTGATTTCGAGAGAGCAAGTCACATTTGGTTTAGGCACAAACATACTACCAGTATAAATACATTGCTTTCAAAATCGCTCTGTGTCGAATCAATAGATTATATTTCGTGACTATAACATGAAATGCCGTGAGTGCTTCATCCTCTGAGCACCACACGATGGTGACTGTAACGCAAATAACATAGGTACGCTCCTCTGAAATGATTGTCCCCTGCAATTATTATTATCCCTCAATCGAGTTCGCTATTCAGCTCGCTAACGTTAGCTTAAACAAACGTAACATGCAACGTTAGCCTAATCTAAAATGCTCTACTCCGGCGTACCTTTCATGTGGCTCGTCAGCGCACACTCTCGCATCGTTATTTGTTGCACTTTGCAGGAGGCTACTCGTGGGCTTGACCCTCGTCTTAGCCATGGCTTGTATTTGTCTTCTGCTTGCCAACGCTCGTTGAAACTGCAACCTCCTAGCACACAGTCCTCTATCACTCTCATCAGAATGCCCAGGTCACACGTAACACAAACACTTGCAGGTCGCGTGCATAGCGCGGGACGGCCGCAGCGGAGCTGTTTTATGTAGAAGCGAAGCAATTCTTTTTCTTTTAATAAAAAAAAGCGAACTATTCAGTCAGACAGCAATTTATTGTAAAAGCACCCGTACGAACCCTGCATTTGGGATCATCGCAGTTTCTTGACGTTTCATGCTGTGTTCCTGGTTGTGGATCTCATACATGCAAATGAGTCGCTTTTCGGCGCCTCCCGCTTTTTTAACGCTGATTTGGGTGACTTGTGTAATTCGTGGAGAACCAAAGAGTTTTTGTTTTGTGGGGGGGGGGGGGTCCGACTCACGGACTGACGGACAACTTCTCACTTCAAAACATAGACTTTACTTTTACTTTATTAACGGCCACCAAAGTATATTTTTGTATCCATCCGCGAGCACGACTAGTGGACAATGATCCCTCGCTCCACGCCTCCTGTACCTGCTCGCTCTGCTATCGCGTGAAGGCTCTGCTTTCTAACAAGCGACCAACAGAAGACAAACAGGAGTCGTACGTCAGTCATGCGCAAATGACGCGCACTTCTGCACCAGTCAGTTGCGCAACCACCGCATGTAAGTACATTTTTCTGTTGGCTGTTATAACATCATTAGCTCTAAAGTGCATGTATGTTATGTATTTTTACCATTGACTATATATAAATGGTATTTTTTGTATAATACAATTGTATTGCATCAGCTAATTGTATTGTGTCAGCTAAATGAAATGCAATGTATTGTAGGCTATATAAGCTTTATTTGTACCTGAGATCGGCCCTCCGATTCAATTTGCCAATTTCACTCCAAATGACTCCATTAATTATTAAGGTACAATTCTAAACGTCTACACCCTTTTGATTTTAATTTGGCAAATACTCCGTTAGCTCAATGCTAACATATAAGAGCGATCAACACGCTAAAATAAATTAGCATTACGCACGCGGTAATTTTATACTTGAACTATATTTCTGTCAACCTGACCAACATAAACGACATGAGCTTAATACTTAGTCATATATGTCCTGTGCTCTGTGGAAATGAACACATGACTGCTGTATAGTTTACTAGTTTGGTATTGACGTAGCCTTTATATCTGATATTGAATAAGATTTAGAGGCCTAGCCATGAGTCTAATGAGTGTTTAATAATGGGGAAACTTAACCTTAGTGACAACTCTAATTTGCATTCATTTTCAGAATGAAAGATTTTGAGGAAAGTGATGCACTTGCTGTGAAAGAGCTGGATGCAGGTTGCAAATCCAGCTGGAAGTGGTCATGGCTAAAGCTAGATGTCACAATTGAGGTGAAGTCAGTCAAACACACATTCCCACTGTCAGACTTTTTCAAAAAAGTTGACAAAAAAGGATGTGCTAGATGTACTCTTTGCACAAAATAAATGAATTATGGCCGCAGGGGCGTGCATGGCCTGTTGGCACACTGTCAGACAGAAATTCACAAACATGAAGTGACCACAATCACAGAAACACAAAGTGTTGCACAGCTCCTCAGAAAGAGCCCATTCCCAGCACCCCCCAAAGTGTGTGTGTGTGTGTGTGTGTGTGTGTGTGTGTGTGTGTGTGTGTGTGTGTGTGGTGTGTGTGTGTGTGTGTGTGTGTGTGTGTGTGTGTGTGCTTTTTCAGAGCAAATGCTAAGTTAAAGGTGCTGTCAGTAGGAAGGTTCGTTGTAGCTAAATTAGATTTGTTTTCCTGAAATGAGTAACCTCAGATATGTTCATCTGTTTTCTAGGCAATGGTCCTGGCTGTTATTGCTGAACATTCCCTACCTCTCTCAACTGCACCTGTCCTAGTTGAACTGAGTCAACAACTGGCTGCAGACAAAATAGCACTTAGATGGAACTGTCACAAACCGCTGCCTCTTACGCATGGTGCATGGTCTGGGCCACATCCTCTGAGAGAACGCTCTCCAACTTAAGGAAGTATCCCTTTTCTCTTAATGTAGATGAGAGGACATCTAGCAGTAATAAAAAGGTGCTTGCAATGCTTGTGAGCTACTTTGACAAAGAGCTGAAGGATGTTGTGTTGGAGCATTTGGGTTCTCTGGAAGTTGTTAAAGTCGATGCTGCCAGCTTGGAGGAGCTCATCTGCAACTACTTTAAGGAAATATATATTCCCTGGTCAAACCTGGTCAGCATAATGTTAGACTCATGCAATGTGATGCGAGGCAGCAAGTCGGGACTGGAGACAAGAATTCGACAGAACCATTGTAAAACGCTTCTTGATGTTGATGGTGATTCATGTCACCATGTGCACAATGCTGCAAAGAAGTGTGCAGAGCCCTTTGAGAACTACTCGGAGCAGCTGTTTACAGATCTCTGACCACCTGTGGGCATCAGATCAGGTAACTGAATCAAAAGTGATGGATTGAGTTTGTCTTCGTGTTTTCTCTAATGAGTTGAGTGGTGTGACACTTAGGCGGTGGTAAAATGACTTATGTCTTTATTTGCAGATCACGTACCTGAAAGAAATGGCTGAATACATGGACATACCTGCTTCAAATCCCAAGAGGTTTGTCTCCCACCGTTGGTTGTCTGCGTATGACGTTGGGACTGCTGCCTGTGTACAAGGTCCTGTACTATGGTTTCATGGGGAAAGAGGACAAAGCTCTCTCCCAGGATCCATTGCAGCAGCTATATGAAGACTACCATGTCAGCGAGAAAGCGCAGCGGAGGATCACATTTGTGCACCAAGACCTCAGTAAGAAAGGTATGTATATTAGTTTAAACAACGAACTCAAATTGTGAATGTCCTCTTTCTGAGAAAGTTATTAATACTATAATAAAATGTGTTATCTTTGTTTTTCTTTTGGTAGGTATGACTGAATTGGGGAAGAAGAGGAAGAGCCGAGTGGTAAAGAAGATCTGGTTTGAGAACCAAAAAGTGGACCTGCATCTCAGTGTGTACCTCGGGGTACTGCCAATACTAAAAGAGTATGTGATGGTTTTCCAGTTGAGTATTTTTTTATACAGTGTATATAACACACACCATATAGAAATAACATGCATATTGCAATTTTAGAAACAAAAGATGGTTCAGTATTTACTGAAACGTGCCCTTTCTGTGCATTTAAGGAAAGTCAAACCTTGGTCCACAAGCTGCATGACAAGCAGCTTCAAGTGTTTGTCAACTTCCTGGCTTGCTTTGTCAAACCAGAGCATCTGAAGATTTCGCCCCCAAAGCATTGTCCAAATTGGACTTGGCCAACCGGACACTTTATTCCCAGCTCTATATTGGTAAAGTGGCAGAAAACCTGGAAGCAGCCCGTCGAAAACACCCGGTAAGTGTGTGAAATAGATTAGTTAGTATTTAGGTAATATTATATTAAAGTAAAAAAGAGTGCCATCTACTGGTGGAAAGAGGCCAGGTTAACCCAAAGGCAGCACACCTCTTACTATTTCACATACATTTGAATAATATTCTTACACCAAATCTCGGATTTTACCATAGTCATTTTTGTATGAATAATTGTTGCATGCCTTATTTAAACATTGTCTTGCTTGATGTTGACTAGTACAGGCCATCATTTCACTGATAGCTTTAGTATTGAGAAACGTAGCACTGTGCTGCATGAAACTTTGGATATTCATCAAAGTGTTTTTTGTTTTGTATTTGTGTTAGGATTTCTTTGAAAAGGTGATCAAGGCATATGTGACTTGTGGCAAGTACATGCAGGTCAAATTGTCACTTAAAGGTAAGACCCTACCTTGTCCTCTATTGATCCTGTTGTGAGGGGCCATTCAGAAGCAGGGACTCAACTGATGAAGCTGGCAGGAATCTTGCAACACCTAGTTCCTCCAGAGAGTGACATCACTCAGGAAATAATCAGATACAACGTTGACTTAACACTGGCACAGTATCACGAGGGAGACAACATGGTCATGTGGTGGGCTCATGTTATGAGCACAGGGAAATATCCAGCTCTCAGTCTGGTTATCAGAGGTGCTCTTTCTATCTTCCATGGGCCCATGGTGGAGTCCTCATTTAACTTAATGGGAGATATTATTGACCCTAAAAGCTCAAGAATGAACATTGCCACTCTCGATGCAATTCAGACAGCAAAGTATGCCATGAAGTCTAGGGGCATGACTGCTACCATGATGTTTAAGAGAGAAGAGGAAAAGTTTGGACCAGTTGACAAAACACTGTGCCGCAACATGAGGTCTGCTGCAAGAAGGGATAACGCACAGAGAGAGGAGAGGCTTATGGAGAAAGGGAGGAGACCGTTGGAGCATGGCTTCAAGAAAACATGTGCAAGTGCCCAAGAGAGCAAGAGGACAGCACAGCAAGAGGAGAAAGAAGCAAGGTTGAGACATGCAGCTAAGCAACGGAATGCTGCTAGACGTAAAGCAGTAGAAACACTTGTGCAAGCAAAGAAGAAGAAGAAAAACCTTTAAAGTCAAAAGTGTATACCTGTCTACCTGTAAATAATAATAAAAACCCTTGATTTATAACTTAACATCTATGTCTCCTCTTGATCTGAGTATATTATAAAGAATAGCCAGTTCATTGCAGCATTATACAGTTCTGTTTTATATGAGTGTTGTGAGCGGTATCCATACATCTCTTAATGTTGCCCTCAAAGTGCAGCAGATTGATGCATTTAACTTCAATTTAAAGAAAATAATCTTCCCCCACAAATAAACAGGTTCATATGGATAGGATGCTAGATAAGTTTGCACACTCATTATAATGATAATATATATGTTTAATTGCGGAGGACCCCCTGTTTTGTGTGTCCCCCACTTCTTAAACCAAAGTTACACCCTTGATAATATCTACCTGTAAATAATAATAAAACCCCTTGATCTATAACTTAACATCTCTGTCTCCTATTGATCTGAGTATATTATAAAGAATAGCCAGTTCATTGAAGCATTATAGCACAGGCCTTTGTCAGATGGTATATTACGCTGCTTCGAATAGTTCTCTTTTTTCACCATACCTGTGTTTGCATCCCTGTGATCTGAACTACCATTATTACTACCCATATTGCACAGTCGCAGGAAATGAAGGGTGTTTCCCAACCCACAGTGATTAGTTGAATCCGACTGTATTAATTCTCTCCCTTGGTGTGATTGGATTGAGCAGATCAATTAAATCATAGACTAGTTTAAACAAAAACCACCAAGACTCTAGAGGAAGTGGTCTCAGTCGGGTCAGAAAGTAATTCTGGAGCGGTTCCTCTGTGGTGGGAACGTGATCTTACCTTGATCTGATCCAACCTGAGACATTATATATAAGAACCTACTGTGACGTCACCCATTGGCTGTGCAGTTTGCCGTTGTAGCCTTCCCATTATGGTTTTGGTGGTCCCAATATTGTTTTTTTGCAAACAGAAGAGATATTAGAAGATGGAGCTCAGTACAATCTCTCAGGCGGGAAAAACATTAAAGAAACCTCTGGGAGAGCAGCAGAGGAGGGATCCTTCTTCCAGGAGGAATATACATGCAATAGATGTTTGTGTACAGAGTAAAAAACAGGATAAAATTACAACATAGATATCCATATGACAACAATTATAATGTAAACAAAGGGTGACCAAAATGGTACAATGACTTATCATGAACTGAGAGCATGCTGTGAAAGGGTTAAAGTTCTCAGACAACACTGTGGTAGCAGCCTGACAGCGCCTTTAAGCTGCTATATTTTCTAGTTTTCTCCTCATTGGATCATATTTTTTTAAATGTACATCTGCTGTATTAGAGAAAACTTGGGAAATATTGATTGAGACCATCAGTGGCGTCGCCTGGCCTTTTCTGCAGCCCCGGACAATTCTCCCTCAATAATATAATACATTAACCGTGCTTTACCTGAACCTCATCATGACACTAGAGAGGACGGCAGGAATGCAATTTCCCGTGTTCAGTGAATGGAACAGAGGCAAGACACCAGACCAACCAGAGAGTTGCATGGAAATACAGTACAACTACTTCTGGGTCTCTGTGTTTCATTCAAGCTCAGCTGTGTGTGTGTGTGTGTGTCTGTGTGTGTGTGTGTGTGTGTGTGTGTGTGTGTGTGTGTGTGTGTCAATAGCGCATTTAGTGTGATTGAGCGAGCGAGAGAGAGCGCACCGGTGCCAGCAGGGACCGTGTTGTTAGCATCTGGTTAGCTAGCTGCACTAACGGACATACGGAGCTGTTTCCTGGGTCTCAAACGATTTGGTCACGAATTATTAAAAAGATTATTATTATTATTATAGTTATAAAAAATGAAAAAATTCAATATTAAAACAAAAATCTTCCCGGGGGAGCATGCACCCAGACCCCCCCTAGAGTAGGTTAGGTCCGCCCCCCACTGCTTACACCTATATGCCCTGAGCTGATTATCGAGCCTTCATTGTAACAGTCGTGGATATACTGTGCGTGTGGGGCAGAGGTTGCGCTACACTTTTTCGCTGCCCGTCATTTTGACGGACAGGATCGTAACATTTCTGTCAAAAAACATTATTACCCGTCGGTCTGTACACAACTGACGGGGGGGGGGGGGAGAGCACGCTCGTGAACTGTCAACGGGGGGGGGGGGGCACTCGTGAACTGTTTGCGCCGGTGTTATGCCGTGTGTTATGCATGCCCACTGCACCTCACGGGAGCGCGCCACAGCGTACAGCATAAACTCTGTTGGAGTCTTAGTGGTTTAAGGCCCACCTCGGGTCCGCGTGTTCGTTTGGTGAGCATCTTGTAAAATCACAAAGGAAGGAATTCAAAGCACCAGATACAGGGTTAAACAATAATCTGTTTTAATTATAAACGGCAAGAATACATTACACCTCTCAAAGGGGTAGGCCCTCCCCTGCTCTGGTCCAAATGCCGGGAGAACCTGATCGTCTTGACGGCAGGAGGAAAAGAGAACAAACTAAAGATAGAACAGGCTTGTATGCAAAAACAAAACAGGAGGAGCTGCGGTCAGATGCTCCTCCTTTTAGGTTATCTCATTGGGAGATGCAAAAAGATGGCGTGTCGTAGCGCATCAGCGCGAGCCAGCCGAGGAAGAGTCTTTTACCATTTAAGGTAAAACAGACACATTGGGAGTCCGTCAACAACCTGCTCTGAATAACAAGCTCGTCATCTTGTGGAAACCTCCACACACCCACACATTTTGCAGAGACTTCCCTCTCTGTGGCCCCCTCTCCTCTTAGTTCAATGTACACACAGTTTCACATACTTTTGTTATAGTTGACTAATACAAACATATATGTACTACTTTAATATCAATAATAACGAGGAAAACATTACCTCTGCCCTCAAGCAGTAGAATATCAGCCTATATAGAGAACGCACACTCATTTTCCTTGTTTTAGCATTTAAGGTAAAACAGACACATTGGGTGTCCAACAGAACTCTACATAACATATACAGAGAACGCACACTCATTTCAGAGATCTGAGCTATCTTCAAATAAGGGCATCCCCCTGCTCATATCTCCACTTCTAACGCACACTCATTTTCACTTATCATATTTCCAGCTTCTCTTTAACAGACTGCTATTATTGATACAAAGTAATTAAACATACACCTATATTTTAGACATGTATGTTCTAGCTACTTGGCATTCTGTGTTTAGATAAGAATGTATCCTCTCCCCACATCTTTAGTCTCCTGTGGAGCAAACCTGCTCCTTATTTCACATAAGTAATTTAAACACATTTAAGCCAACTACTGCACAAAGTTGTGGCAATTTAGTACTCCCAACATGAAAGAATGAAACAGAAAGAAATCAATAAAAACACAAGCACCAGTATAATTGAGCAGTTATTATTATAGTTATTATACTGCAACGCACACACATTCTACTCTCTGCGGTCTATAGCATATGTCTATATAAAGGTATTTCCCCTCTGTCCCCTGCTCTCCTCACTTCTCATCTCTCCAGCTTTTTGTTCATATAAACTGCTACTATTAAATACAAAGTAATTAAGTACACACATGAATATATAAAAACACACTTATTATATATCAGGGGACATTAAAATGAATATACCCAAAATTACACTGTATTTAACTTCCTGCTATAATGTGTTAATTTAATTCTCTTCAACTCCCAGACATTTCAATGATTTGTACGGCAAAATTAGGTCTGGAAACAATATCTTTTTCCTTGTTGGCGGGCATCCATAACACCGGAGCCCTGCTGCGGGGAAACTTTGGCACTGTTCTGAGTTTTTTCTAATCCGTCAAAATGATTTTTCCGTCATTGTTAAAAAAATTCCGTCATAGACAGAATATATTCGGTTAACGCGACCTCTGGTGTGGGGAGTGTTGCAGTAGAAAATTCCACTGTAGCGCCCGGCACCTTAATGGGAAAACTTACATGTTTGAGCAATCTCTATGAAATGTCAAACTACCCCACAACACCCCCAAAAGTAAATCTCTGGCGCCGCCACTGTGGGCTAAGCCCCTAATGTTTCCAGGTCCCGGAAACGCCCCTGGAGACCATAAACGTGTCAGGAAAATGTCCTGTATACTCAATCAAGTGAAAAGTAGCATACTTTCTTTGTAGTCTTCGATACAACTGGAATTCACTTCAACCAGTGTAGTCTCCCCCTACTGGGTATTAGTGAGAATGCAAGTTGAACGCACTTCTCTTTTCAGAACCAAATGTCGCTGCTTGGATCACACTACAAGACATTCTCTTCAAGGTGGACCTGCTACCGTAGACAGAGGCACTTTTATGGAAGCAAACAAAAGACAGAAGTATTTTAATTTGATCAGACACCGAAATTTATAGCATTGAAAATAATTACTTTGAAAATCATGTATCTGAATTTTTTTGGCTCCGAATTTACCCATGTGAAATAAAAATGTAAAAATTCATGTAAAAAAAATTCTAATGTTCAAATTCAGATCCCAAAAATTCAAGTTAAAAGAATTCCAATGCACAATTTCGGTGTTTAAAATTCGATGTCCAAAATTGCGATGCAACATCATCCGGGCTACCCAGACAGGATAAGCAATCGAGCCTGAATGCAATCGAACCGACTTCTGGCCTATCAGAGCACGGCTTTGTCAGTCATGTGATCACAACTCGGGAGAAAATGACGGAGAACAGTGGGGCTCGGGTAAGTAGTCAGTTTGTGCTCTTTATTTTACAAGCAGTGAGGGCTCTATAGCCAGGGGTGCACATAACTGGTACGCAGGTACACATGCGCGGCAACAATCTGAAATGCGTACCGTCACTTGTGTCACAAAGCACATTTGCGTACCGACGTACTTGTGAAGCTTTTCCAGAAGTCCGTTAGATCACCGGACGAGAGAGTCGGTCTCCGTGTGCACAGACAGGGCTGCTGTTAACGTTGGTCTGCACAACGGAATTGTGCCAAAACTACGCCAACCGGCTGCGGAGGGAGACTCCCCCCCTCACTGGAGAACTGCCCTAAAACAGCTGATCACAACGTTCACGCTCCGAGGTCACAAAGCACCCCCACTAGCACCCCCCCCCCCCCCTTGACCCCCCATTTTCTAGCAGAGTAAGAGCATGTGAGCAGGGATGCGAGTACTTACGTGTGTACGATGTCTTAACGACTAACAAAGTCAGGCTTTCAAAAAAGAAAAGAAAGGAGAGAAAGACAAGAGAGAGGGATTAAGGGCGACAGTATGTCACCCAGTTTTGCTCTGATTTAGCACCACCATCAGGCCTTTTCATTTCCATTGTGTTGTCCATTAACACTTTAATACCCGCTTATTTTGTAGTTGGTATGTATATTTAATTAAAAAATCTTCTGCTTATGTTATTTTTTTATACCTTTTTGTAAATGATAATATTGGTGTTAATGTTCACTTTATTTTAATTTAAGAGGTCATGTATATTTAAGTTATATTTATTTTTGATTTATGAATGTTCCATTCAAAAATGTTATTAAAAAGGCATGTACACCATAAAAGATGACTATTGAGGTCTATTGTCAGGAATGTTAGTGTTATATCAAATAGTGAATTCTACTGCAGTAGAATGTTGCACGTCTGCACAGTGTTATATGTTCACCGCTCAGTGTCAGTAAATATTGGACTACAAGATAGATGCAAGCCTGTACAGGTAGAGTTATTTAAAGCATAAATGAGTGGGTTGGGTTCTGGAGGTGTGGTTACAGCATTGGCCTTGGTTGGCGTGACCTGTGCCTGGTGGTGGGGCCCAATGTGATATCTTTTCATGGGGCCCAAAATCCCTGGCGGCGCCCCTGTAACTATATACAGAATATGTTTTTGTGGATCCAGGCTAGACACATGTTCATTTTCTGATGTTAAGTTGGACATTTTAACATAGGGTCTACGGGAATTGCTCCCATCTGCATCCATCTTCTACAGTTTGCAGCATTGGGCTTCACCGCACTGTCCCGGAGTTCGCCGCTTGGCCCTGATAGGCCAGAAGTCGGTTTGATTGCATTCGGGCTCGATTGCTTATCCTGTCTGAGTAGCCTGGATGATGTTGCATCGCAATTTTTTACGTCGAATTTTATACACCGACATTTTTGACGTCAAATGTTATATACCGAAATTGTGCATTCACATTTTTTTTTGCTCACTTGAATTTTTGGGATCTGAATTTGACTATTCGAATTTTTTTAACTTGAATTGTTACATTTTTATTTCACATAGGTAAATTCGGAGCAAAACAATTCAGATACATGATTTTCAAAGTAATTATTGTCAATTCGGTGTCTGATAAAATGAAAATACTTCTGTCTCTTGTTTGCTTCCATACACTTTGCATTCTGGGATAAAAAATTTCAAAACAAATAAGATATGCAGCAGGAAACTCTGACCATAACTCAACAGACATCATTGATTATGTAAAATGTGACACCAACTAAACTAGAACAAACGGTTTTAACGCTTTAAGTGTCCTTACTTAAAAAGTAACCCTGATGCTTACAGGAACACACACACACACAAAGTGTAAAGAAATACTGATACAGCCAACAGTAAACCACTGAAGATTATTATAATCTGATATTTGGGAGGAATGTTACATTAGAAATGGCAGAAAGTCTTGTTGCAATTTCCAGATATTGAAAGAGGCCCTGGAGTTTCTCTGGTAATTATCAATAGTAGCAGTTAAGTGAATACTGTTCAAACAATACCTGTGTTTGTGTTTTGTATTGATTTCTCTGTTTTATCCTTTCATAAATGTGAGGACTAAACTTGCTTCAAACATTCCTGGGTGCTTAACAGGTTTTATTACTCTGGGGGAAGGGACAGTTAAGCAGGACTGGGTGGATGAGAGTTCTTCTGCTTAAGATCTCCAGTATGTCATGTTTCAGGGAAGTCTACATATTTTGAATGGTATATGTGTG
Source organism: Harpagifer antarcticus (assembly GCA_902827135.1). Lineage (NCBI taxonomy): Eukaryota > Metazoa > Chordata > Actinopteri > Perciformes > Harpagiferidae > Harpagifer > Harpagifer antarcticus. The sequence goes on from CADEHL010001079.1 coordinate 555,208, forward strand.
TTTAATTACTTTATATATATGTGTTTAATTACTTTGTATTAGTAATAGCAGTGTGTAAACAAAAGCTGGAAATATGAGAGTATTAATAAGTATATCTTTGTGAACAAGTCTCTGGAATGAGCAAGGGGGTATGAAAATCTATGCAGGAAAAGGAGATAACAGACACCAAATGTTTTTTATTATCAGCTCAGAGACAATAGTTTATTACGCTCTGCTGGCACGCGCTGATTCGCTAAGAGAAGCCATCTTTTTTGGATCTCCCAATGAGAAACTGACCACAGCTCCTCCTGGGTTTATTTTCTGCATATAAGCTATTCTATTTTTTGGTTCTTTCTCTTTTTCTCCTGCCGTCCAGATGAAAGGATCTCCCGGCATCAGAACCAGAGCAGGGAGTGGGGGCCCGCCCCACCCCTTTGAAAGTGTATTGTATTATTACCGTTTATCATTAAAACAGATTATTGTTTAACCTTCATCCTGGCTGTTTTGAGTTTTCCCTCTTTTAAAGCACACTCCTATAGGATCGGCGCAGAGCAGAGATATCTGCGCCAACAATTTGGTGACCTGCCCGACGTGATGACGCCATGAGTGGGGTTTTTTAGAGGAGAGCACGAGCAGCCAGCGGATGGAGGAGATATCTGGAATAGTCTGACAACTTAAGGATCCTAAAACTAAAAGGTAAAACGGACGCCTGTTTCTATCGAAGGTCTGTAAATTGGCTAAGCTAAAAGTTAGAGTTGTCAAGGATATTTCCAGGTGTCATTGACGGTATAATGCAATACATATTTTTAGCATAGATAGGTAAGTTATAAATAAATAAAGCAACGAGGTGTTAAGAGTAAAGTGAAAGGCGCCGTAGATTTTTCAGAATCATACGGCTAAAACTCGTTAGCTGCACGTGAAGCGATGAGGAGTGTGGGTTTTTTCAGAAATCGAGACGGCTAACTCATCGGGGATGTTCAGTGGTTTTCTAAAGACTCCATCCAGAACAAAACAGAATAATGCTTTCCTGTCTCTTAGGAGCCGGCAGTTGCATTATATGTATAGAATCCAAGAGTAGAAACGCGAACTTCAAAAGCCATTGAAATTAACGGATTTCTCTTGTTCTGTTGGGTTTAACGCCCATTCTGTTGAAAGAAATATTGCATCTTAAAAGCTGAACAGACAGCGTGGAGGATATATTTAGGTGCATATATATATATATATATATATATATATATATATATATATATATATATATATATATATATATATTATTGAACACAGGAAAGCCTTAGTCAGATAAAGAAATACGAAGTCATTCTTGTTTCAAGAAAGCCCCCCTTCTCCTGGAATGCCATCTCACACGGTTGGATAAACACAGAGGTGATTCATGAGAGAAGCTTGTGAGCAGGCAGCCCCAGGGCACAGTGAGGAAAGAGAGAGAGACAAGAGAATTAAGATGTTTGAAAAGATTAGAAAGAGTAAAAGTTATATAAAGTTAACTACTATTCTGGACAATGTCATATTGTTTTATGAGTAAAAATATGAAATAAAATATATTACTAGATATAAGACCTACATGCTTATCTAGGTTGACAGAAAGCTGCTGTTAACCAGTTTCAGCTGCAACTATCCCATCTGTGTTCTAAAGAGAACATACGTTGCATTTACAATTCATATTAAGAAAGTTCACAATTGATACCATTAAAGACCGTTTTGGATTAATAGGGCATGTCTGTCATAAACATTAGCGCTTAGATGGAATAAAGTGTTGAAATGTTCTCAAGGGTTTGACTTAGAACTGAAGTAAGGAAGGATAGTGTTTTATGAGAACTGTCATTCCTCCTGGTTTTCAAAGATAAATCATCAGTTTTATGGACTTTGATGAAGAAATGGATCATGGTGGAGAATGAAGACTTTTTTTGGTTTCAAATTAAAGAAGATTTTAAAGATGAAGTTTATTTTATTTTGCTGACTAGAATTTTAGAAGCAGGACACCAACTAGACAAAAGAGATTTTACAATGTAGTTTTACCACTTTTAATAAAGTAAAAGAATCTGGGTAGACTACTACCATTAGTTTGTTTTAACATTCACATGTTTCAGCATTCCTGACCATATAGACACTCAGCCATTTTATTTTGTAACCCTTTGGGGGAGAGATTTAAATTGAGTTTTTCTCCAGTTGCTGATTTGCTGTGATTACAGCAGCACTGGATAGTTGTGCGCCACCTTTGGGTTGTACTCTGAATCAGTGTGTTAAGTGAAAGGTTGCTCACTACAGAAACAGAAGAACTGTGCAAAGAACGCATCTCTGAGGAGATTTTGACATTTTGCTTGGGCCTCATTGTCAAGGCAACAGTGGTGTGAAGAGGAACTGCAAGTGTTTGGGGATTTCTACTGTCCAGAGGACAACATGTGTCTGCTGGTGGTAGCACATTGATCCAGAGGTTTTTTCCCCCTCAGGACATCCCAGTGCCAAACAAGAGTTTCATTGATCCAACTGACTACAGCTGCAGAGGACAACAAATCACTGACTGTTCTCGTTATGACAAGATCTTGAGATAGGCTTGTCTCAGACTGGTCACACTCTGAAGAAATTATGCAATGATTTGACAGCATAACTGTGCAAGAGTTTTCCAGAGGGTGGTGTACAACATTAGGTTTAGTGTTTTAGATGGGAGGCTGCTTGTTTAAATGATGGTCTGGAATGCTGAAAATATTAAAGTTTATTATTCTTGTTTAGCAAACAAGACATCTGATTATTATGTCACACATAATAATCTTGACATAGAAACTAGCTATGAGTAAAACGTGTGGTTTTTATACCATTGTTATCATGAACTAAAAATAAATAGGGAAATAGTATCTTGTTAAAGATGAATGGATTTCATATCCTAGAGAGGATTAGTTATTGTGAATACTCCACAAGGTATCTACTAATGTATTTTAAAGAAACAAATTTAAAGAAATTGAATTGACTTGATAAATAAGTAAAGATAACAAGTTGTATTACCCATGAATTAATCAATTGGTGTTTAAAATAGAGTAAAAGTAGAAACAGCACATTTGATTTTGTAAAAGCCATATAATTGGAAGGAATGTGGGGTCACTGAACCCATCCTACTGTGATTCTTAGGTCTTACTTGCAGCTTCACAGGGAGCGCAAGGCATCATCTTATGAGTTTTAAAGACATGCTTCTCCACCTTCAAAGGGACATCCATTTCTACCATAGGTGACAATTCCTAAATTCAACTACAAACCATTGATGAAATGACTTCTGTTTTTGAATCCTTGATAAAGTACGGAGTAATTGTTGCGTGTTCGGACACCCTGGGTTCCACACACTGCTAAGGAATTTAACATTGTTTTTAAGTAGACCAGAATTGAAGATAAATGGATTTAATGAGCTATGAAATGCAGAGCTACACAGATCCTAGTAATGTGTTGACACAAGATAATAGTTAAGTACAGAAGTTTCTGAAATAGATCTATTAGACATTTTAATATAGATTAGGTGTTAATAAACTGTAGTAGTAGGACTATAAGGAAGTGACATTTTTTGGCTAACACTTTTCAGGGAATGTGGGGAACAGCTGTTCCGATGAAAAGTTAGATATATCTAATTATAGTTGTAATCGTGAATTAATTAATGATGGCGCTCCATATAAGACAGATTTTTGTAGACAAAGGATACTGGCCTATGCTGAAATATCAAAGTCTCTGCAGAGCACACACATGGCCAAAAAGACTGAGACCAACTGACCTTTGACCCTGACCGACAGTGTAACTTGAGAAGACACTGTCAAGGACTGACTCTGGGGTGACTGACCAAACTTGACTTTACAACCTGACAGGGTGAGTGTGAGTGTGAGTGTATGTCTGCATGTGATCAGTGCAACTGCATGATTTAAAACAATGACTAATCAAGCATGCTTTTGGACTAACACATTATTCTGGGGCTCCGTGGGAAATGAGAGGTTTCCTACAAGTCCACAAAAATTGGAAAACCGTACAGGTGACCCGTTTCTAATCTACTTGATATTTCACTCCCACAGGAGGTGGCAGTTTGCAGAATGTGAAACTCAAACTAAAACATGAAGATTCTGTTTCTTTTAGGACTGCAGGATGGAGAGAAACACTTAATTTCACTGAAGTGTTTACTGTGGAAATGATGGATGTATATTTGGGAAAAATGTTGGGTATTTTTTATAATCCCTTATTACCTGAAGGTTTTCTTCCCATACAGGATTTTGGTTACACAGGAGTTATGTGTAAAAAGGGGGAGTGTAAACTTTACAATGTACATTTTTCATTTAAGGACTGAAAGGAACCTGCTGCCCCAACTCGATTGTTCAATCTGACCATTGGTTGACAGTTTTAGAATGGACCTGCTCCATATCTGGGGATAAGATACTGTTTGATGAATGTTGACATGTTTCTAATATTGATTGAGTTATAACAGGTAACATAGATGCAGAATCAGTGGCCAAGGGGCTACTGTGAGAGATGTAATTTCAGAATGGAATACTGAGGAAGTTGACCGGTGAGTAATGTTTCAACAGGTATTAAAGTAACTGAGGTTTGAAATGTACAAAGAACATATTACAGTTAAAGCTAAAACATTGTAATGTAATGAGACTGAATGTAATTTAGACAACATCATGTAACTAGCCTGGTAAAGAAGTAAAAGCCATAGACTTTATTGTTTAGGTCATTATGCGGATATACATTTCATCTAAATTCATAATGGAAAGACATTTGATGACAGTTTGTTGGAATTCTGTATTCATTTTTTCAGCTTGATAATATCTAAGCACTGACCGGTAGAAGCAGTATCACCAGGAAATCATTCACTTTGTCAGTATCAGGATTTTGGTTGTTTTTTGAATCCATAACATTAGTGTGTTTCTTTACCAGAAACATTAGCAGTTCATATTATATTTAGATTTTAAATGGGATCTCAGGGATTTCATTAAGAATAACACAGACGCTTGTCAGAAACTCAGAGCTATTGAAATATGTTATTTGGTTCACCTAGAGATGTTGGAGATTTGTTTTGTTGCCACAGGCCAAGTATTAAGATTCTGAAGTTGCACTGGCAGATAGGAGGTCTACAATTAATTTAGAAAACCTGTTCACAGACGGCTGTTGTTTTAAGAGACCCCACCAACAGGCTCCAAGCTGCTTACGCAATGGTGGGTCAAACAGCGGAGGGCCCCGGAGCCCTGAGCGTAGGCTTGAGGGATTTGTATCAGATTTCTCCACACAGGTTGGTGATGCCAAAGGGGGACACGAGACGCAGGAGGCGGACACAGCAGAGTTCGTCTGGCTGAAGGTCATCAGGAATAAGTGGCTCAACCCCAGGCTCTCCGGCCCCGACCGAGTGACCCAGCAGATCTCTCATGCCGTCCGCGTGGGAGGAAAGGGGGACAGCTCGTACCACGGGAGCCAGTGTGCGGCGAGGAAACCACCTGCTAGGACCGGGGATGACATCAGGACGGACGTGATCCTCGCAGAGGAGGTCGACTCGGAAGCTGTCATCAGTGGACGGGAGGAGCAGGATCCTGAGGACATCCCTACAGCAGACGACTCGGAAGCTGTCATCAGTGGACTGGACGAGAACGACCCTGAAGACATCCTTACAGCAGACTACTTGGAAGCGGTTGTCAGCGGGCTGGGGGACTTGTCGAGGCAGCAGAGGAGTCTACTTCTCTCTGATCAGTTCCACCAGTGAAAGGAAAGCCGCATCTCCCCCTCCCTATCAGCTGCCCTTGTTGGCGTATTCCTCTGAGGGGGGGGGGGGCTGATGATTCACCACACAAGGAGACTGCTTGCTTTCTAGCGCTCAGGTTCCACCTCTGATGGTTCCTTCACAGACACAGTAGAAAAGAATGATAGTAGATATGTTTCAAAATGCCTTGTGTAAGTTTATCTCTTGAGAGATAAAAAGGGGGATTGAAGATTATTATAATCTGATATTTGAGAAGAGTGTTACATTAGAAATGGCAGAAAGTCTTGTTGCAATTTCCAGATATTGAAAGAGGCCCTGGAGTTTCTCTGGTAATTATCAATAGTAGCAGTTAAGTGAATAATCATGTGTATTTTCTCCATTCCTGTTCATGTGTCCTCTCGCTATTATCACTGGCCCCGTGTATCTCGTAATCGATATAATCGGCCTGCTCTCGTCTATCCCACATGCTCCACTGACATCCAACATCTAGTTTCAGGTGGCCTGTGGAACTGCCAGTCAGCTGTTCCCAAGGCTGACTTCATCTCTGGCTACGCTTCCCTGCAGTCTCTGGATTTCCTTGCTCTCACTGAGACCTGGATTACTCCATCCAACACATCCACCCCAGCAGCTCTCTCCACAGCATATTCCTTCTCCCATACACCCAGACCCACTGGCAGAGGAGGTGGCACTGGTCTCCTGCTCTCTCCCAAATGGAGCTTTTCCCTCTTCAAGCTACCTAACTTCACTCCTTCCACCTTTGAATTCCATGCCGTCACAGTAACCCATCCTATACAATTAACCATTGTTGTTCTCTACCGTCCGCCAGGCGCCTTGGGGGACTTCTTGGAGGAATTAGATCATCTCCTCTCACACATCCCTGAAACTGGCCCTCCCGCTGTACTTCTCGGAGATTTCAACCTCCAGACTGGGAAGATAGACGAACTAACATCTCTGTTAACCGCCTTCGCTTTCTCATTGTCTCCATCCCCACCAACTCATAAAGCTGGCAATGTCCTTGATCTCATATTCTCAAGGAACTGCACTACTTCTAACCTCTCTGTTAACCCGCTCCACACATCAGATCACTTCTTCCTTTCATTCTCTCTACCCCTTTCCAAACATAACAAACTAATCTCTTCTCATCCTGCATCTGTCCGCCGTAACCTTCATTCCCTCTCCCCCTCTACCTTTGCCTCATCGGTGCTCTCAGCCCTCCCTTCCTCTGATTCGTTTCAACTCCTGCCTCCAAACTCTGCTGCAGAAACTCTCCTCTCTACTCTCTCATCCTCTCTGGACTCTCTCTGTCCTCTCACATCTCGGCAGGCTCGTCAGTCCCCCCCTGCTCCCTGGCTAAATGACGCACTGCGTGCTAATAGAACCGTCCTTCGGGCAGCAGAGCGGAAATGGTGGAAATCCAAACACCGTGACGACCTCCTAACCTATCAGGCTCTCCTCTCCTCTTTCTCTGCCTCGATCTCTCAGGCAAAGAGCACTTTCTTTCAAGATAAGATCCAATCTTCCTATTCCAATCCCAAAAAACTATTTTCCATCTTCTCCACCCTCTTGGACCCTCCCAAAGCCCCTCCCCCCTCCTCACTTCTGTCAAGCGACTTTGTTAACCACTTTGAAAAAAAGGTTGATGATATTCGCTCTTCTTTTTCTGACTCACCTTTACTCACCGCTGGGTCACCAGACCCTCCTTTCAACCACTCACTAACCTCCTTTTCCCCTCTCTCTCCAAGTGAGGTTCTTACCCTCATTACCTCTGCCCGCCCTACCACCTGTCCTCTGGACCCTATCCCTTCAAACCTCCTTCAGACTATCGCTCCTGATATTCTACCGTTTCTCACCCATTTCATCAACACTTCTCTAACTTCTGGTCACTTTCCAAACAGTCTCAAGGAGGCAAGAGTAAACCCTCTCCTAAAGAAACCCACTCTCAACCCGTCTGATGTTATAAACTACAGGCCTGTGTCTCTCCTCCCGTTCCTGTCTAAAACACTTGAACGCGCTGTCTTTAAACAACTCTCCTGTTATCTCCATCAGAACAACCTTCTGGATCCGCACCAGTCTGGTTTCAAGGCAGGTCACTCCACTGAAACGGCCCTCCTTGCTGTCACTGAGGAACTGCACACTGCCAAAGCAGCATCCCTCTCCTCTGTCATCATCATGTTGGACCTGTCAGCTGCATTCGACACGGTGAACCATCAGATCCTCCTTCGCACTCTCCAAGAACTTGGAGTTTCAGGCTCTGCACTTTCCCTCCTCGCCTCATACCTCAAAGACCGTACCTACAGGGTAACTTGGAGAGGGTCCGAGTCCGACCCTTGTCAATTAACTACAGGGGTCCCTCAGGGCTCTGTTCTTGGTCCCCTCCTTTTCTCCCTGTACACAAACTCGCTCGGATCGGTCATTAGCCCGCATGGTTTTTCATACCACTGCTATGCTGACGACACCCAATTAATTCTGTCCTTTCCCCGCTCAGAGACCCAGGTCGTCGCACGCATCTCTGCTTGTCTAGCTGACATCTCTCAGTGGATGTTAGCTCATCACCTCAAGCTCAACCTTGACAAGACTGAACTGCTTTTCCTTCCGGGAAAAGATTGTCCCACTCTTGACCTGACAATCAACATCGGCACCTCTGTTGTTTCCCCGACTCAGACTGCAAGGAATCTGGGTGTGACCCTAGATAACAACCTGTCCTACGCTGTACAACATCAGGAAGATTCGTCCCCAGCTGACCCAGAAAGCCACCCAGGTTCTGGTCCAGGCTCTCGTCACCTCACGCCTAGACTATTGCAACTCCCTCCTGGCTGGTCTACCTGCATGTGCCATCCGACCTCTGCAGCTCATCCAGAATGCAGCGGCTCGTCTGGTCTTCAACCTTCCAAAATGTTCCCACACCACCGCTCCTCCGCTCCCTTCACTGGCTCCCGGTAACTGCTAGAATCCACTTCAAGACACTAGTACTTGCATACCATGCCGCGAATGGATCTGGCCCTTCCTACATCCAGGACATGGTTAAACTGTACACCCCAGCGCGTGCACTCCGCTCTGCATCAGCCAAACGACTCGCTGCACCCTCGCTGCCAAGGGGCCCCAAGTTCCCATCAGCAAAAAGACGTGGGTTTGCTATCCTGGCTCCAAGATGGTGGAATGAGCTCCCCATTGACATCAGGACGGCAGAAAGCCTGCACATCTTCCGGCACAGACTGAAAACTCATCTCTTTCGACTCCACTTCGAGCGATAGAATTACTAACAAAGCACTTATATACTAATATAGGACTGGCTTATCTATAGCCAGCTGAGTAGCACTTGAAATGTTTGGCTCTATGATACCTGATGTACTTATATGATTATGTTTTCTTCTGGGCTGTGTCTTCCTGGTCGTATGTACTTATTGTAAGTCGCTTTGGACAAAAGCGTCAGCTAAATGAAATGTAATGTAATCTAATAATGTAATATTTGCCGTAGGCTACTCGCCATAGCTCAGGTTAATCTCCCCTCCGATGTAAGCGTGACGTATGCGGTTCTTGCTTCTAGGCCGACAATTTTTTGGTGCTTGAAACAAACCGGATTCTGGAGCTTAGAGGAGGCTCCGCTGCAGTGTGAACAGATAAACCGGTGCTTTTCAGGCTCTAGCTCCGAACCAGCCCTGGAACCACGTTGGTGTGAAAGCCCCATAAGTTATCTCAGTGGGTCTCAAACGTTTTGATCAAAATGTATGTAAACAAATATTTCCAAGGCACTCCTTTATAATTATTGGGATAAACAGGTTTGAAATCATTGGCCCCGTTGCAAAAAAATGTTGGGCCCCTCCACTTTGAAGACTGCGTGAATCGGTCAATGCCATTGGGGCCCCAAAAAATAAAGCAAATAAAAAATATTTTTTGTTTTTGTTTATTGTTGTAAAAACACTATATTGTCCCAGGGTACAGTATGTTAGTCCTCAGTGACCATTTGTCTACGATTGGCTGTGGTGGAAGAGTTGCTGCAAACATTTAAACAAAATGTAATTTAGTGCAAGAGAGAAGGGTTCAAGGCAGGGGTGGGGAACCTTTTCCTCTCAAGGGCCATTTCAATTTTTACAACATCCTCCGAGGGCCGTACAAATGATTGACCTCTGCTTAAAAATACTAAAATCACAGCCCATTCATTTGGCCTTTCTTTCATGCTGTGCAAAGAAAAAGCAACCTCTTAATCCAGATATCTTACCGTGACTCGCGCATGCATGCACGTGCACGGTGTGGCGTGACCACCAATACAGAAAGATATGGATACAAGATGTGTGCAAATGTATTTAGTGTTCTATCCATGTGAACAAGATTTATGTGGGGGGGGGGCTAACCTCCTCTAGGGGGGTCCGGGGTCATGTTACATTTTTAAATGTTGAAGTTAAAACCATCAATCTGGTGCACTTTGAGAGCTAAATTAAGAGATATATGGATTTTTTTATTTAGCCTTTACTTATACAGGTGTAAAATCTCATTGAGACACAAGGTTCCTACGCCGGAACCTGCGACGCTGTCCCCAGAAACTGAAGGAGACAGCTTTTGTGGCCCTAGTACATTCTAAACTAGAGTACGCCAGCTCGGTCTGGGACAGCTACACTGATGAAGACAGTGATGCCCTGGAATCAGTACAAAGAAGAGGTGCAAGATTCATTTTTGGAGATTATGAATGGGACAGCAGTGTCACAGATATGCTCAAGCGGTTGAACTGGGTGGAATTAAGTGAAAGGCGGCGATTGGCTCGTTTGGTTCTCTTCTTCAAGATTGTCCATAACATCTCAGCCATTGATGCATCAATGTACCTAGAGCCAGTTAGAGGAAGTGCAACCCGCAAAGCCAACTCTTTGAACTTCGAGCGAATTTTCGCAACTAGTGACACTCTTAAATACTCCTTCTTTCCGAGAACAATCAGAGAGTGGAACTTGCTACCAGAAGAAGCTGTCATCGCAGAAACCGTGGAGTGCTTCCGGCAAATGTTAAGAGACATTTAGCGGGGATCATCCATCCCCCACTGAGCGTGATCCCTCTGGGTTCTGCTCAGTATTCCAGATCCAGATCCAGGTCTCATTTTCAAGAGAGACCTGTTCAGTGGTAACACTACCACACAAAGTTACAGACAGACAGGACACTAAACACAGAGGCAAAACTAAAATACAACATCGTAAAAAAGTAGTCATTGAAGTCTATAATGGATACATCTCTCAACACCCATATGAAACTGTAAGCAGATTTTCTTTTTCTTTATGGATATTTTACAAATCACTCCCCTTTTAAACTGTATTCTTGTTTATTGATAACAACTATTTTTTACTGTCATATAGTATTTTATACCAGTTTTTCCTTTATTCTCTTAAAGGTCCCATGTCATGCTTTTCTGGTTATTACCCGTCCCCTTGTGTGTTATGAAGGTTGTTATGCATGTAACCGGTCTGCAGAGTCAAAAACCCTCAAAGTACACCCTGTAGCGAGTAAAACTCTAACACAGAAAAGACCTGTCTATGCTGCCCCAGAACGCCTCGTTGGAGCACCTCACACACCAGGATCCCTTGGCTAACTAACAGGGAGTCCCCATTGACTTGCATAGAGCTCCTTGAACGCTGGTAATAGACGATTTGGGATCGTAGACCCATTCTCACAGCGTTATAAACCTTTTTCTTACTCAATATCAAGCCACACTTATTGTTTTTACATCGGCTATGTGTGTTTGTGTGTGCTCAGGATGAGTTTCGCTTGTTCTCCTGTATCGCCGACCCGGAAGCCTGTCCGCTCCTCGCAGCAGCTCACAGCAGCAGCTCGCAGCAACGAGCCTTGCAACGTCCCGACCAATCAGAGCACACTGGGCTCACAGGGAGGGGGGGCAGGAGCTCCAACAAGCCATTTAGGACAGAGAGTGAATACCTGGTGAATACACATACTATACAGTATGAGAAACCAATGTGATTTTGGAAAATTGCACAATTTAAATATATTCTAGTATACCTCAACAATGGAAATATGATCTGTAGAAATGGCCATGACATGGGACCTTTAATGTTATATAACTATAATGATCATAAACAGGGATGCAAACTCATCAGGTATGAAAAAGGTGACAAGGATCCGAGCCCCCCTACCCCCCGGAATATCGGCTTTAACATTAGGAATAACAGATGATTTTAGCAGTCAGAACAACTAAAGCAGCAGTGTTAATAATAACAGAAACGCCAAAGAGTCACATTTAATAGAAATATATAAAAGCATTTATTTGAAATGTGAAGCAGTCAGTTTATAATTTTGGCAGGACTGTTGAGCATTTTGAAAATGTATTTTCATGCCTCTGTGCAAGGCTTAGTCTTTCTATCTGTATAGCCACTGGTGTAAAGTAACCAAGTTCATAAACTCAAGTACTGCTTGGGTACAATTTTGAGATACTTGTACTTTATTTAAGTATTTCAATGGTTTGCTACTTTGTTCTTCTTCTCCTCTACAGTTCAGAGGTACATGGTGTACTTCTACTCCACTACATGTATTTAATACCTTTAGTTACTTTACAGATGTGGATGAATGATGTGAAATATAGCCAAGTGTTAAATCAGACTTTAGTTCCACCTGGAGTAAATCCACCAGCTACCCTGCAGTCTACAAAGTACTTCAAACTAGCTGCACCTTTACCAGCTTTGAGAACACTTTCATGATCAATCATTATAAAACATATCATATATATTATTCTGAAATGGACCAATCTGCAAAATGAATACTTTTACTGTCGCTACTTTAACTGTATTTTGATGATAATACTTTTATACTTTGACTTGAGGAACATTTTGAATGCAGGACTTTTACTGTAACAGAGTATTCCTACACTACTTCTAGTACAAGACCTGAGTACTTCTACTTTTACTCAAGTACAAGATCTGAGTACTTCTACTTTTACTGTCGATACTTTAACTATATTTTGATGATAATACTTTTGTACTTTTATTTGAGGAACATTTTGATTGCAGGATTGTTCCTACATTCTGGTACTTCTACTTTTACTCAAGTACAAGATTTGAGTACTTCAACTTTTAATCAAGTACAAGATCTGAGTACTTCTACTTTTACTCTAGTACAAGGTCTGAGTACTTCTACTTTTACTCTAGTACAAAATCTGAGTACTTCTACTCTTACTCAAGTACAAGATCAATACATATACCACCTCCGTTTATAGCCTATGAAAAAAACTATTAGAAAACGAAGGCTAAAGCTAACGTTAGCAGATAGTGACAATGTATGCTAGTTAACTAGCTCAACGATAATATTGCGACAGAAAAACTTTTAAGTGCACATCACCCCCCCCCTCGGACTCCGGACCACACAGTTAATATTAACGAACGCACCCGTAGTAGGTAATGTAGCTGCTGAAGCTAGACCCTCATCGCGGAGCAGCGGAGCCTTATTATACATCCATGAGCAGAGCCAACAGGCAGGAAGACTCCAGCTCCCAGCTTTATAATATATCAAAAAAGAACACCATGTGTGTCATGACGGAACATAACAGCTCGCGGCCGCAGATTACTCCGTATCCCAGACCCCCCCCATACCCCACAAATATTTGTATTGCAGATCTACATGAAAAAACGGCGAATTTCGCCGAAAGGTGACAAGTTTGCATCCCTGCATAAAGATGTGCCTTTACCTCACTGGTTGTAGAAAAAGGTTCTTATATTCGTTCGCATAGCTAGCTAACCAGATGCTAATAACAACAAAGGTATTGACTGTATGATCAGTATGACAGATGAACAGATCACCACTGGGCTTTCAACTAAAGACACAGCCACTGGGCTTTCAACTAAAGACACAGCCACGCAGAAACTGCGGCATGTGTACGGCTCCTTATGGCTACTGAAATTTTTGAAGTGGCAGAGCAGTGTTCTGGTGCTCTCCTTCACCATGTTTCATCAGACGAGACATATACCACGTGATTACAGGTTAGCTTGTGTTGTGTTCAAGGACCCTTACCCTGGCCAGGAAAAACAGGCACTCATTATTTTGCGGTCTAGATTTCTTTATTATTATTTTTTTGCGTATAATAATAATAATAAATTACCTCGAGGGACGTATCAAATGGTCTCGTCGCGGTCCGTATACGGCCCGGAGGCCGGAGGTTCCCCACCCCTGGTTAAGGAATAGGCGTACATGAGTCGGGTCATTTTATGCAGTTCAAATGGAAACCTGGCTTATGATGTTTAATATGCGGACAGTTTTTACTACAGTGCGCTCCTGTTTCTTGAGCAGTGATGATCGAAACATCAGATCCGGAGGCTGCGGGTAAATCTGCTCCACCAACAACTGAGTCTCTTCTTCTTCTTTCCTCTGTCCGAAATCAAGACACTTTTCGAATAACAATAAAACATGGAAACATTGACTGCACTTGTTGGATAAATGGGGTCGGTGGAGCCCAGGGTGGAACACAGACAGGGAACAATAGCAGCAGAAAGGGAACAGTTCATTGCACTCACTCTATTGCTTTGTATTGTACAAAAAGAGGGCAAGAATTCCAAAGGGAATTATTGTTTGTTATGTTAATGACTCTGTTAGATATGGCTGCATGGCTGCATCCATAAACACACCCTTGTTTCTCGGGCATGTAGCTGATGACGCTACACTGTAAATTCAAAAGCACAGTGAGTTGTTTCCTTAATGTTCAAGCAAAGAGGCAAGCAGTAGAAACATGTGCAATGGTTTGCTAGACTTTACTTGGTCTTCACACGAGATGGGACAAAGCTGCCCTGTCTGGATTTGTATTTTTAATACACAACCTGAAAAGGCTCGCACACAATTGGTCAGATGTGTTTGTCCTGTTTGTTACACTTTGCACATTACTGAAACTAAATGAAAATAACAATTTTTATCCACCCTGCTTTTTACTTGCACAATGTTGTCATTTGTCGGCACTGTTCTGCTTCTCTATTTCTTTTTAAGTCTTAAGTATATTGTATATGAAGGAGCCTGTAACTGTTGTGCATACGGGAAAAAGGTCTTTGAATATTCAAATGAACCAGCTGACACTAGAGCTGTGGAATAAGATAAGATGTGCTTTATTGATCCCAAATTGGGCAAATTTTTTTGTTGAATGGCTCAAGGGACAAAACTAAAGCTGATCTGTTTGTGTGTGTGCCTGTGATATAGAATGGTAGTTAAGTGCCATAAAGATTGATTCCTAACAAAACCAGACTATTTTGGATGTAAAAGAACTAGGGCTGTCAAGTTAATAACGCGTTAACGCAAAAAATAATTAACGCCACTAATTATTTTAACGCGATTAACGCATGTGTATTTTTATCCTCGGCCGGCCTGTAGTTTCAGAGAGCATCAAGTTTAAAATACCATCTACAAGCTGATGCTGACAGCCCCGCTCCTGCCGCCCGCTTGTGGCAGACCACACTTCCACGCTCACCGGCAGGCACCGACTGGCCATCTGGAGGGTGTGTGTATGTGTGGCCCGAGCGAGCGAGGCATACCTTACGTGTATTGTTGTTGTTAGCATCTGGTGCTAGCTAGCTGCGCTAACGGATATAAGGAGCTGTTTAAATGAAAACAGAGGAGCGACATTTCGCCACAACTGCGCCGAGCACTTGACTTTATGCAGGAAGCCAGACAGCGGGACATTGTACGAGAAGTCAGCACACTCAGCACGGATAGTGCGCAACATGATTGCAGCGTCCAGGCAGCTCCCGTTCGAGCATATGCCTTGAGTTGCACATCGCTCCAACGATCCATCACAGTGTCTCTCCACACACACACACACACACACACACACACACACACACACACACACACACACACACACACGCACGCACGCACACACACACACGCACGCACGCACGCACGCACGCACACACACACACACACTGTATTGCATGAGAGGTTCCAGGTTGAATTGAGGCGAATATTTGTAATGTTCGGAGGTTGTTGTGTTTAATATTCATGAGAATATTTGTCATTGATCAAATATGTTGATAGGAGTATTAAAAACTTGAAAAATATTCCTCTAAGGTGCATTTAGAACAGATATAAAATGTGCGATTAATTTGTGCTTAATCGCGATTAACTATGGACAATCATGCGATTAATCG
Source organism: Harpagifer antarcticus (assembly GCA_902827135.1). Taxonomy (NCBI): domain Eukaryota; kingdom Metazoa; phylum Chordata; class Actinopteri; order Perciformes; family Harpagiferidae; genus Harpagifer; species Harpagifer antarcticus. The sequence continues at coordinate 571,030 of CADEHL010001079.1, forward strand.
CGATTAAATATTTTAATCGACTGACAGCCCTAAGAAGAACACATAAGTCACCTGAGTGGATGTCTAATGACCCACAATCATTTGCTGCATGTAATCCTCTTCTTCTGTACTATCAGTAAGAGACAAATAATAACTATTAAAGAAGAAATCCCGGTTGAGTCACAGCCAGGTTCCAGTGGGAGAAGAAGCTGAATGCATAAAGATTCATTCTTTCATTCCTTTTAATGTATTATTGTTATAATCCTCTAACTTAGGACTGAGGCAGTATTTTGCATCCCTTCAGCCTATATAATAAACTGCTTATAAGGTTAATAACGCAGCAACCACCTCCTACACACATTCTTCAGATCATTATTGTTTCTTTGAATAAGCTTTTAACAATGATAAGACATGCTGTTAATCATAGGTGAGCTGCAAGGAGACAATGGTGATGTAGTCAGTGCAGTGACTTTAAAGCACAGCAGACATGTATCACACATGGAATACCAGCAGGGCATCTGAATGGGAAACGGAAAGCAACAAGATATAGAGAGACCTTTAACCTCACACTGTCCTGGACAACAGTTCCTTCAACAGCTGTGTAAGATCCCATGAGGAAAAACTGAAGCAAGTTCTGCTTCATGAGTTCTTTCTCAACATTTACATCATTTCACTTTTGTGTAAAAGAAGTTGAGAAATCGTTAAAACTATTTATCTACTCCATTTTATATCTGGTTTTGCCAAATGTCGTGTTCCTGCTTTTGGATCTTTTGGATCTGTCACAGTTCTGTCTAGGTTTGGGTGTTTTCACTGTTCTCTGTCATGTTTTCCTCCTGTCGTTAGTGTCCCTGTGTGTTCTCCTCCCTCCTCACCTGTGTCTCGTTAGCTAATTGTGTTCACCTGTGGCTCTTGTGTTTTTCTCCTCCCTCCTCACCTGTGTCTCGTTAGCCGATTGTGTTCACCTGTGTCTTGTAATTATCCCTCCCTGTATTTAGTCTTGTCTCGTGCTGTGTTCAGTGTCGGTGCTTCTTTTGTTGGTGACGGACTTCACCGGTGAGTGTTCTGTTTTTTGTCGGTATTCGTTCCATTTAGCCTTGAAATAAAGGTTTATCAAAGTTATCTGCGCTTGGGTCCTGCTTCCTTCACTCAACCGTGACAGAAAGCACCGACCAGAGATGGACCCAGCAGATGACCCATTTGAGGTGGAATTACAGCATTTTTCCTTTGCTTTGGCTGGCTGCTATGATTGGTGGAGGGGAGCGTCCAGTGTTCGGCAGAAGGAGGCCGCTCTGGTAGAGGCGCACCGGTTGGCTATGGAGAAACCGGACTTGGTGAAGTTCTTACCTGACTGGATGTTGAACTTCATCTGGGTGTGTGATTTCCAGCCTGCGGACTATAAACGTCTCGGTGTGTTCCGTCTGGAGTCAACCAGTGCTTCCGCCCCAGTTCCTGCTCCTGTCCAAGAGGCGTTTTCTGGAACTCGGCTGGCTTTTGGAGGTCCACGGAGCCTTCAGGCGGCTTCTAGGAGAAGGAGTCGCAAGTCCAGGCTAGCAATCCGAGCCCCAAGAGTCATGGTTCCGGCTACAGAACCGGCCCACACAGCCATAGTTCCGGCCCCAGTACAGGCCCCAGCAGCCATGGTTCCAGCCCCAGTTCTGGCCCCAGCAGCCATCATTCCGGCCCCAGTTCTGGCCCCAGCAGCCATCATTCCAACCCCATGTCTTGTCCAGTTGGAGGTCCCGCAGACTAGCCCTCTGCCGGGGGTCCTGCCAACCCCATGTCCTGTCCAGTTGGAGGTCCCGCAGACTAGCCCTCTGTCGGGGGTCCTGCCAACCCCATGTCTTGTCCAGTTGGAGGTCCCGCAGACTAGCCCTCTGCCGGGGGTCCTGCCAACCCTATGTCCTGTCCCGTTGGAGGCCCCGCCGACTACTCTCCTGCCGGGGGTCCTGCCAACCCCATGTCCTGTCCCGTTGGAGGTCCCGCCGACTACTCTCCTGCCGGGGGTCCTGCCAACCCTATGTCCTGTCCCGTTGGAGGCCCCGCCGACTACTCTCCTGCCGGGGGTCCTGCCAACCCCATGTCCTGTCCCGTTGGAGGCCCCGCCGACTACTCTCCTGCCGGGGTTCCTGCCAACCCCATGTCCTGTCCCGTTGGAGGTCCCGCCGACTACTCTCCTGCCGGGGGTCCTGCCAACCCTATGTCCTGTTCCGTTGGAGGTCCCGCCGTCTACTCACCTGCCGGGGGTACTGCCAACCCTGTGTCCTGTGCCGTTGGAGGTCCCGCCGTCTACTCTCCTGCCGGGGGTACTGCCAACCTTTTGTCCTGTCTCGTCGGAGGTCCCGCCAACCGCTCTCCTGCTGGGGGTCCTGCCAACTCCTGGTCCTCTTCCGTGGGGGATCCTGCCGAAGCCTGTCCCGCCGGCTCCGGTTCCTGTCCGGCCGACACCGGGTCCTGCCCGGCCTCCGGAGCTGTCTGGTCTTCGCCCTCGATCCCGACCCTCTGTGAGCCGCGGTCTTCGTCCGCGGGCCCGGCCTCCTGACTCTTCCTGCCGCTGCCCTCGTCCTCGGGCCCGGCCCCCTGACTCTTCCTGCCGCTGCCCTCGTCCTCGAGCCCGGCCCCCTGACTCTTCCTGCCGTGGTCTTCGCCCTCGATCCCGACCCTCTGTGAGCCGCGGTCTTCGTCCGCGGGCCCGGCCCCCTGACTCTTCCTGCCGCTGCCCTCGTCCTCGAGCCCGGCCCCCTGACTCTTCCTGCCGCTGCCCTCGTCCTCGAGCCCGGCCCCCTGACTCTTCCTGCCGCTGCCTTCGCCCTCATGCTCGGCCCCCTGAGTTCGCCCGCTGTGGCCTTCGCCCCACCATGGACTCTGCCTTGCCCCCGGGCCGTCCGCCCGAGACCCCCACCATGGACTCTGCCTTGCCCCCAGGCCGTCCGCCCGAGTCCCCCTTCTCGGCTTCTGCCGTGCCCCCGGGCCGTCCGCCCGAGATCCCTTCCTGATCCCCTACTGGGCTCCTGGGCGGTCAGCTTAGTCCCGTCCTCCGGACCCCCTCCACCCACCCTGGTGGCCTAGGGATACGTCCCTCCTCCGGACCCCCTCCACCCACCCTGCTGGACTTTTTTGGATTTTTGTGTTGGGGTTTAGGGACGTCTGGAATCCGTCCCTTGAGGGGGGGGGTTCTGTCACAGTTCTGTCTAGGTTTGGGTGTTTTCACTGTTCTCTGTCATGTTTTCCTCCTGTCGTTAGTGTCCCTGTGTGTTCTCCTCCCTCCTCACCTGTGTCTCGTTAGCTAATTGTGTTCACCTGTGGCTCTTGTGTTTTTCTCCTCCCTCCTCACCTGTGTCTCGTTAGCCGATTGTGTTCACCTGTGTCTTGTAATTATCCCTCCCTGTATTTAGTCTTGTCTCGTGCTGTGTTCAGTGTCGGTGCTTCTTTTGTTGGTGACGGACTTCACCGGTGAGTGTTCTGTTTTTTGTCGGTATTCGTTCCATTTAGCCTTGAAATAAAGGTTTATCAAAGTTATCTGCGCTTGGGTCCTGCTTCCTTCACTCAACCGTGACAGGATCACAGGAACCTTTAAGGAGATCCCATCAAGACTCATCCCTGGCCAAACTAGCAACATGATATTCATGTTGTGGTGGTCTAAAACAAACCTATACATGTTTGTTTTAATTGAGTTTAGCATGTTAAACCCCTTGTGTAGTTATGTAGTTTCTCATTCTGAAGAGGAAGTCTCAGTGTTGGACTTCCCAAAGTCTGTCTGAACAGCACATGATCCAGTTTCTGACAAATACATGAATACGTAAATAACTCATGTTTGATATTGGGTCAGGCTACACACCTGGAGTCAGTATTTCCATATTGAACTTTGACCAACTTGTATTAGTAGTATTTATTCTGTTACTAACTATACAGACCCCCCCCTCGTCTCTCAGAATCAGAATTCATTCATCGGTCCCACAGCGGGAACATTAACAGTGTTACAGCAGAAAGTGGCATCAGGTGAAAAAAAAGGCATGCAATAATAAAGAATCAGGTAACATCGTACACATCTTGTACTATCTGACATGACATCATTCAGAAATAAAAGAGAGTAGGCCACTAACAGCTGAGGAAAATAAGTGTACACTCACACACACACACACACGCACACACACACACACACACTCACACACACGCACACACACACACACACACACACTCACAAACCCACACACACACTCACAAACCCACACACACACACACTCAGAAACCCACACACACACACACACATGCACACACACACACACACACACACTCACAAACCCCACACACACACACACACATGCACACACACACACACACACACACACACTCACAAACCCCCCCCACACACACACACATGCACAAACCCACACACACTCACAAACCCACACACACACACAAACCCACACACACACACACACACACACACACACACACACACACACAAACTCACAAACCCACACACACACACATGCACACACACACACACTCACAAACCCCCCCCCCACACACACACACACTCACAAACCCACACACACACACACACACTCACACACTCACACACACACACACACTCACAAACCCACACACACACACTCACACACACATGCACACACACACACACACACTCACAAACCCACACACACACACACACTCACAAACCCACACACACACACACACACTCACAAACCCCCCCACACACACACACTCACAAACCCACACACACACACACTCACACACACACATGCACACACACACACACACACACACACTCACAAACCCACACACACACTCACAAACACACACACACACACCCACACAGCAGTTAAAACATTTACATAAACATCCACCTCAAAAACATTGCCCGTCTCCGCCCATCACTCTCCTCCTCTGCTGCTGAAACCCTGATTCATGCATTCATCACTTCACGACTCGACTACTGCAATAGCATCCTCTACGGCATACCATCCAACCTAAGCATCCTCTACGGCATACCATCCAACCTAATCAATAAACTCCAACATATCCAGAACTCTGCTGCCCGCCTCCTCACCCACACCCGCTCCCGAGACCACATCACTCCCGTCCTCCAGAACCCTCCACTGGCTCCCCGTCCGTCAAAGAATCAACTTCAAAGTCCTCCTCATTACCCACAAAGCCCTCAACAATCAGGCCCCCCCCCTACCTCACAGACTTGCTGCACCACCACGCCCCTTCCCGCTGCCTCCGCTCATCAGAAGCCAACCTCCTATCCATCCCCACCCGCACCAATCACCGGACCTGGGGGGACAGAGCCTTCTCCGTCGCTGCCCCCTCCCTCTGGAACTCACTCCCCCAACCCATCAGAGACTGCACTGACCTCACCACCTTCAAAAAACTTACAAAAACTCACCTCTTCAATCTGGCTTTTAATGTGTGATTGTTTACTATATATGTATTTGTTGTTCCTTCCTTTTCCCTTCACTATATCTGTAAAGCGTCTTTGAGCACCTGTAAAAGCGCTAACAAATTAAATCTATTATTATTATTATTATTATTAAAAAAATATAGCAGCAGCTGCTGAGGAGACTGGTCTCATTTAGCACCAAACTGCACCACTCAGACTCACACTCTGACCCAATGAGAGAGTGTGTGTCTGTCTGTGTGCGTGTGCATGTGTGTTTTACTTCACACTGTATCGGCAGACTGGGGCCGTCTGAAGTGAATAAGGTCCCGTCTGTGTTACACACACACCTTAGCAACAGTTGAGGCAGTTAACATGTTGGCATGGGAGGTTTGTGTTTATTCCTGTGTGTGTGTGTGTGTGTGTGTGTGTGTGTGTGTGTGTGTGTGTGTGTGGGTATGTGTGTGTGTGTGTGTGTGTGTGTGTGTGTGTTGGTATTTGTCCTCACAGACATTTGTAGTGAACATTTGAGTGTCTGCGCAGCATCCTCTGCACGCTCCTACATCTGTACAGTAAAAGCTGCATAATGATGAACATTTGAAATAGATTTTAAATGCATAAATTACATTTGAATGTCCAATCATGCTTCTTTTGTTATGCAAGACTGGGTTGGCTGGGACTGCACGTTGTTGAAAGGTTGAATTTGACTAAAGCCCATTTGTGGTGCAGTCTGTTAACCCAGAAGCACTGATCATTCTGTATAATAATTAGGCACATGTGCTTCTGTTTGTTTTGGGGGAAATGGGTTCTCAGACAAATGGACTTTTTGCCCAGTTGGGGTGTCGAAATAATAGGCTAATCTGACTGGTGTTATCCGTGTAATAATTCTCGCGTCCAGGAGAGAAGCTTAAAAAGGAGACTAAATGGAGTCTCTGAGATGGTTTCAAATTGGTACTTTAATTAAAAATAAAGGCGCGGTTATGTTACAAACAGAATGTTGTTCGACAGAAAAGCAGCTGTGGCTCTCTGCCAGGTGAAGAAAGAGGCCGAACCCTTCAGGTCCCGCTGTATTTATATCCTCTGCTGGCTCCTCCCTGCAGGCCGGCTCTCCAACGTTTTAATGTCCGTCGTTACGCATATCAGAGGATACAGACATTGTACATTCAATATATCTAAACACGCCTTTTCTCTTCCTTAACTCTTTCATAACTTTATATGTAATACATGTTAACGGCGTCAATAGCCACTTTAGTGATAATAATGGACGGTAGTCCCGGATGTTGTCATGAAGGATTTTCAGAATAAAAGCTTGGTATTGAGAACTTCTGGTTTTTTCCAGAATAAAATAGCATTTAAACTGACGGTATGTTTAAGCTACATTATGCTATTAAACATTGATTTTAATTTCTAACACTGGTTAAGGTTTAGCCCCCGGGCCGTATACGGACCGCGAGACCTCGAGGTAATTTATAAACACACGCAAAAAATAAAAAAATTAAAGAAGTCTAGACCGCAAAATAATTAAACAAGCGAGTGCCTGTTTTTCCTGGCCAAGGTCAGGGTCCTTGAACACAACACGAGCCTGACGTGTCATCACGTGGTCTATGTCTCGTCTGACAGGGTGCAGTTCTGACTGAGAGCACCAGAACGCCACTCCAGCACTTCAGAAATTGCAGTACTCATAAGGAGCCGTACACATGCCGCAGTTTCTGCGTGGCTGTGTCTTTAGTTGAAAGCCCAGTGGCTGTGTCCTTCTGCTGAAAGCCCAGTGGCTGTGTCTTTAGTTGAAAGCCCAGTGGCTGTGTCTTTAGTTGAAAGCCCAGTGGCTGTGTCTCTAGCTGAAAGCCCAGTGGCTGTGTCTTTAGTTGAAAGCCCAGTGGCTGTGTCTTTAGTTGAAAGCCCAGTGGCATCTGTTCATCTGTCATACTGATCATACAGTCTATAACTTTGTTGTTATTAGCATCTGGTTAGCTAGCTATGCTAACGAATATGAGAAGCTTTTTCTACAACCAGTGAGGTAAAGGCACATCTTGATATGATCATTATGGTTATACAAAAATAAGAGAATAAAGTAAACAGGTATAAAATACTATATGACAGTAAAAAAGTTGTTATTAATAAACAAGAATACAGTTTAAAAGGGGAGTGATTTGTAAAATATCCATAAAGAAAAATAAAATCTGCTTCCAGTTGTGTTTCATATAGGTGTTGAGAGATGTCTCCATAGATCTCTCATGTTGCTCTCAAAGTGCACCAGATTGATGCTTTTCACTTCAACATTTAAAAACAAATCTTCCCGGGTTAAGGGACCCGGACCCCCCTAGAGGAGGTTAGGTCCCCCCCCCCACTTAAATCATGTTCTCATGGATAGGAAACTAAATACATTTGCACACATCTTGTGTCCATATCTTTCTGTATTGGTGGTCACGCCACACCGTGCACGTGCATGCATGCGCGAGTCATGGTGAGATATCTGGATTTAGAGATTGCTTGTTCTTTGCACAGCATGGGCTGTGATTTTAGTATCTTTAAGCAGAGGTCAATCATTTGTACGGCCCTCGGAGGATGTTGAAACATTGAAATGGCCCTTGAGAGGAAAAGGTTCCCCACCCCTGGTCTACACCATACACTCAACCTCACAGCATCTCATTTCAACATTATGTTACCAGGATTTAGTATCTTCAGTATTTATTTTTGGTTAATTTAGACCTATAATCAAATCAAAAATAATAAATCTAGATCTGTTGACTTTGTTAAACAGAAAATAACTACATCTAGTTTTGTATATTATATATGTGTTATACCCAACTGTGCCAACTATTGAAAGAATAAACCATGTGTTGAACATGTTGTAAGAATAAAAACACTGAGTCAGCTTCACTGAAAGATAATCTTTTTATTGTTGTCACAACATGAAAAGGATTCTGCAGATTCTCCATCCCATGGGTTTTTAAGGCGATTTCTAAGCGATGTGATAAAATAGTGTGCGGATTATCTCCAAGGGATTTGATGAAAGGAAGTCTTTATTAACCAGATGCCCTGAAGGCTAGCTGCTCACTATGCTGTTGCATCATAGTGAGCAGCTGGCACCAAATAATGTGTGTGTGTGTGTGTGTGTGTGTGTGTGTGTGTGTGTGTGTGTGTGTGTGTGTGTGTGTGTGTGTGACACGTTGCCAGATTCCAGGAAACAGGAAAATTACAGCAACAGGGGGTCCAGTCTTTTGTCAAAACATAATTCACTGGACGCTCTTAACACCCTGTTGAACCCCCCCCCACCGCATATACACACACTCATACAATCGTCCTCCAGGAAACAGAGCCGGCTGCTTCTGCAGAGTCAGGGAGTACTTATGGTGGAGAAAGAGAGAGTGATGAAACGGTTAGCTGTGTGTGTGTGTGTGTGTGTGTGTGTGTGTGTGTGTGTGTGTGTGTGTGTGTGTGTGTGTGTGTGTGTGTGTGTGTGTGTGTGTGTGTGTGTGTGTGTGTGTGTGTGTGTGTGTGTGTGTGTGTGTGGGGGGGGGGGGGCTCTACTTAAATAAATTGAGGTAACAATTTGTGTTGATCTTTTTAAGTATATCCAACTTAATTGATTATTAAGTTCACCCGAGTACCCATTTATAATCTGATTAACTCAATTAGTTCAGTACTACAAACTTAATTTGCTTTCACCTTTAAAAACTAAATTAAGTTGAACCAACTTAATTTTAATCGTAAAGATGGAGTGATATTAAGTTGCATTTTGTTTAATTTAAGCTATTGTAATCCATCAGCATCACACAGGCTCTGGTCGCATCCGAGATTTGAAGGACTTCTGTTCCTTCAGTCACTATTCTTGCATCCGCACCCCTGGTCAAGACAGTCTTCAGCACCTCAATGCTAACTTCCACTTCACCATCTTGGAATAAGTAGATTAGAAAATAAATGTCAGTGTTTTTGGTGCAATCAGATTCGAAAACATTGCATTGTGTTTCAGGTTAACACAAGTTACAGTATGATTTAAGCATCGCTTTTACTTACTTAAGTTTTCCTTGAAGAGATCCTCCTTTTCACGAAGACACACCACCAAGCACCGGATAGCAACCTCTTTTATTCTTTCCACCGAATCATCCTTAAAAGGAGAACATTTGCATGTTGAGAAAGAAAAACAAAGGCTTGTTTGCAAAAACTGAACATGCCGAGCATTGTCAGTTGCTGTTCATATTTATTTTAAAATGAGTTTTTATCAAATGTAATGTTAATACTAACAAGAAAATGTATATATACACATACCAGTGTTTCCCACAGATCTGAAATATACTTGGGGGTGTGTGGGGGGCTTGAGGTGACGTGCAACAACATTAACATTAACCTTTCTGTTGGTCGCTGCAACTCCCTCCTGGCTGGTCTACCTGCATGTGACCTCCGACCTCTGCAGCTCATCCAGAATGCAGCGGCTCGTCTGGTCTTCAACCGTCCTAAATTCTCCCACACCACTCCGCTCCTCCGCTCCCTCCACTGGCTCCCGGTAACTGCTAGAATCCACTTCAAGACACTGGTACTTGCGTACCATGCTGTGAATGGATCTGGCCCTTCCTACATCCAGGACATGGTTAAACCGTACACCCCAGCACGTGCACTCCGCTCTGCATCAGCCAAACGACTCGCTGCACCCTCGCTGCGAGGGGGACCCAAGTTCCCATCAGCAAAATCACGTGGGTTTGCTATCCTGGCTCCAAAATGGTGGAATGAGCTCCCCATTGACATCAGGACAGCAGAAAGCTTACACACCTTCCAGACTGAAAACTCATCTCTTTCGGCTCCACTTCGAGCGATAGAATTACTAACAAAGCACTTATATACTAATAAAGGACTGGCTTCTCTAAAGCCAGCTGAGTAGCACTTGAAATGTTTCGCTCTATGAAACCTGATGTACTTATATGATTCTGTTTTCTTCAAGGTTGTGTCTTCCTGGTCGATTGTACTTATTGTAAGTCGCTTTGGATAAAAGCGTCAGCTAAATGCAATGTAATGTAATGTAATGTTGCTTCACGCGATGGCAGAGCAATCAGGTACAGGCAAGGCAAGGCAAGGCAAGGCAAGTTTATTTATAGAGCACTTTTCAACACAAGGCAATTCAAAGTGCTTTACAACAAATGAAAGACATTAAGAAAATGGCATTTAAAATCAGTCATTAAAAAGAAAAGCTAATAAAATAAACATTAAAAGAAGAAATACATGGATAAACACTAAAAGAAAAAATACATGGATAAAAGTTACAGTGCAGTCTAAGATATGAATAGTTCAATTAAAAGCAGCGACAAAAAGAAAAGTCTTTAGTCTGGATTTAAAAGTAGTCAGAGTTGCAGCGGACCTGCAGGTTTCTGGGAGTTTGTTCCAGATATTTGGAGCATAATAACTGAACGCTGCTTCTCCATGTTTAGTTCTGACTCTGGGGACAGAAAGCTGACCAGTCCCTGAAGACCTGAGAGATCTGGATGGTTCATAATTTAGCAGTAGATCAGAAATGTATTTTGGGCCTAAACCATTCAAAGCTTTATAAACCAGCAGCAGTATTTTGAAATCTATTCTTTGACACACAGGAAGCCAGTGTAAAGACTTCAGAACAGGAGTGATGTGATCCACTTTCTTAGTGTTAGTGAGGACTCGAGCAGCGGCGTTCTGAATCAGCTGCAGCTTCCGAATAGACTTTTTAGTGAGACCTGTGAAGACACCATTGCAGTAGACTACTGCAGTCGAGTCTACTGAAGATAAAAGCATGGACAAGTTTTTCCAAATCCTGCTGCGACATTAGTCTTTTAATCCTAGATATGTTCTTTAGGTGATAGTAGGCTGATTTAGTAACTGTTTTAATGTGGCTGTTGAAACTCAGGTCAGAGTCCATGACTACACCTAGATTTCTGGCTTTATCTGTTGTTTTGAACATTGCAGACTGAAGCTCAGCGCTAACTTTTATACGTTCTGCCTTGGCTCCAAAAACCATTACCTCAGTTTTATCTTTGTTTAATTGGAGAAAGTTCTGACACATCCAGTCATTGATTTGTTCAATGCACTTACTCAGTGTTTGAATTGGAGCATAGTCTCCTGTTGAAACTGTTACGTAAATTTGTGTGTCATCTGCATAGCTATGGTAACTTATTTTGTTGTTTTTCATTATCTGAGCCAGTGGTAGCATGTAGATGTTAAAGAGAAGCGGCCCCAGGATGGAGCCTTGAGGAACCCCACATGTCATATTTGTCAACTCAGATGTGTATTTACCAATAGAAACAAAGTTGTTTCTGTCCTTTATGTAGGATTCAAACCAATTTAGGACGGTTTCCGAAAGTCCCACCCAGTTTTCCAGTCGGTCTAGTAATATGCTGTGGTCAACAGTGTCAAATGCAGCACTGAGATCTAATAATACTAACACTGAAGTTCTGCCACTGTCTGTGTTTAAGTAGATGTCATTAAAGACCTTTACAAGAGCAGTCTCAGTACTGTGGTTTGGACGAAAGCCTGACTGGAACACATCGAAACAGTCATTTAAATGCAAAAAATTACTCAGCTGTTGAAAAACAACTTTTTCAATGATTTTACCTAGAAATGACAGGTTTGATATGGGCCTGTAATTGTTCATAACTGAAGCATCTAGATTATTCTTTTTTAAGAGCGGTTTAATGACTGCAGTTTTCAGGGCCTGTGGAAAAATACCTGAGTGAAGAGATTTGTTTACTATATAAAGTAGATCTGAGGCCATGCAAGGCAAAACATCTTTAAAAAATCCCGTTGGAATAATATCAAGGCAGCAGGAGGATTTCAGAAGTTGAATAATGTCCTCTAGGTTTTTATCATTAATCTGATGGAATTGTGTCATGGTGTTTGAATTGATGTGAAGTGGACACAGAGACAACACATTTGCTGTTCCTGATGCAGAGGCACTGACTGCTTGTCTTATTTTCTGAATTTTGTCAGTGAAAAAGGAGGCAAAATTATTGCACGCCCTGGTGGATAGAAATTCAGAGGCTACTGACACTGGGGGGTTAGTTAGTCTGTCGACGGTAGCAAACAAGGCACGTGCATTGTTTTTGTTTTTGGTAATGATGTCAGAGAAGAACAATTGTCGTGCGTTTTTCAATTCCAAATTATAAAGGCCAAGTCTCTCTTTATAGATTTCAAAGTGAACCTGGAGATTTGTTTTTCGCCACCTGCGTTCAGCTTTTCGACACTCTCTTTTTTCTGCTCTCACGGTCATGGCTTTTCTCCATGGAGATATTTTCTTGCCAGTCACTTCTTTTACCTTAGTTGGAGCAATGGCATCTATAATATTTTTAATTTTTGAATTAAAATGATCTACTAGCTCATTTACTGAGATGTTAGCAGGGGCAAGTGTGGAAGAAAAATTCTGAGTAAACATTTCCCTAGTGTTTTCAGTTAAATATCGCTTTGTGGTTACCTCTTTTTGAAAAAATTTTGTGAACAGAAATAGAGCTCTCAAAGAAAACACAGGAATGATCAGAGAGTGCAACATCAGTCACCACAACCTTAGAGATATTCAGACCCTTTGAGATAATTAAGTCCAGAGTGTGCCCCTTATTGTGCGTGGGCTCCGTCACATGCTGAGTCAGTTTATGGCTATCAAGAACACAAAACAGTTCTTTTGCCCCTCTGTCCTGAGGGTTGTCAACATGGATGTTAAAATCACCAACAATGACTAAACGGTCAAAGTCAATACACACTATAGACAGCAGTTCAGTAAAGTCATCATAAAAGCTTGCACAGTATTTGGGTGGTCTATAGATATTTAGGAACAGAGCTCGAGAGGAGCATTTCAGCTGAAGGGCCACATATTCAAAAGAAGCAAAGTTCCCATAAGATGTCTTCCTGCATTGAAGAGAATCATTGAACAGAATAGCAACTCCACCCCCTTTCTTATGCATTCTTTCCTGACTCATAAAACCAAAGTTGGGGGGGGTTGATTCGATAAGAACAGCTGCACTATTATTTTGTTCAATCCAAGTTTCTGTTAAAAACATAAAATCGAGATTGTGCTCAGTGATAAAATCATTGATTAAAAATGTTTTTCCCGCCAAAGACCTGACATTTAATAAAGCTAGTTTAAGTTTGTTAAACACACTATCAGTCATGTTTTTTGTAACAAGCTGTCGCTGACATGGAATCACTGCTAAATTAGATGAACTCACACAAACGTTTGAGCGCTTCCTGTATCTACGATGATTCACCGCTCTTAATCTATTACCTATCAACACAGATATCGGCAAAGCTACAGGCAGGCAGGGCCCTGGCATGTCCTGGAAAGAGTTGAGAGTGCCATACGCCCTTGAGCCTGGACCCAGCACACATCAGTAAGCATTTTGTACACACACATCCTTATCAGGCTTCGGAGACTGCAGATGCTTTCTTGAAGGGAGGGGAGGTGGTTGACGTAGGCACGGTGATGGAGACGGAGGAGATGGTGTAGGGGTAGAAGACATGCTGCCAGGGGGGGGAGGTGGTTGACGTAGGCTCGGTGATGAAGACGGGGGGGGAGATGGTGCCCGTCTTTTTGGTGGGCGTCGTTGAGGAGCGGGGGTAAAGGAAATGCTGCCAGCCCTGCGTATCGCCTTAGTTTGGTCTTTGAACTCCAGGAAATAATCGGTGCCAACCCTCTGTATCGCCTTCATGTGTTCAAAGGCGTTGTCAGGGGGGGGGGGTGACGGGCAGCGGAGAGTCCTCCATGTGTGTCATAGGTCTCCCATAATCAAGACATTCCTCAGGCGGGTGCAGTGATAATTCTTCAGGGTTTTCTGCACGATGTGTTGTGTCTTTCTCCTGTTTTGATTCCTCTTGCCGCTTGTCCTTGGCAGAGGGAACAGATTGATGACGCAGGCAGTTGAAAATGTTAGAGATAAATAATTTCACTCCTGACTTGTTCAGGCAAACTCCATTTGCCTTGAAAAGATGTCTGCGATCCCAGAAAAAGTTAAAATTGTCAATAAAATGGACAGAATGGTCAGTACAGGCATTGGAAAGCCAGGTGTTCAGTGCAAACAATCTGCTGAATCTCTCCACTCCTCTTCTGACTGGCGGTAGAGGGCCACTGATGAACACCTCTGCATTTAGAGAGCTGACAGTTTGCAACAAACATTTAAAGTCTTCTTTCAGCACTTCTGACTGTTGTTTCACAACATCATTTGTTCCAATGTGTAGTACCACATTCTTCACAGTTGGATGTTTAGCCCCAATATGCAGGATCTTCTCAGCCAAGTCAGAGACCACATCCTTGGGAAAACAGAGTACTTTGGTGTTGTTCTTATTACACAGACCTTTTACATCTCTTACAGCAGAGTCACCCACAATCAGAGTTTCAGGCCCAGTCGTTAGCTTTCCCTCTAGCCTTTTACTTTTGTTCCTTACCCTGCTGTGTGAAGAGGACAGGTTATCCAGGTCATCAGAAAGAGATCTCCGGTTCTCGGTCAGCGGAGCGTATCTGTTCTGGATTGGCACACTTGGTGGTTTAGGAGGATTGTTTGTAATTCTCCCTTTAGCAGATGTCCACTGCTGTTTAGGGGTTGAAGAGGCGCTCTTCCTGGGTGATAACAATGCAGGCCAGCCGGTCGCATCACAGATTTCGGAGCGCTGGGCTCTGCCTGTTATCCGTCCTCCCAAATCCCATGGAAATGATTTACTCTTCGGCTTTGCACCCAGAGAGTTCCAGGGAGGACTACCACTTGTAGATTTATTACCCAGTACACAGGCCCCCTGTTCCTTGGAATCCTTGTAGCTGCTAACTAGCTGTGAGTTAGCATACCCTTCTCCATTATTTTGCAACACTGGTAAAGTGGTGTCATTCCCATGACATAGTCCATTCACTTCCACGTTAACTTCCAACCGTTGCATTTTCATTTCCAACACAGCCATCTTCTGTATAAGTTTGTGGAAGTCATCTGTAGAGAACGGAGGCATTTTGCTACCAACTAGCATGCAGTAGCCTACCAGGCTTTAGCTGTTGCTAGGCCACGCTACTGTAAGACTGAGGTCGTCGTAAAAATGTTGAAATATGGCTGAAACCCTCCGTCTATTTACGAAGATGAACTGTCCCAGTGATAAGTTAATGTCCAGAAGCTGCTGCTCGAAGTTTTCAGAGAATAAGAATAGGAAAATCAGCATAAAAAGTAAGCAGAGAGCGAGGGAGGTCTTCCAATGGGAAGTAACTGGTAGCTTATCAGGGCCCATAGTGATAGCCCTATAGTTTAAATCTACTACCCACAACTAAACATATGGACATGGGTTACTATTTAAAAAAAAATGGTAAATGTATTTAGGAACATATGTGATTTTAAGTGGGGGTGGACCTCAAATCCTCTAGGGGGGGTCCGTTGGCATACTCCCCCGGTAAGATTTTATTTTAATGTTGGAGTTAAATGCATCAATGTGGTGCACTTTGAGGGGAAATAAAGAGACTAGATCTATGGGAACACCTATATAAAACAGAACTGTATACCTTTTAGGGCTGAACCATATATATCGTGTCATGGCGATAACCGCGATATGCGCATGCGCGATATTTACATCGCAGGGACGTGCGATTCTATAAAAAGGTTTTATTAATATATTTGTTTTTTAGAACGTGCGATATTAAGTAGGTAAATTAACTCAAACACGTCATGTTACAATTATTTTGCTGCTTGCTACAAAAGGAAAACTTGCGCGGCTCTCATGTCAGGGGTACTTGAGTGAGTGACATGCAGGCTCTGCATGCACAGCAAACCACCAATCACAATCATTCTTGATCAGATCACAGCAGGCCCCGCCCCGCTAGTTTGCAGACCATCAAAACACCAGTAAAAAAGAGCTGCCGCTGTGCAGTGTGTTGCCTTGTCAATCAGTTCAAATTGAATTCATAGTTTTATTAATATTGTAAATAATATTTTCTGACTATTTGTAATGTTATGTAGGTTTGTAAGACCCATAGTTAGCATGTGGGCATGTGCAGCTGTTGCTATGTGATGTAGGTCTATAATGGTTTATTAAGCCATTAAACAGTTAAGGCGAGACACCAGGTGAATAGGGTAATTTTTTTTAACTTAAAGATATCAGCTATACATTTCTCCAGTTAATTACCTACAATAAGGCAATTGTTTCTTGTATTACAAGTTTTCTGAATATGCAAATGATCCATTATCTCAAAAAACACATTTCAGGAACCGAAATCTTTGGATAAAGCCAGGTTCAAAATGTTCGTTTCATTTTGTAGTCATATTAGCATCTAAGGCTTTTACAGAAGGGATTTTGGATATCTCTTTTATCACTCCATAAATCAGGAAATACTGTCAACAGCCCTAACATATCCATTTTTCGCCATGTTTCTAGTTATAAAACCTTATATAATTCAGGCTATGAATGGCATATGAACAAACCCTTCTGTAAAGCCTTCATAATATTGATAGGAATATAACTGGAAGGTTTGGTGTATCTACGTACTACTGAAGTTGAAATTTCAAACTCAGAGTAGGAGAAAAAACTCATTTTGAGAAAACGACCTTTAAAGATTGCAGTGAGGCGCTAGCTAAACCCAGAGCCCTAGAGAGATAAGAGTTACGACACTCCCATAGACCTCCGTTGTAAAAAATGGCGGTGCCTACTTCCGGGGTATGGACATCGAAATAGTTCAAAAAATTGTCATTTGTGCGTTGGACCTCATTCACTTACATTACGGCGCGTCGATTAGTTCCAGAGGTAAGTTGCTGAAATAACTCTTTTGAATTGTCAACTGTCTATATCAGGAGTCGGCAACCCCTGGCACGCGTGCCACCACTGGCACGCGGCACCGTAACCAGTGGCACACTAGGAATAAGTGGAATAAGTGTGAAAAATATTTAAATTGTATTTTCGGATCCTGAACGAGACCGCCGCCAGAGCGCGTCTCCCCGTTACCTCCAGAAGGAAGCCATGCACGCAACGCAGCCCCGCTCTCTTTATCTCCAGGTGACTTTCTGCCGCTTGCCTCCGTGGTGCAGTGCAGCTGATCGTTTCACCACAGAGGAAAGCACTTCACTAATTGCAGTACCCATAAGGAGCTGTACACATGCCGCAGTTTCTGCGTGGCTGTGTCTTTAGTTGAAAGCCCAGTGGCGATCTGCTCATCTCTCATCGAAATAATATGCTACAAAGGGGCGGACTGGCCATGTGTGCTCTGGAGAATCACAGAACAGACGATCGTCCTTAGTATTATTATTATGCTATTATTATACCAATTATTTAAATGTGTTTGTTAAATTCGGCATCATGTAAGTTAGTGATGCTCCGATCGATCGGCCGGTGCTCTCGAAAAATGCCGATCGCGAGAGCCGATCGCATGGCGTAAAATACATGACACTTTTCTCTGTGCACGGCAAAACAAGCTCTCCAAAATGGCTTCACCGGTCTGGCAGTATTTTAAAGTGTCCGAATATGACAATAAAATAGCGGTATGCAACGTGTGTGAAGCAGAAATCCTGCAGCTCCACCCGCTGTGACGG
Source organism: Harpagifer antarcticus (assembly GCA_902827135.1). Lineage (NCBI taxonomy): Eukaryota > Metazoa > Chordata > Actinopteri > Perciformes > Harpagiferidae > Harpagifer > Harpagifer antarcticus. The sequence goes on from CADEHL010001079.1 coordinate 588,904, forward strand.
ACCGGTGAGCGGAGCACACGAGAGTTAGACCTAACACACTTAGCTATGTTATCTACCTCTGGAACAAGTTAAACTAGTTATAAATATATTTATTCTTCACTGTCGGGTCATTCATTACTGGATCAGTGAGCTGCATGAGATACTGACAGGCTGTCAGGAGGCAGTGTTGGGACTAACGCGTTACAAAAGTAACGCGTTACTGTAATGCCGTTATTTTTGCCAGTAACTAGTACTCTAACGCATTACTTTTAAATTCAGTGACTCAGTTACCGTTACTACATGGTGCGTTACTCTCCGTTACTGCGTTAGTTTTTTTTATATATTCAACAGCCAGGCGAACAGAGATGAGAACTGTACTTAAAGGAGACCTATCATGCTATATTTAAATGATATAGTGTATGACCATACCTATATAAGGTATATTTATACATTTTATTTTTCAAAATACCAAACAGATCATTTTTTAGCCATGCCTCATTTCGCTCATTTTCGCTCTATTCCAAACCTGTCTATGAAAATTCTGAGCAGCAGCTGACCACGCCCCCCTGCAAGCAGCTGACCACGCCCCCCTGCAGAAGAGGGGGGCATGAGCCAGCGAGAGTCACGTTACCATGCTTGCTGTGATTACGAGTGTGGAATAAACATGTCATCTCAGAGCAATGCATGTGTTCAAGCACATTATCAATTTGATCCAGAAACTGAAGCAGCGGAGGTTTTGGTGGAGGTGCAAACATCTCGGTTGCAGTAGGACGTTTCTGATTGGTTAGTTGACAAGCTGTTTGTCCCTATTTATTGTTACTCTGTTACGATGCTTGCTACTTATTCCGTTCATACTTTGGCTAATTAGCAAGAATGCAATGTGTACAGTTTGTAACTTAGGAGTTTGTAACGCAAAAACAGCGATACATATATATATTTATAAAGGGAGACGTTCATATTTTCAGCATATATACAATGGACTCATTGCATTTAATATTTACAGTCCTTTTCTTCCAACAATCGTGCAACAACCGTTGGGAAAGTTCAATAACTTAGGGTTATAAAAAGTATAACTCCAACACCTCAGTTGTCAGCATGTGTGTTTCATTGGTTTCAAAAGCTCAGTTATTGACTTCTTTCTAAAGGGGTACATGTGCAACTTGCGCCACGATGCCTTCTGATCCGGAGAATGTGCTGCATGGAGATACCACATGTAACATTAACTTCACTAAGTTGTCTGTTTAGAGAATACATTTTTCACATGTCATTCAATATATGTTTATCACACTAGGTGTCAAGACGGATGCAGGAACATGAGGACTCTGTAACCTGTATGGTGGACCATCCTGGATTGGAGCCTGTGTGCCTGAATGTGTTCTCCCTGCAGAATGCATTGAATATTTTACAGAGCTGACATGGTGGACTACAGTTGAGGCAAATAGAGCAGTGAGTGGTTTGTTTGTTTTGACTGAAATTGTAAAACGAATGCTAATATTGTTCATGGAAATAAATACTGGTGTATATGGCTTTATGCAATCTTTCATTCTGTCATTGTACATGTACTATTATATACTACACAGCAATGGCATAACACACCCATGTGTACGACGCAGTTAAAACATTTACATAAACATCCACATCAAAAACATTGCCCGTCTCCGCCCATCACTCTCCTCCTCTGCTGCTGAAACCCTGATTCATGCATTCATCACTTCACGACTCGACTACTGCAATAGCATCCTCTACGGCATACCATCCAACCTAAGCATCCTCTACGGCATACCATCCAAACTAATCAATAAACTCCAACATATCCAGAACTCGCTGCCCGCCTCCTCACCCACACCCGCTCCCGAGACCACATCACTCCCGTCCTCCAGAACCTCCACTGGCTCCCCGTCCGTTCAAAGAATCAACTTCAAAGTCCTCCTCATTACCCACAAAGCCCTCAACAATCAGGCCCCCCCCCTACCTCACAGACTTGCTGCACCACCACGCCCCTTCCCGCTGCCTCCGCATCATCAGAAGCCAACCTCCTATCCATCCCCACCCGCACCAATCACCGGACCTGGGGGGGACAGAGCCTTCTCCGTCGCTGCCCCCTCCCTCTGGAACTCACTCCCCCAACCCATCAGAGACTGCACTGACCTCACCACCTTCAAAAAACTTACAAAAACTCACCTCTTCAATCTGGCTTTTAATGTGTGACTGTTTACTATATATGTATTTGTTGGTTCCTTCCTTTTCCCTTCACTATATCTGTAAAGCGTCTTTGAGCACCTGTAAAAGCGCTAACAAATTAATCTATTATTATTTATTATTATTATTAAAAAAAATATAGCAGCAGCTGCTGAGGAGACTGGTCTCATTTAGCACCAAACTGCACCACTCAGACTCACACTCTGACCAATGAGAGAGTGTGTGTCTGTCTGTGTGCGTGTGCATGTGTGTTTTACTTCACACTGTATCGGCAGACTGGGGGCGTCTGGAAGTGAATAAGGTCCCGTCTGTGTTACACACACACCTTAGCAACAGTTGAGGCAGTTAACATGTTGGCATGGGAGGTTTGTGTTTATTCCTGTGTGGTGTGTGTGTGTGTGTGTGTGTGTGTGTGTGTGTGTGTGTGTGTGTGGGTATGTGTGTGTGTGTGTGTGTGTGTGTGTGTGTGTTGGTATTTGTCCTCACAGACATTTGTAGTGAACATTTGAGTGTCTGCGCAGCATCCTCTGCACGCTCCTACATCTGTACAGTAAAAGCTGCATAATGATGAACATTTGAAATAGATTTTAAATGCATAAATTACATTTGAATGTCCAATCATGGCTTCTTTTGTTATGCAAGACTGGGTTGGCTGGGACTGCACGTTGTTGAAAGGTTTGAATTTGACTAAAGCCCATTGTGGTGCAGTCTGTTAACCCAGAAGCACTGATCATTCTGTATAATAATTAGGCACATGTGCTTCTGTTTGTTTTGGGGGAAATGGGTTCTCAGACAAATGGACTTTTTGCCCAGTTGGGGTGTCGAAATAATAGGCTAATCTGACTGGTGTTATCCGTGTAATAATTCTCGCGTCCAGGAGAGAAGCTTAAAAAGGAGACTAAATGGAGTCTCTGAGATGGTTTCAAATTGGTACTTTAATTAAAAATAAAGGCGCGGTTATGTTACAAACAGAATGTTGTTCGAAGAAAAGCAGCTGTGGCTCTCTGCCAGGTGAAGAAAGAGGCCGAACCCTTCAGGTCCCGCTGTATTTATATCCTCTGCTGGCTCCTCCCTGCAGGCCGGCTCTCCAACGTTTTAATGTCCGTCGTTACGCATATCAGAGGATACAGACATTGTACATTCAATATATCTAAACACGCCTTTTCTCTTCCTTAACTCTTTCATAACTTTATATGTAATACATGTTAACGGCGTCAATAGCCACTTTAGTGATAATAATGGACGGTAGTCCCGGATGTTGTCATGAAGGATTTTCAGAATAAAAGCTTGGTATTGAGAACTTCTGGTTTTTTCCAGAATAAAATAGCATTTAAACTGACGGTATGTTTAAGCTACATTATGCTATTAAACATTGATTTTAATTTCTAACACTGGTTAAGGTTTTAGCCCCCGGGCCGTATACGGACCGCGAGACCTCGAGGTAATTTATAAACACACGCAAAAATAAAAAATTAAAGAAGTCCTAGACCGCAAAATAATTAAACAAGCGAGTGCCTGTTTTTCCTGGCCAAGGTCAGGGTCCTTGAACACAACACGAGCCTGACGTGTCATCACGTGGTCTATGTCTCGTCTGACAGGGTGCAGTTCTGACTGAGAGCACCAGAACGCCACTCCAGCACTTCAGAAATTGCAGTACTCATAAGGAGCCGTACACATGCCGCAGTTTCTGCGTGGCTGTGTCTTTAGTTGAAAGCCCAGTGGCTGTGTCCTTCTGCTGAAAGCCCAGTGGCTGTGTCTTTAGTTGAAAGCCCAGTGGCTGTGTCTTTAGTTGAAAGCCCAGTGGCTGTGTCTCTAGCTGAAAGCCCAGTGGCTGTGTCTTTAGTTGAAAGCCCAGTGGCTGTGTCTTTAGTTGAAAGCCCAGTGGCATCTGTTCATCTGTCATACTGATCATACAGTCTATAACTTTGTTGTTATTAGCATCTGGTTAGCTAGCTATGCTAACGAATATGAGAAGCTTTTTCTACAACCAGTGAGGTAAAGGCACATCTTGATATGATCATTATGGTTATACAAAAATAAGAGAATAAAGTAAACAGGTATAAAATACTATATGACAGTAAAAAAGTTGTTATTAATAAACAAGAATACAGTTTAAAAGGGGAGTGATTTGTAAAATATCCATAAAGAAAAATAAAATCTGCTTCCAGTTGTGTTTCATATAGGTGTTGAGACATGTCTCCATAGATCTCTCATGTTGCTCTCAAAGTGCACCAGATTGATGCTTTTCACTTCAACATTTAAAAACAAATCTTCCCGGGGTTAAGGGACCCGGACCCCCCTAGAGGAGGTTAGGTCCCCCCCCCCACTTAAATCATGTTCTCATGGATAGGAAACTAAATACATTTGCACACATCTTGTGTCCATATCTTTCTGTATTGGTGGTCACGCCACACCGTGCACGTGCATGCATGCGCGAGTCATGGTGAGATATCTGGATTTAGAGATTGCTTGTTCTTTGCACAGCATGGGCTGTGATTTTAGTATCTTTAAGCAGAGGTCAATCATTTGTACGGCCCTCGGAGGATGTTGAAACATTGAAATGGCCCTTGAGAGGAAAAGGTTCCCCACCCCTGGTCTACACCATACACTCAACCTCACAGCATCTCATTTCAACATTATGTTACCAGGATTTAGTATCTTCAGTATTTATTTTTGGTTAATTTAGACCTATAATCAAATCAAAAATAATAAATCTAGATCTGTTGACTTTGTTAAACAGAAATAACTACATCTAGTTTTGTATATTATATATGTGTTATACCCAACTGTGCCAACTATTGAAAGAATAAACCATGTGTTGAACATGTTGTAAGAATAAAAACACTGAGTCAGCTTCACTGAAAGATAATCTTTTTATTGTTGTCACAACATGAAAAGGATTCTGCAGATTCTCCATCCCATGGGTTTTTTAAGGCGATTTCTAAGCGATGTGATAAAATAGTGTGCGGATTATCTCCAAGGGATTTGATGAAAGGAAGTCTTATTAACCAGATGCCCTGAAGGCTAGCTGCTCACTATGCTGTTGCATCATAGTGAGCAGCTGGCACCAAATAATGTGTGTGTGTGTGTGTGTGTGTGTGTGTGTGTGTGTGTGTGTGTGTGTGTGTGTGTGTGTGGTGTGACACGTTGCCAGATTCCAGGAAACAGGAAAATTACAGCAACAGGGGGTCCAGTCTTTTGTCAAAACATAATTCACTGGACGCTCTTAACACCCTGTTGAACCCCCCCCCACCGCATATACACACACTCATACAATCGTCCTCCAGGAAACAGAGCCGGCTGCTTCTGCAGAGTCAGGGAGTACTTATGGTGGAGAAAGAGAGAGTGATGAAACGGTTAGCTGTGTGTGTGTGTGTGTGTGTGTGTGGTGTGTGTGTGTGTGTGTGTGTGGTGTGTGTGTGTGTGTGTGTGTGTGTGTGTGTGTGTGTGGTGTGTGTGTGTGTGTGTGTGTGTGTGTGTGTGTGTGTGTGGGGGGGGGGGGCTCTACTTAAATAAATTGAGGTAACAATTTGTGTTGATCTTTTTAAGTATATCCAACTTAATTGATTATTAAGTTCACCCGAGTACCCATTTATAATCTGATTAACTCAATTAGTTCAGTACTACAAACTTAATTTGCTTTCACCTTTAAAAACTAAATTAAGTTGAACCAACTTAATTTTAATCGTAAAGATGAGTGATATTAAGTTGCATTTTGTTTAATTTAAGCTATTGTAATCCATCAGCATCACACAGGCTCTGGTCGCATCCGAGATTTGAAGGACTTCTGTTCCTTCAGTCACTATTCTTGCATCCGCACCCCTGGTCAAGACAGTCTTCAGCACCTCAATGCTAACTTCCACTTCACCATCTTGGAATAAGTAGATTAGAAAATAAATGTCAGTGTTTTTGGTGCAATCAGATTCGAAAACATTGCATTGTGTTTCAGGTTAACACAAGTTACAGTATGATTTAAGCATCGCTTTTACTTACTTAAGTTTTCCTTGAAGAGATCCTCCTTTTCACGAAGACACACCACCAAGCACCGGATAGCAACCTCTTTTATTCTTTCCACCGAATCATCCTTAAAAGGAGAACATTTGCATGTTGAGAAAGAAAAACAAAGGCTTGTTTGCAAAAACTGAACATGCCGAGCATTGTCAGTTGCTGTTCATATTTATTTTAAAATGAGTTTTTATCAAATGTAATGTTAATACTAACAAGAAAATGTATATATACACATACCAGTGTTTCCCACAGATCTGAAATATACTTGGGGGTGTGTGGGGGGCTTGAGGTGACGTGCAACAACATTAACATTAACCTTTCTGTTGGTCGCTGCAACTCCCTCCTGGCTGGTCTACCTGCATGTGACCTCCGACCTCTGCAGCTCATCCAGAATGCAGCGGCTCGTCTGGTCTTCAACCGTCCTAAATTCTCCCACACCACTCCGCTCCTCCGCTCCCTCCACTGGCTCCCGGTAACTGCTAGAATCCACTTCAAGACACTGGTACTTGCGTACCATGCTGTGAATGGATCTGGCCCTTCCTACATCCAGGACATGGTTAAACCGTACACCCCAGCACGTGCACTCCGCTCTGCATCAGCCAAACGACTCGCTGCACCCTCGCTGCGGGGGGACCCAAGTTCCCATCAGCAAAATCACGTGGGTTTGCTATCCTGGCTCCAAAATGGTGGAATGAGCTCCCCATTGACATCAGGACAGCAGAAAGCTTACACACCTTCCAGACTGAAAACTCATCTCTTTCGGCTCCACTTCGAGCGATAGAATTACTAACAAAGCACTTATATACTAATAAAGGACTGGCTTCTCTAAAGCCAGCTGAGTAGCACTTGAAATGTTTCGCTCTATGAAACCTGATGTACTTATATGATTCTGTTTTCTTCAAGGTTGTGTCTTCCTGGTCGATTGTACTTATTGTAAGTCGCTTTGGATAAAAGCGTCAGCTAAATGCAATGTAATGTAATGTAATGTTGCTTCACGCGATAGCAGAGCAATCAGGTACAGGCAAGGCAAGGCAAGGCAAGGCAAGTTTATTTATAGAGCACTTTTCAACACAAGGCAATTCAAAGTGCTTTACAACAAATGAAAGACATTAAGAAAATGGCATTTAAAATCAGTCATTAAAAAGAAAAGCTAATAAAATAAACATTAAAAGAAGAAATACATGGATAAACACTAAAGAAAAAATACATGGATAAAAGTTACAGTGCAGTCTAAGATATGAATAGTTCAATTAAAAGCAGCGACAAAAAGAAAAGTCTTTAGTCTGGATTTAAAAGTAGTCAGAGTTGCAGCGGACCTGCAGGTTTCTGGGAGTTTGTTCCAGATATTTGGAGCATAATACTGAACGCTGCTTCTCCATGTTTAGTTCTGACTCTGGGGACAGAAAGCTGACCAGTCCCTGAAGACCTGAGAGATCTGGATGGTTCATAATTTAGCAGTAGATCAGAAATGTATTTTGGGCCTAAACCATTCAAAGCTTTATAAACCAGCAGCAGTATTTTGAAATCTATTCTTTGACACACAGGAAGCCAGTGTAAAGACTTCAGAACAGGAGTGATGTGATCCACTTTCTTAGTGTTAGTGAGGACTCGAGCAGCGGCGTTCTGAATCAGCTGCAGCTTCCGAATAGACTTTTTAGTGAGACCTGTGAAGACACCATTGCAGTAGACTACTGCAGTCGAGTCTACTGAAGATAAAAGCATGGACAAGTTTTTCCAAATCCTGCTGCGACATTAGTCTTTTAATCCTAGATATGTTCTTTAGGTGATAGTAGGCTGATTTAGTAACTGTTTTAATGTGGCTGTTGAAACTCAGGTCAGAGTCCATGACTACACCTAGATTTCTGGCTTTATCTGTTGTTTTGAACATTGCAGACTGAAGCTCAGCGCTAACTTTTATACGTTCTGCCTTGGCTCCAAAAACCATTACCTCAGTTTTATCTTTGTTTAATTGGAGAAAGTTCTGACACATCCAGTCATTGATTTGTTCAATGCACTTACTCAGTGTTTGAATTGGAGCATAGTCTCCTGTTGAAACTGTTACGTAAATTTGTGTGTCATCTGCATAGCTATGGTAACTTATTTTGTTGTTTTTCATTATCTGAGCCAGTGGTAGCATGTAGATGTTAAAGAGAAGCGGCCCCAGGATGGAGCCTTGAGGAACCCCACATGTCATATTTGTCAACTCAGATGTGTATTTACCAATAGAAACAAAGTTGTTCTGTCCTTTATGTAGGATTCAAACCAATTTAGGACGGTTTCCGAAAGTCCCACCCAGTTTTCCAGTCGGTCTAGTAATATGCTGTGGTCAACAGTGTCAAATGCAGCACTGAGATCTAATAATACTAACACTGAAGTTCTGCCACTGTCTGTGTTTAAGTAGATGTCATTAAAGACCTTTACAAGAGCAGTCTCAGTACTGTGGTTTGGACGAAAGCCTGACTGGAACACATCGAAACAGTCATTTAAATGCAAAAAATTACTCAGCTGTTGAAAACAACTTTTTCAATGATTTTACCTAGAAATGACAGGTTTGATATGGGCCTGTAATTGTTCATAACTGAAGCATCTAGATTATTCTTTTTTAAGAGCGGTTTAATGACTGCAGTTTTCAGGGCCTGTGGAAAAATACCTGAGTGAAGAGATTTGTTTACTATATAAAGTAGATCTGAGGCCATGCAAGGCAAAACATCTTTAAAAAATCCCGTTGGAATAATATCAAGGCAGCAGGAGGATTTCAGAAGTTAAATAATGTCCTCTAGGTTTTTATCATTAATCTGATGGAATTGTGTCATGGTGTTTGAATTGATGTGAAGTGGACACAGAGACAACACATTTGCTGTTCCTGATGCAGAGGCACTGACTGCTTGTCTTATTTTCTGAATTTTGTCAGTGAAAAAGGAGGCAAAATTATTGCACGCCCTGGTGGATAGAAATTCAGAGGCTACTGACACTGGGGGGTTAGTTAGTCTGTCGACGGTAGCAAACAAGGCACGTGCATTGTTTTTGTTTTGGTAATGATGTCAGAGAAGAACAATTGTCGTGCGTTTTTCAATTCCAAATTATAAAGGCCAAGTCTCTCTTTATAGATTTCAAAGTGAACCTGGAGATTTGTTTTTCGCCACCCTGCGTTCAGCTTTTCGACACTCTCTTTTTTCTGCTCTCACGGTCATGGCTTTTCTCCATGGAGATATTTTCTTGCCAGTCACTTCTTTTACCTTAGTTGGAGCAATGGCATCTATAATATTTTTAATTTTTGAATTAAAATGATCTACTAGCTCATTTACTGAGATGTTAGCAGGGGCAAGTGTGGAAGAAAAATTCTGAGTAAACATTTCCCTAGTGTTTTCAGTTAAATATCGCTTTGTGGTTACCTCTTTTTGAAAAAATTTGTGAACAGAAATAGAGCTCTCAAAGAAAACACAGGAATGATCAGAGAGTGCAACATCAGTCACCACAACCTTAGAGATATTCAGACCCTTTGAGATAATTAAGTCCAGAGTGTGCCCCTTATTGTGCGTGGGCTCCGTCACATGCTGAGTCAGTTTATGGCTATCAAGAACACAAAACAGTTCTTTTGCCCCTCTGTCCTGAGGGTTGTCAACATGGATGTTAAAATCACCAACAATGACTAAACGGTCAAAGTCAATACACACTATAGACAGCAGTTCAGTAAAGTCATCATAAAAGCTTGCACAGTATTTGGGTGGTCTATAGATATTTAGGAACAGAGCTCGAGAGGAGCATTTCAGCTGAAGGGCCACATATTCAAAAGAAGCAAAGTTCCCATAAGATGTCTTCCTGCATTGAAGAGAATCATTGAACAGAATAGCAACTCCACCCCCTTTCTTATGCATTCTTTCCTGACTCATAAAACCAAAGTTGGGGGGGGTTGATTCGATAAGAACAGCTGCACTATTATTTTGTTCAATCCAAGTTTCTGTTAAAAACATAAAATCGAGATTGTGCTCAGTGATAAAATCATTGATTAAAAATGTTTTTCCCGCCAAAGACCTGACATTTAATAAAGCTAGTTTAAGTTTGTTAAACACACTATCAGTCATGTTTTTTGTAACAAGCTGTCGCTGACATGGAATCACTGCTAAATTAGATGAACTCACACAAACGTTTGAGCGCTTCCTGTATCTACGATGATTCACCGCTCTTAATCTATTACCTATCAACACAGATATCGGCAAAGCTACAGGCAGGCAGGGCCCTGGCATGTCCTGGAAAGAGTTGAGAGTGCCATACGCCCTTGAGCCTGGACCCAGCACACATCAGTAAGCATTTTGTACACACACATCCTTATCAGGCTTCGGAGACTGCAGATGCTTTCTTGAAGGGAGGGGAGGTGGTTGACGTAGGCACGGTGATGGAGACGGAGGAGATGGTGTAGGGGTAGAAGACATGCTGCCAGGGGGGGAGGTGGTTGACGTAGGCTCGGTGATGAAGACGGGGGGGGAGATGGTGCCCGTCTTTTTGGTGGGCGTCGTTGAGGAGCGGGGGTAAAGGAAATGCTGCCAGCCCTGCGTATCGCCTTAGTTTGGTCTTTGAACTCCAGGAAATAATCGGTGCCAACCCTCTGTATCGCCTTCATGTGTTCAAAGGCGTTGTCAGGGGGGGGGGGGTGACGGGCAGCGGAGAGTCCTCCATGTGTGTCATAGGTCTCCCATAATCAAGACATTCCTCAGGCGGGTGCAGTGATAATTCTTCAGGGTTTTCTGCACGATGTGTTGTGTCTTTCTCCTGTTTTGATTCCTCTTTGCCGCTTGTCCTTGGCAGAGGGAACAGATTGATGACGCAGGCAGTTGAAAATGTTAGAGATAAATAATTTCACTCCTGACTTGTTCAGGCAAACTCCATTTGCCTTGAAAAGATGTCTGCGATCCC